>LR738712.1:206120728-206266606 GCA_902687465.1 Secale cereale
CCCCCCGCAGGGTCATCTTCCTCCTCCCGCTCCCGCGACAGAGGGGAGGGGAGGCTCGGGCCACGCGACGCCGGCGCTTGTCCCTGGCGGCACAGGCCACCCCTGGCCAAGCTACGGCCACCGGAGGAGTGCCCAAGGGACGGCGCATCATGGAGGGCACTTGGGGCGGCAGGGGAGGGACCGGAGCGCCCCCTGCACCGGCCATGGTGGGCGGCCTCGTCGGGTGGTGGTGGTGCAGGCACCACGGGGCACGGGAAGAGGCGGCGAGGGGACGGGGAGCTCCGCAGCCCAGTGGCCGTTCTCCTCCTGGTGGCCAACAAAGAAGAGGGAGGCCACAGGGAGCGAATTTGGGAGGAGGCCGACGGCGACTCGCCGGCCATGGAGGGGCGAAGAGGACACGAGGGGGAGAGGGAAGATGTCTGGGAGGTGCACCGGAGAGAGAAGGGTCCAGAAGAGGCAAGGGAGTGCTCGGGGGGAGGCTTAAATGGATACGGCCGCGGTGCACCGTGAGCGCGGTCTAGGGCGCGCTCGGGCGAGCTCGTGGAGGAAGAAGGAGGGCAGGGGAGGATAGGGCCGACAGCGAGGCATGTCGTGGACGTCAAGGCGACCTCGATGGACATGCCCGCTCTGCCCAAGGCCGCCTGGAAGCCTCGGGAGCGCCGAGCTACAGTGCCTCGGCGCACTGTAGCGTGCTCCAGAGCATGCCTTTGGCCGGCATGGTCATGCCCTTGCTTCCTGGCCGTGTCCCCCAGTGTCCAGCAGTGCTAGGGAGTAGTAAACAATTGCCCAGACGGCCAGGGATGCCCTGGAGGCTAGTGGAGTGAGGAGAGAGGTGAAAGAGGAGAAGAGTGTTGCTGTCCACAAGAGTAAAAATGGGGTTTTTACCCCCAAATCATTGAGCTGAGGACATGGGGAATTTACTGGGGGTAGAAGATGATCAGAGGAAGCTGTGGTAAGAATTTGAGGTAAAGGGAAATAGTAAAAGGGGGTCAAAACAAGGGTTTTGGTAATTGGACAGAAGGTGTTTGATCAGGTTTTGGGAAATCAAATGACTTCCATTCGACATGGGACTTAACAGGATCAAATGTCACATATAATTAGGGCCTTCCTCCAAATTTGAGCTCATTTGAGCAAAATTGCCAATGTAACTTTGGTGAACCCTAGAAATCAACGGAAATGGTTTCACCTTGTTTGAGTTGAGCTATTCATCTCCCCTTGATGCGCCACTTGGTGTAGCATCATAATTTGGGGTTATGAGCATGCCCACAAAGTTTGAAGCCCCAGGTAAAAAGTTGACAATGTAGAGTTGTTCAAATTTGAATTTGAACAAAAATGGTTTTGGGGCACTTAGATCAAGTTATGCTTCTCCAAAACTTGTGCCATTTGGCATAGATGCATAATTACATCATTTTAGCATGTGCACCAAGTTTGAGAGCAGTTGGACAAGTTTGGAAATGTAAAGTTGCTCAAACTTCAAAATGGACAGAAATGGTTTTGAGGGGATTAGATGATGTTCCCTTGATCTTAAAGTCATGGGGCTTTGCAAGATCACCAAATATGTCATATTTGACATGATAGAATTTCCCTGGAATTTTTGGAGAATATTTCCTTTGTAAATATTTCAAAAGCTTGAAATATCCAGAAAGGGTTTTGGAAGGATTTGTCCAATATTTTGAACATGACCATGTGTTGAAACTCTCGTATATGGACAATATATGTCCTATGAGTTTCCCTGAATTTTGGCAAATATTTTTGAAATAGTTAAATAATTTTTCCCTATTAAAGACCATTTCTGGCCTTAAGAAAAAGCTTTTAAATAAAATATAAAAATAACTTTTGAAATTATACTTTTGTGGTTTCTGGGAGTCCTATACCTAATAGGATTCAAATATACTTTTTGAAAGATTTTTCACACCATAAATAAGGTACTTGCAGTGCAAACCTCAATTCAGGGGTTTTTGGAAAAACTAATTTTAGAAAATACTATTTGGCCAAAATATTTTTATAAGAAAATTCTATATTGTTCTATACACATGGCATGATCATTGGGAAAAAGTTTTGGATCAAGGAGATGAAGTATAAGAGTTGGAGGATTTATTTGATTTTTAGAGCACTAGCAAACAGCAAACAAAAGTCAAATCAAGCAAAGTCAAAAACACTCAAAAGTTTTTGTAAATCCACATTTTTAACATGATAATTAGCTTAAGCAAAGTGGCATGAAAATACGGGTGTGACATGGAGCCATCGCGCGGGTTAGCTTGAAGAGGTTAAAAGCACATAAAGGACACAGAGGGTTTATACTAGTTCGGCCCCTTCGATGAAGGTAAAAGCCTACGTCTAGTTTGGTTTGGTATTGCTTGGGCGTCGATGAACAGGGAGCAGATTGCTTGCCTGTTTCTCGACGGTTTGTTACTTGTCCTTGAACCATCGCCGGGCCGTTCCTTTATATAGGAGGCAACGCCCGGTACGGTTTACAGAGTCCCGAGGCCGGCTCATAATCGTGTCCGCCTCGGTCTCTACTCTTTCTTCCTTGTACCTTAAGTTACATATTAGGACGGTTTATAAACCGTAAACTTTACACATGGGCCCTAAGCCTTCATGGGACGTAACCTCTACTGAGCTTATAACAACACAGCTATATTACTATAATCCCGATCTCCCTAGCCAGTTTATACCAGCTAGTAATATCCCTGACATTAGGCCCCAGAGTGATTTGAACTTGTTCATGTCAGTGTTCTAAGTCTTGCATAAACTTCTTCTCTGTATCTTCTCTACTTTGTAAACCGGCTATGACGTCATCTCCGGAAATCATTTTATTCGGTCGTGACATCACCTCCGCATTTATTGCTCACAGCTGTTTGTTTCCTTTGTTTATAGTTTATCCCGAAAATCGAGGCGGCAATGGAATATTTATCCAATCTGACCTCCTCAAATCCCGCGCTTGCCGTTTCATCTCTCAGCCTTTATAAATACCGCTGCGCCTTATTATCTTTCTTCCTTCAGCTCTTCTTCTTCCTCCGTCGCCCGAAGCTCCGCCGCTGCCTTCGAGCTCGTCGCCGTCGTCAGCCAGGCCGCTGCATCACCCTGAATCTCGTCCAGAGAAACTTCGCCGTCGTCTCCTTCCGTCTCAGGTATTCCTCTCTTCTTGCTGTAGATCTTTAATCTAGGGTTCCTCCATTGCTTTCGCCATGAGACCTCGAAGCTCTGCTGTTCATCTTGTAGTTTATGACTGCAGTAGATTCCAACCCTAGATTTGTTTCAAACGCGCTCCTGCTCTGTAGTTTAAACTTAGATTCGGACCTTTAAATTCGCCCCTTAGATTCATTTGACCTGTAAAAATCCTTCATAGTTCTTCCTGTGATAGACTTGCGTATATTTCACCTTTTTCTTACCGCTCAGATCTATTTTTACTTTAACCTTCTGTAGAAACATGTTTCTTCATCTTGATAGATCTGCAAGTTACTCGCTGGTTTAACCAATCATATGTTCCTCTTGCAAAACATCAACCATTAGGCCGACGGTTTAGCTTCCTCTTTTTTGTTATCATAAACCGGTAGCAGCTCGTCTCCCATCTGCTTCCGGGTTGTCAATGCCATTAGTCCCCTGTCTAAACCGTCGATGTAATTTTATAACACACTCCGGTTAATGCTTCAGCACTTGAATAATCCAGATTTTGCACTTTACTTTTTCAGCGTTTTCCTTTTGCTCATATGTCTGCCAAGTAGTTCATTTCTTGCAACTGGGTTCCTTCCCGCATTACGGAAGAGGACTTAACCAATGTTGCTTCGATTGGTATTCTGGGCCCCCAAGCAGTTCTGAAATGGCGGGCCCTAGGGGATGAGTGTCCTCCTACCCCCAAAGAAGGAGAAATTATCATTTTCTTTGACCATCTGGCCCGGGGTTTTAGCCCTCCCGGTTCAAAAAATTTCCGGGATGTGCTGGCCGCTTTTCAACTCCATCCTCAGGATATAGGTCCAAATTCCATATCAAACGTCTGCAATTTCCAAGTCTTCTCCGAGGTGTACCTTCAAGAAGAGCCGTCAGTGGACTTGTTCCGGGATTTTTTCCATTTAAACCGGCGGACAGAGTTTACTACCGGACCACATCAAGAGCTGGGCGGTGTCAGTATTCAGAAGAGAAGAGACGTGGTCTTTCCTCATGCTTCTCTCCATACACACCCCAAAGACTGGAACCAATCTTGGTTTTATTGCAAGGATACCTCGCCTGAAGGAGAAAACCCACTGCCGGGTTATCGCGAACATCGTCTTCCGGAAGATCATCCCTTGCCACAACGTCTTAGTTCCTCAGAGTGAGCCCGGTTTGCCCCTCAGCTTGCCAAGCTCAAGGCCTTTATGGACAATGGCTTGACTGGAGTCGATTTCGTCCGTTGTTGGCTTGCGTGGAGTATCCTTCCTCTGAGCCGGCGCTCCGGTCTGATGTATCAGTATACCGGAAAGCCGGATGATCCTCAACGCCACATCGACTTAATGCTTCCTGAGAAGGAAGTTACTGAATCCGCCAAAAAACTGCTTAATATCTCTCTTGAAGAATGCAGCCAAACCGGATTGGCTCCATACTATGAGAAGAACAAACTGCCGGCAGTAAGTATTTAATCCGTTCTATTTGTTTCTAATCCGTTCATATCAACTACCTTTTGTATTTATTTTTCCTCTTCTGCATGGGCCAATGATCCGTTTTGGAAAAGAAAATCTCAGGACAAGTCAGCTAAACAGCCACGCCGGAAGACGTGCGCTGTCAAGAAGAAGAAGGCGGCCGCCGGCTCCGGTTCACATCTTGAGGAGGATGATCCGGATTCTGAGGTATGAGTTGGTCCTGATATGTTTTGATCTCTTTTTACCCAGATTTATGTCAATAGTGTCTTTTCACAGGATTTGGCTGAAGTTGACAAAGCGGCAGAAACTGAGGTAATCTCTCTTTCTTCATATTCTAAACCGCCGCTGCCCAAAACTCGTCGAGCATCTCGGAAGTACCCTTTTTCTCATCCCTACGCTCAACTAGACCCTAAATGTTTTTTGAAGAAGCAGCAACATGAAGCCCGCCGGACTACACGCCATAGTGGCCATGTAGTAGAGTCTTCCGGAATATCTCTCACTCCGGCTCGGAGGCGCCGCACTGAGGTTTTACTTTTTCCAACTCTTCTCCATCCAAAGGCCGGACTTATATGCAAACCTCTTAAATCGTCTGATCCTAACTATCAGGAGACACCTTTGTCATCCTCTGGCGAATTGACTGCCACGCAGGTCCCTGTACTGAAAATTGTGCCTGGGTAAGTCCCTTTCCTCATCCGGTTTATATTTGTATTTGTTCCTTGACAATTCTGATCGTTCCTTCAATTTCTTTCAGCAAACCCAAGCCTAGCAAAAGGGCGAAGGCCACCAAAGCAGCTGCCGAGACTGCTACTGCTGATCCGGCGGCTGATCCGGATGAGGTCATTCCTCCAGAGAGTGATCCCGCAATTCAGCTTGACGATCCTGCTCCCATGGACCGTGACGACATTGCTGCTCCTTAGGATACAAATGTTTTTGAACCGGCAAGTCCTGTCCGGGCTAGCCCTCCTCGGACTAGCCTGGCTCCTGCTAGCCCGGCTCATATTGCTGCCCCTTCGCAGCCAACCACTGCTTCTTCCCCGGATATTCAGATAACCGGGAAAGGTTTTACCACTCCTGCTGAGCCTATCGTTTTAGCCAAGCACACAGCTAAAGCGGAGAAGCTTCATCAAGAGAAGGGCAAGTGGAGCACGGACTTGTCCAATTATGCCGAACTGAGTGCACAGGAACTTTATTCCGGGTACTTGAACCGGCTTCATACCAGCCGCAACTATGAATTGGGCTTGGTTAATATGATGAAGGACAAATACGAGGTACCTTACTTGTCTTTGCTTTACCTTCTTTACTCTTCTGTCTTTATGCCATAATAGCCCCCAAGTGCCGGTTTAGCTTCGTTGCAGGTGAACTGGTACTTCCAACTGTATGAAAACGAACTTACATTAGCCCCCAAGTGCCAGGGGCATAACTTGTTTTATGTGCCTGGGACTTGTCTGAATCTTTCTTTTGATACTTCAACTGCCCATTAGCCCCCAAGTGTCAAGTAGATAACTTGCTTATGTGCTTGAGACTTATCTTAATTGCCATCTTTTGATACTTCAACTGCCCATTAGCCCCCAAGTGTCAAGTAGATAACTTGCTTATGTGCTTGAGACTTATCTTAACTGTCATCTGCTCCACTTAATTTTCTCGTAGGCTGACTTGACCCGGAGGGCTGCAGAAGTAACGGACCTCCGGAATAGACTTGCTACCACTGAAACTGCTTCTGCCAAGGCCAAAGATGAGTTGGCGCTGAGCTTAACTAATGCCGAAAAATTGAAAAAGGATTTTGAAGCGGAGCGGACAGCTTGGGAGGTGCAGAGGAATGCTCTTGAAAAAAGAGCAAAGGATGCTGAAGAGGCCCTTAACCCGGTGACGCAAGAGCTGACCGGTTTAAGGCAGCAAATAGAGCTTATGACATGTGCTATCTTTGGTAAGTACTTATATGCTTTCATCTCTGCAATCTTTATTCTGCTCCGGTTTAACTGTAATAATCATATACAGGGCGACGCGTCTCCCATCTTGGGGATGACCTCCGGAAGAAACTCAAGGCCTCTTATACTCTGGTTGAGCAGCTGTATTCCGACGCTCAAAGGATTATAAGCGCGATGTCTCGTTATAAAGCGGCCCCCACCACTATCCAAGGTACTTTGGAGAAGCTTTCTATATTGCCTGTACGCTTGGAAGAGGTGAAGAAATCTGCTGCACGGGCCGGTTCTCTTGTAGCGCTGACCAGAGCCAAGGCTTGGGTTCCGGACTTTGATCTGGAAGAAGCTATGAACGGGTACCCCAGCACCAAGGAGGATGGATCGGCCTTCTCTGGCAAAGACCTTCATGCTTTGACTAAAGAAATGCGTCCTCTTGCCAGCAAGCTTGCTGATGAATCGGACTTGACCAGGTATCATTCGGCGTATGACTTAAAGAATGAGCGGGTGGATCGGCCGGTTTATGACACCGAAAATCTAATCCCACCAGTGCGCCCCCATACTTTCGCCCCAGATGTTGATCCGTCCGATCTCATTACTGAAGAGATGTACTTTCGTGCATTATCCAAGATCGACTGGCGCGTTCCTGATTTTCAGCCGCTTCAAGAGGACGAAGAAGTTCCGAAACAAGTCGACCCTCAGCCTTCGCAGCAGGAAGAAGCATAAGTCTCTTCATTTTATTTTTATCTGGTGTAATCCGTTGCTGAAAAACTTTAATCCGTCCAGGCTTTCAAGTGCCTTGTAATAGGATAGCTCGGAACATTTTCTGCCTTAGTCCGGATGTTAGAGTTTTGATTTGGCATCTGCCAATTTTAATCCCTTCTCTGCTATGGTTTATCCTTTATATTACCTGCATCTACATAGCAAATACTGAAAAAATGTCCTGGCGGTTTACCCCCGGACCGATTAAAGTGCTCTCACAGGCATATATATATCGAACAAGTATCTGCTTTATACCTTAGAAATATTTTCATACCTTTGATTAAGTATGCTTGATATCCTTAATCCGGTGAACATTGTAGATTCTGAGGAAGCTCTTGGCTGTGTTGGTATTTGCCCAATGATTATTCCGGGTTATAATAACTTACCGGTTTAAATAATGCTGGTGCTCTATGACCAGACTTTTGTAAAATATGTGGTCAACTTTTAAGTTGGCCAGCTCCGGATCAAAAGATCATAGAAAACATTGAAAAATGACAAAACACAAAACACAGTTTGCAAATAAGACCATGTAGTCGAGGCTTTTTACGAGCTGCCAGGCTCCATATGTGCCAATCAATGGGTGCGACCCAAAGGGCTATGATTCTTTTCTTTTGCCATCAAAGGATGTACTCCAAGGGGCAAGAACTGTTTCTTTTGCCATCAAAGGATGTACTCCAAGGGACAAGTACTTTTTCTTTTGCCATCAAAGGAAGTAATCAACCAAGGGGCAAGAATTTTTGCATTTGCCATCAAAGGAAGTACCTCTAGGGACAAGAACGGTTTTTTCTTTTTCCATCAAAGGAAGTGGTCGACCAAGGGGCAAGAATTTTTGCATTTGCCATCAAAGGAAGTACCCCTAGGGACAAGAACAGTGTTTTCTTTTGCCATCAAAGGAAGTGGTCGGCCAAGGGGCAAGAATTTTTTCCATTTGCCATCAAAGGAAGCACTCCTAGGGACAAGAACAGTTTTTTTTTGCCATCAAAGGAAGTGGTCAACCAAGGGGCAAGAATTTTTGCATTTGCCATCAAAGGAAGCACTCCTAGGGACAAGAAAAGTTTTTTTTTCTTTTGCCATCAAAGGAAGTGGTCGACCAAGGGGCAAGAATTTTTGCATTTGCCATCAAAGGAAGCACTCCTAGGGACAAGAACGGTTTTTTGCCAATCGATGGATGTAATCCAAAGGGCGCTGATGTGAAGACAATCATGTAAACTGGACCAGGAGAGATTTTAGCAAGGATTCACATGTGATCCGTAGCCCCCTAGTTTGGTCCCTCCTGCATAATAAAATAGATTGTTCGAAATATGTGTAATAACTTTCACAAGACATATATTTAGAAGAAAAAAGGCTGATCCCCCGGTTTACCAAGGGTGCCGGTTTATTTATTAATCATAATATATATAGCATACATAAGGCGGAGCTCATGGCTCAGGTGTAGTAAGGCCGCAGGAGGGCAATGTTCCACGGCCTCTTCGTCTCTTCTTCTGATGTCCGTGAGTCTTTGTGCTCTCGAACGTCCACCAGGTAGTATGAACCGTTGTGTAGGTTCTTGCTGACCACAAAGGGTCCTTCCCAAGGTGGGGATAGCTTGTGCATATCAGTCTGGTCCTGGATGAGCCGGAGTACTAAGTCCCCCTCCTAGAACGTCCTGGTTTTAACCCGGCGGCTATGATATCTGCGCAGGTCCTGCTGATAAATTGCAGATCTTGCTGCTGCTATGTCCCGCTCTTCATCCAGCCGGTCCAAACTGTCCTGTCTTGCTTGCTCATTGGTTGCTTCAACATAAGCCGCCACCCGTGGTGCATCATGGCGGATGTCACTTGGAAGAACCGCTTCAGCACCGTACACCATGAAGAAAGGTGTGTAACATGTGGACTTGTTCGGTGTAGTATTGATGCTCCAGAGGACAGAGGGCAATTCCTCAACCCAGCACCCTGGCGTTCTTTGCAAGGGAGTCATAAGTCGGGGCTTGATACCTCGCAAAATCTCTTGATTGGCCCTTTCAGCTTGACCATTGGATTGAGGGTGAGCCACCGAAGACACATCTAGGCGAATATGTTCCCGTTGACAAAACTCTTCCATTTCTCCTTTAGATAAATTGGTGCCATTGTCAGTGATGATGCTGTGTGGAAAGCCAAACCGGAAAATTACCTTCTTGATGAATTTAACCGTTGTTGCCGCATCACACTTGCTCACAGGCTCTGCCTCAATCCACTTTGTAAACTTATCCACAGCGACCAGCAGATGAGTTTTTTGATCTTGGGATCGTTTAAAAGGCCCAACCATATCAAGCCCCCAAGTCGCAAACGGGCAAGTAATTGGAATCATCTGCAGCTCCTGTGCCGGAACAAGAGCACGCCGTGAAAATTTTTGACAAGCATCGCACTTTCGAACTAGATCCTCCGCATCAGCATGGGCTGTCAACCAATAGAACCCATGACGGAAAGCTTTAGCTACCAAAGATTTTGAACCGGCGTGATGACCACAATCCCCTTCATGAATCTCTCGAAGGATGTCACAGCCTTCCTCGGATGATACACACCGCTGAAACGCTCCAGAAACGCTGCGATGGTGAAGTTCCCCGTTTACAATTGTCATGGATTTGGATCGCCGGATTATCTGCCTTGCTTCAATCTCATCATCTGGCAACTCTTCACGGCTTAGATATGCCAAGTAAGGGAGCGCCCAATCCGGAATAACATGAAGTGACGCAACCAGCTGCGCTTCCGGATCAGGAACAACCAAATCTTCCTCCGATGGTACCTGAACTGATGTACTGTGTAGCTCATCCAAAAAGGTATTCGGTGGCACCGGTTTACGGTGAGAACCCAGCCGGCTTAGAGCATCGGCCGCTTCATTTTTTCGCTAGTCTATGTGATCCACCTGATATCCTTTGAAATATCCTGCGACTGCTTCTACTTCTCGTTTGTAAGCTGCCATGAGAGGGTCTTTAGAATCCCACTTGCCGGATACTTGCTGTGCCACTAAATCTGAATCACCAAAACACTTGACCCGGCACAAGTTCATCTCCTTAGCCATCCACAGGCCATGAAGCAATGCCTCATATTCTGCTGCATTGTTAGTACAAGGAAACATTAGACAGAGGACATAACAAAATTTGTCACCTCGCGGGGAAGTTAACACAACTCCAGCCCTCGAGCCTTCTAATTGCCTTGAACAGTCAAAGTGAATAGTCTAGTATGTATGATCCGGCTTCTCCTCTGGTGCTTGCAATTCTGTCCAATCATTGATAAAATCCACCAATGCTTGGGATTTGATAGCGGTGCGTGGCACATACTTCAATCCGTGTGGGCTAAGCTCAATGGCCCACTTTGCTACTCTGCCAGTGGCTTCTCTGTTCTGGATTATATCCCCCAATGGAGCTGAACTGACAACAGTTATTGGGTGGCCTTGGAAGTAGTGTTTCAACTTCCGGTTTGCCATGAACACGCCATACACCAGCTTCTGCCAATGTGGGTACCTTTTTTTGACTCAATTAGAACCTCACTGACATAATAAACCGGGCGTTGAACCGGATATTCCTTGCCTGCTTCTTTGCGCTCGACCACAATTGCAACGCTAACTGCCCGGGCATTGGCGGCCACATATAACAACAGCGGCTCCTTATCAACAGGGGCAGCAAGGACCGGTGGTTCCGCCAGTTGCCGCTTCAAGTCCTCAAACGCGGCGTTTGCTTCATCACTCCATATAAACCGGTATGTCTTCTTCAGCATCGGATAAAGCGGAATTACTTTCTCTCCCAGACGACTGATGAATCGACTTAACGCTGTAATCCGGCCGGCGATACGCTGGACATCATTGATGCAAGCTGGTTTAGTCAGGGATGTGATCGCCTTGATCTTCTCCGGATTGGCTTCTATTCCTCTGTTTGACACCAAAAATCCAAGGATCTTGCCAGCTGGAACACCAAAAACGCATTTCTCCGGATTAAGCATCATCTTATAGACCCGGAGGTTATCAAAGGTTTCCTTGAGGCCCTCTATCAGCGTCTCCTCCTTCCTTGACTTTACCACAATGTCATCCACATATGCATGGACATTTTTCCCTATCTGCCCCTTAAGACAGTTCTATACGCAACGCTGGTAAGTTGCTTGGGCACTCTTGAGCCCAAAAGGCATAGATACGTAACAAAAGGCACCAAAGGGAGTTATGAAGGCTGTCTTCTCCTGGTCCTTAACTGCCATCTTGATCTGGTGATACCCTGAATATGCATCCAAAAAACTTAGCCGCTCACATCTCGCCGTAGCATCAATGATCTGATCAATACGAGGGAGAGCAAAAGGATCTGTTGGACAAGCTTTGTTTAGGTCTGTGTAATCCACACACATCCTCCACTTTCCATTTTTCTTTAACACCAGAACCGGATTAGCTAACCACTCCGGGTGCAACACCTCAACTATGAACCCTGCGGCCAAAAGCCTGATCACTTCTTCACCTATAGCCTGGCGCCTTTCTTCGTTGAAGCAGCGCAGATACTGCTTCACCGGTTTGAACTTCAGATCAATATTAAGACTGTGCTCAGTGAGTTCCCTCGGTATACCTGGCATGTCAGAAGGTTTCCATGCAAAGATATCCCTGTTCCCACGGATGAACTCGATGAGCGCGCTTTCCTATTTGGGGTCAAGGTTAGTGCTGATAGTGAACTGCTTGGATGAGTCGCCCGGTACAAAGTCGATTTGCTTGGTTTCCTCTGCCAATTTGAACTTCAATGCCGGATCATGCTCTGTAATTGGCTTCTTCAACGGGGACATATCTGCCGGATCAACGTTGTCTTTATAGAACTTCAACTCCTCCGTAGCACATACTACCTCTGCATAAGCAGCGTCTCCTTCCTCACACTCCAATGCAATCTTGTGACTCCAATGAATCGTGATGGTTCCTTTGTGACCCGGCATCTTGAGCTGTAGATAAACATAGCACGGCCTAGCCATAAACTTGGCATAAACCGGTCGTCCAAACAGGGCATGATAGGGGCTCCGGATCTTTACAACTTCAAAGGTTATCGTCTCTGACCTGGAATCCTGTTCATCTCCAAAGGTAACTTCTAGATCAATTTTCCCAACTGGGTAAGCTGATTTACCTAGCACCACTCCATGGAATACCGTATTTGACTGTCTTAGCTTCTTGTCCGTTAACCCCATGCGACGGAAAGTCTCGTAATATAAGATGTTGATGTTGCTGCCGCCGTCCATGAGTACCTTAGTGAATTTGTAGCCACCCACCTGTGGTGCCACCACTAAGGCCAACTGGCCCGGATTATCAACCCGCGGCGGGTGATCCTCTCTGCTCCACACAATAGGTTGCTCTGACCATCGCAGGAATCGTGGTGTTTCCGGTTCAACCGTGTGGACCGCCCGCTTTAAGATTTTTTGATCTCGTTTGCACAAACTCGTAGTGAACACATGATACTGCCCACTACTCAGCTCCTTCGGATTACTCTGATATCCGGATTGCTGCTGCTGCTGACGCTGCCGATTGCCCTGATTATTGTGATTACCCTGGCCCTGCTATTGGTTGCCTTGATTATTGTAACCGCCCTGACCATACTGATGGTTGCCTTGGTTATTATAACCGCCCTGACCATGCTGATGATTGCCTTGGTTGTAGCCATTGTTGCCACCATGATATCCTGACCCGGAGCCATTACCCTGGTGACCCGGACCATGAAATCCGGGACCTGAACTGCCGCCCGGTGGTCCGTTGTTGAATTTGGCCCGGTTTATGGCATCCATCATGACCCGGCAATGCCCCCATGTGTGTTTAGCTGGGCGTTCCTCTGTAACGTGCTTCGGGCAAGGCTCGTTCAACTATTGATCCAGATTAATGAATCATCCGCTGCTCCGTGGAGGTGACCTACCGTTGTTGCGTTGAAAGTTTCCTTGAACGTTGGTATTGGCCACAAAATCAGAGCCACCCTCTGCCTTTCGCTTACCACTGAAGCTTGTCCCGGCCGTATTAACCGGCGCCAGTTTACCAGGCTTGTTTGCTTTCCCAGACTTATCTCCATCCGCCTCTGGGTATTTAGTGTTGTCAGAGTCCCCATACTTTACCAGAGCGCTCATGAGTGTCCCCATGTCATTACAATCCCGCTTGAGCCGTCCCAACTTCAGCTTCAGAGACTCAAACCGGCTATTATTTTCCAGTGTCACTATCGCCGTGCTAGGATTGATACTATTGGAAGAGTGTAGGATTTTTGACACTCACCGGACCCAGGTGCTCGTAGGCTCCTGCTCTCCTTGAACACACGCCGCTAAGTCCACTATTGACATCGGTTGCTTGCACGTGTCTTTAAAAAATTTGATAAACTGACGACGCAGCTCACCCCATGATCTGATGGAATTAGGGGGTAAGCCCTTTAACCACGTCCGGGCTGTACCCTCGAGCATCATGGTAAAATACTTCACGCACGCCGCTTCATCCACCTCTAGCATCTCCATGGCCATCTCATAGCTCTCAACCCAGGCCTCTGGAGCCAGATATACCGTGTAGTTAGGCACCTTGCGCGGTCCTTTGAAGTCCTTGGGCAACCTTACGCTTCGTAAAGCGGGAACGAGGCACTGTACTCCAAAAGAACTCGTCGTGACCCCTGTCTCTGCTGTGGTCGGGTGAACCGGCGTCGTTTGACGGGTATCCTCGCGGGCAGTAGGTCTGACCCGGTTTACTGCCTCCTGGGCGTGCGCCTCTGCCCCCGCCGGATTATCTTGCCTGTGATGTTGACGTCTCCGCTCGCTGCTAGACACCTCCGGTTCATCCCAATGCCTAGTATAATTCCTGCTGTGACGGGGTGTTGAATGAAGTCTCTCCCTGCTGTAAGAGTACGCCTGCTGCTGTGTCAACGCTGTGTCTAGCAATTCCTTGACCCTGTGCACTTCTGCTGCCACGGGAGATGTTCCCTCAATGGGTAAAGCGGCCAGCCGTGAAGCGGCAGCGACGATGTTATCCAAGGGATTTGAGTAATGGCCCGGAGGGGTGGGGACGTGCGGTGTGGACACAACCCGACGGTTTTGCTCCGCGGTTGGTTGTTGAATCGGTGCGCTTATTGCTGGGGCTCCCCTCCGGTTTACTTCTAGATTATTGCTGGCTCCCGCTCCTGGCGTGCCAAAGAGATTCATCGTCTCATAGACCGGCGGTAGACGAGTCTGATACCTTCTGTTCCTCACTTCCTGCGCGGAGACCTGATCCATCCTGAGCCGGAAAGCCTGAGAATCCAGCTCTGCTTGCCTTGTTGCTATATTAGCTTTCTCTGCATCTAGATCACATCTGGCTTGTTCAATCCGGCCCTTTAGCTGAAGGATTTCTGCATCGTGTTGTGCCTTGTCAGCAGGAGCCACCACTGCTACTGCACGTGTTGTCAACTCCTCCACTAAGGCGGATAGAGCGTCAGAGGGTGAGGGGGCTTGGCCGCTCCCCCCAGCACCAGCCTCTGCTGTGAATGCCCCGGTCACCGTGGGCTGCGGCGCAGATTGCGATCCGGCCATAAAGACAGCCACCCGGTTTGGCGGATCAAAGGGGTCCGGAATACTATCACCATCGGACACGCCCTTGGATCGACCGTCCCGCAACAGATACAAGGATTCCATCTCTCCGTATGAAGATTCATCGTCGGAATAGACAACTGTCTCGCCACCAGTATCCGATCCGTCCTCGGCTTGGACTCCATGTATTGCTCCAACGAAAATGTGCTTCATGGGAGGCTGAATCCGGGCCGATCTCGCACGTTGAGCCGGCTCGACGATGTTGGGGAAGATGTCCGACTCAGGTCCCGGTTCACCAATCTTGCCGATGAAGACGTGGATGCCGCCAAAGGGGAACCGGTACCCGTATTCGATTGAATCGGCCTCAGGGCCCCAGCCTGCATCGTCGATGTAGATCCGGCCGCGGCGACTCTTGGTCATCCGGCCGACCACGTAACCCTTGAGTCCTTCAAAGCTGCCCTTCAAGAACTCAAAACCATCGTGCGATAGCCCCACGGTGGGCGCCAACTGTCGTGGAATTAGCACGGCAGATGTCCGATTTAGAGGACTTAGGTGTGGAGCCATCGCGCGGGTTAGCTTGAAGAGGTTAAAAGCACACAAAGGATACAGAGGGTTTATACTAGTTCGGCCCCTTCGATGAAGGTAAAAGCCTACGTCTAGTTTAGTTTGGTATTGCTTTGGCGTCGATGAACAGGGAGCAGATTGCTTGCCTGTCTCTCGACGGTTTGTTGCTTGTCCTTGAACCGTCGCCGGGCCGTTCCTTTATATAGGAGGAAACGCCTGGTCCGGTTTACTGAGTCCCGAGGCCGGCTCATAATCGTGTCTGCCTCGGTCTCTACTCTTTCTTCCTTGTACCTTAAGTTACATATTAGGACGGTTTATAAACCGTAAACTTTACACATGGGCCCTAAGCCTTCATGGGCCGTAACCTCTACTGAGCTTATAACAACACAGCTATATTACTGTAATCCGGATCTCCCTAGCCGGTTTATACCTGCTAGTAATATCCCTGACAGGTGTAGAGGGAAGAGATTAGAATAGAAATGAGGTCTAAGGGAAATTCACTACCCATATGCACATGAGACAAACACAATCATATCACATCAATCAATTTCAAGCAAGGTCTTACAAAGATCTAACTAACGTTACAAAAGTATTCTAAATTCTACTCTATGGGGCAAAAACTACTAGTCATAGGGTGGTCATCTAGAAATTTTGATCGGCGGAAGATTCCATGATATCTGCTCCAGCTTCATCTTCGTAGTCTTCGTCATCACTATCATCGGGGTCTGAGTCTATGTCATCGATGATGATGTAGTCCTCGGAACGAATCTCCTTGGGTTCTTCTTCTTCCTCTTCTCCTCCTGGTGCTGGATTTCCCATGAATACTCCTAGCTTCCTTGTCAAGTCATCATTCTTCTCCACAAGTACCATCATCTCTTCCTCGTATCCGTCATGTGTAGACTTGAGTTCCTCTTCTAGCTCCACGTTCCTGGTTAGCGCCTTCTTCAAATCTATCTCCCTACGCACATCTGGTGCTCCTGTCGACGAATGTGTTGGTTTAACTCCTGGATGAATGCTGCAATGGACCTGTCCTTCCGGGTACTTAACTTGTCCCATTGCTCGTCTCGGCGTCCACATATCTGGTAGATAGTGTCCTTCAGCTCCTTCTTGTAGACTTCTCCAATCCGTCCCATAGTAATGTGGGCTGCCATATTCTTGCCTAGGCTCCAGGTTGGTGCATCAAAGGAAAAGTCTATTGGCTCATTGGATGGTGCAAAGGTCCTCCCCGGAATTTGAACTTGAATACTCCATCGCTCCTCTTCTGGTAAAATGGCGGTGTAGGTCCCGGTGAAGCTTGGTATTCCGATGTTCAGGTACCTAGTGACTTCCTTCAAGTGTCGTCCAAACGGTGTGTCTTCATCTGGTTGAGTGAACTTGTTCCTTGTGTCCACCATCCTAAAAGAGTAGAAAATAGAGAGGAGTCAGAAATGAGTAGAGAAGAGTTACCTAGGGTTTATCTTAGTGGTCGTGTCCTACAATCAACGTGTGCTCTGATACCATCTTGTAGAGACCACGATCCAAATGGACCGAAGTCTCTGTGTTTCAGTGTCATCCCTGGATCGGTAATGCTGACACACACAGTACTTGAAGGATTTATAACATAGTGGCAATCACACACTTATCACATCGAATGTCTCAAACGAGAACTTATTACAAAAGTCTATGGCTTAAGGCCATCTAACAAAATAACAACGGAAGGCTTGGAAGATAAGTGAGTCCATCAACTCCAATGGCATAGCTGAGTGCATGACAAATGACCTAGCACGTCTTACTCCTCGTCTGAAAATTCTATAACGTAACATGTTGCAGCCCGAAACGGGTCAGCACATGGAATATGCTGGCAAAGAGCAAGTAACTGAAATAAAGGCTAACACTATATGCATATTTGGCTGGTGGAGGCTCTAAGGTTAAGGTTTTTGCGTAAAGCCAATTTTTTCCTACAACAAAGGAATCTATTTTATTTTAACTATCATGGTCGTTGAAACATCATTAAGAAGATACCTCCAACTCAATCCCAATTAAAGTAGTCATCGTTAACCCAACAAATTAAATTTTAGAGTGATGAGATCAACCAATAATTCAAGTACCATATACTCAAGAATGTCCATAACCGGGGACACGGCTAATCATGATTAGTTTGTACACTCTACTGAGGTTTGCGCACTTTTCCCCACAAGACTCGATCGCCTCCGTTGAATTTCTCGCACTTCATGGTGTTTGAGAAACGGGTGACCAAGACACAGACTTTTAGAAGCATTTACTCTTTACCGCGGGTGCACCGGTACACCTACTTTTTCCTACATCTGCTAGTCCACCACTGAAAGAGCTCACACAACTTACTCATACTATGCCAGAGCCCATAATTGCATTGTGGCTGCACACGGAAGTTTCTAGCATGACTAGTTTTATGATACCTTTGAGCATGGGTGGCATTCCATAGGATAATCACATGGTTCCTCCGGGATTTCCTAGGACAACACTGGATTCTCCAGGTGCCCTGCAACCAATCCACCCAGATGTGTATTGAAGTAGCCACCTTAAGTTGAACAATTAATTGACAACTCACATCTGTCATGGATTTCACTCAAACCCAAACCACGTCTACGAACATAGCATGGCAACCTAAGCATAACGTAGAAGTAACTCCCAAGGGTTTGAAAATAATGCAGGTAATAGGTTCTACCTCAATCTACTTCCCAGACCCACAAGTTAAGAGATCCTACTCATGCAATGTGTGAGGGTTTGATCTAATGCATAAAAACTAGGTAATAAAGGGGTATGATCAAAGTGTTACTTGCCTTGCTGATGATTCGCGAAACCTAGAGACTCGTAGTAGCACGCTTTGCACTCCGGGAATTATATCGCAAGCAAACAATAGCATACATAAGCAATCAAGCAAATATGCACAAATAGAACTCCGAATAAGAAGATCTAACCAGAAAGTTCAACTTAAGAACTCTGGTTTGCAAAAAGAATCAAATCAAACGGAGCAATGAAACTCAAACTGTGAAAGAAAAAAGATGTGTTTACTAGATTGATCTAAAGTCAATTTTTACAGCAAAACCTTGTTCAAGTTGGTTAAACGGAAAGAGGGTTTCGAGACGAAGATCTGGGCTTTTGAATCGCCTGATTCCGACTCTCGAGCGAAAAGAAAAACTAAAAACAAGATCAGGGCAGAAATCGCGATCGAAAATAATCGCGGAAAAAGCCCCGAAAAAGAAAACTGATGAACAGGCTAATGGACGAACGTTCGCTTTCTGTAACTAACAGGCGGACAACGTTCGTTAAAACGAACGTATGGACGAACGTCTACTAATTAACTAAACCTAAAAAACCAAACCGATCTGTTTAGAAAAATAGATCTAGGGTTTTACAAAAAAACTAACGGTTTTTACGAAAAAACCGGCGGCTACCTCGGATCGACGAACTCCGGCGGGAGAGGCGGCGGCAGCGGTCTCCGGCGACGGCGGCGGTTGGCGGAGGCGGCGCGGCTTGCGACGGCGGCGGCGACTTGCGGCGGCGGCGCGGCATGCGGCGGTGGCGGCGCGGCGGCGCTGGCGATGGTGGCGGCTGCGGGCGGCGGGGCGACTTGCAGCGGGGACGGCGGCATGCGGCGCGGCTTGCGGCGACGCGGCACGCAGACCGAGGGGCGACGGCGCTGGGGTTTCCGGGGCGCGGGGCTGGCGGGCTGGGGCGGCTCGGGCCTCGCCTTACAAAGGTCGGCCGAGCTGAGGTGTCCTGGTCAGACACGGCCCAAAGTCGGTTCCTCCTTTTTTTTATAAAAGAGTCTTGGCGCACTAAAACAGACGAAAAAAAATACTAAACGGACTCCAAAAATTCTGAAATAAATTTTCACCTTCCTCTAACAATATTTAGGACAAAGTGAACATTTTTCCTGGACCTAAATGTAATTTTGAAAAGTGTGCATTTTTTCTATGCAAATAAAATCGCAAATAAATCCAAAAAAAATCAAAAAGTGATTTTAATATTTTCCTCCAATATTTCTTTTATTTTGGAGAAGTCATATTATCTCCGCTCATATATTTTATTAAGAAATATTTTTAGGGAGAGAAAAATTAATTAAAACCAACGTGATCCCCGTACCGGTATTCGAGAAAACTCAAATACAAAACGGTGGAATTCCCAACTCTCTCCGTAGGTCCTTGAGTTGCTTAGAATTTTTGAGGATCGCCATGCACAAATGCAAAGAAAATATGCAATGCAATATTATCTAGTATAACATTCCAAATTGAAAATTGGGGATGTTACAATTAATGAAAGTGATCATGAAGATTCTCCCCCTAGATATGAATTGACTGTTATTCCTGAGGGTTATGTTATGGATGAAGAAACTGCTAGAGACTTTCATGCTTGCAACGATAGATATGATCTTAAGAAATTATTAGCCAAGCTGATAGAAAAGTCTTTGAATGCTAGAATGAAATATGACCCTGCTTTTGCTACTTCATCTATCTTTGTTACTGATAAGGATTACGATTTCTCTGTTGATCCTGAGTTAATTACTTTGGTTGAATCTGATCCTTTCCATGGCTATGAATCTGAAACTGTTGTGGAACATCTTAAGTTGAATGATATTGCCACCCTATTCACCAATGAGGAAGAAATTCGTTACTACTATATCCTTAAGTTATTTTCGTTCTCCTTAAAGGGTGATGCTAAAAAATGGTTTAATTCTCTTGATCCTAGTTGTGTGCGTAGTCCCCAGGATATGATTTATTACTTCTCTGCTAAATATTTTCCCGCTCATAAGAAACAAGCTGCCTTACGGGAAATATATAATTTTGTGCAAATTGAAGAAGAGAGTCTCCCACAAGCTTGGGGCGGGCTTCTCCAATTACTTAATGCTTTGCTTGATCACCCTCTTCAGAGGAATGAAATACTTGATGTCTTTTATACTGGACTAACCGATGATTCCAGAGACCACCTAGATAGTTGTGTTGGTTGTGTTTTCAGGGAAAGAACAGTTGATCAAGCTGAATTATTATTGAATAATATGTTGACCAATGAAACAATTGGACACTTCCGGAACCAACCCCTAAGCCAACTCCGAAGAAAAGGGGTGTCCTATTTCTAAGTCCTGAAAATATGCAAGAGGCTGAGAAATCTATGAAAGAAAAAGGTATTAAAGCTAAAGATGTTTAGAATTTACCGCCTATTGAAGAAATACATGGTCTTGATAACCCGACACTGGTAGTAAAGGTAAATTCTCTTTATAGATGTGATGAAGGTGATATTCCTCATTATAAGTCTGCTAGCCAATGCTTAGATGAGTTTGATAACTTTATTGTGAAGCAAGAAAACTTCAATGCTTATGTTGGGAGATAATTGCAACATAATGCTTATATGATTGAACGCTTGAGTGATTATATGTCTAGAGTTAAAGGTGAATTGAAACTCATTAGTAAACATGCTTCTATGGTTACAACTCAAGTAGAACAAGTACTTAAGGCTCAGAATGATTTGCTCAATGAATTAAATACTAAGAATAATGACTTTGTTGTTAGAGTTGCAACTAGAGGGGGTAAAGTGACTCAGGAACCTTTGTATCCTGATGGCCACCCTAAGGGAATTGAGCAAGATTCTTAGAGAGCTAATTTAGATGCACCTAGTTCTTCTAAGAAGAAGAAAAAGAAAAATGATAAGACTTTGCATGCTTCTAGTGAACCTGTAGCTGACACATCTGAGAATCCTAATGATATCTATGTTTCTGATGCCGAGACACAATCTAGTAATGAACATGAACCTAGTGATAATGTTAATGATGATGTTCATGATGATGCTCAACCTAGCAATGATAATGATGTAGAGATTGAACCTGCGATTGATCTTGATAACCCACAATCAAAGAATGAACGTTATGATAAGAGAGACTTTGTTTCTAGGAAGCGTGGTAAGGAAATAGAACCATGGGTTAAGAAACCGATGCCTTTTCCTCCTAAACCATCCAAGAAAAAGGATGATGAGGATTTTGAGCGCTTTGCTGAAATGATTAGACCTATCTTTTTGCATATGCATTTGACTGATATGCTTAAAACAAATCCTTATGCTAAGTATATGACAGATATTATTACCAATAAAAGAAAGATACCAGAAGTTGAAATTTCCACCATGCTTGCCAACTACACTTTTAACGGTGGAATACCTAAGAAACTAGGGGATCCAGGAGTACCTACTATACCTTGCTCCATTAAAGGAAACTATGTTAAAACTGCTTTATGTGATGTTGGAGTCGGTGTTAGTGTTATGCCTCTCTCTTTATATATTAGACTTGACTTGAGTAAGCTGACATCTACTGAAATATCTTTGCAAATGGCCGATAAATCAACTGCTATACATGTCAGTATTTGTGAGGATGTGCCTGTTGTGGTTGCAAATGTTACTATTCTAATGGACTTTGTTATCCTTGATATTCCCAAGGACGATAGTATGTCTATTATCCTTGGTAGACCTTTTTTGAATACTGCAGGCGCTGTTATTGATTTCAACAAAGGCAATGCCACTTTTCATGCTAATGGTAATGAGCATACGGTACACTTTCCGAGGAAACAACCTCAGGTCCACAGTATCAATTCTATTGGAAAAAATCAACTATTACTATTAGAGGTTTTGAATTTCCTCTTCCTACTATCAAGAAGACATATGATATTCTTATTGCTGGGGACATACATATCCCCATTGAGGTAACCTAGTGTTATTCGAAAATTCTCCGGTTTCATGTTATTCGGAAAGAGTTTATTAACAAGACCTGATCAACCTTGTTAATGGATTCCTTTTGACGAGCATGAGATGGGTGAATCTAGATAGCACAACCTTCTGTACCCTCCTTTTACCTTCTGTTAATTAGACTAAATAAAGCAAAAATAGTATTTTCTGTCTGTTTCCAGACTTATCCATGCAATAAAAAATACCCCAAAAATAAAAGTTCTCCAAATGCCCTGAAAATGAAATATGATTTTTTTTCTAGAATATTTGGCACTGAGAACACAGCAAGGGGAGCCAGCACCTGTCCACGAGGGTCCAGGGCGCGCCCACCCGCACTTGGCACGCCCCCCTGCCTCATGGGCCCCACGTGGCCCTCCTCCACTTATTCCTGCACCCACACACTCCTTCTTCCTCCCAAAAAAAAAATCAATATCCAGCTCAAGCACGAGTTCTAGCTCATCTTGCTGCCATTTTTGCTCTGCTTGCTCAAAGCTCCATTCACAAAACTGTTTGGGGAGATTGTTCCTTGGTATGTGACTCCTCCATTGGTCCAATTAGTTTTTGTTCTAGTGCTTTATTTATTGCAAATTTTTGCTGCTGCGGTGACCTTGTTCTTGAGCTTGCATGTTAAATTTCTTTGTTCCCAAGTAGTTCTAATGCATGATATAGTATCTAGACACTTGTAGGAGTTGTTGCTATCAATCTTGTTGAGTTTAGTTCACTTTTATTTTGAGTTATTAAAAATTTTAGAAAAATGCATAGGAAAATCTTCCAAGGTGGTTCCTCAAGGAAGCAAGAACCAAGGCTCGCGATGTGTGAGCCGGACGTTGAATTGCCGAGGGAAGCTCAAGTGTGGCCTTGTGAATGGCCGTCAGAGGAGTTTATGGTTCGGGCAGGCATTAAGGAGGAGTTTGATGCATATGTGTGTAATGCTGACCTCGAGGGCTTCATGCTAGATAAGTGCCCTCAGTACCGTTACTTAACTGATTCCTTTGTGAGAAGGTTTAAATTTACATCTTCACGTAATTCTCACACTGTCCTGTTCGATCTTTATGATAGATCTTAGACCATGGACCTAGAAGATTTTAATGATGCTTGTAAGCTCCCGCAGTGGAGCAATATTAGTGAACCTCGCAAATCTGAATATAAAGACATCCTGGCTAGTATCACTGTGGGGGAATCTAGAGAGATCACACAAGCTACCATAGGAAGCATTCATTTTCCTGCTATTCATTACTTTGCTCTCTTTATTGGTAGATGCAACAACGGTAAAGATGAGGCTTGCCACATGCGTGTCCCGGATCTTAGTGTTCTTAAGAGTGTAGTATTAGGAGATAGACAATATAATTTGGGGTCCATTGTTGCATGTAGGCTACATCATAATGGTATAAATGGAGATTTATTTGGTGGGATTTATGCCACTTGCATAGCCCGTCGTCTTGTTGTGCCTATACATGAAAATGATGAACTATTACCACCTGCCTATTTAGATTATAATACTATGGTTAGCCATCGGTTTGTAGAGAGGGATGAACAATCCCTCCAGTATCGACTAATATTTGACAGGCGTCACACTGTCCATATTGCTCTCCCTGCTCCTACCTTCTTTGACTTTCATGCAAAAGGGAGATATATTATAACCAGGGAGGAGGCAAATGAGTATAAGGAGACAATGAGAGCAGCTCGTCTCCAGGATGCAGCTCGCTAGGAATTAGCCGCTGCATCTCAGTACAACCACAACTATGACTTTGGATATCCGTCAGGCCAGTACTTGGCATAGACCAACTTAGGCTAAAAGCCTAAGCTTGGGGGAGTACGTGTTTCTCACCGACATTACATTCATGTTCACACACTTATTCCAGTAGTCGGTGCTCACACTCTTTCATTGTACTATCCATGCTAGTTTCATTTCTTTTCTTAGTCTTTTTTCTTATGAATTAGAAAAACCTTAAGAAAAATGAAAAAAATTAGTTGTAGCTTTTTAGCTAGTTTACTTTCCATGCTTGTAGTAGTACTAATTAAAAGAAAACCCAAAAAGATTTTTCGTTCTTCTTTTGCTTGTTGGGAGCTT
This sequence comes from Secale cereale, assembly GCA_902687465.1. Classification (NCBI taxonomy): domain Eukaryota; kingdom Viridiplantae; phylum Streptophyta; class Magnoliopsida; order Poales; family Poaceae; genus Secale; species Secale cereale. Next base: position 206,144,871 of record LR738712.1, read on the forward strand.
TCCCGTGTAAATAGTTTCTTTTCTTTCTTTGGGGTCAAGAGTAGAAGACCTTGATAGAAAATGTTTAGTGGCTCTCATATGCTTTATTGTTAATTTAACCTTGAGCCATATTACCTTGTCTTCTCTCTTGTATTAAATGCTTGTAGATTCCAGCTTAGTCCAATGCACGTGCACTATTATTATTATCCACACCGTTCGGTCGTGCGAGTGAAAGGCAATAATGACGATATATGATGAATTAATTGAGATGAGAAAAGCTGGTATGAACTCGACCTCTCTTGTTTTTGTAAATATGATAGTTCATCGTTCCTGATTCAGCCTATTATGAACAAAACATGCTTGCAATGACAATTAGAGATCATAGCTGATCATGCCATGCTTAATTAGCTAGGAGTTTATAATGGTCTATCTTGTGTGCCAACATGATATTAAAATGGTTGTGATGTGGTATGATAGGGTGGTATCCTCTTTTGAATGATTCAAGTGGTCCGACTTAGCACATGTTCACGTATGTAGTTGAAACAGAATCAACATAGCATCCATGATATTTATGTTCATGGTGATTTATATCCTACTCATGCTTGCATTCATTGTTGATTAATTTTAATGCATGTTCATGACTGTTGTCGCTCTCTAGCTGGTCGCTTCCCAGTCTCTTTCTAGCCTTCACCTGTACTAAGCGGGAATACTGCTTGTGCAACCACTTCCATAAACCCCAAAGTTATTCCACATGAGTCCATCATACCTTCCTATATGCGGTATCTACCTGCCGTTCCAAGTAAATTTGTATGTGCCAAACTCTAAACCTTCAAATAATATTCTGTTTTGTATGCTCGAACAGCTCATGTATCAACTAGGGTTATCTATATCTTCCATGTTAGGTGGGTTATTCTCACGATGAGTGGACTCCGCTCATCATTCATGAGAAAATGGCTGGTAACCGGGATGCTCATGTTGGAAATATGCCCTAGAGGCAATAATAAATTGGTTATTATTATATTTCCTTGTTCATGATAATTGTTTATTATCCATGCTGGAATTGTATTGATAGGAAACTCAGATACATGTGTGGATACATAGACAAACACCATGTCCCTAGTGAGCCTCTAGTTGACTGGCTCGTTGATCAATAGATGGTTGCGGTTTCCTGACCATGGACATTGGATGTCGTTGATAACGGGATCACATCATTAGGAGAATGATGTGATGGACAAGACCCAATCCTAAGCCTAGCACAAGATCATGTAGTTCGTATGCTAAAGCTTTTCTAAATGTCAAGTATCTTTTCCTTAGACCATGAGATTGTGCAACTCCCGGATACCGTAGGAATGATTTGGGTCTACCAAACGTCACAACGTAACTGGGTGGCTATAAAGTTGCACTACGGGTATCTCCGAAAGTGTCTGTTGGGTTGGCACGAATCGAGACTGGGAATTCTCACTCTGTGTGACGGAGAGGTATCTCTCTGGGCCCACTCGATAGGACATCATCATAATGTGCACAAGTGATCAAGGGGTTGATCATGGGATGATGTGTTACGAAACGAGTAAAGAGACTTGCCGGTAACAAGATTGAACAAGGTATCGGGATACCGACGATCGAATCTCGGGCAAGTACTATACCGGTAGACAAAAGGAATTGTATACGGGATTGATTGAATCCTTGACATCGTGGTTCATCCGCTGAGATCATCGTGGAGCATGTGGGAGCCAACATGGGTATCCAGATCCCGCTGTTGGTTATTGACCGGAGAGTTGTCTCAGCCATGTCTGCATGGCTCCCAAGCCCGTAGGGTCTACACACTTAAGGTTCGATGACGCTAGGGTTATAGGGAAAGTATATACGCAGTTACCGAATGTTGTTCGGAGTCCCGGATGAGATCCCGGACGTCACGAGAAGTTCCGGAATGGTCCGGCGGTAAAGATTGATATATAGGAAGTGAGGATTTGGCCACCGGAAGTGTTCCGGGCATCACCGGTAATGTACCGGGACCACCGGAAGGGTCCGGGGGTCCACCAGCCCCGGAGGCCTATGTGGGACAATAGTGGGAAGGCACCAGCCCCTAGGTGGACTGGGGCGCCTCCCACCTAGGCCCAAGGTGCCTCCAAGAGGGGAGGGGGGCAAACCCTAGGGCAGATGGGCCCTAGGGCCCAACCTGGTGCGCCCCCCTCTCCCTCTCCCCTTTGGCCGCCACCTAGATGGCATCTAGGGCTGCCGCACCCCTCTAGGGAGGGAACCCTAGAGGGGGCGCAGCCCCTCCCCTCCTCCTATATATATTTGAGGTATTGGGGGCTTCCCAACACATGATTTGATCTCTCTCTTGGCGCAGCCCTACATCTCTCCCTCCTCTTCTCTCGTAGTGCTTGGCGAAGCCCTGCTAGAGTCCCGCTCTCCTCCACCACCACCACGCCGCCGTGCTGCTGCTGGACGGAGTCTTCCCCAACCTTTCCTTCTCCCCTTGCTGGATTAAGGCGTGGGAGACGTCATCGGGCTGCACGTGTGTTGATCGCGGAGGCGTCGTTGTTCGGCGCTTAGATCGGAATCAACCGCGGTCTGAATCGTTACGAGTATGAATCCTTCATCCGCGTTCTTGTAACGCTTCCGCTTAGCGGTCTACAAGGGTATGTAGATGCACTCCCCTCTCCCTCGTTGCTAGATTACTCCATAGATTGATCTTGGTGATGCGTAGAAATTTTTTGATTTCTGCTATGATCCCCAACAGTGGCATCATGAGCTAGGTCTATGCGTAGTTTCTTGCACGAGTAGAACACAAAGTAGTTGTGGGCGTCGATTTGTCAATTTACTTGCCATTATTAGTTTTATCTTGATTCGGAGGCATCGTGGGATGAAGCGACCCAGACCGATCTTACACATACTCTTACGTGAGACTGGTTTCACCGATTGACATTCACTAGTTGCATAAGGTGGCTAGCGGGTGTCTGTCTCTCCCACTTTAGTCGGATCGGATTCGATGAAAAGGGTCCTTACGAAGGGTAAATAGAAATTGGCATATCACGTTGTGGTTTTGGCGTAGGTAAGAAACGTTCTTGCTAGAAACCTATAGCAGCCACGTAAAAAAACTTGCAACAACAATTAGAGGACGTCTAACTTGTTCTTGCAGCATGTGCCGTGTGATGTGATACGGCCAAAAGGATGTGATGAATGATATATATGTGATGTATGAGATTGATCATGTTCTTATAATAGGAATCACGACTTGCATGTCAATGAGTGTGACAACCGGCAGGAGCCATAGGATTTGTCTTATTTTATTGTATGACCTGCGTGTGACTGAAAACGCCATGTAATTACTTTACTTTATTGCTAACCATTAGCCATAGTAGTAGAAGTAATGTTTGGCGAGACGACTTCATGAAGACACGATGATGGACATCATGGTGTCATGCCGGTGACGATGATGATCATAGAGCCCCGAAGATGAAGATTAAAAGGAGCAAAATGATATTGGCCATATCATGTCACTATTTGATTGCATGTGATGTTTATCATGTTTTACATCTTATTGCTTAGAACGACGGTGGTAAATAAGATGATCTCTCACTAAAATTTCAAGAATTGTGTTCCCCCTAACTGTGCACCATTGCTAAGGTTCGTTGTTCCGAAGCACCACGTGATGATCGGGTGTGATATGCTCTAACGTTCGCATACAACGGGTGTAAGCCAGATTTACACACGCAATACACTTAGGGTTCACTTGACAAGCCTAGCATGTACAGACATGGCCTCGGAACACGGAAGACCAAAAGGTCGAACATGAGTCGTATAGAAGATACGATCAACATAAAGATGTTCACTGTTGATGACTAGTCCGTCTCACGTGATGATCGGGCACGGCCTAGTCAATTCAGATCATGTATCACTTGGATGACTAGAGAGATGTCTATCTGAGTGGGAGTTCATTAAATTTGATTAGATGAACTTAATTGTCATGAACAATAGTCTAAGTTTTCTTCGCAAATTATGTTGTAGACCAATAGTTGCGTTGTAGCTCCCTGTTTAATACGATCCTAGAGAAAGACTAAGTTGAAAGATATTGTAAGCACTGATGCGGACTGGGTCCGTAGTCCGAGGAGTGTCCTCACTGCTACACAGAAGGCTTACGTCTTTGATGCACCGCTCGATGTGCAAACCCCTACAACATTGTCTGTGGATGTTGTGAACACCTGACAGACATGTCCTGGTGACTACTTGATAGTTTAGTGCACCATACTTTACGGCTTAGAATCGGGATTCCAATGACGTTTTGAACGCCATAAGACATATGAGATGTTCCAAGAGCTGAAACTAGGATTTCAGGCTCATGCCCGTGTTGAGAGGTATGAGACCTCTGACAAGTTCTTTTGCCAACAAGATGGAGGAGAATAGCTCAACTAGTGAGCATGTGCTCAGAATGTCTGGGTGCTAAAATCACTTGAACCAAGTGGGAGTTAATCTTCCAGATGAGATAGTGGTTGACGAAATTCTCTAGACACTATCACCAAGCTACTATAACTTCGTGGTGAACTATGACATGCAAAGGATGGAGATGATCCCAGTGCTATTATCGGTGCTTAAGATCGCAAAATTAGAAATCAAGAAGGAGCATCAAGTGTTGATGGTTTAACAAGACCACTGGTTTCAAAAGGGCAAGGGCTAGAAGGGAAACTTCATGAATGGCAAACCAGTTGTCACTCTAATGAAGGAACCCAAGGTTGAACCCAAACCTCGAGACTAAGTGCTTCTATTGTAAGGGGAATGGTCACATGGTAGCGGAACTACCCCAAATACATGGTAGATAAGAAAGCTGGCAACTTCAACAAAGTATATTTGATATACGTGTTATTGATTTGTACCTTACAAGTACTCCTAGTAGTACCTGGGTATTGGATACCGTTTCAATTGCTATTATTAGTGACTTGAAGCAAAAGCTACGGCCTGAACGGAGACTAGCTAAGGGCGAGGTGACGATGTGTGTTGGAAGTGTCTCCAAGGTTGATAAGATCACCATTGCACGCTCCCTCTACCTTCGGGATTAGTGTTGAACCTAGATAAATGTTATCAGGTGTCTACGTTTAGCATGAATATGATTAGATCATGTTCATTGCAATACGGTTATTCATTTAAGTTAGAGAATAATGGTTATTCTGTTTACATGAATAATACCTTTATGGTCATGCACCCAATGGTTTACTGAATCTCGATCATAGTAATACACATGATAATAATATTAACGCCAAAGGTGTAGAGTTAATAATAATAGTACCACTTTCTTGTGGCACTGTCGCTTAGGTCATTTTGGCATAAAATGCATGAAGAAACTCCATGCTGATGGATGTTTGGAGTCACTTGATTTTGAATCGCCTGACACATGCGAGCCATGCCTCATGGGCAGGATGACTAAGATCCCGTTTTCAGGTACAATGAAACGGGCAAGTGACTTGTTGGAAATCATACATGCTGATGTGTGTGATCCAATGAGAATTAAGGCGTGTGGTGGATATCGTTATTTACTATGATCGAGATTCAATAAACCATTGGGTGCATGACCATAAAGGTATTATTCATGTAAACATAATAACCATTAATCTCTAACTTAAATGAATAACCGTATTGCAATGAACATGATCTAATAATATTCATGCTCAACGTAGACACCTGAAAACATTTATCTAGGTTCAACACTAATCCTGAAGGTAGAGGGAGCGAGCTATGGTGATCTTACCAACCTTGGAGACACTTCCAACACACATCGTCACCTCGCCCTTAGCTAGTCTCCGTTCAGTCCATAGCTTTTGCTTCAAGTCACTAATAATAGCAATTGAACCGGTATCCAATACCCAGGTACTACTAGGAGTACTAGTAAGGTACACATCAATAACGCGTATATCAAATATACTTTGTTGAAGTTGCCAGCTTTCTTATCTACCATGTATTTGGGGTAGTTCCGCTACCATGTGACCGTTCCCCTTACAATAGAAGCACTTAGTCTCGAGGTTTGGGTTCAACCTTGGGTTCCTTCATTAGAGCGACAACTGGTTTGCCATCCATGAAGTTTCCCTTCTAGCCATTGCCCTTTTGAAACCAGTGGTCTTGTTAAACCATCAACACTTGATGCTCCTTCTTGATTTCTACTTTTGCGGTCTTAAGCACCGCTAATAGCTCCGGGATCATCTCCATCCTTTGCATGTCATAGTTCATCAAGTTCTAGTAGCTTGGTGATAGTGTCTAGAGAATTCCGTCAACACTATCTCATCTGGAAGATTAACTCCCACTTGGTTCAAGTGATTTTAGCACCCAGACATTCTGAGCACATGCTCACTAGTTGAGCTATTCTCCTCCATCTTGTTGGCAAAAGAACTTGTCAGAGGTCTCATACCTCTCAACATGGGCATGAGCCTGAAATCCTAGTTTCAGCTCTTGGAACATCTCATATGTCTTATGGCGTTCAAAACGTTATTGGAATCCCGATTCTAAGCCGTAAAGTATGCTGCACTAAACTATCAAGTAGTCATCAGGACGTGTCTGTCAGGTGTTCACAACATCCACAGACAACGTTGTAGGGGTTTGCACATCGAGCGGTGCATCAAAGACATAAGCCTTCTGTGTAGCAGTGAGGACACTCCTCGGACTACGGACCCAGTCCGCATCAGTGCTTACAATATCTTTCAATTTAGTTTTCTCTAGAATCGTATTAAATAGGGAGCTACAATGCAGCTATTGGTCTACAACATAATTTGCGAAGACAACTTAGACTATTGTTCAAGACAATTAATTTCATCTTATCAAATTTAATGAACTCCCACTCAGATAGACATCTCTCTAGTCATCCAAGTGATACATGATCCGAATTGACTAGGCCGTGTCCGATCATCACGTGAGACGGACTAGTCATCAGCAGTGAACATCTTTATGTTGATCGTATCTTCTATACAACTCATGGTCGACCTTTCGGTCTTCCGTGTTCTGAGGCCATGTCTGTACATGCTAGGCTCCTCAAGTGAACCCTAAGTGTATTGCGTGTGTAAATCTGGCTTACACCCGTTGTATGCGAACGTTAGAGCATATCACACCCGATCATCACGTGGTGCTTCGGAACAACGAACCTTAGCAACGGTGCACAGTTAGGGGGAACACAATTCTTGAAATTTTAGTGAGAGATCATCTTATTTACTACCATCGTTCTAAGCAAATAAGATGTAAAACATGATAAACATCACATGCAATCAAATAGTGACATGATATGGCCAATATCATTTTGCTCCTTTTGATCTTCATCTTCGGGGCTCCATGATCATCATCGTCACTGGCATGACACCATGATCTCCATCATCATGATCTCCATCATCGTCACCGGCATGAAGTAGATATGGGTATATTTACTTAATGAAGCAAATGTCTGAAACGTTTGAAAAGTTCAAGCAATTTTAGAGTGAAGTTAAGAATCATCATAACAAGAAGATCATGTTCCTATGATCTGATCAAGGGGAGATTTCCTGAGTTATTAGTTTTGCAATCACTTAAGACATTGTGGAATTGTTTCGCAGTTGAAGCCACCTGGAACACCACATCGTAATGGTGTGTCCAGACGTCGTAATCAAACCTTATGAGATATGGTGCGATCTATGATGTCTCTTACCGATCTACCGCTATTATTTTGAGGTTATGCATTAGAGACAGCTGCATTCACTTGAGATAGGGCACCATCTAAGTCCGTTGAGACGACACCGTATGAACTATGGTTTAGCAAGAAACCAAAGTTGTCATTTCTTAATGTTTGGGGCTGCTATGCTTATGGCTTCAGCCGAAAAAAGCTCGAACCCAAAGCGGACAAATACATCTTCATAGGATACCCGAATGGTAAAAGTTGGGCATGCCTTGTATCTCAGATCCAAGGACAAACATGTTTGTCGCTAAGAACGGGTCCTTTCTCGAGAAGGAGTTTCTCTCGAAAGAATTGAGTGGGAGGAAGATAGAACTTTATGAGGTTGTCGAACCCTCACTTCAACCGGAGAGTAGTGCAACACAGAAAGATGTTTTTGTGGAACCAACGACTGTTGAAGAGGAAACTAATGATAGTGATCATGAAGCTTCGGATCAAGCTGTTATCGAACCTCGTAGGTCGACAAGGATATGTACTACTCCTGAGTGGTACGGTGATCCTGTCTTAGAGGTCATATTGTTGGACAACAATGAACCTACGGACTATGGAGAAGCGATGGTGGGCCCGTATTCCGACAAATGGTTAGAAGCCAAGAAATCCGAGATAGGATCCATGTATCAAAACAAAGTATGGACTTTGGTGGACTTGCCCGATGATCGGCAAGCCATTGAGATAAATGGATCTTTAAGAAGAAGACGGACGTGGACGGTAATGTCACCGTCTATGAAGCTCGACTTGTGGCAAAGAGTTTTTCACAAGTTCAAGGAGTTGACTACGATGAGATTTTCTCACCCGTAGCGATGCTTAAGTCTGTCGGAATCATGTTAGCATTAGCTGCATTTATGAAATCTGGCAGATGGATGTCAAAATAAGTTTCCTTACCAGTTTTCGTAAGGAAAGGTTGAATGTGATACAATCAGAAAGGTTTTGTTGATCCTAAGGATGCTAAAAGGTATGCTAGCTCCAGCGATCCTTTCATGGACTAGAGCAAGCATCTCGGAGTCAGAATATACGCTTTGATGGACTGATCAAAGTTTTTGGGTTTATACACAGTTTGTTAGAAACTTGTATTTACAATAAAGTGAGTGGGAGCACTACAACATTTCTGATAAGTATATGTGAATGACATATTGCTGATCCGAAATGATGTAAAATTTCTGGAAAGCATAAAGGGCTGTTTGAAAAGAATTTTTCAAAGGAAGACCTGGATAAAGCTGTTTACATATTGGGCATCAAGATCTATAGAGATAGATCAAGACGCCTGATGATACTTTCAAAAGGAACACACACCTTAGACATGATTTTGAAGGAGTTCAAAATATATCAGTCAAAGAAGGAGTTCTTACCTGAGTTGTAAGGTGTGAAGTTGAGTAAGACTCAAAGCTTGACCGCGGGAGAAGAAAGAGGAAGGACGAAGGTCGTCCCCTATGCTTTTATCATAGGCTCTATACGGTATGCCATGCTGAGTACCGCACCTGATGTGTGCCTAGCCACATGTCTGGCAAGAGGGTACAAAGGTGATCCAGGAGTGGATCACTAGATAGCGGTCAAAATTATCCTTAGAGGAATAAGGAAATTGTCGGGGAAACTGATCGCCCACGAACACCTATGGGACCGGAGCCCCTTTTCGGTACGGCAAGGGAGCGGAGGGAGCGCAAAGAGAGGATCGAGGCGCACACGCGAGCAGTTTACCCAGGTTCGGGCCGCACGGATGCGTAAAACCCTACTCCTGCCTTGGTTTGTTATTGAGTTCTTGGCTCGGGAGCAAGAAGATCTACAGTGCTTGAGACTAGCTACCCCGAGCGTGGGAGTGATCGAGAGTTCGGAACCCCCTCTACGTTGTGCATGGGCCTCCTTTTATAGGTCAAAGGGGTCACCGACAGGTGGCAACGTAGTTGAGGGTAAAAACGTAAAAGTGGTGGTAGTTGTAACAGTGTATGTACAGTGTTTTGTTCCTAACCCTGACGGTGGGGGACAAGGGCATTGAATGCCCGTCGCCGTCGTCCCAAATAGTGCAAAAAGCGTCCGTCCGGTCGTCTCCGTTCGCCACGATGGTGGCCTCGTCATCGTGGCTTGCCACCGTGTACCCCAGGCTGCACAGCCCTCCGCCACGTGCCCCTGGAAGGGCCCCAGGGCGACGCGTGGCCAGATGAGCTGGAGCGCGGGCACACAGTGGAAGCTTGCCGCAGCAAGTGCCTTGCCGCGGTCGCTACCTTGCCGCGCCCGAAAGCTTGTCGCTCTCCGGGCCTTGCCGGGGCGCGCGATGCGCCACGGCGAGTCTTCTGAAATGCTATGCTCTGTCCTTCCTGGCAAGCTCCTCTTGCCAGGGTGTTGTTCTAAAGGTATGGTCTTGAGCCTGGTACGGCCTTCCCGGCAAGCTCCTCTTGCCGGGGCCTTGTTTCTTTAACTTGAATACTTTGTTCTTGAATGGCTCTAAAGGATCCAGAGCGGGCCTTGGCGGGCGCGTGGAGAGCCCGACCACGAGACGCTGCTACTGCCCATGCACAAGTCGGGATACTAAGGTACCCCTACTTTAGTACACCGACAGGAGCCCCCGGGCCTGGGCCACACACGGTGCCGAGCGCTGTTGGGCCAGGCCCAAAACAGTGCACGGGCACCCGCGGCCCACGGCGCGCCGTTTCCCCCTCCGTATCCGCTGCGTCCCTCCCTAACGGCACGCGTCGATTACGGCGTTGTGGGAGAGATCGTGGCATGTTTCTTTAATGGGAAAATGCGGAACGTCCCCCACTCCCCCTTAAAAGCAGAGGAAACAGGGGAAGTTTCCCCCCATTGCTTCATTGCGTCTTCAACCTCCAGAAACCCCCGCCGCTCTCCTCCTCCCCAAAGGTCGAAAGAGAGCTGAGCTCCACCCTCCTCCCGCCGCCGCCAGTCTCTCCAGCGCCGTCGACTTCCCTCGCCGTCTCCGCCATGGTCCCGAAGGGCGACAAGGCGAAAGCCGCGAAGACCGACCGGGCGGCGAAGCTAGCAGCAATGCGGAAGAGGATGGTGGTCTTCCCGCCGAGGCTCGGCGCGAGGGAGTTGAAGGACAAGGTTTACCTCTTCTGGTCGAGGGAGACGAAAGCTCACCCGCGCACCAGAGTTCTCCCCGCCGAAGCCTGTGACATGTTTCCGGGAGGTTATCCTTACTTTGCCCTGTTCTTCCATTGCGGACTCTGCCCTCCATACTCTGAGTTTTTCTGCGATGTCATGAATACGTATGGATTCCACCTCCTTGATTTTACCCCGAACGCAGTCCTGACCATGGCCGTTTTCGCCCATCTGTGCGAGAACTTTGTCGGAGTCACCCCCAACGTAGCCCTCTTCCGCCATTTTTTCACACCTCGGGTAGAGTCTGGGTCACCTCTGTCCGGCGGGATCTCTTGGATCTTTAGGCTCAATAAGAAAGAGGCGTACTTGATTGGAGAGCTCCGCGGAAAGTGGGAGGAGTGGAGGGCTGACTGGTGCTGGATCATGGAGGATGGACCCCAGTAGTTTACTTCCCCGCGCCGAGCTGCAATAGTGCGCGGCAAGGATTGGAGTGATCTGGCCCCAGAGGACGAGAAGCTGAAGATAGCTCTCACCAGGATTCTTCGCCTCCGGCAAGCCAACCTTAATGTAGGTGAGGTCGGGGCGGATTTCCTTCACCGCCGCATTGCCCCCTTGCAGGAGAGGAAGAGAGCCGCTTGGGATTTCGGCAACGCGGCAGACTGTATGAGGCTGCGCCCCGGCCTTAACTATAACTTCACTGTCCTAGAGCTCAAGGGGATGCTCCGTGAGCTGTTCAAGCACGACGCCAAGCACCCGGAGTGGTTTGCTCCGTCGCGGGGGGTAGTTCCACTATGTAACAATTCATCACTTAGTGCTATCCGCGCAGCGATGCCGCTGTGCGACTCCCACGAGGTTGACCCCACTTGGCTGGCGCCTTCAGACGAAACTGCACAAACCTTCTTCGACAACTTGGTTGAGCTGCCGATCAATCTCGATGAGAAGAAAGGTCTCACCCGCGAAAACACCGACCGGGATGTGGCGTATATCGCCAGCAGAATGGAGGAGGCAGCCGCAGCCGAGGCCGCGGGTGAGTTTGGGTACTCCTTGGATGAGGCGGATGCAGCGGATGCGGTGAGTCGGGCCGAGGAGGAAGAGATCCTCAAACTGCTGAAGCCCGCCGGGCAGCCTGCCGGGACGAGCGAGGCTGTCGGGCAGGGCACAGAGTCAAGTGAGCCCGCCGAGGAGGACGCCGAATCGGGCGACTCTTCAGAAGACTCAGGCGGGTCTCTGGGCCTCGACGACTCCTCTTCATCCTCGCGGAGTTCTCCGCCACCACCAAGTCCTCCGCCTCAGCCCAAGAAACGCCTCCGGAAGGCCACTGATACGGCGAGGCGGCCGGCGGTCCAGCAGCAGCCGCGGCGTCGCTCGACGCACACCACCACGACGAGCAAGGCCGTCAAGGGGGCGCCTCGCGCCTCAGCGGCAGGCGGAGGAGGATCTTCCCGAACTGGTTCTGGCGTTCCTTCCGCCCCTCGGGCTTCGGCGACGACCGGAGCGGGGTCTTCTCAGACCACGGCTCCGGAGCCCGCCAAGCGCCCGAGGGAGCCTACTCCTCCAGCTCCTCGCGCCGGGACGCGCGAGGCAGACTTCGACTTCTCCGTCCTCAGTTCCGACGAGGAGGAGGAAGAGTAAGCACTTGCAACTCTTATTTCTTTTGATTTTTGTTGCTCTTGTCTTGAATTTTCTTTGCCTGACTTTGATCTTGTTTATCTTCCAGGACCTTGGCCCAGAGAGCGGCGAAAAGGGTCAAGATTCCGGTGGTCGATCTTGAGGACGAGCCTGTCGCAGCGGCAGGGGATGCGCCAGCGACAAGCTTGTCGGACCAGCCTGCTGCTCCGCAGAGCAGCCCCCAGCGCAGCCCCCAGCGTGAGTCTTCTTTTTACTTCTTCACTTGTCGGGCGCGCGTGGGCTTCTTTTCCTTGCTAATGTCTTGTTTGTTTGCTGATTTATGCAGAAGCAGAGCTGCAGCCTCAGGAGCGTCAAGAGACTGCTCCCGAAGAGCCGCTCGTCTCAGCCTCCCCGCCAAGGAGGAGCTCCCCGGCGAGGGAGAATACCCCGCCAAAGGCGAGTACTCCGCCAAGGGCGAGCACACCGCCAAGGGCGAGCACCCCGCCACGGGAAGGCGCCAGCGGGGGCTACCACCACGCCGCCGAGGGAGGACCCCCCGGCGAGGAACCCCATCGAAGACGAGGCTTGTGCAGGTAACCCTTGTGTTTTTCTTCTCTTGAATTTTCCTTTTTGGATATTTGCTTGACACTTCTTCTTTCTTTCTTCTTTTCTTGTCTTCAGACTCGACCGTCCCGGAGCCGATGGAGACGGAGGCCACCGTCGATGAGACCGCCGCGGCCACTGACGCGGCAGCTGAGGAGGGGACCGGCGACCGCACTGACGGCCCTGAGGCCGCAGGAGCGCCGGACGCCGACCCTTCTGCTGCCGCGACCGAGCCGGGCGTCTATTTGGAGGCCGCCAACGGGGTCTTCATCCAAGTTCCATGGGCTTCTACGTCGAGGGCGCCCGCGGAGGGAGAGGTCTTCGATGGGGAAGTCCTGGCCTCCGCCGGGCTGAGGCTTGTCGACGCGCCCGGCAGCAGCAGCAAGCCCGAAGAGGAGCAGCTCCTGCGGAAGCTCCTGGATCTGTATCGTGCCAGGCAGGCCAAGCTGGAGTCCCGGGAGGCCCTGGCTGCCATGGCTGGCGTCGATCTGGAGAAGCGCGCCGAGGAGCTCTGTGCCGCCAACCAGGCGGCCCTCCGGTGTTTGGCGGAGGAGCGGGAGGAGCTTGCCGAGGCGCACCAAGTGTTCGTCCTCGTAAAGGCCGAGGCAGAGGAGTAGCAAAGGCTTGCCGCCGAAGATCTGTCTCGGCGGGAAGGAGAGTTGAGGCAGCGGAAGGTCGACCTCGATAGTCATGAGGACGGCCTTACCGCGCGCGAGCAGTCCCTCGGCAGGGCTCTGCAGGAAGCGAGGGACGCCGCTGCAACTGCAGAGACCGCCAAGAGGGACTTGGAGGCGAGGGTGGCACAGTTGGAGCTCAACTTGAAGACGAGCGAGGAGAAGGTCGCCGCGCTCAAGTTGGAGAGGGAGAAAGACGCCCACATCCACTCGGAGCTGCAGGTCCGTCTCTCCGACAAGGGCAAGGAGCTCGTCGTCGCCAAGGACTCCATCGCGGACTTGGAATTGAAGCTGTCCACCCTCACTGAATCACTTGACGGCGCCAGGAACAGGGAGAGGAAGCTGAAGGAAGATCTCCGGGCAGAGAGGGCACTGTTGGACAGCGCCGCCCTCACGCATAATAACTTCAGGCAGACGGTGGAGCAGTGGACCGAGGAGCTCATCGCCACCGCCACTGACATCGACAAGGAGATGGCGGTGCTGGGGACGGAGCACCTCGGGTACTCCCCCGACGCAAACCTCCCTCACAGCGCCAAGCTGAGCTTATTCTTCAGGGGAATAGCGCCGGCCCTCGAGTAGCTCCAGGAAAGGGTCCCAACACAGCTGGCGGACGAGGCGCGCGGGCTTTGCACGGGAGTTGTGGAGATAGTGCTGACGAAGATAGTCTACCACAACCCCGGGATCAATCTTGACAACGTCCTCCGGACCTTGCCGCCTGACGCTGACCAGGAAGCGCTGAAGGCTCTTGTCGCCCACATCGTGGCCAAGGTGGGCAAGATCAGGAGAGTAGACGACGACCGTGTAGACTAGGTTATTTTCTTTCCGTTTCCCTTGTCGCTGCCAATTAAGTCATGGACAGTAGTCTATTAGAACAGCGACAAGTCATCTTGTAATATAACTTTGTTTTGGGTAGTTGATGCAGTGTTATTTCCTTTACTCAACCTCTTTACTTTGTATGCTTTTACCCTACGCTTTTAGGAAACTTGCCGGCAAAGGGACCCTTGCCGCGAGCGCTGAGTGCGGAACTTCAGCAGCCTGCTGGAAACGCCTCTATCGGCAAGAAACCTTGCCGCAGCTAGTCGCAGCACACTTAGGTCGTTGAGCGAACTCGAAAACGAAGTAAGGGCGCGACACTTGTCGCAGCTCACTTAAGCCATTGAGCGTGCTCGAAACAAAATAAGGGCGCGGCTAGCTACGGGTAGGTTCCTCCGCGCACAGGCTTTCCATACAAAGTGTGGTCGTTCAAGGAAGATAACTTTTTAATTTTAAAAATTTGAATGCTCAAACTTTGGCAACTTAGCTCTTGTGTTGTTTGCTTCCGGGCAAGGCGAGGCTTTCTTGAACGGCACTTGGTCCATACCACTGTCTCCTTCCCCCCCCCCCCGGCATACTTGTGCGCGAGGAATCCTTCTTCTGCTTGAGAAAAGAAAGAAAAACGGAGGAAACATAGGCATGGAGCTTTGCAGCTCGTTATTGCTTACCGGGGGTGTGTGCTGCACAAACTGTTAGATAACACATGCAAGAAAAACGAAAAGGCATGAAATGACAAGTTGTGCAAGGCACAAAAGTTTTACTGATGCACGGGGTCTGCGCCCGGCTTTGTACAAAGGTTTACATGCAACAGCGGCAAGACTTGTACAAAAGGTGGTTGCCGGAGCGGATCACGGCAACCGCGCCTTATGGGTGAAACTTGCGAAGATGCTCAATGTTCCAGGAGTTGCTCACCGGTAAGCCTTCTTCGGTCTCAAGGCGGACAGCGCCGGGCCTTGTGACTTGTCTCACCCGATAAGGGCCTTCCCACTTCGGCGTCAACTTGTTGGAATTCTTGGCGGACTGAACACGCCGAACAACAAGGTCGCCTTCCTTGAGACTTCTGGCCTTGACTTTGCGGCTATGGTAGCGGCGCAAAGCTTGCTGGTATCGAGCAGCTCGTACAGCAGCCTGAAGACGGTTCTCCTCGAGGAGCAGTGCATCATCTTGCCACAGCTGTTCTTGCTCGAGCTCATCGTAAGCGAGTACTCGAGGAGACCCGTATACGAGTTCCGTGGGGAGAACTGCCTCAGCTCCATAGACAAGAGCAAAGGGTGTCTGTCCGGTGGCTCGATTTGGTGTCGTCCTGATTGACCAAAGAGCCGCCGGCAACTCCTCAATCCAGTTTCTTCCGCATTTGCGCAGCCTGTCGAAAGTTCTTGTCTTGAGCCCGCGCAGCACTTCAGCGTTTGCCCTCTCCGCTTGACCGTTGCTTCTTGGGTGAGCAACAGAAGCGAAGCAGACCTTGGCGCCAAGGTCTTGGACATACTGCATGAAGGTGCGGCTTGTGAACTGTGTGCCGTTGTCGGTGATGATCCTGTTAGGAATTCCGAAACGGCAAACAATCCACCTGAAGAACTTGACTGCTAACTGTGCGGTCACCTTTCTCACTGGTTCCACTTCCGGCCACTTTGTGAACTTGTCGATAGCGACGTACAAGTACTCAAAGCCCCCGACTGCGCGGGGAAAGGGGCCGAGGATGTCGAGCCCCCAGACCGAAAAGGGCCAGGACAAAGGGATCGTCTGGAGAGCTTGAGCTGGCTGATGTATTTGCTTGGCATGGAACTGGCACGCTTCACACTTGGTTACTTGTGCAGTTGTATCTTGGAGGGCTTCTGGCCAAAAAGAAACCTTGCCGGAACGCCTTCCCGGCAAGTGCTCTTGCGCCAATGTGGTGGCCACATATGCCTCCATGTATCTCTGCCAATAGCTTCTGTCCATCTTCCCGGGAAATGCACTTCAATCTGACACCATTGAGTCTTCTTCTGTACAGTTCATTGCCGACGAAGTGGTACATACTTGACTGCCTGGTTATTCTCTCTATCTCTTCTGGCTCTTCGGGAAGTTCTCTAGTTTGAAGAAAACGGACAATTTGATGTGCCGAGGTTGGAGCTTGAGGCTCAACAACAAGGACTAAAGGCATCAGTGCTGCTGCGGGAACGTCAGCTTATATGGCAAGAACTTGCGGCTCTGCCGGAGCGGGACGCTCCCCGGCAAGCCTGCCGGGGCAAGACTTGTTGGGAACGCCTGCTTCAACTGTACGAACCCTGGGGTCCGGAGGAGCAGACCGTTCCTCAGCAACTTGGTCGTTGATCTTGGGGACCTTGGCGGCGGCTTCAGGAAGATCCGCCGGCAAGTAGTCGCCGGAGACCAACTTTCTCTTCTTGCTTTGCCCAACTGATGGTGTAACGGATGGTTGAGTTAGCTTGAGCACGAAGATCCCTGGTTCCACAGGTAGCTTCAGTGCAGCGCACTTTGACAGGCCGTCTGCGATATCATTTTGAGCTCTTGGAACGTGCTCCATCTGTATGCCTTCAAAGTGCTCTTCAAGCTTTCTCACTACGTCGATGTAAGCTTCCATCAATGGGCTCTGGTAGCTCTTGTTCACTTGTCGGACAACCAACTGCGAATCTCCCCGCACAATCAGCTTCTTGATCCCAAGTTCTACTGTAATTCTGAGGCCGGCAAGCAAACCTTCATACTCTGCAGTATTGTTCGTTGCTTGTTCCTTGGGAAAGTGCATTTGGACAACATACTTGAGGTGCTCGCCGGTGGGTGCGACGAGCAGCACACCAGCACCGGCGCCTTGCAGCGAGAAGGCTCCATCGAAGTACATGACCCATTCTTTGTTTGCTTCTTCGGCGGGGACGTTTGTCTCTGCAATCTCTTCGTCTGGTGTTGGTGTCCATTCTGCTATGAACTCTGCCAAGGCTCTGCTCTGGATAGTTGAAGTACTTTCAAACTTGAGACCAAAGCTTGACAGCTCCAGTGCCCACTCGACAATCCTGCATGTTGCTTCTAGATTTTGCAATATCCTTTTCAGCGGAAAGCGAGTGACCACTGTTATCTCATGTGCTTGGAAGTAGTGGCGCAGCTTTCTCGAGGCCATGAGGAGGCCGAAAAGCAGCTTCTGCACCCCCAGAGTATCTTGATCTAGCCCCCTGCAAGAGGGAGCTGACAAAATAGACTCGGCGCTGCACCATCTTCTTTTGCACTTCTTCTCGCATCTGCGCAGACTCTCCCTTGTCGGGGCCAGAGCTTGTCGGGGAAGCCCCCTGCTTGTCGCTAGACGTGCTTGCCGGGGCTGTGGGCTCCTCATCAGCCTCCCTTTCCGCTACTAACGCAGCACTAACCACTTGATTGGTTGCTGCATTCTTTTGCGGCTTAGGTGCGACAAGTATTGGAGTGGAGGATAGGTACCCTTTCAAGTCTTGCAGCGCTGCCTCCGCTTCCGGAGTCCATTTCATTGGACCTGCCTTTTTCAGGATTTTGAAAAACGGCAGGGCGCGTTCCGCAGACTTAGAAATGAACCTGCTGAGGGCAGCCACACAACCAGCAAGCCTCCGTACATCCTTGACGCGCTTCGGAGCTTCGATCTGCTCGATGGCTTTGATCTTGTCGGGATTAGCTTCAATCCCCCTCTGGGACACAAAGAAACCGAGAAGCTTGCCGAAGGGGACTCCGAACACGCACTTCTCTGGGTTGAGCTTGAGTTGTATCTTGCGCAGGTTCGCAAAGGTTTCATCTAGGTCTTGAATCAGGGTATCCTTGTCCTTGCTCTTGACTACTATATCATCCATGTAAGCTTCTACATTCCTGTGTATCTGTGGTTCAAAAGCAGTCTGGACCACCCTTGCAAATGTTGAACCCGCATTCTTCAATCCAAAGGGCATGCGTATAAAGCCGTAAGTGCCACATGGAGTAATGAATGTGGTCTTCTCTTCATCTTCTTCAGCCATGAATATCTGGTGGTATCCGGAATATGCATCAAGGAATGAAAGCAACTCACATCTAGCCGTGGAGTCAACGATCTGGTCAATGCGCGGCAAGGGAAATGGATCTTTGGGACAAGCTTTATTCACATCAGTGAAGTCTATACAAAGCCTCCACTTCCCATTAGCTTTGCGCACGACAACAGGGTTGGCCAGCCACGTGGGATGAAAAACACCTCTAACAAGGCCTGCCGCTTCCAACTTCTTGATTTCTTCAGCAATAAACTCTTGGCACTCCACCGCTTGCTTCCTGACCTTCTGCTTGACGGGCCACGCATGAGGACAAACGGCAAGCTTATGCTCAGTTACTTTCTTGGAAACGCCGGGGATGTCAGACGGTTGCCATGCAAACACATCGACATTCGCCCGCAGGAAAGCAATGAGCGCGCTTTCCTATTTAGGATCGAGCGTGGCACTGATGGTGAGAGTACCACCAGTGCCGTCCTCCTTGGCAGACACCTTCTTGGTTGCAGTTGGAGCTGGCATTCCCTTCTTGCACTTGCCGGTGGAGCTCGATGGTGCGTCCTCGACGGTAGCGCAGCACTCCGAAGAGGTGCGTTTGCTGGAGTGGGCCCCAGAGCTCTTGCCGGACTTGGTCTTGTCCTTCCCCCCGGGAGCTTCAGCGGCAAGTCTTTTGCTGTCTGTGGTGGCTGCTGCGTCTCGGTAGATCTTGTCGGCGCAGATAAGCACGTCCTTCTTGTCACCGGGGACAGAGATGACGCTTATCTGCCCTGGCATCTTGAGCATGTTGTAGGCGTAGTGAGAGGCTGCCATGAACTTGGCGAGCACTGGACGGCCAAGTATCCCATTTTATGGCAATGGGATATCGGCAACGTCGAATGTGATCCTCTCAATCCTGAAGTTTAGCTCTCCGCCAAAGGTTACTGGCAATGTGATCTTCTCCTTCGGCTTGCTCCTTCCCGGGTTGATCCCTTGGAACGTGCCGGTCTCCTCGAGCTCGCTGTCGGGGATCTGCAGCTTCCGGATCACAGCGGAGGAGATCAGGTTCAGGCCGGCCCCACCGTCAACCAGCATCTTGGTGACCTTGAGGTTGCGGATGGTTGGCGAAACCAACATCGGCAAGCACCCGACCGCAGTTGTGCGGTCAGGGTGGTCCTCAATGTCGAAGATGATGGGCGTGCTGGACCACTTCAGGAGCTTGCGCGACTCGACGGGTGGCTCTGCTGCATTTACTTCCCGCACCCATTGCTTGAGTTGGCGGTGGGAAGTATGCAGAGAGGCACCTCCATCGACGCACAGAACTTCTGTGGCCTTCTAGAACTCCTGCTCGCTTTTGTCTCCGTCGTCCATGTCCTCGTCGTCGTCTTCGTCTTCGTCCTTGTCGCGGCCGCGGGGAGGTCTATCTCCTTGCCGCTGCTTGGCCTTGCCGCGGCGTCCTCTCCGGCCATTGAATGGCCGCTTCTTGCCAGACTCTCCTCCACCTCCCTGGGCCTTCTCCTTGTCACGTCGCTCGTACTCAGCCTTCTGCTGCTCGACGAGGTATTCGACCCTCTTGCAGTTCTAGAGATCGTGGCCCTTGGTACGGTGGATCTTGTAGTACTGCTTGTCGGAGCCGTCCTGCTTGTCGGCGGCGGCTACAGTGGTGGCTTCCTTGCTGGAGCCACTAGCCTGAGCTTTCTTGGCGCCCGCCTCCTTGCCGGACTGCTCGACAGCTAATACTTCTTGTTCTTCTTCTTCTTATTGTTCCGCCGCCGGTTTTTCCTTGCCGGGGCGGCATCCTCACTGTCCGATCCTCCTGCTCCAACATCCTCTCCGGGGAGTCTCCTCCCCTCTTCAGCGCGCGCGCACTTGTCTGCCAGGGCATAAAGCTCACTGACATCTCGTATCTTGCACATCGCCATTTCCTCCCTCATCCGGCGGTTACGCACGTTCTGATGGAACGCGCTAATAACCGCGGCAGGGTGGACGTCCGGAATGTTGTGCTGGACGCGGCTGAATCTCTGGATGTATTTCCGCAGGGACTCTCCCTACTTCTGGGCAAGTATGTGGAGATCACTTTCCTGGCCATGGGGCTTGTGGCCGCCCGTGAAGGCGCCTACAAACTGGTGGCACAGGTCGGCCCAAGAAGAGATGGAGTTTTCCGGCAGGTGCATAAGCCAAGATCTAATGTTTGGCTTAAGCACGAGCGGGAAGTAGTTTGCTAGTATCTTCTCGTCTCGTCCCCCGGCAGCCTGCACCACAATGGTGTAGATGCTGAGGAACTCCGAGGGATGGGTCTTGCCGTCGTACTTCTCGGGTACGTCGGGCTTGAAGTTCTTCATGCTGGGCCACTGGACTTGCCGCAGCTCACGGGTGAACGCAGGGCAACCTGCCGCGTACAGCAAGTCGCCTGGTTCGCCGGGCGTGGGCATGTCGACAGCGGTCCCAGCGCGCTGGTCGGACTGTCGTCGCGCTTCTCTTCGACACTCGATGCGAGTTCAAGCGTCTTCTTGTCGCCTGTCGTCGAGGACTTGGCGTTGATCGCGGCGAGCTCGTGGATCCGACGACGCCGTGGAGTCGTCGTCGATGTTGATCCTACGAGTCGGCGATTTCTGCTTCCGCGGCGGGGAGTGCACGGTAGTTGCACCCCCGGCAGTCTTGTCTCCATCAGCCCGCGCCTGGCTGACTTGCCGCGGCCGTGACGTCGCCGGCTGCTGCGGTGTGTCGTTGTTGGCGAAGGCGATGAGGCTTTGGATGGTAGCCCTCCAGTCTTCGGCCTTGTCTGCCGCTGGAGGGAAGTCGAGGAGCAGCTGAGCTCTAGCTAGAGCCTCTGCTGGAGTGGAGGGGAGCGGTGGCAAGCGGTGTGAGGAGCGAGATATGCTCGGACTTCTAACCGCGTTAGAAGGAGCAGGTTCTCGCCCCGGCGACCGCGCCTTGCTCGTGCCAGCGCGTTGGCCTTGAGCGTCCCGCGTCCCGCCAACTTGGCCTTGGCCCAGCAAGCGGATGGTACCCTGCGTACCACGCCGCTGCCGTTCCGGCACCTTCTGAGAGGGATGCGGTGCATGTACGGACACCGAGGTCTTGGAGTGCGCTCGGTCGTCCGTCTTATCCTTGGACTTGGCGGCGCCGTGAGTTTCCTCGCCGGCGTCCGTCCTTCTGCCAGTGTCTACCCCACCAACCGTTGGTTCTGGTGGCGGCGGGATCGTCGCAGACGGGCCTCCTACCTCCGAAGCTTTCTTCTTCGGTGGCATGTCGATGAAGTTTACGAAGTTGGTGAAGTTGCTAAAGATTGCGCCCGCGTGAACGCCGGATCAGGTTCGCACAACCTCGACGCCCCCTACCTGGCGCGCCAAAGATGTCGGGGAAACTGATCGCCCACGAACACCTATGGGACCGGAGCCCCTTTTCGGTACGGCAAGGGAGCGGAGGGAGCGCAAAGAGCGGATCGAGGCGCACACGCGAGCAGTTTACCCAGGTTCGGGCCGCACGGATGCGTAAAACCCTACTCCTGCCTTGGTTTGTTATTGAGTTCTTGGCTCGGGAGCAAGAAGATCTACAGTGCTTGAGACTAGCTACCCCGAGCGTGGGAGTGATCGAGAGTTCGGAACCCCCTCTACGTTGTGCATGGGCCTCCTTTTATAGGTCAAAGGGGTCACCGACAGGTGGCAACGTAGTTGAGGGTAAAAACGTAAAAGTGGTGGTAGTTGTAACAGTGTATGTACAGTGTTTTGTACCTAACCCTGACGGTGGGGGACAAGGGCATTGAATGCCTGTCGCCGTCGTCCCAAATAGTGCAAAAAGTGTCCGTCCGGGCGTCTCCGTTCGCCACGATGGTGGCCTCGTCATCGTGGCTTGCCATCGTGTACCCTAGGCTGCACAGCCCTCCGCCACGTGCCCCTGGAAGGGCCCCAGGGCGACGCGTGGCCAGATGAGCTGGAGCGCGGGCACACAGTGGAAGCTTGCCGCGGCAAGTGCCTTGCCGCGGTCGCTACCTTGCCGCGCCCGGAAGCTTGTCGCTCTCCGGGCCTTGCCGGGGCACGCGATGCGCCACGGCGAGTCTTTTGAAATGCTATGCTCTGTCCTTCCTGGCAAGCTCCTCTTGCCAGGGTCTTGTGCTAAAGGTATGGTCTTGAGCCTGGTACGGCCTTCCCGGCAAGCTCCTCTTGCCGGGGCCTTGTTTCTTTAACTTGAATACTTTGTTCTTGAATGGCTCTAAAGGATCCAGAGCGGGCCTTGGCGGGCGCGTGGCGAGCCCGACCACGGGACGCTGCTACTGCCCGTGCACAAGTCGGGATACTAAGGTACCCCTACTTTAGTAAACCGACAGAAATGTTTCTCGGTTATGGAGGTGATAAAGAGTTCGACGTAAAGAGTTACGTTGATGCAATCTTAACACCTATTCGGATAGCTCTGAGTAGAGATACCAGATACGTATAATGGAGCAACAATTTGGAATAGCTCCAAGTGGAACGTAGTAGCGGCATCTACGATATGACATAAAGTTTTGCAAAATACATAGGGATCTGAATGTTGCAGACTCGTTGACTACAACCTCTCTCACAAGCATAACATGATCAAACCCAGAACACATTGAGTGTTAATCACATTGTGATGTGAACTAGATTATTGACTCTAGTAAAGTCATTGGATGTTAGTCACATGGCGATGTGGCCTGTAAGTGTTAATCACATAGGATGTGAACTAGATTATTGACTCTAGTGCAAGTGGGAGACTGTTGGAAATATGCCCTAGAGGCAATAATAAATTGGTTATTATTGTATTTCCTTGTTCATGATAATTGTTTATTATCCATGCTAGAATTCTATTGATAGGAAACTCAGATACATGTGTGGATACATAGACAAACACCATGTCCCTAGTGAGCCTCTTGTTGACTGGCTCGTTGATCAATAGATGGTTGCGGTTTCCTGACCATGGACATTGGATGTCGTTGATAACGGGATCACATCATTAGGAGAATGATGTGATGGACAAGACCCAATCCTAAGCCTAGCACAAGATCGTGTAGTTCGTATGCTAAAGATTTTCTAAATGTCAAGTATCTTTTCCTTAGACCATGAGATTGTGCAACTCCCGGATACCGTAGGTATGCTTTGGATCTACCAAACGTCACAACATAACTGGGTGGCTATAAAGGTGCACTACGGGTATCTCCGAAAGTGTCTGTTGGGTTGGCATGAATCGAGACTGGGATTTGTCACTCCGTGTGATGGAGAGGTATCTCTGGGCCCACTCAGTAGGACATCATCATAATGTGCACAATGTGATCAAGGGGTTGATCACGGGATGATGTGTTACAGAACGAGTAAAGAGACTTGCCAGTAACGAGATTGAACAAGGTATCGGGATACCGACGATCGAATCTCACGCAAGTACTATACCGGTAGACTAAGGGAATTGTATACGGGATTGATTGAATCCATGACATCGTGGTTCATCCGATGAGATCATCGTGGAGCATGTGGGAGCCAACATGGGTATCTAGATCCCGTTGTTGGTTATTGACCGGAGAGTTGTCTTGGCCATGTCTGTATGACTCCCGAGCCCGTAGGGTCTACACACTTAAGGTTCGATGACGCTAGGGTTATAGGGAAAGTATATACGCGGTTACCGAATGTTGTTCGGAGTCTCGGATGAGATCCCAAACGTCACGAGGAGTTCCAGAATGGTCCGGAGGTAAAGATTGATATATAGGACGTGAGGATTTGGCCTTTGGAAGTGTTCCAGGCATCACCGGTAATGTACCGGGACCACCGGAAGGGTCCGGGGGTCCACCGGGAGGGGCCACCAGCCCCGGAGGCCTATGTGGGCCAATAGCGGGAAGGCACCAGCCCCTAGATGGGCTGGGGCGCCTCCCACCTAGGCCCAAGGCACCTCCAGGAGGGGAGGGGGGGCAAACCCTAGGGCAGATGGGCCCTAGGGCCCAACCTGGTGCGCCCCCCTCTCCCTCTCCCCTTTGGCCGCCACCTAGATGGCATCTAGGGCTGCCGCACCCCCTAGGGAGGGAACCCTAGAGGGGGCGCAGCCCCTCCCCTCCCCCTATATATACTTGAGGTATTGGGAGCTGCCCAACACATGATTTGATCTCTCTCTTGGCGCAGTCCTACCTCTCTCCCTCCTCTTCTCTCGTAGTGCTTGGCAAAGCCCTGCTGGAGTCACGCGCTCCTCCACCACCACCATGCCGTCGTGCTGCTGCTGGACGGAGTCTTCCCCAACCTCTCCTTCTCCCCTTACTGGATCAAGGCGTGGGAGACGTCACCGGGCTGCACGTGTGTTGAACGCAGAGGCGCCGTTGTTCGGCGCCTAGATCGGAATCAACCGCGATCTGAATCGCTACGAGTACGACTCCTTCATCCGTGTTCTTGTAACGCTTTCGCTTAGCGATCTACAAGGGTATGTAGATGCACTCCCCTCTCCCTCATTTCTAGATTACTCCATAGATTGATCTTGGTGATGCGTAGAAATTTTTTGATTTCTGCTACGCTCCCCAACAGCCTAGTCCCATGCTCAAATCATAATAAATAAACAAAACTCCCTCAGGGCTGTTGCTGGTTTGGACGGTGCCCGTTGTTTCGGGCTAGCCGTGGAGTGTGCGTGTTGGTGGTTGGGGTAGCATAAACTTTACCATTCTGTTTGGGAACCGCCTATAATGTGTGTAGAATGGAAGATATCAAGATTCTTGGTTGTTATGTTGACAATGAGAGTATACCGCTCAAAATATTATTCATCTCTATTTCAAAATTGAGCTCTGGCACCTCTACAAATCCCTGCTTCCCTCTGCGAAGGGCCTATCTATTTACTTTTATGCTAAGTCATCATCCTCTTATTAAAGAGCACCAGTTGGAGAGCACCACTGTCATTTGTATGTGTTACTATTAATTTCCATTGAGTATGATTATGAATGGATCTCTGTTACCATGAATTACAATGTCTAGTCAGTCCTTGATCTTTAAAGGTACTCTGCATTTATGTTTTGTGGTCTCGGAAAGGGCTAGCGAGATACCATCTTGTTATATCATATTATGATTGTTTTGAGAAAGTGTTGTCATCCGAGGTTTATTATTATTGCTCGCTAGTTGATTATGCCATTGCATGAGTAGACTTGAGACCTGAAAGTTATTGTGAATGTGGTTAATTCATGATCTTTGGTGAAAACTTAAATGTTGGCTTTACATATTTACAACAACAAGAGCAAACAGAGTTTGTCAAAGTTTTTCTTTATCACTTTCAGTTTATCAACTGAATTGCTTGAGGACAAGCAAAGGTTTAAGCTTGGGGGAGTTGATACGTCTCCAACGTATCTACTTTTCCAAACACTTTTGCCCTTGTTTTGGACTCTAACTTGCATGATTTGAATGGAACTAACCCGGACTGATGTTGTTTTTAGCAGAATTGCCATGGTGTTATTTTTGTGAAAAAATAAAAGTTCTCGAAATGACCTGAAATTCAACGGAGAATTATTTCGAATATATAAAAAATATATGCGTAAAGAACCAAGCCAGGGGGCCACACCCTGTCCACGAGGGTGGGGGGCGTGCCCCCTCCCCTTGGGCACGCCCCCTGCCTCGTGGGCCCCTTGTTGCTCCACCGACGTCTACCCCGACTCCATATATTCACTTTCGGGGGGGGGGGAAATCAGAGAGGAAGAATTATCGGTTTTTACGATACGGAGCCGCCGCCAAGCCCTAATCTCTCTTGGGAGGGCTGATCTGGAGTCCGTTCGGGGCTCCGGAGAGGGGAGATCGTCGCCATCGTCATCATCAACCTTCCTGCATCACCAATTCCATGATGCTCACCGCCGTGCGTGAATAATCCCATCATAGGCTTGCTGTACGGTGATTGGTTGGATGAGATTTACCATGTAATTGAGTTAGTTTTGTTAGGGTTTGATCCCTAGTATCCACTATGTTCTAAGATTGATGTTGCTATGACTTTGCCATGCTCAATGTTTGTCACTAGGGCCCAGTGACATGAATTCAAATCTGAACCTATTATGTTTTCATGAATATATGTGTGTTCTTGATCCTATCTTGCAAGTCAATAGTCACCTATTATGTGTTACGATCCGGCAACCCCGAAGTGACAACAATCGGGACCACTCCTGGTGATGACCGTAGTTTGAGGAGTTCATGTATTCACTATGTGTTAATGCTTTGGTCCGGTACTCTATTAAAAGGAGGCCTTAATATCCCTTAGTTTCCACTAGGACCCCGCTGCCACAGGAGGGTAGGACAAAAGATGTCATGCAAGTTCTTTTCCACAAGCACGTATGAATATATTCAGAATACATGCCTACATTACATTGATGAACTGGAACTAGCTCTGTGTCACCCTAGGTTATAACTTTTACATGAGGAATCGCATCCGACATAATTCTCCATCACCGATCAAATGACTACGAGCTTTTCACATATTGCTTGTTACTTATTTACTTTTCCGCTGCTGCAATTACAAAAACTACAAAAACATTATTGTTACCTTTATTGTTGTTACCGCTATTTCCATATTACCTTGCTACTAAATTACCTTGCTGCAGATACTAAGTTTCCAGGTGTGGTTGAATTGACAACTGAGCTGCTAATACTTAAGAGTATTCTTTGGCTCCCCTTGTGTCGAATCAATAAATTTGGGTTGAATACTTTACCCTCGAAAACTATTGCGATCCCCTACACTTGTGGGTTATCAGCCTCCACCTTCGCCTCCCCCCTTCGGTCGATGGTGGTGGAGCGGGTGATGATCTCGGCGGTCGACGGTGGACTGGCGGCGACGGCAGCCAACGATGGGGTGGCCGCCACGACCACCACCTCCTGCCTCCGGGCCATGGTGGCGGAGCGGGTGATGGCCACGGTGGCTGACAGTGGGGTGGCGGCCACAATGGCCACCTCCCGTCTTTGGGCCGCAGCGGCGGAGCGGGCGATGTCCCTGGCTTTCGATGGTGGTGTGGCGGCAATGTTATATATGCATGCGGTTGTACCACGCGCGTTTCCACGTGATGCAGTTACATGCGGCACAATGGAGTTACGCGCTGCAAATTAGAACTGCCATCGGGGTGTGCCAATATTCCAGGTTGTCCGGCTTCCACTTCAATTCCCGCGGCCATTATGACCTTAGTCTCTTCAACCTTTCGATCGCGCCCACAACACAACAAGCACACCCACAACGACACATAGAGAGGGGGTGTCTAGCGGCGCTCCAATGGATATTGGCGAGCATAAAGTGGAGAACCACGTGAGGGAGACAGATCTCTTGGTGGTGCACACCATCGACCCGACCATGGGGGATGACTACATTAACACAGTTGAGCAGTTTCTTACTCGAGACAAGTATAAGGTGGTTGGCATCGACCTCCAGTACACCGCCAGTCGTCCCAACATAGATCAGAAGGTTTCTTCGCCCAGTTGTGCGTGCACTATCATGTCTTCATCTACCACTACTGCATGGCCATAGAGCCTTCCGACCATTTTGCCAGGTGTGTCAACAACACTGACTACATGTTCGCTATGGTGGAAACTACCGACGATGTAAAAGCGCTTAGGGTTACGGGCTTGGCCTGCAAGAACCTTGTCGAAATCCATGAGCACTACTGGGTCTGGGGCAGCACGAAGAAGGACTCCCTGGTTGAACTCGCCTCGGCCATCATCGACCCATACTACGAAAAGATGAAGCAGGATGCCAACAAAACACGTCACGTAACCTGCCACGGGGCCTGGATGCAGCAACGGGATGGTTCGCGGCCAAGAGTGTGTACACATGCTACAAGATGCGCAGGCAGATCGTTGACATGAGGAAGTGCCTCGTTACTCAAATCGACGAGGCCGGATCGAGCCATAAGTAGAGAAAGCGTCACAAGAAGATGATGATCATATGATCATTTATCCTAGTTAATCATGCATGTAATATATAGTTTAGTTTGGTTTGTGGAAATGTCATGTGTGTAGTAGCCACCTATGTAATTATGCATGTAATAGTTTACTTTGGTGTGTGCAAATGCCATGGTCGTAGTAGCCACCTATGTAAGTGGATGTTTAATTTGGTTATGCAACCATGCTTATAAGTGTATGTCTATATATATGTTGTTGTTCTGTATGCAATCCCATCGCACAACACACACATCTTATTAGCAGCAATCGTCTATGTTATTATCGGTCTTCGCAGACATTTCCGATTACAGGCCTGTTTGCCTCATATCACACACACCTTGTATATTGAACCATTTCTGTTCTCTTGTCTCAATGCAAACAGTTCATCAGAGTGAACCACATGCCGCATATCGGAATCACCATGATCTGGCTGCCCGTTTCTTTTGTGTTGCCTAATTGCAAATAGTTCATCTGAGTCAACCGTATGTTGTACATCACACACACCTTCATCTGGCTGCCTGTTTCTTTTGTACCTCCTAATTGCAAATAGTTAATTGAACAGAATCGTATGCCCTTCATCGCACACGCGCCTAAAATCTGAATCGTGTTTGATGCATCCGTCATCGCAAACATTTTGCACCTTTTGATGGGTTTTTTACACCACCATTTGCGATTATTGCATCGCACATAGTTTCGTCGAAGGGAATCTAATCATAGTGTCGCGTTAGCAGCATTCTGCATTAGTGACAACTCCAAGGATTCCCATCAAGTTGATGTGGATCCCAAAGAAGAAGAACTAGATTGTTCTTGAGGGTGACTCTACCAACATACTTCACTCATATTCATTTTGGCAAGGACATGTGCAATCAACTTTCAAATCTCCACTAGTTCATGGAGTCACAACCCCTCTTGTTGGTAAGACAAGGGACTAGGTAACCTAATGCTTTCATGGACATCATCATATGTGTGTTTCACTCTATGTCTATGGATATCCTTCTATGTTCCTTGAGTGACAAACCCATGTAGGTATTGAAAGTACAACACTCCAATGGATTGCTCCAAAAGATCCACATCAACATTGACCATCCACATATTCAACATCTACATGAAGTCACCATCGACAAAACCCAAGGTTAGTTCATCCCTCTTAGGGGAGATATCACATCTAGGGGGAGCTTTGCTCTAAAAAATTGAGCTAAAGCAACTCTAATGGTGTGAAAATAACAATGCTTTATGTAAATGTGGTAACCCCACTTGTGCTTAAACGATGAGTATGACCTATGATCAAATGTTCTCATTTGACTCCTAAGTCAATATACTCATATATAGATGACCTAGTCATCGCCAATTGCTTGATAGATGCTAGATTTGTTTGTGCATGCTTTGGCACATATTTTATTTGCTATCTTATTGTGTGAGCATGTTGGTTGGATGATTTTCTCCCTTCGAGGACATCCATTTGTAGTTTTGATTGTTTGGTTTTTATTTGGCCAAATGGATGGACAAGAATGCCTAAGAACCTTCTCTAGCTATCTATGCTCTTCTTTCTCAAATTCTATTCATGCTACATCACAAAATTTGAACAAGTTCTATTTCCGACCCTCCGGGTGAGGAGCACTCGGAGCCACCGATCCATCAAGAGCGGACTTCCAAAACCTCTGAGTGAATTTTGGTCAGACCTGCTCATTCCTATTCAGTCCCACGGAAACCACTAAGTACATCTAGGTTTTCACCTCCATTCCATCGATTAGAACGATTCAATCTCACCGAGTTGCAGCAACTTCAAGCAGTTTTGCGTCTCGGTGCCACCGAGACGTTCCACTCGGTGCCATCGAGACTACATATGGGTACATATACTCCGTGACCTGACGTTGGAAATTTCTTCAAACCCTTCAGCCCGCGCCCCCCATTGCTGCCGCTCTTCGTCTCCGGATCATCATAGGGAATGGTGGTTCAGCCCATTTGTGCTATTTCCTTACTCCGAAAAGTAAATGCATGTATTCTTGACACAATTGAAAGCTAACTATCCAAACAAAAACTCTATTAGAATAGATTTGATGCAAAATCTTAGGGTTAGGTTTCCGCCGAACTCATCTCGGACCGACTGAATTGAAGTTCTCGGTCACACCGATTGGCCCTAGCCATTGCACTAAGTACAACTCGGTCTGACCGAAATGTACTGATCGATGCGACCAAAAGATTTTTTTTCTCGGTGAACCCCTAGCATGTCAGAGTCAACGAACTGCAACTCGGTCCAACCGATTTCGCATGTTTAGACTCTAGTTGTGCTTCGGTGTCACCGAGATTATCAAATCGGTAGCTACGAATGCTTTTTGCAAAAAACTAAAGTTAAGATTTTGAATCATATTTTGGAAAAACCAGCTGTCTTTTGTGATGATCATCCACTCTACCTACATCCATCTATTCATAGGGTCAGTTGCAGAGATGTCAGATGATAGTGATAGTCAGAACAGGTCAGAGGAGCAAGTTAACCTCAGTGAGGGCACAAGACCTACTGGTATCTAGGATGATGGTAGAAAAAGCACCCCTAGGAACTTTCCAAAGGCTACTAGCAGACAGAGGAAGAAGAAGAATTCTGGCAGTGAAGATGAGAATTTTATGGTTGAGTAAGAGGTGACTTCCAAGAAGAAAGTGGTCAAGACAGAGTATGTTGGTGCTGCTACCACTACCAAGCCAGGTTTGCAAAAGAAACCTCCTACCAAGAGAGCTCCAATGTCCGAAGCCAGAGCATCAACTAAAGAAACTATGGAGTTCGCACTTGAGCCCAGAGGGGAAGATGACGCTGTTGGTGGGAAGAAAATGAAGGAGAGGGTCAAGAAGACCACTGCCAGAGTTATTGGAAGACCAACCATGGTGAGCGATGAGAATGAAGATGAGGAGGAAGAAGAGCCCGTTGCACCTCCTGCCAAGTCACAGAAGTTGATGGCTGATGCAATCAAGACTAGTGCTGCTCCTTCCAAGCCCAATCCCACAGCTCGAGCTCAAGCACCCAAGCCTTCAGGTCCAAAGAGATCCACAAGAAATATCCCAGCCGCAGAGAAGAACAAGGCCCCAGTTCCTGAGGTCCAAGAGGATGTTGAGCCACTAGTGCTCAGGAAATTGAATCCCAAGATTCCAGACCACAATGATGATCATCCTGTGGCAGAAAACATGAAGTTGAGGAAGGATCATGGTCTGAGACTATGTAGACGGTCATATCCATATGCCACAAGGAGAAGGACTGTTGTTGACTACCTTTTCCATACCAGAGAGCAGCAGGACTTCTATGAGACAGTATTGTTGGAAAAGAATCGTGTAGTTTGTGATATGAAATGGGTTGATTGGAAATATATTGATGACAACGAGGATCATTTTCCCCATGTGCATGAGAGCTTCAGGATGAATGGATTTGATAAGTTTGTTGGACAAAACTCACCAAGTGTAATGACTAAATGATTATGCAGTTCTACTCCACTTCCCACTTCTATCCAGATGGGAAGATAATGTGGATGAGTGAGGGAACCAGGTACCGGTCATCAATCTCTGAGTGCGCAAAGCTCATAAATGCTCCAAATTAAAATGAAGATGATCTTGATGTTTATAGAAAACCCAGGAAGGATCACAACTCCATGGCTAACATGTACAAGCCTATTCCTGATGAAGCTCTAGAGACTCACAGGTTTGGATTAATATACTATCTACTTGCAGGATTGACCACCATGAACACCATCTTGAGGCATACTTTGTTGCCCAAGTCTGGAAATCACAGGATGATACGTGGTCATTCAATCATATTGCTACACTTGTTTGACATTCCCCAGAATTTCAAGGTTATGAGCTTAATAGTTGAGACAGTAAAGAGGACATCAGTACCCCAAAGCGAGGATGATGACGAGCCTCGCCCACCGAATACAAGGGGAAAGTACCCCAAAGAGAGGATGATGACGAGCCTCGCCCACCGAACACTGGGGGACAAAAACAATTTCCCCTTGAGGTGAAACCGGTGAACATGATATATGTGACCCATATCCCCAAGAGGCGGCGCAAATGCGCATTAAGGGATGTCTATGCTGTAGAGCTTGTCGCCCCAAAATTCAATCCATGGTCGGCTTGTTCGATCACATTTGATCGTAGGGACCACCCAACCAGTATCCATCACGGAGGTTCGAAAGCCCTAGTACTGATGACCCACAAGTGTAGGGGATTTATCGTAGTTCTTTCGATAAGTAAGAGTGTCGAACCCCACGAGGAGCTGAAGGAAATGATAGGCAATTTTCAGTAACGTATTTTCTGCAAGCACTGAAATTATAAGTAACAGATAGTTTTGTGATAAGGTAATTGGTAGCAAGTGACAAATAGTAATAGTAAATAAGGTGCAGCAAGATGGACCAATCCTTTTTGTAGCAAAGAACAAGCCTGGAAAAACTCTTATATGAAGGAAAGCGCTCCCAAGGACACATGGGAATTATCGTCAAGCTAGTTTTCATCAAGTTCATCTGATTCGCGTTCGGTACTTTGATAATTTGGTATGTGGGTGGACCGGTGCTTGGGTGCTGCCCTTACTTGGACAAGCATCCCATTTATGATTAACCTTTATTGCAAGCATCCGCAACTACAAAAGAAGTATTAAGGTAAACCTAACCATAGCATGAAACATATGGATCCAAATCAGCCCCTTACGAAGCAACGCATAAACTAGGGTTTAAGCTTCTGTCACTCTAGCAACCCATCATCTACTTATTACATCCCAATTCCTTCCTCTAGGCCCAAACAATGGTGAAGTGTCACGTAGTCGACGTTCACATGACACCACTAGAGGAGAGACAACATACATCTCATTAAAATATCAAACGAATACCAAATTCACATGACTACTTATCGCAAGACTTCTCCCATGTCCTCGGGAACAAAAGTAACTACTCACAAGACATAATATTGTTCATGATCATAGGGGTATTAATATGCATAATGGATCTGAACATATGATCTTCCACCAAGTAAACCAACTAGCATCAACTACAAGGAGTAATCAACACTAGTAGCAACCCACAGGTACCAATCTGAGGTTTGGATACAAGAGATGAACTAGGGTTTGAGAGGAGATGGTGCTGGTGAAGATGTTGATGAAGATAACCCTCCCCAAGATGGGAGAGTTGTTGGTGATGACGGCGGTGATGATTTCCCCCTCCCGGAGGGAAGTATCCCCGGCAGAACAGCTCTGCCGGAGCCCTAGATTGGTTCCGCCAAGGTTCTACCTCGAGACGGTGGCGGCTGGTCCCGAGAGCCTCCTTCTGATTTTTTCCAGGTCAAAACACCTCATATAGGAGAAGATGGGAATCGGGGGGTCATCGGGTGGCCCACGAGGCAGGAGGGCGCGCCCAGAGGGGGGGCGCGCCCCCCACCCTCATGGACAGGTGGTGCCCCCCTGGTGAATCTCTTTCGCCAGATATTTTTTATATTTTCTGAAACGGTGTCTCGTGGAGTTTCGGGGCTTTTTGAGTTGTGCAGAATAGGTTTCCAATGTTTGCTCCTTTTCCAGCCCAGAATTCCAGCTGCCGGCATTCTCCCTCTTCATGTAAACCTTGTAAAATAAGAGAGAAAAGGCATAAGTATTGTGATATAACATGTAATAACAACCCATAGTGCAATAAATATCAACATAAAAGCATGATGCACAATGGACGTATCAACTTCCCCAAGCTTAGACCTCGCTTCGCCTCAAGCGAAAGCCGATATCGAAAAATATGTCCACATGTTTAGAGATAGAGGTGTTGATAAAAATAAAATACAGACATGAGGGCATCATGATCACTCTTATAACAGCAACACACATATATTTTCATATGATTGTTATGCTAAAGTAAAAATTCATTCACAATGTCAAGTATGAATCAGAAACTTCATTGAAAACCAACAAACTATGATCTCAGTCATTGAAGCGATTGCAATTTATCATAACATCGGAAAGAGTCAATGTAAGAGCTTTTCAGCAAGCCCACATACTCAACTATCATATAGTCTTTCACAATTGCTCACACTCACGCAATACTTATGGGTATGGAGTTTTAATCAGACACAGAGAAAGATAGGGGCTTATGGTATTGCCTCCCAACCTTTTACCTCAACGGTAATGTCAACAGTAATAGACCATGATAACTTACATCCAATTGGGTATATATGCCAGGATCTTTCCAACACAATGTGCTTGCCAAAGGATAAAATGTAAAAAAGGAAAGGTGATTTTCACCTTGACTCTTATAAGGCAAGAATAATAGATATGCCCTTCGCAGAGGGAAGCAGAGGTTGTCATGTGCTTTTATGGTTGGATGCACAAACTCTTAGCGCAAAAGAACGTCACTTTATATTGCCACTTGTGATAAGGACCATTATTATGCAGTCTGTCGCTTTTATTACTTCCATATCACAAGATCGTATAAAGCTTATTTCCTCCACACTAATAAATCATACATATTTTAGAGAGTTTGCCAACATGACAACTTACTTGAAGGATCTTACTCAATCCATAGGTAGGTATGGTGGACTCTCATGGCAAAAATGGGTTTAAGGATGTATGGAAGCACAAGTAGTATCTCTACTTGGTGCAAGGAGTTTTGGCTAGCATGAGGGGGAAAGGCAAGCTCAACATGTTGGATGATCCATGACAATATACTTTATTTTGAATATAAGAAAACATAACCCATTATTTTGTCTTCCTTGTCCAATATCAACTCTTTAGCATGTCATATTTTAATGAGTGCTCACAATCATAAAAGATGTCCAAGATAGTATATTTGTATGTGAAACCTCTCTTTCTTTATTACTTCCTATTAATTGCAACGATTACCAAGACTATGTTTGTCAACTCTCAACAACTTTTATTCATCATACTCTTTCTATGTGAAGTCATTACTTCTCATAAGATCAATATGATCTCTTTGATACTTTTTATATTTTATTTTATTCTATCATGACCCAAGTGAGGAAATCAAGCCCTTGACTCAACACTAATATTTATTATATAGCTCACGGACTCGATTACAAAGGTAAAGATCATAAAGCAAAAGCTCACAACTAGATCATGCTGACTTTATTCTACTAGATCAAGATACTACCAAAAGGATCGAACTAAGAAAAAACGGTAAAGATAGGAGTGATGGTGATACGATACCGGGGCACCTCCCCAAAGCTTGGCAGTTGCCAAGGGGGGTGCACATACCCATATGATTATGTCTCCTTCGGAAGTGGTGATGTGATGTTCTTGCCAATGACACCCCTCAGGATACGATTCTCCTACTCGAGCTTGTTAACTTGCTACTTAAAGTCCACAATTTCCTTGTGGAGCTTGCCCATGACGGCTAAAGCTCCTTTCACCCAAGGATGCTGCATAGCTGCAAGAGAACAAGTAACACTCTTTTTCATATTTTCATAAGAAAGAAACCTGACATTGGTAGGGATGACTGAGTTTGGAATAGCTGAGCTCTGTAGATCCCCCATCGTGAATCCAGCTTGAAACCGAGAAGTAACTTCTGGATCTTCCTCCATGGAATCTATCCTCTTCAATTCAGCCTCCATCTCTTCCTCCATTGATGGACCAAAGTCGTCAGCATCGTTGTTTGCTCCTGGGCCAGGTGATGGATGAGACACCCGACTCTCTCCAACTGACTCCTGAGAAGACATCTTCCTCTTATCTGCGACAGAAACAACTCAAAACAAAAACAGAGGATTTTTGCGTGATACGGTGGTTAAAACTTTCGGGAGAATATATAATGAATGTTTATCGATAAAAAGAAGTAACATGCAAGAAATCGGAGTCCGGGAGGCACACGAGGTTCCCACGAGGCAGGGGGCGCGCCCAGGGGATGGGGGCGCGCCCTCCAACCTCGTGGATGGCTCGTGTCTCTTCCGGACTGCCTCTTATTTTTCTATTTTTCTAAAAAATAGTGAAAATTGCCTTTAGAACTGTTTTGGAGTCGGTTTACTTACCGTACCACATACCTCTTCCTTTTCGGGGTCTGAATCATTCTGGAAAGTGTCCCTTATGTATTCCTCTAGGGTTACGGTTTCAATAACATTGGTTTCAACATTTATAGGGTTACCTGCGATATAATGTTTGATCCTTTGACCGTTCACCACCTTCAGATTTGTGCCTTCGAAGTTGTTGATTTTTATGGTACTGAAACGATAGACCTCCTCGATAACATAAGGGCCTTCCCATTTTGAGAGAAGTTTTCCTGCAAGAAATCTTAAATGAGAGTTGTATAACAAGACATAGTCACCTACGTTAAACTCACGCTTTTGTATCCTTTTGTAATGCCATCTTTTAACTTTTTCTTTAAACAGCTTGGCATTCTCATAGGCCTAGGTTCTCAATTCATCAAGAGAGCTAATGTCAAATAACCTCTTCTCACCGGCAAGTTTGAAACCATAATTGAGCTCTTCAATAGCCCAATATGCCTTATGTTCTAGCTCAAGAGGTAAGTGACAAGCCTTTCCATAAACCATCTTATATGGAGACATACCCATGGGATTTTTGTATGCGGTTCTATAGGCCCATAATGCATCATCAAGTTTCTTGGACCAATTCTTTCTAGACCTATTAACTGTCTTTTGCAAAATTAATTTCAGCACTCTATTACTTAATTCTACTTGACCAGTAGTCTGAGGGTGATAAGGGGATGCAATTCTATGGTTAACATCATACTTAGCAAGCATTTTACGGAAAGCACCATGAATAAAGTGTGAACCACCATCAGTCTTTAAGTATCTAGGGAGACCAAACCTCGAGAAAATAACTTCTTTAAGCATCTTAATAGAGGTGTTGTGATCAGCACTACTAGTTGGAATAGCTTCTACCCACTTAGTAATGTAATCAACAGCAACTAAAATATGTGTGTACCCATTAGAGGAAGGAAACGGTCCCATATAATCAAAGCCCCAGACATGAAACGGTTCAATAACAAGTGAATAATTCATAGGCATTTCTTGACGTCTACTAATATTACCAATTCTTTGACATTCATCACAAGATAAGACAAACTTACGGGCATCCTTGAAGAGAGTAGTCCAATAGAAACCAGATTGCAATACCTTATGTGCAGTTCTATCTCCAGCATGGTGTCCTCCATAAGCTTCGGAGTGGCACTTGCGTAGGATATGTTCCTGTTCATGCTCAGGTACACAACATCTAATAATACCATCTACTCCTTTATAAAGATGTGGGTCGTCCCAGAAGTAATGTCTCAAATCATAGAAGAACTTTTTCTTTTGCTGGTATGTGAAACTAGGAGGTATAAACTTAGCAACAATGTAATTAGCATAATCAGCATACCATGGAGCAGTACGAGAAGTATTTATGACAGCTAATTGTTCCTCGGGAAAGCTATCATCAATAGGTTGTGGGTCATCAAGAATATTCTCTAGCCTAGACAAGTTGTTTACAACGGGGTTCTCAGCTCCCTTTCTATCAATAATATGCAAATCAAATTCTTGCAGCAAGAGAACCCATCTAATAAGTCTAGGTTTAGCATCTTTCTTTTCCATAAGGTATTTGATAGCAGCATGATTAGTGTGAATAGTTACTTTAGAATCAACAATATAAGGTCTAAACTTATCACAAGAAAATACAACTGCTAAAAACTCTTTCTTAGTAGTAGCATAATTTCTCTCGGCACTATCTAGAGTTTTACTAGCATATTGGATAACATTCAATTTCTTATCAACTCTTTGTCCTAGAACAGCACCTACAGCATAATCACTAGCATCACACATAATCTCAAAGGGTAAATTCCAGTCAGGAGGCTGGACAATAGGCGCAGAGATCAATGCTTTCTTAAGTATTTCAAATGCTTCTACACAATCATCATCAAAGACAAAAGGAACATCTTTTTGTACAAGATTAGCCAGAGGCCTGGAGATTTTGGAAAAGTCCTTAATGAACCTCCTATAAAACCCGGCATGACCAAGGAAACTTCGTATACCTTTGATGTCCTTGGGACACGGCATCTTTTCAATAGCATCAACTTTAGCTTTGTCAACTTCAATACCTCTTTCAGAAATTTTATGTCCCAAGACAATGCCTTCATTAACCATAAAGTGGCACTTCTCCCAATTCAATACAAGATTAGTGTCTTCACAGCTCTGCAAAACTCGATCAAGGTTGCTCAAGCAATCATCAAAAGAAGTTCTGTAAACGGAAAAATCATCCATGAAAACCT
The DNA here is from genome assembly GCA_902687465.1 of Secale cereale. Taxonomy (NCBI): domain Eukaryota; kingdom Viridiplantae; phylum Streptophyta; class Magnoliopsida; order Poales; family Poaceae; genus Secale; species Secale cereale. Next base: position 206,183,301 of record LR738712.1, read on the forward strand.
CAACAATCTTTTCACAAAAATCAGAGAATATAGCCATCATGCATCTTTGAAAGGTAGCAGGTGCATTACATAAACCGAAAGGCATACGTCTATAAGCAAAGGTACCAAAAGGACAAGTAAAAGTGGTCTTTTCTTGATCCTCTTTTGACACAAGTATTTGAGAGAAACCAGAATAACCATCTAGAAAGCAAAAATGAGTATGTTTGGATAACCTTTCTAGCATTTGATCAATAAAAGGCAAAGGGTAATGATCTTTCTTAGTGGATTTATTTAATTTGTGGAAATCAGTTACCATCCTATAACCTGTAATAATTCTTTGTGGGATCAATTCATCTTTATCATTAGGAACAACAGTCATACCTCCCTTCTTAGGGACACAATGGACAGGACTTGCCCACTGGCTATCAGCAACTGGATAGATAATACCTGCCTCTATAAGCTTTAGTATTTCCTTCCTTACCACTTCTTTCATTTTAGGATTTAACCGTCGTTGATGATCAATTACTGGTTTTGTGTCCTCTTCCAATTTTATCTTGTGTTGGCATAAAGTGGGACTAATGCCCTTAAGATCATCCAGAGTATGTCCAATAGCAGCACGGTGCTTCTTCAGAGTTTTCAATATTTTTTCTTCTTCCTGCTCTGAAAGGTTAGCACTGATAATAATAGGATATATCTTCTTTTCATCAAGATAAACATACTTAAGATTATCAGGTAAAGGTTTAAGTTCAAACACGGGATCACCCTTGGGTGGAGGAGGATCCCCTAAGATTTCAACAGGCAAGTTGTTTTTCAATACGGGTCCCTGCTTAAATAATATTTCATCTATTTCCCTTCTCTCATTCATATACATATCATTTTCATGGTCTAGCAGATATTGTTCTAAAGGATTGTTAGGAGGTACAGCAATAAAAGCAAGACCAATAATTTCATCCTTACTAGGTAATTCTTTACCATGGGGTTGTCTACGAAATTTAGCAAAGTTAAACTCATGAGACATATCCCCTAAACCAACAGTAACAATATCTTTTACGCAGTCCATCTTAGCATTAACAGTATTCAAGAAGGGTCTACCAAATATAATGGGACAAAAATCATCTTATGGGGAACTAAGAATAAGAAAATCAGCAGGGTCTTTAACCTTCCCACACAAAACTTCAACATCTCTAACAATCCCAGCTGGTGAAATAGTGTCTCTATTAGCAAGCTTAATAGTAACATCAATCCCTTCTAACTCAACAGGTGCAATATCATGCATAATTTCTTTATATAAGGAATGATGGATTATACTTGCACTAGCACCTACGTCACATAAACCATGATAGCAATGATCTCTATTTTAACAGAAATAACAGGCAAGCCTACAACAGGTCTATGTTTATTCCTAGCATCGGGTTTGGCTATTCTAGCAGCTTCCTCTTGGAGGTAAATAACATGTCCATCTAAATTCTCAACCAAGAGATCTTTAACCATAGCAACACTAGGTTCAACTTTAATTTGCTCAGGGGGTGTAGGTGTTCTAGTATTACTCTTACGAACCACAGTTGAAGCTTTAGCATGATCCTTTATTCTAACGGGGAAATGCGGTTTCTCAATATAAGTAGTAGGAACAATAGGATCAACATTATAAGTGATAGTCTTTTCTTCAACTTTAACAGGTTCAACTACTTTTACTTCAATGGGAGGATGGTATTTAAACCACTTCTCCTTGGGAAGATCAACATGAGTAGCAAATGATTCACAGAAAGAAGCTACTATCTCAGAGTCAAGTCCATATTTAGTGCTAAACTCACGGAAAACATCGGTATCCATAAAAGCTTTAACACAATCAAACTTAGGGGTCATGCCCGACTCCTTACCTTCGTCGAGATCCCAATCTTCAGAGTTTTGTTTAATTATTTCCAATAAATCCCATTTGAATTCAACAGTCTTCATCATAAAAGAACCAGAACAAGAATTATCGAGCATGGTGCGATTATTGAGAGAAAGCTGAGCATAAAAATTTTGAATGATCATTTTTCTTGAGAGCTCAAGATTGGGGCATGAATATAACATTGACTTAATCCTCCCCCAAGCTTGAGCGATGCTTTCTCCTTCGCGCGGCCAAATTATATATATAATTACGATCACGATGAACCTGATGCATAGGGTAGAACTTCTGATGAAATTCCAACTTCAGTCGATTATAGTTCCATGATCCAATATCATCACATAGCGTAAACCATGCCAATGCATATCCCTTCAAAGATAAAGGGAAGACCTTCTTCTTGATAACATCCTCGGGCATACCTGCAAGCTTAAATAACCCACAAACTTCATCCACATAAATTAGATGCAAATCGGGATGTAGTGTTTCGTCTCCTGTAAAGGGATTATCTAGCAGTTTCTCTATCATACCCGAAGGAATTTCAAAGAAAAAATTCTCAGTAGGTTCAGTAGGTTGAGGAGCAACTGTTTGCTCTTCTGGTTGGGGTGAAGATACCCTGAACAAGCCCCACAAAGGATGATGAGCCATAGTAACAAGTGACAGTAAATTTCAGCACACTATATAAATTTTTCCTTACCAAAGGCGCTTCACTCCCCGGCAACAGCGCCAGAAAAGAGTCTTGATGACCCACAAGTGTAGGGGATCTATCTAGTCCTTTTGATAAGTAAGAGTGTCGAACCCAACGAGGAGCAGAAGGAAATGATAGGCAGTTTTCAGTAAGGTATTTTCTGCAAGCACTGAAATTATAAGTAACAGATAGTTTTGTGATAAGGTAATTGGTAGCAAGTGACAAATAGTAAAAGTAAATAAGGTGCAGCAAGATGGCCCAATCCTTTTTGTAGCAAAGGACAAGCCTGGACAAACTCTTATATGAAGGAAAGCGCTCCCGGGGACACATGGGAATTATCGTCAAGCTAGTTTTCATCACGTTCATCTGATTCACGTTCGGTACTTTGATAATTTGGTATGTGGGTGGACCGGTGCTTGGGTGCTGCCCTTACTTGGACAAGCATACCATTTTTGATTAACCTCTATTGCAAGCATCCACAACTTACAAAATAAGTATTAAGGTAAACCTAACCATAGCATGAAACATATGGATCCAAATCAGCCCCCTACGAAGCAACGCATAAACTAGGGTTTAAGCTTCTGTCACTCTAGCAACACATCATCTACTTATTACTTCCCAATGCCTTCCTCTAGGCCCAAACAATGGTGAAGTCTCATGTAGTCGACGTTCACATGACACCACTAGAGGAGAGACAACATACATCTCATCAAAATACCGAACGAATACCAAATTCAAATGACTACTTATAGCAAGACTTCTCCCATGTCCTCAGGAACAAAAGTAACTACTCACAAGAAATAATATTGTTCATGATCAGAGGGGTATTAATATGCATAATGGATCTGAACATATGATCTTCCACCAAGTAAACCAACTAGCATCAACTACAAGGAGTAATCAACACTACTAGCAACCCATAGGTACCAATTTGAGGTTTGGATACAAAGATTCGATACAAGAGATGAACAAGGGTTTGAGAGGAGGTGGTGCTGGTGAAGATGTTGGTGAAGATAACCCTCCCCAAGATGGGAGAGTTGTTGGTGATGACGGCGGTGACGATTTCCCCCTCCCGGAGGGAAGTATCCCCGGCAGAACAGCTCTGCCGGAGCCCTAGATTGGTTCCCGCCAAGGTTCCGCCTCGAGACGGCGGCGTCTGGTCCCGAAAGCCTCCTTCTGATTTTTTTTCCAGGTCAAAACACCTCATATAGGAGAAGATGGGAATCGGGGGGTCATCGGGTGGCCCACGAGGCAGGGGGCGCGCCCAGAGGGGGGCGCGCCCCTCGCCCTCGTGGACAGGTGGTGGCCCCCCTGGTGAATCTCTTTTGCCAGATATTTTTTATATTTTTTGAAATGGTTTCTCGTGGAGTTTCAGGCCTTTTTGAGTTGTGCAGAACAGGTTTCCAATGTTTGCTCCTTTTCCAGCCCAGAATTCCAGCTGCTGGCATTCTCCCTCTTCATGTAAACCTTGTAAAATAAGAGAGAAAAGGCATAAGTATTGTGACATAACGTGTAATAACAGCCCATAGTGCAATAAATATCAACATAAAAGCATGATGCAAAATGGAAGTATCAGTACTCGATCCCATCATCGACGGATACCATCTCACCAGAGTCCTCATGGACGGCTACATCAGCCTCAACCTGATATATCAGGATACTGTCCGCAAGATGGGTATCGACCCGTCAAGAATCAAGCCCAGCAACACTACCTTTAAAGGAGTGATACCTGGCGTGGAGGCCCGCTGCACGGGCTCCTTAACACTGGAAGTAGTATTCAGCTCTCCAGACAACTTTCGAAGCGAAGAATTAATCTCTAACATCGTCCCCTTTCGAAGTGGTTATCACGCACTCCTCGGACGAACTGGTTTCGCCCGCTTTAACGCAGTCCTGCACTATGCTTATCTCAAGCTTAAAATGCCTGGACCTCATGGCGTTATCATAGTAAATGGGAACATGGAGCGCTCCCTCCATACTGAGGAGCACACTGCGGCCCTTGGGGCCGAAGTTCAAGGCAGCCTTATCAAGCCACCGGCCATCAAGACCCAAGACGCTGCAAAGCGTGTCCGACCCGCATTGCAACGTTGTAGCTTAGTGGAACCTGAGCCCGAGTAGCAGTTTAGCCTCCGCCAACTACCCCATAAGGTTGTGACACATGTACCTCGCATACACAATTACGCCCTTGAGATACCTTGGTCAGCGCCAGAGGCACACTGTGGAAAACGGTCCATAATGCGGCTTGACCCTATTCGGACCTTACACATGTTTTCAATGTGGCTTCGTTAAAGAACCCACTTTATCTATGGTTGTGCGGGGACTTCTTTCCAAATTCCTCTTATTCACATACGACCATAAGATTCATCTCCTTCAAGGACGTGTCACCAGGGAGAAATGGCGCAGACGTGCAGCAGGTCATCATTGGGATCTTTAAATCATTTCATTTAGGCTCTATGTAAACCTTTCCCTTGTTTAAATTTTTTGTCCTCGACGCTTTTGGCATTATCTGTAACTACACGGCTCGCCATATTAAACAAGGTACAAAGGAAGCAGTTGATTCCCACTTTGTTTGGAGTTTATTTTATCTTACATTATCATCTGTGTTCCCTCCCTACATCAGATTGCCACACGTGCTTTAATCTGTCTTTAACACCGGGGGTTGTATGCAACCCAGTACACTTTAAAGTCCGAACACCTATAGGGAACTATTCGGCGTCCCAGATATTGCACTATATGCATCATCTCTGAATCATGTCTTGGGTCTATAAGTGGGTTGCCCGGCTCCTTTGTTTACCACCTTACGTTCCGCATTGTGCGGCTAAGTTAGTAAAGGGAGAACTATTGCGATTGTATTTCTGGTTCATCCAGTCAAGTACCTCAGTAGAGAAAGCCAAAAACTGATTGTCATGATAAGCGAGAACTGGTCGGCGATTCGCCAACTTAGTATTATACTACGGATCCTTAGCAATCCACCCCGTGTTATACGAGGGGCTGGTCTTCGCCCAGCCACGTGGAAAAGGCACCATAATCCGGATAATTGCACACGCACATGGGCTAGTACTTAGCCCCACAGTCAAACTCCTATGGCCAAGTGAAAGTAATAAAGCCGCATAGTCTAATTGCCTGGTTCACCCCGCGGACGCCTCCTTTACGGACCAAGACGTTGGATAAAGTGTGGTCACACGTTATGCCGAACACCCCTATAGCATCTACATGGGGGTTGAAGCCGACGACTGGTAACTTTCAAAAGTATAAAAATAAACGGCCGCACAGGAGGAGAAGTCGGTAAAATATAAGGCGCAGAAGCATAGTCATACAAAATAGCATGGGTTCATAACATAGTTTTTACAACCCAACCACACTTAACAAAAAAATACATCCTTCGAGCATTGGCCCTCTACAATGCGGGCTCCGTCTAGGACATCATCGAAGTACCTCTCCGGCTTCTGATGATCTTTGCCTTTAGGCGGGCCTGCGGTCGCCACTTCGGTGGCCTTCATCTTCACCCACTGCATCTTGACACGAGCGAAGGCCATCCGGGCACCCTCTATGCAGGTCAAGCGCTTCACACCGTCAATCTACGGCCGCGCATCGACCAGCCGCTTTTCCAAGCCGAAGTAACTACTAGGGATCGGCTCGGTTGGCCAGAGGTGGACTATCAAGTCCTTCATATCCGAACCCACCACCCTATGCAGCTCCACAAGCTGTTTTAGCTGGTCGTTGAGAGGCGTTGGGTGCTCCGGTGCAAGAAATTGCGACCAGAACAGCTTCTCCATCGCGTTCCCCTCCTGGGCTTTGAAGAACTGTGCGACGTCGAATGCACTCTTCGGGATATCTGCAAACGCGCCTAGAGAACTCCACACCCGGGTGAGCAACGCATACCTCTGACCTCCAAAGATACTCTGCAAAAGAAAGGCCTTACCAGCCACTATCTGCCTTGCCTGGTGGATCTCTTCACGAGCACTCCGCGCCTCTTTGGCATCATTAAGGGCCTTGTTAAGCTCGGCCGATTTGTCCGAAGTCTTTTGCTCCAGCACCTCGCATTTGCGAATGGCGTCCTTGAGCTCCTGCTCGACTTCGGCCACCCGAATTTCATGTTGGCGGCGGGTAGCTTGTTCTACCTCTAGTTCGGCATCCGCTTTGTCAGCAGCTGCCTTACTCGCCTCAACCTCCTTCTTGGCCTGAGCTAGGGCGCCCTTGAGTGTCTCGACCTTAGCTGAGTTGTGATCATAAGCACACAATCCAATGGGTTAAACTCTCAATATACATATCACATTTTTTATATATAATTATTTTTAAGTCCACATACCTTGCGTTTCATAGAACCGCTTGTTAATGCGGTTGAGTTTCTCGTCGGCTTCCTGAAGCTTCCGATTGAGCTTTGAAAGCTCTGCGGCCTGGGTGGTTGCCACCAACAGGGAAGCCTATTTCAATAAACGGCACAATATGTTATATTCCCAAATACTATATGGATCCCATGTCCGATTCCTTTCAAAATTGAACTGAGCATTAAGGGCTACCATCCATACATAGGTTTTATATCGTACACAAATGAAATATAAAGTTCTTTAGAGTATTACGTCGCATACCCCAAAGCCTGTCAGCAGGCTGTGGAAGGCTTCATTCAGTCCGCTCTTGTCAGACTAAATCTTCCCCATAACCGCACCCATCAGATTGGAGTGGTCCGCTACGATGGAAGCACTTTGCAGTGCTTCCTGCAGAGCGTTCGGCTCCTCCGGGTTAATGGAGGGCGCCACTGGAGCTGGTGCTCCTCCCCCTTTCACAAGGGATTGTTTACTTGATTCCAGAGCCGTTGGCTATCAGAATAGTGTTCACCGGGAGCCTGGATTGCATAGGCTCCGCGCCGTCGGTCGCCATAGGGACCGCTTCACCTTGGTTTTCGGTGACCGAGGTGTTAACCTCGGGCACCCTCTTGTTAGCCCCGCTCACCCCCTCTTGGGCAGGGGATATCCGCAGTGACGACACCTCGATGTCCCCCATGGCGGTAGGCAAGGGAGCTCGCGGCGGTGTCTCGCTCTCCGCCATCTAGGCTGGCAGAGAGTTCCCCTACGATGATGTACCGAGGAGTGTGCGGGAAGGACTGAAAAACAACAAACAAGATTACTTATACAATAAAATCAAATGGGCCAAAGACGAAAATAAGTTTCCGAATACTTACGATGCGCGGGGGGGGGGGGCTTAACCCTGGGCTATCTTCGAGGGGCGGCTTCGGATCCTGAATCCAAACTATCCATGAGGTTCAACTTCCTCCTCCTGGGCGCCCCCTCCTCCGTGTCTTTGGGGGGCGCCCTCTTCTTCTTCTTCCCCATGACGGGGGAGTCGCTTTCCACCTCCTCCTCCTCTTCCTCCTTGTCATGGGAAGAGGGGGCGTCGGTCTCTCTGGATATAGTTTCCGAAGGACCCTTAGGGCGGGGGGCGCTCTTGGCCTCCTTTCCATTCTTCTTCTTGACCTTCTTCTCCGGCACTTGGTACGGCTCTAGCACGAGCATCACCGTCAGCTGGAGCATTGTTGGGTCCTCGGGCAGCGGAGCCGGACAATTGATCCGCTCTGCCTTTGCCATCCAGGCATGTATAGAACACAAATATTCTAATTCCTGGTATACTTGAAATATTTACCGGATAGAGCTTCGGCAAAATTGTGCTTACCGCCGTAGCTGGAGTCTCGCTATCAAATCTGATGACCTCATTCTTCTTCGGCCACTTCTTCTGGGCCTTGAAGAGTAGCTGCCAGATGTCGTCATGCGTGGTGCCGAAGAAGCGCTTCAAGGTTCATGGCTCCTTTGGATCGAACTCCCACAAGTGGGAGGCTCAAAGCTGGCAGGGAAGAATGCGGCGGGAGAGCATCACTTGAATCAGGACAGTGAGTTTTGGTGCCCTCCGCCAGCATATTGGAGATGCGATTTTGGAGCGTCTTCACCTCCAATTGGGAACCCCACTCAAGGCCCTTGGTGGTCCATGAGGTGAGTCTCTCTGGGGGTCCGGATCTGAAATCGGGCATGGCCGCTCAGGTGGCTTTGCGAGGTTCGGTGATATAGAACCACTCCTGCTGCCATATTTTAACTGTTTCCACAATGCTCCCTTTGGGCCAGGTGGTGTTGGGGAGCTTGCTTACCATGGCTCCACCACAGTCTGCATGCTGTCCGTCGACCACCTTCGGCTTCAGATTGAAGACCTTGAGCCATAGGCCGAAGTGTGGGGGCGCAGAGGAAAGCCTCACAGACGACTATAAAAGCCGATATGTGTAGGGTGGAATTTGGGGCTAGATCTTGGAAATCTAGCCCGTAGAAGAATAGGAGGCCCCGGACAAAAGGGTGAAGGGGAAATCCGAGTCCCCGGAGGAAATGAGGGATGAACACAACCCTCTCACCGAGCCCTGGAGTAGGGATCACCTGATCTTTGTTAGGGAGCCAGTGCGCTATGTTCCCAGAAAGATAACCCGCGCTCCAGAGAGCCTTCACGTCTTTCTCAGTGATGGTGGAAGCCTCCCACTTGCCGTTGGAACCGGATCCAGCCATTGCTGGAGAAGTAGGCAGTGGTGGAGAAGATGGGAGCTGCGGGCGCTAGAGCTATGGGATTGGGAAGCAGAGGCTAGAGGAAAGCATGAGGGAAAAGGAGGGGTCTTTATCCTTTTATAGGCGGTAGAAATACCAAACGTCCCCCCACTCAAGCCGTAAAACTCGCCTGTTCCCGACGAAATCGTGCGTAAGGTGCGGTTGGGTTAACCAAACCATATTGATGAGGATCCCGTAATGGGCGGGCACGATCTCTGTTTCGACAAGACGTGCCAATAGAGACTATGCCTCGAGACGCAAAACCAGAGCCAAGGAAACAGTTCGAAATGTTAAAGGGTCAAATGTGATGTTTCGTCGAAAAAGTTGTCAGTAAAGACATTGTACCTATTTGGATGTTTATGCCTTCGTGGCTAAGGATTGTACTAATCGTGCAGAGCCAGACACAGTTCCTTTATGCAGGAAATAAACTTCATATGTTCGGGAGGAGGAACCCGCCTTGCAATGCCGAAGACAATATGCGTGCCGAACACCTCATCATCGAAGACTGGTTCAGGGGCCACTGAGGGAGTCCTGGATTAGGGGGGTCCTCGGGTGTCCTGATTTGCTCGATATGGGCCGGACTGATTGGATGTGAAGATAAAGCAGAAGATTTTCCACCGTGTTCGGTTAGGACTCCTACATGCGTAGAATGGCAAGTTTTGTGTCCGCGTGTAATGTTTCCTTCCTCTGCAATATGACTTTGTACAACCCTAGGTCCCTCCGGTGTGTATATAAACCGGAGGGTTTAGTCCGTATAGGCAATTAGAAAAATCTCAGGCTAGACATCTAGGGTTTAGCCAATACGATCTCGAGGTAGATCAACTCTTGTAACCCTTATATTCATCATATTCAATCAATCACGAAGTAGGGTATTACCTTCATTAAGAGGGCCCGAACCTGGGTAAACATCGTGTCCTTGTTTCCCCCTGTTACCATCGATCCTAAAATACACAGCTCGGGACCCCCTACCCGAGTGTAACGCCCGGATAATTAAGCTACAGTAATCCTCTGCTAATGATGCCACGTCATCGTTTTTTACTGTTGCTAGAAATCACTTTGGTCCAAACCGGTTCACATTCAAATTTAAAATAAAGTCAAATAAAAGTTTTCAAATGTCGATACTAAAAAGTGCAAACTGTGATAAATAATTCATAGGTAATATTGGTGAAGAAAACCATATTTTTATAAAGGGCTTGTTTGCCCTAAAATAAATAAAACATGCCAAAATAACAATATTTATCCCATTTATAATTAATACAAAGTCCAAACGAAATCACCTTGCCATCATACCTTTTTCTGGCAGTGCTAAATATTGCATGTAAATTATTGAGCCAAGTCTCATATTTTACAAATGTAAATGGGTTGTCTAACATTTTACCAGTCAGAGAAGAAATAAAAGAAGCAGAAAAGAAAATATAAAAGAAGACCTAAAACTAATTGGGCCACTTGGCCCCTTTAGCCAGCAAGGGCAACCCTAGGTTGGGCCCCGGCCCATTTCCCCTCACAAGCCTCTCCCTCCTCTCCTTCCTGTTCACAGAGGAGGTGGACACCCCCGATGACCGCCACGGGCATGGCCATCGCCGTGGCGACCTCGACGCCTATAAGGCCCCCCTCCCCGGTGATACGTCTCAAACGTATCTACTTTTCCAAACACTTTTGATATTGTTTTGGCCTCATTCTTGCATGATTTGGACTAAACTAACCCGAACTGACGATGTTTTCAGCAGAGCTGCCTGTATGGTTTATTTGTGTGCAGGAAAACGGATTTTTAGGTATCTCAGAAAAATCCACGAAAAATCACAGAAAATCCACGCACCCGAAGGAACCAGGAGCCAGAAGTGGGGCCAGAGGGGGGCCAGGGGGTGCCCAGGCGCCCTGTGGGCGCCCCCCCCCCCCCTGGGTCGCGCCGGGGGGGCGCCTGGGTGGGTCCCACACCCCCTGGTGCCCTACTTTATCCCGTATTTTTACTCCCGACGCAGAAACCCCAGATTAGAAGTTCTTTCGCAGTTTTCCGTCGCGGAGCCGCCGCCACCCTCTGTTCTTCCTCGGGAGGGCTAATCTGGAGGCTGAATTGGCCTCCGGAGAGGGGAGATCGTCGCCATCGTCATCATCATCACCACTCCATCATCCCTCCATGACTTCTCCCTCCATGTGTGAGTAATTCCCCCGCTGTAGGCGAAGGGGATGGTAGGGATTGGATGAGTTAGATCATGTAATAGTTTATCAGATTGTTGGGGGCATGTTGCCTATCATCTACTATGGTGTTTATCATATTTGCTTCAACTTGTTATTCTTAATGCTTGACACTTAGGGCCCGAGTGCCATGATTTCAGATTTGAACCATATGTGTTTGCATGAATATATTTGTGTTTGTGATCCTATCTATGAGTTGTTTGCACCTGTTACGGTTCGGAACCGGCGATCCCAAAAGTGACAGCTTGGGACACCAAAGGGGATGATCCGTAGTTTGAGGATTACATGTATCCATTGAGTTCATTGCTTTGTTCCGGTGCTCTTTGACAGGAGCACCTTAATATCCATAAGTTCCTTTTGTCCCTGTTCGAAGCCGGATGGTAGGACAAAAGATGTTGTGCAAGTTCTTATTGCAAGCACGTACAACTACCTACGGGATACATGCCTAATGTTTGATATTTGCCTAGATGATCATTACTTTTCTGTGTGTCGTGCCCCAAGATAAATCTATCTCATCCATGCAGCACCCAACCATCCATCTCCCTAGCCTACAGTGTTTTAAATCATGCTTGTCACTAGTTACTACTTTTGCCGTTTACTACTGCTATTTACTTTTGCTGTTTACTTTTACTATTACTATCATCACTATCATATCACTGTTACCACTTATCTTTTGTTGCAAGTAAGTATATTTCAGGTGCGGTTGAATTGACAACTCAACTGTCAAAGCTTATAAATACTCTTTGGCTCCCCGTGTGTCGAATCAATAAATTGGGTTATTCTTACCCGCGAAGACTATCTCGATCCCTTACGGTTGAGGGTTATCAAGTACCGTTTTCTGGCGCCGTTGCCGGGGAGCATAGCAATATTTACAAGTCTACTTGAGGTATCCTACCTGCTGCACTTCATTCACTATGGGTAAGAAAGGAGACCCCAAGGTTCCGATCTAACTATCTACTACAAGAAGAGGTACTGGTCTAAGCACTAGTGCTACACTTGATTCACCTTCCGTTATGAGTAAGTTTGCCTCACCACCACCACATGATGCTCCTACTGAATTTGTTACTATGTCTGATACTCTTGATGATGCTTCTGTTGGGGAACGTAGTATTTTCAAATTTTCCTACGATCACGCAAGATCTATCTACCAGATGCATATCAACGAGAGGGAAGAGTGTGTCTACGTACCCTCGTAGACCGGAAGCGGAAGCGTCAAGTGACGTGGTTGATGTAGTCGAACTTCTTCGCGATCCAACCGATCAAGCACCGAACGTACGGCACCTCCGCGTTCAGCACACGTTCAGCTTGATGACGTCCCACGAGCTCTTGATCCAGCTGAGCTTTACGGGAGAGTTTCGTCAGCACGACGGCGTGGTGACGGATATGATGTACCTACCGGCGCAGGGCTTCGCCTAAGCCCTGCGACGGTATGACCGAGGTGTGTTTCTGTGGAGGGGGGCACCGCACACGGCTGGAACAATTCAACTTGTGTGTCTTTGGGTGCCCCCCTGCCCCCGTATATAAAGGAGCAAGGGAGGAGGGCCGGCCGGCCTCCTATGGTGCGGCTAGGGCAATCCTACTAGGAATAGGATTGCAATCCTATTCCTAGTAGGAGTCCACCAAGAAGGAAGAGAGGGAAAGGAAAAGAGGGAGAGGTGGCGCCCCCCAATCCTAGTCCAACTAGGATCCCTAGGTGGGGCGCCGGCCAGCCTCTATGGGCTGCCTCTCTCCTTTCCTCAAGGCCCACTATGGACCATCCCCCCTCGTAGGGGGTTCCGGTAACCCCCTCCGGCAATCCAGTTAAATCCGAAACTTTTCCGGAACACTTCTGATGTCCGAATATAGTCGTCCAATATATCAATCTTTATGTCTCAGACATTCCGAGACTCCTCGTCATGTCCGTGATCTCATCCGGGACTCCGAACTACCTTCGGTACATCAAAACTCATCAACTCATAATACCGATCGTCATCAAACGTTAAGAGTGCGGACCCTACGGGTTCGAGAACTATGTAGACATGACCGAGACTCATCTCCGGTCAATAACCAATAGCGGAACCTGGATGCTCATATTGGCTCCTACATATTCTACGAAGATCTTTATCGGTCAAACCGCATAACAACATATGTTGTTCCTTTTGTCATTGGTATGTTACTTGCCTGAGATTCGATCGTCGGTATCTCTATACCTAGTTCAATCTCGTTACCGGCAAGTCTCTTTACTCGTTCCGTAACACATCATCTCGTGACTAACTCATTAGTCTTTTGCTTGCAAGGCTTATTATGATGTGTGTTACCGAGAGGGCCCAGAGATACCTCTCCGACACTCGGAGTGACAAATCCTAATCTTGATCTATGCCAACACCACTAATACTTTCGGATACACCTGTAGAGCATCTTTATGATCACCCAGTTACGTTGTGACGTTTGATAGCACACAAGGTGTTCCTACGGAATTCAGGAGTTGCATAATCTCATAGTCATAGGAACATGTATAAGTCATGAAGAAAGCAATAGCAGTAAAACTAAACGATCATAGTGCTATGCTAACGGATGGGTCTAGTCCATCACATCATTCTCCTAATGATGTGATCCCGTTGATCAAATGACAACTCATGTCTATGGCTAGGAAACATAGCCATCTTTGATCAATGAGCTAGTCTAGTAGAGGCATACTAGGGACATACTATTTTGTCTATGTATTCACACATGTATCAAGTTTCCGGTTAATACAATTCTAGCATGAATAAAAGACATTTATCATGATATAAGGAAATACAAATAACTTCTTTATTATTGCCTCTAGGGAATATTTCCTTCAGTCTCCCACTTGCACTTGAGTCAATAATCTAGCTCACATCGCCATGTGATTTAATACCGATAGTTCACATCGTTATGTGAATAACACCCATAGTTCACATCGCCATGTGACCAACACCCAAAGGGTTTACTAGAGTCAATAATCTAGTTCACATCGCTATGTGATTAATACCCAAGAGTAATAAGGTGTGATCATGTTTTGCTTGTGAGAGAAGTTTAGTCAACGGGTCTGTCACATTCAGATCCGTATGTAATTTGCAAATTTCTATGTCTACAATGCTCTGCATAGAGCTACTCTAGCTAATTGCTCCCACTTTCAATACGCATCCAGATTGATACTTAGAGTCATCTGGATTTAGTGTCAAAGCTTGCATCGGCGTAACCCTTTACGACGAACTCTTTATCACCTCCATAATCGAGAAACATTTCCTTAGTCATCCAGTTACTAAGGATAATTTTGACCGCTGTACAATGATCTACTCCTGGATCACTATTGTACCCACTTGACAAACTCATGGCAAGGTACACAAACATGTTTGGTACACAGCATGGCATACTTTTTAGAACCTATGGCTGAGGCATAGGGAATGACTTTCATTCTCTCTATATTTTTCTACCGTGGTCTGGCTTTGAGTCTTACTCAACTTCACACCTTACAAGTCAGGCAAGAACTCCTTGTTTGACTGATCCATTTTGAACTACTTCAAAATCTTATCAAGGTATGTACTTATCGAAAGTCTTATCAAGCGTCTTGATCTATCTCTATAGATCTTGATGCCCAATATGTAAGCAGCTTCACCAAGGTCTTTCTTTGAAAAACTCCTTTCAAACACTCCTTTATGCTTTCTAGAAAATTCTACATCATTTCTGATCGACAATATGTCATTCACATATACTTATCAGAAAGGTTGTAGTGCTCCCACTCACTTCTTGTAAATACAGGCTTCACCGTAAGTATGTATAAATCTATATGCTTTGATCAACTTATCAAAGCGTATATTCCAACTCCGAGATGCTTGCACCAGTCCACAGATGGATCACTGGAGCTTGCACATTTTGTTAGCACCTTTAGGATTGACAAAACCTTCGGGTTGCATCATATACAATTTTTCTTTAATAAATCCATTAAAGAATGCAGTTTTGTTATCCATTTGCCAGATTTCATAAAATGCGGCAATTGCTAACATGATTCGGACAGACTTAAGCATCGCTACGGGTGAGAAAGTCTCATCGTAGTCAACTCCTTGAACTTGTCGAAAACCTTTCGCAACAAGTCGAGCTTTGTAAACAGTAACATTACCATCAGCGTCGGTCTTCCTCTTGAAGATCCATTTATTTTCGATGGCTTGCCGATCATCGGGCAAGTCAACCAAAGTCCACACTTTGTTCTCATACATGGATCCCATCTCAGATTTCATGGCCTCAAGCTATTTTGCGGAATCTGGGCTCATCATCGCTTCCTCATAGTTCGCAGGTTCATCATGGTCTAGTAACATGACTTTCAGAACTGGGTTGCCGTACCACTCTGGTGCGGAACGTACTCTGGTTGATCTACGACGTTCACCAGAAACTTGATCTGAAGTTTCATGATCATCATCATTAGCTTCCTCACTAATTGGTGTAGGAATCACTGGAACTAGTTTCTGTGATGTTCCACTTTCCAATTCGGGAGAAGGTACAATTACCTCATCAAGTTCTACTTTCCTCCCACTCACTTCTTTCGAGAGAAACTCCTTCTCTAGAAAGGATCCTGTCTTAGCAACAAAGACCTTGCCTTCGGATCTGTGATAGAAGGTGTACCCAACAGTTTCTTTTGGGTATCCTATGAAGATATACTTCTCCGATTTGGGTTCGAGCTTATCATATTGAAACTTTTTCACATAAGCATCGCAGTCCCAAACTTAAAAAAATGACAGCTTAGGTTTCTCGTCAAACCACAGTTCATACGGTGTCATCTCCACGGATTTAGATGGTGCCCTATTTAACGTGAATGTAGCTGTCTCTAATGCATAACCCCAAAAGAAATAGTGGTGGATCGGTAAGAGACATCATCGATCGCACCATATCTAATAAAGTACTATTATGACGTTCGGACACACCATTACACTGTGGTGTTCCAGGTGGCGTGAGTAGTGAAACTATTTCACATTGTTTTTACTGAAGGCCAAACTCACTAACTCAAATATTTTACCTCTACGATCATATCGTAGAAACTCTCATTTTCTTGTTACGATGATTCTCCACTTCACTCTGAAATTCTTTGAACTTTTCAAATGTTTCAGACTTGTGCTTCATTAAGTAGATATACCCATATCTGCTCAAATCATCAGTGAAGGTCAGAAAATAACGATTCCCGCCGTGAGCTTCAACACTCATTGGTCTGCATACATCAGTATGTATGATTTCCAACAACTCTGTTGCTCGCTCCACAGTTCCGGAGAACGGAGTTTTAGTCATCTTGCCCATGAGGCATGGATCGCAAGCACCAAGTGATTCATAATCAAGTGATTCCAAAAAGTCCATCACTATGGAGTTTCTTCATGCGCTTTACACCAATATGACCTAAACGGCAGTGCCACAAATAAGTTGCACTATCATTATTAACCTTGCATCTTTTGGCTTCAATATTATGAATATGTGTATCACACGATCGAGATCCAACAAACTATTTTCATTGGGTGTATGACCATAGAAGGTTTTATTCATGTAAACAGAACAACAATTATTCTCTACTTACATGAATAACCGTATTGCAATAAACATGATCAAATCATATTCATGCTCAACAAAAACACCAAATAACACTTATTTAGGATCAACACTAATCCCGAAAGTATAGGGAGTGTGCGATGATGATCATATCAATCTTGGAACTGCTTCCAATACACATCGTCACTTCATCCTTTAACTAGTTTCTGTTCATTATGCAACTCCCATTTCGAGTTACTACTCTTTAGCAACTGAACCAGTATCAAATAGCGAGGGGTTGCTATGAACACTAGTAAAATACACATCAATAATCTGTATATCAAATATACCTTTGTTCACTTTGCCATCCTTCTTATCCGCCAAGTATCTAGGGAGTTCCACTTCTAGTGACCATTTCCTTTGCAGTAGAAGCACTTAGTTTCAGGCTTGAGTTTTAGCTTTGGGTTTCTTCACGGGAGTGACAACTTGCTTGTAATTCTTCTTGAAGTTCCCCTTCTATCCCTTTGCCCTTTACTTGAAACAAGTGGTCTTGTTAACCATCAACACTTGATGATTTTTCATGATTTCTACCTTCGCCGACTTCAGCATCGCGAAGAGCTCGGGAATTCCTTTCGTCATCCCTTGCATATTATAGTTCATCACGAAGTTCTACTAACTTGGTGATAGTAACTAGAGAACTTTGTCAATTACTATCTTATCTGGAAGATTAACTCCCACTTGATTCAAGTAATTGTAGTACCCAGACAATCTGAGCACATGCTCACTGGTTGAGCTATTCTCCTCCATCTTGTAGGCAAAGTACTGTCAGAAGTCTTATACCTATCGACACGGGCATGAGTATGAAATACTAATTTCAACTCTTGGAACATCTCATATGCTCCATGGCGTTCAAAACGGTTTTTGAAGTCCCGGTTATAAGCTGTAAAGCATGGTGCACTAAACTATCAAGTAGTCATCATACCGAGCTTTTGTCAAAACGTTCATAACGTCTACATATGCTCCTGCAATAGGTCTGTCACCTAGCAGTGCATCAAGGACATATTTCTCTGTGCAGCAATGAGGATAATCCTCAGATCACGGAACAATTCCGCATCATTGCTACTAACATCTTTCAACTCAGTTTTCTCTAGGAACATATAAAAAAATAAATGGGGAGCAACATCGTGAGCTATTGATCTACAACATAGATATGCTAATACTACGAGGACTAAGTTCATGATAAATTAAAGTTCAATTTAATCATATTAATTTAAAGAACTCCCACTTAGATAGACATCCCTCCGGTCATCTAAATGATCACGTGATCCAAATCAACTAAACCATGTCCGATCATCACGTGAGATGGAGTAGTTTCAATGGTGAACATCTTATGTTGATCATATCTACTATATGATTCACGCTCGACCTTTCGGTCTCCAGTGTTCCGAGGCCATATCTGCATATGCCAGGCTCGTCAAGTTTAACCCGAGTATTCTGCGTGTGCAAAAACTGGCTTACACCCGTTGTATTTGAACGTAGAGCTTATCACACCCGATCATCACGTGGTGTCTCGGCACGACGAACTTTCGCAACGGTGCATACTCAGGGAGAACACTTATACCTTGAAATTTAGTAAGGGATCATCTTATAATTCTACCGTCGTTCTAAGCAAAATAAGAAGCATAATAAGATAAACATCACATGCAATCAAAATATGTGACATGATATGGCCATCATCATCTTGTGCTTTTGATCTCCATCTCCAAAGCACCTTCATGATCACCTTCGTCACCGGCGCGATACCTTGATCTCCATCGTAGCATCGTTGTCGTCTTGCCAACTATTGCTTCTACGACTATCGCTACCGCTTAGTGATAAAGTAAAGCAATTACATGGCGATTGCATTTCATACAATAAAGCGACAACCATATGGCTCCTGCCAGTTGCCGATAACATTACAAAACATGATCATCTCATACAAAACCGTATAACTCATCATGTCTTGACCATATCACATCACAACATGCCCTGCAAAAACAAGTTAGACGTCCTCTACTTTGTTGTTGCAAGTTTTACGTGGCTGCTACGGGCTTAGCAAGAACCGTTCTTACCTACGCATACAAAACCACAACGATGTTTCATCAAGTATGTGATGTTTTAACCTTCACAAGGACCGGGCGTAGCCACACTTGATTCAGCTAAAGTGAGAGAGACAGACACCCGCCAGTCACCTTTAAGCAACGAGTGCTCGTAACGGTGAAACCAGTCTCGCGTAAGCGTACGCGTAATGTCGGTCCGGGCTGCTTCATCTCACAATACCGCCGAAGCAAAGTATGACATGCTGGTAAGCAGTATGACTAGTATCGCCCACAACTCATTGTGTTCTACTCGTGCATATCATCTACGCATAGACCTGGCTCATGATGCCTGTGACGCCCGAGACCGACGTCCCAGAAGATTCCAGAAGATTCCAGATGTTCCGGGGTCTCCCGTGTGTTCTTTATGCTTGTGTTATTTATTTTTGCATTGCATCATGTCATCATGCCATCATGTCATATTTCATTTTTGCATCTCAACTTAAATAAATTGTGTGGACCTTCGGTCCATTTAAATCGAGGGAAGATGTCTTCTCTTTATAACATATAAAAGCCTCTCAATATTTAGGGAGCTATATTAAAAATATTCCATTGTTTGGGATCACCGTAACACACTTGCATATTTTCTTCATGCCTTTTTCACCTCGAGTTTCTCCATCTAAACCTCCCCTATGTTTTTTTCTCAATTTTCGAGGCTCCTCAAAAATCTAGACTCCTTTTAACTCCTTTAAGACAAACTATTTATTTTAGTTTGCACTTCCCTTTTTGTTGGAACTATTTTTGTGAGGTTGGAATTATTCCGTAAAGCCTTACAAAAATGCCCATCATTTTTATTCTTTCCTTGCCTCTTTTCTTTTTATTTTTGGCTCTCCTTATTTGTTTTATTCTGCTAAGTAATAAAAAGAGGAGCAGCCAGGCCAATAGGCCCATCTCCTTCCTCCCTCCTTGGCCCAAGGCCATTCTGGGCCTCAGCCCCTCCAGCCGGCCTTGGCCCAACACTTCCCCCCGAACCCTAGGGCGCTCGCACCCAGTCCGGTTCGCTCCTCCCTTCCCTGTGCGCCGCCGCCGCACTCACCTCCCGCTCGACCCCCGCTCTGTCCCATTTTTTTCCCTCGCAGCCCCCCCTCGCTCTCTGCCCGTTTCCCTCGAGGACTTGCTCCTCGACCCGATCTCCCCCCGACCCCCGATTCACTCGACCGCCTCCTTCGCTCGTCTCCTCGCTCGCCCGTCGAGGCCCGAGCACCCCGACTTCCTTCCTTCCATCGCCAGAACCAGCAGCGGCGCCTCGAGCCCCTCTCCTCCCTTCGCCAGCTCCGTCCAGAGCGCCCGAGCCGCGCGCCCACGTCCCGTCCTCCCCGACGCCATCCTCCCTCCGTTCCAGCTCCGCAGCGCCTCCGCGCCGGGCCGCAGCGGCCGGATCCCACAGCGCCGATGCGCCCCGACGCCCCGTGCTGCTCCCTCCGTCTGTGCCCCTCTGCCCGGGTCGCCCGCACGCCGTGGTCGCCTCCCATCCTCCAGCAGCAAGGGTGACCAGGGGCCCCGTCCTCCCCGCGGAGGCCACTGCCTCGCGCCGCGCGGATCCTCCCTGGCCTCCTCCCGAGCACCCAGCGGCCTGCCTCGCGCCGCGCGGATCCTCCCTGGCCTCCTCCCGAGCACCCAGCGGCCTCACCTCCGCTCTCTTCCTTCGCGAGCTAGCCGCCCCGAGGCCCTGTCCTTTTTCCAGATCGGCGTCGTCCCGAGCAACCCGCAGCCTTTTTTTCTTTTTTTGTTGTTGTTTTGTTGCTGTTAATGTTAATCTCAGATAGTCATGGAGCAGCAAGTATAATTACTTTTGGGCCCGAACAACTACCGTCGCCAAGACCCGACGCAACAAGTTCCACGACACGTGACATGACCGCTACGAGCCTCGAGTACGACTACACGATGACACGCCAAGTACCACGACGACCCGAACGACTACCGTCGCCGAGACCCTCAAGTACCTCTACGAACGGAACGACTACTCGTTGGCAACCTCATGTACAACTACTTCCTCTCCGATGAACGAGAACGACTACCTTCGGTGAAGAAATGAGAACGTCTACTTCCTCTCCGAACGGAACATCTACTTCCTCTACGACCCGCGTGAACGACTACTTCCTCTACTTCCACTACTACGGCTACTTCCTCGACGCTCTCGAACCGTCCCGAAACGAGTGTTTCGAAGGTATAACCCCGAGACGTGACCCGTGTGATGCTTGTTGTGTTGTATGTATGTTTCCCGTGTGAGCACCGTGTCCGTTTCGTCCCTTTTGTTGTTCCTCGGTTGCCTCGTCGCCGACTCGTGGGAACCCGGTAACGGGATCGCCCCACCTTCATCTCGTTTGACTCGTTCACTCCACCTTTTGTTTTGCACCGGACTCTCAACGAGTTGCCGGAACCGAGATGTTGTGTTGCATCATTTTCGGATTGTTGCCGTGGCATCCTTTTTCTTCCACCACGATGACAATACTTCATATCCTCTTAAGTCAACCTTTTAATAATTGCATAAAACTTGAGCATCTCATCCGCATCATTTAACAACATTATAAATGTTAATTGTTGTTTGCTTATAATTATTAAACATGCTCATGAGGATTTTCCGGATATGTTGTTGTTATTCTCCGGCCTCATTTAAATTGCCTAAGTAGTGTAGTTTCTTTATGCTTCACCTCTTGCCATGTTAACCAACATTTAATCTTGTCTTGTAAATAACGAGAGTCAACTAAATAATTAATTGTGGTGTTTCGTCAATATGCAACACGTTGCATATTGAGCTCCACTTAACTTGTAGTGTTGTTTGTGCACTTTGCCATGCCATGCATATTTAAACCGGACATGCATCATACTTGGTTGTGCATCGTATGCCATATTTATGCTTGTGTGTTTACCGTGTTGTTTTCTTCTTTCTGGTTGCTTCTCTTGTTAGCTTCGGTTTCGTTCCGGAGTTGTGAGGGTCCGCTCGACTGTTGCTCCGTCTTCTTCTTGGACTTGTTCTTCTCCCTTGTGGAATCCCAGGCAAGATGACCGAACCCGGATACCATTACTATTTTTGCCTATTGCTAGTAGTTCCGCTCTATAGTTTTGCCTCGATGCCCATGTCTTCTTGTCAGCCTCCTACTTGTAACCATTGCCATGTTTAACAACCCTACCTACGCAAACCGTTGCTTGGCTAAGTACGCTTCGCTCAGCCCTTCTTATAGCATTATTAGTTGCAGGTGAAGACCGAAGATGCTTGCTTCATGATGAAGTTTGGTTGGGTTATATCACACTATATAAATGCTTAAAATGAAATCATCTATATACTGGCAGGGTGGAAGGCTAAGCCTTTTGCTTGGTGTTTTGTTCCACTCATGCCGTTAGGAACCGTATAAACCGGTGTTATGTTCCTTGATTATGCGTTCCTAACACGGTTGGGGTGTATGGGACCCCCTTAATAAACCGCTAAGTGCTAAGTCTTTTCCAGCAAGTCCCAACATTTGGTACTATTTGCCTCATAATAACAACTTAATCAATTAATTAATTTTGCATAAGGGGGACGCTCCTTGGAGATTCTTTTCTACATAGCAGGGGGGGCCAGTGCTGATGGCGTTGGTCCCAAACGGGGAGTCTGCAGGGCCGCCTTGGGGCAACCCGAGGTATCTGGTATACCTGTAGAATCGCCCATCCGGTCGTGTCCTGAGACTTAGATACGCGCGGCTACTATCAGGGTGTCGACACGCCGGGAGGATTTGCTGGATTAGCCTTACCTTAGTTCGGTTTAACTTGAGCACGGGATTCCGAGAATACTCGGGTCTTCCCACCTATGGAGTTGCGACTTCGCGGATCGTGGGCTTGTGATGGGCCAAGTTGGAACACCCCTGCAGGGTTTGAACTTTCGAAAGCCGTGCCCGCGGTTATGTGGCAGATGGGAGCTTGTTAATTCTGGTTGTAGATAACTTGACACAATGTTTCTAATACACTACCAGCGTGTGTACCGTGACTGTCAATTTCCGAATAGGGATTCGGGAGTTGAACACGGTGGGGTTATGTTTGACCGGCTTTAGTTAGGATCACTTCGTGATCATCTCTCGACCGAGGCACTTCTCTTCTCGCTCTCTTTTACGTAAGTTAGTGCTAGTTGCTGCTGCAGACTCTTGTTGTTCCTTCACCTCTCGTTCTATCTTCAGCCTTGTCCTCACCCAAGGCTTAAATAGTCGTGTTACCCGGGAACGGGATTGCTGAGTCCTCTGTGGCTCACAGTTACTTCACCACACCAGATGCAGGTTCAGCCGAGTTCGATGCAGGAGCTGGTTCAAGTACTTCATCGGGAGCTCGATGAAGAGTTTGTGGCCGTTTGCTTGTGACGTTTCGATGTTCAGTAGTGGTTTCTACTAGGATTCGATCCTGACCTGTGGCTTTATGTTGTTTTGGTATCTTTATTTGGATCTTCACCCGTAGTCGGGTTGTGATGTTCTGAATGATGATTGCTTATGTAATGTATTGTGTGAAGTGGCGAGTGTAAGCCAACTATCTCCTTTTGCAATTTAATCCCTCTTTTACATGAGTTGTGCAAAGATACCAAACTTGAGATCATTCTAGGATGGGCTTATACCTTTAAGTCGTGCCTCGACACGTAGGAGGTATAGTCCCATCCTGGGCATTACAATGCCACTGTTGGGGAATGTAGTATTTTAAAATTTTCCTACGATCACGCAAGATCTATCTACCAGATGCATAGCAACGAGAGGGAAGAGTGTGTCTACGTACCCTCGTAGACAGGAAGCGGAAGCGTCAAGTGACGCGGTTGATGTAGTCGAACTTCTTCGCGATCCAACCGATCAAGCACCGAACGTACGGCACCTCCGCGTTTAGCACACGTTCAGCTTGATGACGTCCCACGAGCTCTTGATCCAGCTGAGCTTCACGGGAGAGTTTCGTCAGCACGACGGCGTGGTGACGGATATGATGTATCTACCGGCGCAGGGCTTCGCCTAAGCACTGCGACGGTATGACCGAGGTGTGTTTCTGTGGAGGGGGGCACCGCACACGGCTGGAACAATTCAACTTGTGTGTCTTTGGGTGCCCCCCTGCCCCCGTATATAAAGGAGCAAGGGAGGAGGGCCGGCCGGCCTCCTATGGTGCGGCTAGGGCAATCCTACTAGGAATAGGATTGCAATCCTATTCCTAGTAGGAGTCCACCAAGAAGGAAGAGAGGGAAAGGAAAAGAGGGAGAGGTGGCGCCCCCCCAATCCTAGTCCAACTAGGATCCCTACGTGGGGCGCCAGCCAGCCTCTATGGGCTGCCTCTCTCCTTTCCTCAAGGCCCACTATGGACCATCCCCCCTCGTAGGGGGTTACCGGCAATCCAGTTAAATCCGAAACTTTTCCGGAACACTTCCGATGTCCGAATATAGTCGTCCAATATATCAATCTTTATGTCTCGGACATTCCGAGACTCCTCGTCATGTCCGTGATCTCATCCGGGACTCCGAACTACCTTCGGTACATCAAAACTCATAAACTCATAATACCGATCGTCATCAAACGTTAAGCGTGCGGACCCTACGGGTTCGAGAACTATGTAGACATGACCGAGACTCATCCCCGGTCAATAACCAATAGTGGAACCTGGATGCTCATATTGGCTCCTACATATTCTACGAAGATCTTTATCGGTCAAACCGCATAACAACATATGTTGTTCCTTTTGTCATTGGTATGTTACTTGCCCGAGATTCGATCGTCGGTATCTCTATACCTAGTTCAATCTCGTTACCGGCAAGTCTCTTTACTCGTTCCGTAACACATCATCTCGTGACTAACTCATTAGTCTTTTGCTTGCAAGGCTTATTATGATGTGTGTTACCGAGAGGGCCCAGAGATACCTCTCCGACACTCGGGGTGACAAATCCTAATCTTGATCTATGCCAACACCATGAATACTTTCGGATACACCTGTAGAGCATCTTTATGATCACCCAGTTACGTTGTGACGTTTGATAGCACACAAGGTGTTCCTACGGAATTCGGGAGTTGCATAATCTCATAGTCATAGGAACATGTATAAGTCATGAAGAAAGCAATAGCAGTAAAACTAAACGATCATAGTGCTATGCTAACAGATGGGTCTAGTCCATCACATCATTCTCCTAATGATGTGATCCCGTTGATCAAATGACAACTCATGTCTATGGCTAGGAAACATAGCCATCTTTGATCAATGAGCTAGTCTAGTAGAGGCATACTAGGGACATACTATTTTGTCTATGTATTCACACATGTATCAAGTTTCCGGTTAATACAATTCTAGCATGAATAAAAGACATTTATCATGATATAAGGAAATACAAATAACATCTTTATTATTGCCTCTAGGGCATATTTACTTCAGCTTCTACTACTTTTGATGATGATATTAGTTCGCTTGGTTATGCTCTTGAGAAACAAATTGTTGCTGCTGCTAAAAAGTCTGGAATTGAACTTCCTGTTACTCGCTACCCTATTGGTGAAACTTATGATTATCCTGATTTGAGTAAACTTAAAGAGAGGCTCCTTGATGATGATTATTATATACTAGATGAAGATTTACGCAGGGAACTGACAGAGTTTTCCGGCTCTGACCCTGAAGCTATTAAGAAACTGTTTGAAAAACACTCTCTGAAGAACAAAACCGTTCCTAATCCTGAATTTGCTACATCCCCTATATGCATTGATGATCCTGATTATGATTTCTCTGTTGATCTTTCACTTATACCTATGGTTGAAGCTGACCCCTTTTATGGCAGAGAAAATGATGATGCTATTGCACACCTGACTAAACTCGGTGAGTTGGGTAGCCTGTTTACCACAGATGAGAAGATACGATACTTTTATGTAACCAAGCTTCTTCCTTTCTCCTTGAAGGAGGGTGCTAAAGCATGGTATGATTCACTCCCATGCGGTTCCATTAAGAGTCCTCAGGACTTAGCTCACTCTTTTGTTGATAAGTACTTTCCTGCTCACATGCAACATGCTGCTTTACAAAGAATTTATAACTTTAAACAGTTGCAGGATGAGTCCCTCCCTAAAGCTTGGGGGAGGTACTGCGGTCTGATTCAGGCTAGACCAGGACATGAAATCCCTAAGAATGAATTAATCGATATATTCTATGCTGGTCTAACTGATGAATCCAGGTCCTATTTGGACAGTTGTGCTGGTTGTGTTTTCAGGAAAAGAACATCGGACGATGCGGAAGATTTAATGGGCAGGATTGCCAAAACCATGAAGATTGGTCCGTCCCTGAACCACCTCCACCAACAAAGAAGAGGGGCATGTTTGTTCTGAGCCCCGAGGATATGCGAGAAGCAAAGAAGTCTATTAAAGAGAAAGGTATTAAAGCTGAAGACGTGAAGAATCTACCCCCTATTGAGAAGCTGTGTGAGCCTACTACTCACCCTCCTATGGTAGAGGTACACTCTCATTTAGATTTCAACGCAAGTGACATCCCTCATGGTAAGCCTCCTGATCAATGTTTAGATGAGTTTGATAATTTTATTATGAAACAAAATCATTTTAATGAGAGGATAGAAAGTCAATTGCATGATAATTCCCTTGCTATCAAAAGACTGCTTGATGTTTTAGATAGAACAGTTAATGATGTTCAATGTCTTGTGAAGCATTTTCATATGGTTCAAACTCGGCTTGATCAAATTTCTAATGTGCAAAGAGATTTGCTTGCTAACAATGCCAAACAAGATAATTTGCAGGCCTTAGGGATTAAGACCCGAGGAGGAACTAGCACTCAAGATCCTCTTTATCCAGAGGGGCATCCGAAGAGAATCGAGCAGGATTCTCAAATGCAGGAAGAAGAAATTGTTGGCTCTCCAAAGAAAAAGAAGAAACATAAGGAGACTGACAATTCTAATGATCCTATTGCAGATGAAGAACCAGCTATTGATCCCAACAGTGTATCTATCTCCGATGCTGAGCCTGAAGACGGTGCTGAACCTGAAGGTAATAATAATGAGAAGAATGATCCGCCTGAAGTTCGAGAAGAAGAAGCACCTGACAAACGTAAGAGGTACACTAAAGAAGACTTCATCGCAAGAAAACATGGGAAGGAAAGAGAACCATGGATACAGAAACCCATGCCCTTTCCAGGTAAGTCCATCAAATCTAAAGAAGAAGAGCATTATAATAAGTTTTGTGAGTGGATTAAACCTCTTTTTCTTCAAATCCCTCCGACCGATGCTATTAAGTTACTTCCTTATTCAAAATATATGAAAGATATTGTCACTAATAAAAGAAAAGTTCCTAATGATGCAATATCTACTATGCTTGCTAACTACTCTTTCAGTGGCAAGATTCCCGAGAAGCTCGGTGATCCAGGTATACCCACCATTCCTTGCTCCATAAAGAATAATTATGTCAAAACTGCTTTATGTGATCTTGGAGCAAGAGTGAGTGTTATGCCTCTCTCTCTTTACGAGAGGCTTTGTTTAGAGAAACTAATTCCTACGGATATCTCCCTTCAGATGGCTGACAAGTGAACCGATGTTCCGATAGGTATTTGTGAGGATGTTTCCGTAGAAGTTGCTAATTGTTTAATTCTTACTGATTTTGTTGTGCTTGACATGCCCGAGGATGGGAGCATGTCCATTATTCTTGGCAGACCTTTCCTTAACACCGCAGGTGCTATTATTGATTGCAATAAAGGGAAGGTTACCTTCCATGTGAACGATAAAGAACACAAAGTATATTTTCCGAAGAAGACCGACAGGAGGCATGCCCTCAACTCTATAGAGAATATCGAGACCGTGAAGATCGGAGAATGGGACTGTCCACTACATGTGCCTCACAAATATAAAAGTATCATGGTGGGGACAATGTCCATCAAAGTAAAGGTTTAGTAACTACTTCGTAGGAGGTGAGACTTTTTGCTCTATATATCGCCTGTTTGTTGGTAAGACTTGATCAACCTTACTAGTAAACATGTTTTATATGGATAAAAAGTTGAGCTTGTTATGTTTTCACTTGTTTTTAGTTTTGTTCTACTTGTAGTACCAAGTATTTATGTTTTTGAAGCTTCACAATACTACTAACTGCTTCAAGTTTTCAGAGAGTTTCGCAGCTTTTTGAACTTCGAAAAAATTTCAACAGTGAAGTTTTCAGAAAAATTCCAGAAAAATTATAATAAAAATTTCCACGACGGGAGAGACCCAGAAAGTCCTGGGGCCAGCCAGGGGGGGCCACCAGTGGCCCAGGCGGCCAGCTGGCGCGGCCCAGCCCCTGGCCGCGCCCATAGGGCGCCTGGGGCCCACGGGACCCCCCTCCAGGTATGTCTTCTTCCTCCCTCTCTCTCTTTCTCCAAAAACACGAGTTCTACTTTTGTTCTTGATGTTCTTGGAGGCGATTCTTCGATCTCTCTCTACAGCCCGTCATTTGAGCTGAAATTTTGAGCAAATACTCCCTGGTATGTGACTCCTCCACCCCTCCAATTAGATTTTTGATTGGTGGCCTCATTTGTGAGTATTTAGTAGTTCTTGGTGTTGTAGAGATGAGCTTGCATGCATGTGTAGAAAGTTATTTTCCAAGTTTTGATGCAAGTTTATGCCTTGGGCAAGTGAGTTGAGTAGTTTGCCTTAGCTCACTTTGTTTTAATCCTCGTTTTTGTAAATTGTAAAAAAAATTCAGAAATGAGTTTGTTAGGAAGGGCAAAAGGGTGGCTTGAGAAGAGGAGGCCCGCACACTCCGATCGAGTTACTAGAGCTGCAGCTTCACCATCAACTGCTAGGGTGAGCTATAATGAAGGTCATGTGCCCCTGGAGTTGTTGGAAGACACAAGTCCATCACGTGCGATGACGTTTCCATGTGATGAATTCATGGAAGCTGCGGGAATCAAGGATGAGTTTTATAATCTTTGTGCTAATGCAGGTTTGACACGACTCGTCACGAGCCGTGTCACCCAGTATCAAAAACTCACCTCCAGTTTCATTAAAAGTTTTAGATATAATCCTGATTCAGGTGCTATTGAGTTTAAAATTTACAATGATCTTATCATATGACTTTGGGAAATTTTTGTGAAATCATAGGTGTGCCGAACGTTGGGAGGACGGCTAGGATGGCCACTCAGCCCTCCGAGTTGAAAACCGTCATCAACTCTCTCTGCAGCATGGGTATGAGGGATATTCATCGGTCGAAGATCTCCAGCATATTATTTCCTCACCTCAGGTATTTTGCATATTATATTGCCAAAGGGGTGTTAGCTCGTGACAACACGAGCAGCATTTCTGCTCCGGATATTGCTATCCTGGCAGCAGCCCTCTCAGGGAGGTCTGATTATAATCTGGGTACCTTAATTGCTCGACGCCTTGCTATGAACGGTAACAAGGGGGACTTATATGGTGGTGTTTACGCCACACTTATCTTAGAGCATCTTGGAGGCACCCCACACCCTGATGATACTCCTTTTACTTATTTAAGCTTTGATCTTGCTACTATGAAAAGGTATAAGTTTGTTACCATGGGTTCTGAACTTGATAATCTTATCTATATCTTGCGTTTCGGAACTGCCGCGGAACGCGAGATCCGTCTACCTGCACCTCTTTTGTTTAATTTTTCTCGCAGGAACGGATGGTCCTTTTATGTTGTTCAGTTCGATGAGTTCATGGTCCAGCATCAGTTTCATAACCCCATGGAGGGGGTTGTGCCCGACGAGGAGAGGCACGGTGAGATACCACATTTTCAGGAAGAGACCGCCGCCGAGTTTGGTGAAGGGTCTTCCTCTGTTTGGCGTTTGGAGCCTTCCTCGTGGCAGACTCCGAGGAGTTCGGTGTACGCGCCAGCATCCTTCTACGACCCTTGGACTCACCACCATACCCCTGGAGCAGGAGGCTCCTGGGGGCAGTAGCTGCTACCAACTTAGGCCAAAAGCCTAAGCTTGGGGGAGTACGTGCCCTTCTCACTTTTCCATTGTATTATCCGTTTTATTCGCTTTGATCTTTTCGAAGTTTTTGCCCGTTCTTCTTTGTTTCTCTCTTTGCAAAAACAACAAAAAGATTTTTTTTTCTTTCTTTTGCTTTTATCCAACCTTTGAAAAACCCAAAAAGATTTCCTTTCTCTCTTTAGTTTGCTTTGTTTTCAGAGATCAGCTCGAGTTCGTGCTGTCATTTGATTATATTTCCTACGTTCGATCATGCAAGTGACAAGCAGAGATGACGAAGATCGACTGAAGGGAAGCAACAGGGAAGACCGGTATGAACTCTTATTGTTTCTACTTTTGTACATATGCCTGTACTTATGATCTAGAGACCAGCTTGTAGCGACATAGTGCTATGTTTACAATGCTCTTCCAGTGGTTCATGCTTTCCTTGTGGCTAGTCCCGAATAACTAGAGTATATAATGTGTTATTGAAATGATCTACATGCATTGCACTGTTCATAGTCTAGTATACTAAGGTGGTACTTCCCTTTAGAGAATTTTTGGATTGACTTGGCACATGCTTACACATGTTTAAGACTAAAAAGGCTACTTTGCCTTGATGATCTTTGAGTTTTAGAATAGTTATATCACTTTCATGCCCGATTCAATGTTGCTTTGTCGCTCTGCATGATTATGACCGTTATTGCTCTCTAGTTGGTCGCTTCCCAGTCTTTTGCTAAACCTCCACCTGTACTAAGCGGACTGACTGCTTGTGCATCCAAATCCTTAAACCCAGTTATGCCATATGAGTCCATTATACCTTCATATACATGGTATTTACCTGCCATTCCTAACGAAGACTTTCATGTACCATCTCGAAACTAATCAAAAGCATTTCTCTTTTGTGCCTATGTTTTAGCTCATGAGGAAGTAGTAGTTAATTCATGATCTTTTTAAGTTGGACAAGTTTCACCCCTGGATTGTATGTCTAATGTGCAAACCCCTAATACGAAAAGGAACTGGCATTGAGTGCGCCCGGCTCAAAAAGATAATATAACAAACAAACCCTCCTTCACGCTTTGTTCATGAGAAATCAGAAAACTTTGGCAGTGATAAACAAAGGAGATTAAGAGGATGTGATCGTCCTCATGCGGGAGCCGTTCCTCAAAACTTGTCCACTCAAAAAGTGATTGAGTTATCTGCTAGCATTCGTTGACGAAATATGCACTTCTCAAAACATGTTTACTTCTGTTTTTAAAACCAAGAGCTCTGGTACATGTTTAGTTTTTGTTTCCGACCACGGGTTTTCAACCTTGCCAATAAAAGCCACGGTTCGAGAGTCTCACCTTCTTTCTTCAAAGCATCGACTAGGAGAGCATAATTGTCATTCTAAGTGTAATGTGCATTGTCCCAAAGTATTACATTGTCTTCTGCATACTTGTGATATTATTTATTCTGAAATTCTTAGTTCTAGTCTCCTTTAAAACTCTGGAGGAGTCTCTGCATTTATGTTTTGCTTCACTCATGGAGGCTAGCGAGATACCACCCTAATATGCTCAAGCTATGTGCAATGTAATCTTGTCTTAATTTTCGGTAATATATTATTTACTTTTAAGTATTTGTGACTGGTCACTTGAAAGAAGGATTGCTCCTTGCATTGTCCTCATAAGTACTGTTTCAATACTTGCTAAACTCTTTTCGTAGTACATGCTTATATACATCTAATGAAGCAAAAGAGTTTGTCAAAGTTTTCTTTGTCGCGTCCAGTTCGTTGAACTGAATTGCTTGAGGACAAGCAATATGCTAAGCTTGGGGGAGTTGATACGTCTCAAACATATCTACTTTTCCAAACACTTTTGATATTGTTTTGGCCTCATTCTTGCATGATTTGGACTAAACTAACCCGGACTGACGCTGTTTTCAACAGAGCTGCCTGTATGGTTTATTTGTGTGCAGGAAAACGGATTTTTAGGTATCTCTGAAAAATCCACGAAAAATCACAGAAAATCCACGCACTCGAAGGAACCAGGAGCCAGAAGTGGGGCCAGAGGGGGGCCAGGGGGTGCCCAGGCGCCCTGTGCCCCCCCCCCCCGGGGCCGCGCCGGGGGGCCGCCTGGGTGGGTCCCACACCCCCTGGTGCCCTACTTTATCCCGTATTTTTACTCCCGACGCAGAAACCCCAGATCAGAAGTTATTTCGCAGTTTTCCGTCGCGGAGCCGCTGCCACCCTCTGTTCTTCCTCGGGAGGGCTAATCTGGAGGCTGAATTGGCCTCCGGAGAGGGGAGATCGTCGCCATCGTCATCATCATCACCACTCCATCATCCCTCCATGACTTCTCCCTCCATGTGTGAGTAATTCCCCCGCTGTAGGCGAAGGGGATGGTAGGGATTGGATGAGTTAGATCATGTAATAGTTTATCAGATTGTTGGGGGCATGTTGCCTATCATCTACTATGGTGTTTATCATCTTTGCTTCAACTTGTTATTCTTAATGCTTGACACTTAGGGCCCGAGTGCCATGATTTCAGATCTGAACCATATGTGTTTGCATGAATATATTTGTGTTCGTGATCCTATCTATGAGTTGTTTGCACCTGTTACGGTTCGGAACCGGCGATCCCAAAAGTGACAGCTTGGGACACCAAAGGGGATGATCCGTAGTTTGAGGATTACATGTATCCATTGAGTTCATTGCTTTGTTCCGGTGCTCTTTGACAGGAGCACCTTAATATCCATAAGTTCCTTTTGGCCCCGTTCGTAGCGGGATGGTAGGACAAAAGATGTTGTGCAAGTTCTTATTGCAAGCACGTACAACTACCTACGGGATACATGCCTAATGTTTGATATTTGCCTAGATGATCATTACTTTTCCGTGTGCCTGTATCCCAAGTTAAATCTATCTCATCCATGCAGCGCCCAACCATCCATCTCCCTAGCCTACAGTGTTTTAAATCCTGCTTGTCACTAGTTGCTACTTTTGCCGTTTACTACTGCTATTTACTTTTGCTGTTTACTTTTACTATTACTATCATCACTATCATATCACTGTTACCACTTATCTTTTGTTGCAAGTAAGTATATTTCAGGTGCGGTTGAATTGACAACTCAACTGTCAAAGCTTATAAATACTCTTTGGCTCCCCATGTGTCGAATCAATAAATTGGGTTATTCTTACCCACGAAGACTATCTCGATCCCTTACGGCTGAGGGTTATCACCCGGCGCCCAAACCCTAATCCTCACCCACTTCCCTAGATCTCGCCTCCCCTGACTCTCTCCCGCGGTGGATCCCCTCCATCCCAACGTCGCACCTCCGCGGCCACCGAGCCCCTCCTACCTCGTCGGCGTGCCCCGACCTCCGCCGTCGTCCCCAGCTTCCTCTTCGCCGACCAGACTCAGACGAGGGCCCCTACATCGGGCTCTTGATCTTCGTCTTCAACCTCTCGCACCGAAGAACACCGCCATTTGATCTGCATCGTCCCGAGCTCCCTGTCTTCCTCGATCTCACCTTCAACATCGCGGTGAGCTCCCCTTCTCGTTCCCTCTACTCGCCTCCTCAATCCATCGTAGTTTTGGCCGTCCCATGCCGCGCCTCTGCCGCGTTATGGCAGTCTCGACCTAGGCCTTTGTACCTCGCGCATTGTCCGTGCCTTGTCTGTCCACCGGCCATGCTCGCGCGTCTGCAGGCGCGTCCTCAGTCGTGCGTGCCACGCCAGCCCCTTGACGCGCTCGCCGCCCGTTGCTGCGGCTGTGTTGCTACTGACTGCACACGCCGCCGTTGCGGCTCCATGTTCCTGCTGCCTCCCCCCTCCCGTTGCTGTTCACACCCGCTGTGGCCATGCTGTGGCCGCGCCCGGACATCCCTTGCATCCCCGCGGCTCCCCATGCTCACCCGCTCCGCCGCCTCCTGCGCGTCGGCCCCGCCCGCAACCCGCTGCTGCCTCCAACCGCCGCGACCCCGCCCAACTCCGGCTGCCACTGTGCGCCGCCCGTCCTCCCCGGCCCGGCCGCGTCCGGCGCAGCCTTCGGCCCAGCCCCGCCGTGCTGTCCGTCGGCTGGGCGCCGTGGCCACCGGCGCACTCCGGCGCCCCGGTGCACTACACCGGGTGCACCTAGCGAATTCCAATTCATTTTCGAATTAAAATAAATTGCATAATATTATTAAATCTTTGAAAAATCATATAAAATAATCTATAACTCGGATGAAAAAGTTTTATATATGAAAGTTGCTCAGAATTTCGAGACGAATCCGGATATGCAGTCCGTTCGTCCGCCACACATCCCTAGAATACCAAACCTGCAACATTCCTCCTCCAGTTCGCCTGTCCGAAAATACCTAACACCGGGAATGCTTTCCCGGGTGTTTTCCCCCTTCCTCGGTATCGTGTAGTACTGCGTTAGAACACCCCTAGCACCGTTTATTACCATGTCGTGCATCTGTGTGCTAAGTATTTATTGTTTCTTCCCCCATCTTCTCTCCGGTAGACCCCGAGACCGCTACTGATGCACCTGTGATCGGCTACGTCGATGACGACCCTACTTCCGTTTCAACAGAGCTTCCAGGCAAGCCCCCCCCCCCTTTGATCATCCCGATATCGCCCATTCCATTCTCTCTTATGCTTGCATTAGATTTTGCTAATGTTATTGTTTGATCCTATTCTGATGCATAGCCTGCTTTTGTACCTGCTATTGTTACCTACATGCTATGCTAACCTGCTTAGTATAGGTTGGATAGTGATCCATCAGTGACCCCACCTTGTCCTTGTTGCCCCTGCTTCATCGTCGATGACTCGAGCAACGTGATCGAAGACCGGAGCCCGACTGTCCTTGTTACCCCTGCTTCATCATCGACGACTCGAGCAATGTGATCAAAGATCGGAGACCGACACTTCACATCACATCACACCCCCTTTGTTGCTCGACTCTCTAGAGGTACTATCGGGTGCCGAGGGTGAAGCCTCGTAACACACTCATGATGATAACTATGTAGTGTAGCTATTCGGTCGTGGTCATCGAGGGTGATTCCTCTTTCTCCATTCCCGATACGACTCTGTCGTGCAACCCCTCAAGTGTGAACCTCGGGGGTGATTCCTCATAGTTCGCCTTGACGGACACATCGAGTGGAATTCGTCGGGGGTGATTCCTCGGGTTTTCCACCTTGATGTTTTTGGACACACAGTTACATGGACTTTACTTGATACCTTTGTGAAAGGCGGGCGGGCCCGGAGAGCACCCGCGGGAGTTCTTACGGTGGCGGCTGGCTGTTTAGCGGTATCACCCAGGAGAGGTGATAGCTCCGGACTTGTCCCGACAGCCGTCACTTCTGTCAATAATGCACTAACAGATTTGGGTATTTGTTCTGAGTTGGCCTCTGGCCTTTACGCACTAACCGCCACGCAAGAATAGTTATGGGCCTCGGCGTCGTGGTATCAGCCGAAGCTTTGTCAGACGTCCAGTTCAGCATTGCGGCACGGCCTGGTCGGCGCCCCAATGGAGGTGGCCTGGATCGCCCTGCGTGCAACGATCCGGAGTGCAACGGGCGATGGCCCATGACCCCGGAGTGCTTAGGATGTAGACCGGCGGGGACCTCTCTGCTGAGCCTAGGTAGGGCTGCGACGTGTTGATCTTCCGAGCCGGGCATTGACACAGAAAGGTGTGTCCGGCCAGAGATGATCGAGCGTGAGGGTAACGTGGTGCACCCCTGCAGGGAAGT
This sequence comes from Secale cereale, assembly GCA_902687465.1. Lineage (NCBI taxonomy): Eukaryota > Viridiplantae > Streptophyta > Magnoliopsida > Poales > Poaceae > Secale > Secale cereale. Next base: position 206,218,830 of record LR738712.1, read on the forward strand.
TATCTATTCGAATAGCCGTGTCCACGGTAACGGACGTTCAGTTTTATATCCTGATCTATTATAACTAGAAATGGATACTTGAGATATGTGTTGGATTTGTGGCCGCGAGATTACTTTCTCGTAGGGAGTCGAGGAAGGATCTCTAGGCCGTTAATACTATAACATGCTTGTTAATTATAAACTGCTATCCTGTATTTCCTTCTACTGCTGCAAGATGGTGATTTCCAGAAGATGCTTGAAGATGCTAGTCTCCGATAGGCTAGGCCTTTCCCCTCCTCTTCTGGCATTCTGCAGTTCAGTCCACATATACAACTTTTCCTTTGATACTGATGCATACTTAGTATAGATCTGATGCTTGCGAGTACTTTGGATGAGTACTCACGGTTGCTTTGCTCCCCCTTTTCCCCCTTCTTCTTCTTTCTGGTTGTCTCAACCAGATGGCAGATCCCAGGAGCCAGATGCCACCCCGGTCGACTACTACTACTACTACCCCGACGGAGCCTACTACTACGTGGAGACAGCTGATGACCAGGAGTAGTTAGGAGGTCCCAGGCAGGAGGCCTCGCCTCTTCGATCGTTGATGTTTGTGCTAGCCTTCTTAAGGCAAAACTTGTTTAACTTATGTCTGTACTCAGATATTGTTGCTTCCGCTAACTCTGTTGCTTTCGAGCTTCTGTATTCGAGCCCTCGAGGCCCCTGGCTTGTAATATGAAGCTTGTATTATTTTAATTTGTGTCTAGAGTTGTGTTGTGATATCTTCCGTGAGTCCCTGATCTTGGTCGTACACATTTGCGTGCATGATTAGTGTACGGACAAATCGGGGGCGTCACACCGAGATCTGTGGTTTTAACACCGATAGTCTCCATCAACGTGGATGTACGATAGCACCACCTATCGGAACCACACCAAAAATCTCTGTGTCTGCATTGCATTTGCACTCTCCAAACCCTTCCCCTTTACCTTCATATATAATGTTTTACTTTCAGCAGCTACACTCTTAGAATTGCATGTGTAGGGTTATTGCTTGACTTGTGCTAACTGCTAAAATCTGCCCACAAAAAAAATTGGGAAAATGTTAGATTTATATTTGGTCAAGTAGTCTAATCACCCCCTCTAGACCTACTTTTGATCCTACACTGAACTAAGGGGTCCTCGGCCTGCCGGACTATCTCTCATGGGTCAGATAAATGGGCCACTCCGCAATTACCAGAAGGCCGAACTATGAAAGGACTCCATGGCCGAACATGAAACCTTTGAAGCCTTGGTGTGTCCTCCAAGTCAAGATAATAGGATTGGCATATTTATTCTTTCAAGGTAACCGACCATATGTAACCCTAGATACCCCTAGTGCATGTATAACCAGAAGGATTAGTCCGTAGAGGCTAAAAGGAGAAGAACCATACTACTCGTCAAAGGGTTTAGTTCGTCTCATCTCGAGGTAGATCAACTCTGTGATCATCATACATCCATCAACACAATCAAGAAGGATGTAGGGTTTTACCTCCTCGAGAGGGCTCGAACCTGGGTAAACATCGTGTCCCTGGTCTCTTGTTACCAATTGATCCTAGATCCACAGTTTGGGACCCCCAACCCGAGATCTGCCGGTTTTGACACCGACAGTACGATTAGCATATGATCTTTTATTTTCTTTATTCTTTTTCATCTTTAAGATCAAAGCAAGAAAGCAAAGCGCTTGACTCAAAACTAGTCTTTACTATATAACTGTCACACTCGATTACATAGATAGATCACAAAGCAAAAACTAAAAGACTACCTCATACCAAAACTTTTATTCTACTAGATCATGATTTAACCAAAAGGATCGAACTAAGATAGATGATAATGATAAAGATGTGATGGTGATACGATACCGGGGGGTCTCCCCCGAGCTTGGGACAAGCCAAGGGGAGTGCCCATACCCGTGTACTCAAGTCTCCTTCGGAGGTGGTGGTGCAATATTCTTGGCAATGATGCCTCTCAGAATGCGATTCTCTTCCTCGAGCTTATAGTTTTGGTGCCTGAGATCCATAATTTCCTTACGGATCTTGCCTGTGACGGTTAAAGCATCGTGCACCCATGGATGCATCCTGGCTCCAGAGGAAGAAGCAACACCCCTTTTCAAGTCATTGTAAGACATAAATTTGGCATTGGAGGGTAAGACCGAATTTGGTAGGCTTGGCTCCTTGAATTGCACATGCATGTCACTAGGTTGAGGTAGCTAGAGAAGTGACTTCTTGATTCGCCTACATGGAGTCCAATCTCTTCAACTCTGCTTCTATTTCCTCATCCGTCGACCACCCATAGGGATCGACTTTACCATACGCTCTTGGATTTGTCGTGCAGTGTGAGACACTGCTCTCCCTGTTTGACTCTTGCAAACACATATCGCTCTAAATCTATCACAGAAATAGCTCGAAACAAGAACATAGGATATTATCGTGATATAGAGGTCAAAACCTTTAGGAGTTTATATAATGAATCTTTACCGTGCAAAGCAAGTAATCTGGGAGAAAACAGAGTCCGAACGTCGCATGAGGGCACCACAAGCTTGGGAGGTGCGCCCAGGGGGTACGGCGCGCCCCCAGGCTTGTTCCCTGCTCGTGCGCTTTTTAGAGTACTCCCTCCATTCCCTTATACAAGGCCACAAACTCATATTACAGGTACCAAGGTAAAATTTAATGACTTCTTGGCAAGCCAACTTTTCTTATCGTTAACCGAAATAATTAATATGGATGCATGCATGCAAGGAAGGAATGGGGTGGAAGTAGTACATTGTTATTATGACTACATGCATGCAAGTATTAAATAGGTTGCTAGCACGAGAAAACAGCATTAATTTTTGCCTCGATTACTGTTAGTGGCCTTATATAGATGCAAAATGTATTTTTCATAGTGGCCTTGTATAAGGGAATGGAGGGAGTACTTGCATCATAGAGTATAATAACAGTCCATAATGCAACGAATACCAATATAAAAACATGATGCAAAATGAATGTATCACTGGTTGAAGCCTTTTTGGTCGCTAGTTCCAGCTTTTTTTAGCATGTGGTCACCGTCCATCATAGCAAAAAATTCTGCAGGTCGTAGCATATTTTGGTGCCTGTTGAAGCTTTTTTCCACGGCTGAAGCTTTTCCATGGGGGTTGAAGCTTTTTCCGCCACTGGTTGTAACTTCTCATGGGCCAGTTGAAGCTTCTTTCCATGCCAGGTTGGAACATCGGTGCCCGTCGTCTGCCATGCATGCATCAAAAAAGTCAGCGGTGGTTGTAGCAAAAAAAGGATGTGGTTGTAGCAAAAACACACTATATTCCCCGCGGTCACCGTGGTCACCATAGGTCACCATTGAGGGAGGAAAGCCGGTTCCAACAAACTACGACAATGGTTCCAGAAAATCACCACATTGGTTGCAACATTTCATCGATCTTGTGATGGGGGTGCTTCCAGCAACCGTGGTCTGTGGTTCTAGCAAAACGCGATGTCAATTCCAGCAAATCGTGACGTCGGTTGCAATATTTGTCGCGGTGTCCCACCACGCTCCACCATCGCTCCATTAATCGGGCACGCCGTCCGTCGTTCAGCTCCATCGACGCGCCGCTCATCACGCCACCACACTACGGCCGTGTGCCGTTGTAGTCCCCCCCCCCCCTATACGAAGCTCTCGGTGGTTGCGGCTTGGCCAGATGTTTGCATCTCGTGCGGGGAGCATCTCACTGGCGCGCACTCCGGCTCGTACTCCGGCCACATGTGGTAGCAGCTCGTCGGCACGCACTCCGGCTCGTACCCCGGCCATGTGTGGTAACAGCTTGTCAGCGGCCAGGGGATAGCGACAATCGGAGGGGGTACTAGCGGGGGAAGATGAAGCCAACGCAAATAGAAGCGAAGGGATAAGATGGGTTCGTGCTAGCTTCTAGCAACATGATGCCCTTGATCGAACGTCCCGCGTACATCCGGCTGAAAATTCGCCCGGCGCGCCAGGCGTAAACGTTTACCAACAAATATGGAAACACACGCGAATCTCAAGGCAGAGAATCACTAGAGCCAAGTGACACAAATCTCGAAGCAGAGAACCACCGGAGCATCGGAGCTCTTCTCCACCTTGTTCTATCCTGAACTCGCCATCACCACCTCTCGTCCTCTTCCTCGCCAGAAAAAAGAAAAGATGGAGGCCTTCCTCGCCGGCTTCCGGGCGCCGCCTCGAGCTTCCGCCGTACCCACCTCCCGGAGCCCGCCTTCCAGCCCCTTTTTTATCGGCACACGGCGCAGGAAGCCCTCCTCCTCCGCCTCCGTGGTCTGCATGGCGGTATGGTCTCTCTTACCATGCTTCATTGTTGCCGGCCAGTTCTTGAAGATTGGCAAGGGTCGTAATCTGTTGTGTATTTTTGTGTAGGAGCCACATCTCATATCAAAGTTGGATTCTACAGAGAAGGCATGGAAAGAAATGTCGGTATGGTTCTGTACTTCTTCTTCTCCTCCTTCATTCGCGCAGACTGTACTTCTTTGTTCAGTCTTTCAGTGCCTACTTTCTGAATCTCCACAAACCCTTTTAGAGCCTGTTTATTTCATGCTCCCTCCGTCTTAGTGGTAGATACATCCATTTGAGCAATAACTAATTCCAAGGCTGGAAATTCATCTTCCTGGAAGAACTTAAGCTACTCAAATACAGGATGAAACAGAAGCATGAAAGACAGTTCTCTGTTTGGTTGGAAGCTATGTTGTAATTTCATTTTCTGTTGTAATTTATTTTTCTTAGTTTTTTCAGCCTTTTTTAGCTTTTTCCCTAGTTTTTTCCTTAGTTTTCTCTATATTTCTTTCTCTCTTTGTTTTGTTCTAGGGCTTACCTCAAGCCTTTCAGACTACTATTGTTAGCTTGTTTTATTTATTTAATTATAATAAAAGTTGCAGTGCGGTTTTACCCTACTGTTTATAGTAAAAAAAAGTAGCATTTTCGTATGAATTTTCCACGGTTTAAATCCTTATAAAATTCCCTACTTGAAGTCCTGTTATAAAATTATTATTTTGGGACCAAGTCAAATTCTTCAAAGCTACGTCTCATTATTGGAGGAAAGCAATATGCTATGCAACTTAAATTTTGATTCTTTCATACAAATATATTACTATCAATTTACCATGCACGGGAATCTAATGAATGAGTATCTTCTTCAGATTAGATTGGGTGACCCTGACATTGTCTCAGATCCGAGCGAATACCAAAAACTTGCACAGTCTGTTTCTGATCTTGGAGAGGTATATTTGGAATAACTCGAGTGCCATTTGCTTTTCGGTTATTTGGGTGTTATGAACCTTTGTGCATATACATCTTCTCCCAAATATATCGATTTTTTAATGAAAAATATTCAGGTTGTGACGGCATATAGGGAATTTAAAGAATGTGAAAGGCAGATTGAAGAAACAAAAGGTTGGTATGTTTCAATTGTTTTTTTTGCCCTGATTTAAGTACTGGATGCTCACGTACTTTTTTATTGACCAACATGATAGCTTTGCAAAAAGAGAATGGTGATGACCCTGATATGGCTGAGATGATAGCTTCAGAGCTAGAGTCTCTCTCTGATCAGCTTGTGGAGCTCGAGGAAAGACTGACGGTAGGTATGCAGATATTTTTGATTTATACTTGTTGAAGTACTTCTCATTGCACTTACCTTTTCATGTTAGGTACTTCTGCTTCCAAGCGACCCTCTAAATTCACGTAACATCTTACTTGAAGGTATGCGGTTGTTTTCAAGTGTCCATCTGATCCTATCAACTTATCTAGGCAGTTGCTTTGACCATGTGCAATTGTTTTATCACTACTAATTTAGGCAAGTAAAAATATGTTAACTAGGACATTTTTATTATACCAAGCCTCTTCAATTCAGTTCAGGAAAAACTTACGTAAGAGTGCCATACTGCGGAAATGTTTAACTTACAATTGCTTAAAAATTTCGTAACTGAGAACTCTGTTTTCTTTGTTTCTGCAGTAAGAGCTGGCACTGGAGGTGATGAAGCTGGAATTTGGGCTGGTGACCTTGTAGGTAGATGCAAATCGAGTATGCTTTAGCAACTGCAATAGTATATATGTTGTTATTTGGTCTAGGTAATAACATATTATAGCTTATTGATCATAATTTCATGATTTACGTGGATAACGACCTAAGAATTACTCAGTGTGCAACAAAGATTTTTAGTTTTGGCAACTTCAGTTCATCTTTGTTCATTTCACAATTGTTGTTCGAAAGTATACTCCCAGTATTATAGTGCATCGTATTTATGACTTTATTCACATAATCCACACTAAGTGTGTAATGTGTATTCTGCAGGTACGCATGTATCAAAGATATTGTGAGCTCAACAATTGGAAGTTTAAACCAGTTTCTTGCTCAGAAGTATGTACCTGCAAACTTAACAGCACTATTGAATAAAAACATGTTATTTCGCAAAAAAGAAGAAGAATAAAAACATGTTGATCGAGTAATTAAATCTTCCAGGCAGAAAAGGGTGGATACAAGACATATGTGATGGAGGTGAAGGGAAAGCAAGTCTACAGTAAACTGAAGTTTGAGTCAGGTGTGCACCGTGTTCAGCGTGTACCACAGACAGAGACTATGGGTCGTGTTCACACGTCAACTGCAACTGTGGCCATTATGCCAGAGGTGACTATTAGATGCCAGTTTCTGACATGGATTTTATGTTTTCTTTTTTAAAGTTTTCTAATTGTGTTTTGATGGCACCATAGGCCGACGAAGTGGACGTGGTTATTGATCCAAAAGATATTGAACTTAAGGCTGCAAGATCTGGTGGAGCTGGAGGTATATCACTTCTGGAGTGTGTGATTCGTCTACTATAATATTCTACTATTACTTTGGGTGTATGTTACAATATCTTTCTAAATGAAATGTATATTACATGTTACAACTGATTTTTACACTTGGATGTTCTCGATCAATGCAGGGCAGAATGTTAACAAGGTGGAGACAGCTATTGATCTTATTCACAAGCCTACGGGAATAAGGATATTCTGCACAGAAGAAAGGTCACAACTTCAAAACAAAGAACGCGCGTTCCAGTTATTAAGAGCAAAACTGTAAGTTTCTATCATCTGTATCCTTGTTATTGTGCAGCCTTTTAATCTGTGTGTTACTTCCATATGCTTGCTTTCATCTTATTGTTTCTGCTTGTAAAGATGCTCTTTCGTAGTAGTATTATAGTTGCATTTCTATCTTGAGTTTCTTCTCAAAGAATGCCATGAATTTGTACCTTCTTTGAGTTCATATTTACTCTGTACATTTGCCACCATTGTGTGACTTTGAGATGTGTGCGGCCATCCTCCACAATTTTGGCATGGCTTCGGGCCTCCGGATCAACCCCGCCAAGTGCAGTGCCCTCACCATCCGTTGCGATGACACCCTTGACACGATCAAGGCCCAAATCAGCGATGGGCTTGGTTACCGACTGGAGTCCTTCCCAGTCAAGTATCTAGGGCTGCCCCTCACGCTCAGGAAGCCGTCGGCGACCCAGTTTCAAGACCTGGTGGATGCTATTGCGGGCAGGTTGCCCCTTTGGCGGGCTAGATTACTTGACAAGACGGGGAGGCTTCGCTTGGTCCAATCCGTGCTCTGCGCCATGCCTGTCCATGCGATGTTGGCTTTGGATGCCCCCCTCAAGGTTTTATCGAAGATTAACCGGATTTGCCGAGGCTTCTTGTGGGCAGGGGAGGAGGATGCGAAGGCCGGCCAGTGCGCCGTTGTTAGCACCCCTGGCTCCAGGGGGCCACCGTCGCAGCTAGATGCCGGACCTGACAACAACAGAGCCCAAGGCCCAATGAGAAGGAACCGAAGGCCCAACCAGAGAGTGATGGGAGGGCAGTGGGTGAATGCGGCCCGAGCCTATATACAAGGAAGCAGCGAGTGAGACAGACGGGGCATCGAAGATCGATCAGGCTGGAACGGCACGGCGGCGGCGGCTACCTACTTAGGGCATGTACAATGGTTGCTAAGATAGTCTTATCTTAAGTTTTGCATGTAAATTAGAGATGACAAAAAAATAAGTCTACAATGGGTCATCTCTTAGCCTTATCTTCAATAATTAGTTATTCCTAAAAACACGGTGAGACAAATTGTGCTAAGCTATCATCTCTTGTCTTTGCTTAAATAAGCTAAGACAAGCCTTCTCTTATGATTTCTCTCTCCTCCACCTCATCATTTATCTTACGTGGCATCTTTAAGCTAGAACCATTGTACATGCCCTTAGAACCCTAGTTTCTTTCCCCTTTCCTTCCTGTATTGAGCACTAACGTGCTTGTAAGAGAGAATCCTGTACTCTGAACCATATACATATATTAGACAGTAGTGCAGTCTTAACACTTGGTACTCAGAGCCAAGGCCCAATTTCGCTTCCGATCTGGCGGCGTCGATCATCGAGATGCGTCAACAGCGGGCGGGCCGGCTTCAACGAGAGGCCATGGATCCAGTCACCAAGGCGGACCTCAAGGACCTCCTCAACAAGCTCCGCGCGGAATGGAGGAACGACATCAAGTCCTCGGTCGCTGCCGAATTCGCGTCATGGAAGCCAGCGATCGACTCGCAGATCGCGGATCTGCAGGAGGCGGTCGACCTGCTCCAGAAACAGCATGTCGAAGGCAAGACCAACGATGCAGGGGAGGCGTCGGCGACAGATCATCCTGATCTGTTGGCGCAGAAGAATATCTTGTCTTCGGACGGTTCTCTGGCGCGCAATTCTTGTCGGGCCGACGGCCACGGCACTTCCTCACCTCCACGGACGGCGGTTGATGGGCTGCTCGACAGTCCACCGGCCCCTCCGGCCAACAGTACGGTTGATCTCTGAGTTCAGTTACCTGCTGTAGCCCCTACTGTGTCTCTGACGGGAGGTTCAGGAAATTTTGCCCCATTTTTTGCTTCCAATGCTCCCAGTCCACCATCTATGCCGTTTCCTTTGTTCGATGGCGAGAATCCACTGCTGTGGCAGGATCTTTGTGAGCAATATTTTGCCATATATGGGATTCCAGAGTCCGTTTGGGTCCAAATGGCTACCCTGAATTTTTCCCCTACTACAGCCGTTTGGTTACGGTCAGTTAGAAAGAAAGTCTTAGGCCTGAATTGGGAGGGCTTGTGCAATGTTTTGGCAACCCGGTTCGGTTGCGATCGCCATCAGCTGTTGATCCGGCACTTTTTTGCAGTTAAGCAGTCTAGTACAGTACAAGATTACATTGAGAGATTTGAACATTTGATGAATCAACTATTGTCTTATTCTGACGAAATTCATCCGTTCTATTTTTTGACACGCTTCATTGGTGGACTGTGGGCGGATTTGAGAGCTGCGGTCATGGTCCAGCGGCCCTCTGATTTGGACACGGCGTGTGCTCTCGCCTTGGTCCAGGAGGAGGTGCACGACGGGGCTCGGCCGGAGCATATTCGCCTTCCGGAACAAGCTTACCGAGTTGCACCGCGCATACCACTCTAGGCGGTCCCTCTTCATCAGCCACGTCCTCCTGCATCACCAGCCGCGGTTGATCGCCGCTGCGTCGATGCAGCACGTGCGGCTCCTGCTGACCCTACTCGTCAAGTGGCTTCGGAAGCTAACCCCCTTAACATCCTACGTGCATATCAACGGGCCAGAGGGTTATGTTTCAAGTGTGGAGAGAGGTGGGGGCGTGATCACACTTGCCCAACCACCATCCAGATGCATGTATTGGAGGAATTCATGGATTTCATGGGCGTTACCCCGACAGAAGAAGGCCAGGCCAGCACAGATCTAGATGAAGTTAATGATACTGTGTTTGCGGTTTCTCTTCAAGCATTCAATGGGAATGAGTCTTCCAAATTGTTGCAGTTCAGCGCTCAGATTCAAGGGTGCGATGTGGAAGTGCTTGTGGACTCAGGCAGTTCAGCTTCTTTCATTAATGCCAGACATGTGGAAGGGCTTCAAGGGATCCAGTCTATGATCAAGGCAGCCCGCGTCAAAGTCGCCAATGGTGTTGAATTGCAGTGCACATCGGAAATTCGCAATTGTTCGTGGGTAGTCCAAAACCATCAGTTCTCAACATCCTTTAAAGTGCTGCCGTTGGGAGGTTTTGATGTTATCGTTGGAATGGATTGGCTAGAAGCAGTTAACCCCGACATTGATTGGGTTCAGAAAACCGTGACGTTCCGTTCCCCATCCGAGATGATTCAGCTACAAGGACATCAACTCCCAGACGACAAATGTCCGCAAATTTCTGCCATGGAACTGCAGCAATTGTGCAATCAAGGGGAGGTCGAGCATGTTGTGTACCTGTGCCGTATACCAGATGAAAGCAAGTCCACAGAGACACCGACAACCAAACTGCCTATTCCCGAAGAAATTCAGCAGGTGCTGCAAGAATATTCAGATGTCTTTACTGAACCGCAAGGACTTCCCCCGCGCAGGGCTTGTGATCACCATATCCCACTACTGCCAGGCGCCACCCCAATCAGCATACGTCCTTATCGGCACTCCCTAGAAACAAAAGATGAGATTGAAAAGCAGGTGGAGGAATTATTGGCATCCGGAATCATTCAACACTCCGTTAGCCCATTTGCTTCACCCGCAATTTTGGTATGCAAGAAGGATGGCCAATGGCGTCTTTGCATCGATTACCGTCGGCTCAATGCGCTGACTGTGACACCCAAGTTCCCATTGCCGGTTATAGATGAGTTGCTTGATGAATTGGCAGGAGCAAGTTGGTTCTCAAAATTGGACCTCCGCACTGGGTACCATCAAATCTGTCTAGCAGAGGGGGAAGAATATAAAATGGCATTTCAAACCCATTATGGCCATTACGAGTTCAAGGTGCTTCCGTTTGGAGTCGCGGGTGGCCCAGCCACGTTCCAAGGTGCCATGAATCATACTTTGAAACCAGTTGCACGAATCTGTGTTCTTGTGTTTTTTGACAACATTTTGGTGTTCTCTAAGTCATTTTCTGACCACATCCAACACCTCACACAAGTGCTGTAGCTGTTGAGATCCGACCAATGGAAAATTAAAATGTCCAAATGTTCATTTGCACAGCGGGAATTGTCCTACTTGAGCTTTGTCATCGGTGAGCAAGGGGTCTCGACTGAACCAGAAAAGATTATGCGTGTCCAAGAATGGCCACTGCCACACTCAGTTAAGCAACTCCGGCAATTCTTGGGCCTTTCTGGATACTATCGCAAATTTGTCCGATATTATGGCATCATTGCTAAACCATTGACCCAATTGCTCAAGAAGAACGCTCCTTTTGTGTGGACTAGCGGGTGCACAACAACGTTTGAGGCTTTGAAGCAGGCATTGATTACAGCCCCCGTCCTGGCCTTGCCGGATTTCAATAAACAATTCACCATTGAGACCGATGCGAGCGATTATGGTGTTGGTGCAGTTTTGCAGCAAGACGGGCACCCATTGGCCTTCTCGAGCAAGCCATTGGGTCCGCGCAACAAGGGGCTTTCTACCTATGAAAAAGAACTGTTGGCAATCGGCTGTTGAACAATGGCGGCAATATCTGCAATCTGCTGAGTTCGTGATCAAGACCGACCAACGCAGCCTAGTTCACCTCGAGGACCAACGTTTGCACACCCCGTGGCAACAGAAAGCATTCACTAAGCTCTTGGGACTGTGCTACCGTTTGTGCTATCGAAAAGGGTCTGACAATGGTGCAGCAGATGCCCTCTCTCGGCGGCCAATCGGTGACACTAATGAGTTGTATGCTATATCTCTCTGCCAGCCCAAATGGCTTGATGAAGTGCGCCAAGGCTACCTCCAGGACCCAGCTACACAGAAAATCATTGATGATTTGCAGTCTGACCGGCAATCACATCAACACTTTGAGTTTGCAGATGGTTTGTTGCGCTATCAAGGCAGAATCTGGATTGGTCGCAACCTTCCCATGCAACATCAACTGCTGCTCGCCGGCAATCAATCTGCTATCGGGGGTCATTCTGGGGCTCCAGCTACTTACCAGCGCTTGAAGATTGTTTGTGCGTGGCCTCGCATGAAGCATGTGGCAGACTTTGTCCAATCCTGCACCGTGTGCCAACAGGCCAAACCAGAGCGATGCAAATATCTAGGGCTGCTTGAACCTCTTCCCGTACCAGTTCGTGCCTGGCAGATGGTATCAATGGATTTTATCGAAGGGTTGCCCCAATCCGGAAGATATAGTTGCATATTAGTCGTTGTTGACAAGTTCTCCAAATACAACCACTTTCTTCCTCTTGCTCATCCATTCTCGGCGTCTCAAGTGGCTAGCACCTGCATTGATCAAGTGTACCGACTACATGGCCTTCCCTACTCCATTCTCTCTGACCGGGACCCCATCTTCACGAGCAAGTTTTGGCAGGAACTCTTTCGTCGATCTGGTACAATATTAAGGATGAGCACACCTTACCATATGGCTACAGATGGCCAGACGGAACGCGTCAACCAGTGTTTGGAGACATTCTTACGATGCTTTGTCCACTCTTGCCCCAAGAAGTGGAGTACCTGGCTGGCATTGGCGGAGTATTGGTTCAATACCAGTTGGCACAATGCTCATGGCAAGTCCCCATTTTTTGTGCTCTATGGCCATGATCCTCGACATTGGGGAATCGAAGCAGCATCAGCCACCCCGGTCGTCGACCTCAACACTTGGCTTTCTGAACGTGTGGAGATGACTGCTCTGATCCGTCAACACTTGCTGCGAGCACAAATGCGTATGAAGCATCAGGCCGATAAAGGGCGGTCTGAAAGAATTTTTGCTATTGGCGATTCAGTCTACATCAAGCTTCAACCTTATGTGCAGAGTTCTGTTGCTCGCCGTGCCTGCCATAAATTATCTTTCCGCTACTTCGGCCCCTTCCTCATCCAAGAACGCATTGGCCAAGTTGCTTACAGAGTGGCCTTGCCGGAGACCTCATCGATTCATCCGATGTTCCACGTATCCCAGCTTCGCAAAGCTCTAAAGCCAGGTGTGTCCATTTCCCCAGTCTTACCACATGATTCTAACCAGTTTGCTGTTCCTGTCGAAGTTCTTGACAACCGTCAGAAGATCAAAGCAAACCGTGTGGTGGATCAAGTCTTGGTGCGTTGGTCAAGTGATGGACTTGATCCCACCTGGAAGGACCGTGACGAGCTTAAGTCGTGTTTGCCCTGTGCAGCGGCTTGGGGTCAAGCCGCAACTCAAGGAGGGGAGGGTGTTAGCACCCCTGGCTCCAGTGGACCACCGTCACAGCTAGATGCTGGACCTGACAACAACAGAGCCCAAGGCCCAACGAGAAGGAACCGAAGGCCCAACGAGAGAGTGATGGGAGGGCAGTGGGTGAATGTGACCCGAGCCTATAAGGAAGCAGCGAGTGAGACAGACGGGGCATCGAAGATTGATTAGGCAGGAACGGCACGGCGGCGGCGGCTACCTACTTAGAACCCTAGTTCCTTTCCCCTTTCCTTCCTGTATTCAGCACTGACGTGCTTGTAAGAGAGAATCCTGTACTATGAACCACATACATATATGAGCCAGTAGTGCAGTCTTAACAGCCGTGGCATGGGACACCGTCTGTCAGCCAAAGTGTTCTGGTGGCCTGGGTCTCCCGAACCTACGTTGGCTCAACATGGTTATGCGAGTGCGCTGGCTTTGGCTGCAGAGAGCTGACAGCGCTCGTCCTTGGACTGAGTTTAAGATTGACTCGGCGGCGGCTCACTACAGATATTCAGGGCGGCCACTTTTGTGGACTTGGGGGATGGTGCCGGCTGCCTCTTCTGGGAGGACCGATGGCTCGATGGATGGAGGGTGCAGGAGGTCGCGCCACTGGTGTACGCGAAGATCCGAGATCCGACCACGGCTCAGGGCCTTGCGAACTGTAGCGGAGGCAGCATGTGGTGCTTGGTCCAGAGATCTCAGCCCGGACCTCTCGCCATCCGAGCTAGAGCAATTCCTTGCATTGTGGATGAGAGTCTCGGAGGCGCAGCTGCGCCCAGGCACTCCGGATAGGGTTCAGTGGGCTTGGGAGACATCCGGCACGTTTTCGGTACGATCGGCATACGCCAGCAGGTTCATTGGTCGCGAGCATGATCCTGGAGCTACCTTCACTTGGCACTCGAGGGCTCCATCGCGTTGCAACTTCTTCAGCTGGCTCATCCTCAAAGACCGGGTGTGGACGTCCGATCGCTTGGCGCGTCGGGGTCTGCCGCATCAGGAGAGCTGCCCCTTGTGCAGCCAGGAGCAGGAGACCATAGACCACCTGCTCATCGCATGCGCGTTCGCCCGCTCCGTGTGGTTTGAGGTGCTCTCTGCCTTGGATCTCGGGGACCGGTCTCCGGGGCCGAACGATCGTCTACTCCGGTGGTGCGCGGCGAACGCCGCGGGCCAGCGGAACAACAAGGACCTCAACACCCTCGCAGTGTTGATCCTCTGGGAGATGTGGAAGCACCGGAACACGGTCGTGTTTGATCGCGCCTCTCCATCGCTGCAGGTCGCGTTACGGCTCATCGTGAACACTGGGAAGGAATGGGCTCTTGCAGGGCTCTTTCGTAGCGACATGAGCATTTGGCTCGCTAGAGTGGATAGGCGGGCAAGCGGGAAGACGTAGTTTTCTGGTTTTCGGCCTATGGCCTTTGCCCGTGCTCGGTCTGTAACATGTAACTTAGCGGACGGGTATCCTTCTATCAATAGACGATACGCATACTCATGCGTATTCCACAAAAAGTTTGCCACCATGAAAAGATAAGTTAGTTTCATAGTTGAGTTAATCCTTTGTGTGACTTATTTCATCTGCCATATATCTCTGCATAAACATTACAGATATGAGATAAAGTTAAGGGAGCAACAAGAGTCCATAAGAACCCAGAGGTTGCTGCAGGTATGATGTATGTTCTCTATAGAGGTTCATATGTTGCAAACTCATAGATGACCTACTGAAAGGAACAGAAATCTGTTTCCCAGATGATAATGTTCAGAAAAAAAATTAGTTATACCAATGATGGTCACAAAATATATATCTGAATGGTGATATTGAATGCACAAGTCTCGTAGTTATTGGCATGACTAACTTAAGGAATGACAAGATTAAAAATGAAATAACTTCCTTTGATTTTCACACGGGTTGCAAAATTTTGGTATACCCTATGTTCAATTTGCTAACACTGTTAATAATTAAAGGTTGGTACTGGTGCTCGCTCGGAGAAGATACGGACGTACAATTACAAGGTACTAGCACATTATATGTTTGTGTTGCCAATGTTTGAAATATCTAAAGTATATTTGAGTCTATTTCAAATTTGGTCACAGGACAACAGAGTGACTGATCATCGGTTGAAGATGAATTTTGTATTGTCTAGCTTCCTTTTAGGAGATATTGAGTCAGCTGTTCAGGTACATCACATATCATGATATGCAAATTTTGTGACATGCAACCATTTAGGAACTGAAGAACTAGCACATGACATAGAAATCCACAGCGTTTGTTAATTTCGTTATCCTGAAACATCTACAGTCCTGCGCTGCGTTGGAGCAGAAGGAACTCTTGGAGGAAATGGCCACTTCTTCTGCAGTGAAGGCATGATCAGTTTAACTGTTCCTTTTGCTTCTGGCCATATCCTAAAGGAGAACAGATCCAATGGCATCTTACAGTCGATGGAGATCGACGATGAAGATGTACATGAAAAAACTCACGAGTCGCGAATCATATTCCTTGCGTGTACACATGGTTATGTTTGCTCATGGTCATTTTGCATATACACTAGTGTCTGTAGACAATTTGATGCACTGCAGTTGCCCTGATGGGAGCAGATTTTGAGTAGCTGAAATCGACATTTTCTTTACAACAAAGCGGTGACACTGGTTGAAAATATACATAAAAGTTCCATGAGGTTGGAAGTCTTGAAGAGTGGTGATGTGTCCGCGTGGAATCTTGGGCCTCCTTTGGTTTGTAGGAATTTTGTAGGAACTCTATAGGATAGGATTTGCAAAGGAAAAATTTCTTTGAAGCCCTTTGGTTAGGAATGGATTCCTATTCCTATGTAGGATAGGAATCAATCCTTCACATTTTGGAGGAAAAAAAATATTAGTCTAGACTCAATGGAAAAATTCATATCCTATGCACCAAATGGCATCTCTTTCTCTATAGGAATTGAGATGCATGTCATCTTACTTCCTATGATTTTCCTATTCCTATAAAATTCATATCCTTCGAATCAAAGGAGGCCTTGGACTATATTTTGTGCAGGCGCAAGTATTTAGGAAAAAAAAAAGACATTTAGAAGTAAAAAATAAGGGTGTATCTAGGGCTCGTCTAGATGTGACGTAACTATGATATAACTATGTCACATCTTAGTATGATATCAACCTCACATCAGAAATAGCCCGTCCCATCTCGTGTTTGTTTGTTTCTTTTCTTTTTGTTTTTCTTGGGATACATAGCCTGCTAACCCGTTTTACTAAAAACTAGTGATGCTCTAGTTCCAACTAGCGGCGAAGATGCGCGGCGTGCGTGTAATGCCTCAGATGTAATACTTTCCCTTTTGGGCATATAATATATCTCCGGCTTCATCTATTCCTTTTCGGGTTCTTTGTCTTTCGGGTTTTCGTCGTTTTGTTGTGTGCGTGTGTGGCATTCATTCATATCATGTAGACATGTGCATCGCATTGCATTTGTGTTGTCGTTTGCATCCGGTTCCACGCGTTCCTTCCCGTTGTCCGTTTCGCGTTCCGGAGCTCCCTCACGTGTCCGTGACGTCCCGTAGGCCTACTTTGGCGTTTGGCCGTGTAACGTTACCGGTGTGGCGCGAGACTTGTCGTGTGTTGTTGTTTTGTTGTGTGCAATCCGCCTCTCAAATCTCGTCGCGTTTGGACTCCGTTTGCTATCCCAACAGTTATTCGTGTGGGTCCAAAGTGCCTTCACTTGTGGCCCAGAAACATCCCTCCAGCAGCCCTCTACCCTCTCCTAGGCCCATCTAAACTTTCCCCGCGATCGGATCCGTCGGATCGCGATCGGAGGGCTCCTAACACCCCCAGATCCCTCCAACCCTAAAAATCTGCTATTTATACACCCCCATGTCCATTTTGGGCATCCCTAACCCTAGCCCCTTCTTCCCCACATCTCCACCTCAAAATCTGGATCCACCCATTCTTCCCCATCCACTTGGCAGCCTCCACCGAAGAAGCTTCGTCGCGCGCCAGCCTCGGGATCGATCCGATCGATCGATCGAATTCTGGCCGTTGACTCCAGCGCCTGGGCCCTTCCTCGGCCTCTCCTCCGAGCGCATCCGACCGGGGCTTTTCCCCCTCGCACGTCCCGCAGCGTCGAGCGCTGGGACCACTTCGCCTCCCTCCGATCCCACTTTGCCGTCGCGGCCCGTCCACTTCCTCCGCGCCGGAGGCCCAGCGCCAGCAGGCCCAATCGCCTCCCGCTCGCATCTCCTTCGCAGGCGAGCCGGATCCCCTCCGTGCCGGGCCACCCCGAGTCGGGCCGCCTCGCCTCCCCTCGTCCGAGACCGAGCCGGAGGCCCAGCTCCACCTCTCGCCTCCGCTCGGCCGCGTCGAGGCCAACCGCCCGCGCACCGTCGCTTGGGCCCAGATATGCTCCCGTGGGCCGCGCGCCTCCCTCAGCCCACTCCGGTTGCTCCAGCACCGCGGGCGCCAACTCGGGCCGCCGCTTCGCTTGGGCCATCCAGCCGCGCCTCCGCGCCAGGTCGCCCCAGGCCGCGCCGCTCCTTCCGCGGGCCGGCCCATCCCGTCGCCTCTTCGCGGGCCGGATCCGCCCCAGGCCCATTGACTTCTCAGATCTGAGATCTTGAGGTTGTTTCTACCCTAAGTCCAGTTTTTGTGATCTGTGATGCAATATTCAACTGCTGATAACTTTTTGTGTGGATGTCCGTTTTGCGCAAATAGCATGTCCAGACGTTCGTGGTGATTAGCACTACGTTTCATCTTTTTGTGTCATGCATGTTAGAGGTCATCTAGGTGCTTGTTTTTCTGTTGCAAGAGTGCATCCCGGTATAAGTTGCTGCTATGTGATGTTTTTATGCCATCTTTGCTATGTGATATCTTTTAGCTCGTTTGTCCGAATGATGCAAATGACATGTTCACATGTTTGTCTTGCCATGCTCTACATGTTGTTTGTGTTAGGTTGCATGATAGATTTATTCTTGCCATGTTTATCATCGTTGCAAAGTGCCATGTGGCTGTGATGTTATTTCACTTGTTATGAAATGCCATCTTGTTGAGCTCGTTACTATCGTTGTGTTTATCTCCATGATGCATGCTTGTATGTTTCGGAATCACCATCATGTGTACTTTGATGTGGTGCTTACCACTTGCCATGTTTAGTTTCGAGGTGACTTAAACTTGCTCGTTTAGATGCCATGATGAACTGCTGTTTTAGGACTTAATGGTTTTTCACAAAGTCTGAAATCTGTAACGTTCCGATGCCATGTTTGCTTGCTGCTCTAGGACAATCCATGATAGTTTTGGAGTGGATCTTGATTGTTCCTTGTAGTATATATTGTTGGCTTTCCATTCATGTTCTCACATGCTTATTTGAGTGGCTGTAGCATGTTTATCTTTTGCTCCAAAGTTTCAATAAAATCCTGCTGTCAGAATTTTATTGTCAAGTTCAATATGTCCAAACTTATTGCTATTGATCCGTGGCTCCTTTGGGGGTGCACCTCTGGACTTAATTGCTGTAGGATATGTCTAGTTTATGTTCATGCTCTTTGCCATGTTGTTTGAGTGCTGTAGCTTAATTATTTTGTGCTCCAAAGATGCTATGTTGCTGTAATTTTCAGCTTTCGCTCATTTCTTGTTTCGGGCATAACTTTTAGCCTGTAGCTCCGATTTCAGCGAGTCTTAGATGAAACTTGATTGATTTTTTCTGTGTAGATTCATAATATCATATTGTTATCATGTTTTGAGGTGTTTTGCTTGAGTGCTATTTTCCGTGCTCCGTGTGCATCCTTAGTGCATCCATCATGCATCCATCATTTTCGAGTGCGCATTGCATCTTGTTGATTCGTGCCTTGTGTGATTGTATTGTTTAGAGCCGGAAGCTAAGACCGAGTACGAGTACGAGCACGAGGTTACCAACGAGGTTGAGCACGAGGACCCTTCTTACGATCCGAACGACTTCTCTTCAGGCAAGATGACCGAACCCCGATAACATTACTATCTTTGCCTATTGCTAGTAGTTCCGCTCTATAGTTTTGCCTCGATGCCCATGTTCTTCCTATCAGCCTCCTACTTGTAACCATTGCCATGTTTAACCATCCTACCTATGCAAACCGTTGCTTGGCTAAGTACGCTTCGCTCAGCCCTTCTTATAGCATTGCTAGTTGCAGGTGAAGATCGAAGATGCTTGCTTCATGTTGAAGTTTTGTTGGGTTATATCACTCTATATAAATGCTTAAAATGAAATCATCTATATATTGGCAAGGGTGGAAGGCTAAGCCTTTTGCTTGGTGATTTGTTCCACTCATGCCGTTAGGAACCGTATAAACCGGTGTTATGTTCCTTGATTATGCGTTCCTAACACGGTTGGGGTGTATGGGACCCCCTCGATAAACCGCTAAGTGCTAAGTCTTTTCCAGCAAGTCCCAACATTGGTACTATTTGCATAATAACAAATTAAACTTGCATAGGGAGTAATTAACCCTCTTTCTTAATCAACAACCACGGGCCAGTGCTCCACATGAGTGTTGGTCCGAAACGGGGAGCCTGCGGGGCCGCCTTGGGGCAACTCGAGGTATCTGGCATACACCCGTAGCTTCACCCATCCGGTCGTGTCCTGAGACTTAGATACGCGCGGCTACTATCAGGGTGTCGACACGCCGGGAGGATTTGCTGGATTAGCTTTACCTTAGTTCGGTATATCTTGAGCACGGGATTCCGAGAATACTCGGGTCTTCCCACTTTGGAGTTGCGACTCCGCGGATCGTGGACTTGTAATGGGTCAAGTTGGAACACCCCTGCAGGGTTATGAACTTTCGAAAGTCGTGCCCGCGGTTATGTGGCAGATGGGAGCTTGTTAATATCCGGTTGTAGATAACTTGACACAATGTTTCAATACACTACCAGCGTGTGTTCCGTGACTGTCAATTTTCGAATAGGGATTCGGGAGTTGAACACGGAGGGGTTATGTTTGTTGAGCTTGTAGCTAGGATCACTTCGTGATCACTTCTCGACCGAGGCTTCTCTTCTCGCTCTCTCTCACGTAAGCTAGTTGCTAGTTGCTGCTGCAGACACTTATTCTTTTCTTCAGCCTTATCCTCACCCAAGGCTTAAATAGTCTTGTTACCGGGGAACGGGATTGCTGAGTCCTCTGTGGCTCACAGTTACTTCACCACACCAGATGCAGGTCCAGTTGTGAGCTATCCAGGTGATGGCACCGAGCTTGACTGGGAGTACGACGAGGAGCGTAGTCGATACTATGTTCGTTATCTTGATGATCAGTAGTGGAGACTTCTACTAGGATTCGATCCGACCTATGGATTTTATTTAAGTTTGGTATCTTGACATTTGGATTTTGCCCTTAGAGGGTTGTGATATTCTTAATGTATGATGTTTGAGACATGTATTGTATTTGTGTGACGTGGCGAGTGTAAGCCAACTATTTATGTTTACAATTCCCCTCTTTTACATGAGATGTGCAAAGATTACCAAACTTGAGATCATTCTAGGATGGACTTATGCCTTTAAGTCGTGCCTCGACACGTAGGAGGTATAGTTCCATCCTGGGCATGACAGTGCGCCGCCCCATGGGAAGCCTTGCATATATTTCGAATAAATACTTTATTCTTTATTTTATTGCATATACGGGTCTTTTTCATATTTAGCTGATTAGATTTGTTTGTTTTGTTTGGGTTTCATAGAAAGGAAAAGTATATTCGTTTTGGCACGGTTCTTTGGTGCAATAAAGTTATTTATAACACGTTTGCATCCGCCGTAGTTGCACTTTTTGTCCTTGCGTGTAGAGATGCTTGACTTGTTTTTTTGTATAGAGCAACAAAGACCGTTGGCTGTGGCGTCCATTTCATGTTTTTAATAGAACGGAAATGTTTCAAGGATCATGTGGTTGAATATTTGGACAAGCCGTGATTTATTTATGGCAAAGAGTTAAATAGTACAGTTGCGGTACAGAACAAATCATTGTAAATACGGTGCAACAAATTGAAAATCTTTTTTTTAGTCTGCCTGTGGGTAAATCATTATTGTCTTACATTTCTAGTCCTTGTAGAATTTCCTCAGCATGCGAGGCCTGGTGATATTCAATAAGAGAAATAGAATTAATGATATATTATTTCTTAATGTTTGACACGAGAAAAATCTTAAATGCACTCCGGATGAAGGGAAGAGGAGGAGTTTGATTTCTCTCAATGCGCCGGGGAAAAAGAAAAATGTGGGCATGCCAGTGTACCATAATACACAAAGAAAAGTGATACGGGAAACAAGTATTTCATTTATCTCTTTGGATGAACAAAATTACAGGATCCCGTAAAAAAATTGTTACGCTCCGTGGCCTACTAGCGCGGCCTGTCTAACTATGGCGATGTGCGGTCTCTTGGTTCTCGGGGCCTCGAAAAGCTCCCGGTTAATTACTCCTGCGGGTTGCTCCGCGAGATAGCTCCGATTAAGCCGTGTGGTCGTCTTCGCTTCGCGTTCTCCATGCATGATGATGATGGTGTGACTGTATGGTGTGGGCAGCGGCAAAGCCCGTGTCCTCATCGGTACACGTGCCGCTCAAAACATGGCTTTGTGTTGGCCATGTTCTCCTTCGCCGTCGCGCCTCGTCGGTCTTGTCGCGCCTCGTCGGTCTTGACAGCGTTGACGTAGTCGGTGTTGAAGTTGCATGGGTCCTACTCTGCTCAGACTTCTTGACGATGTAGTGGCTTCGTCGGGTATGCAAGGGATTGCCTCGCGGGAGTATTCTTGTGGAGACCGGCGTCGGTGTAAAACCAACGCTCGCTCATATCGGCAATGCCGGTGTGTTGGCATCTCATCTCGGCTGGACGCCGTGTTTACGACGGTCCTCCAAGACAAGGGCGCCGCCTCACGGGGCCATCGGGAGTTAGTGTTGGTGAAGTCACATCGCCTCCTCGCCATCACCCCTCGTCTTCATGGGCTTCGTGTCGCAAATAGCACCATGTAGTGGTAAGGGTTGGTGAAGCCACGTCATTGAGTAGCACCATCTTCTTCGCATCGCGAGCTCCGTGTTGCGGGCAGCATCGAGGACGTGTGTCATCTTCATGGCTCCGGGTCGCGGGCTCCATCTTGACGAGGTAGACATTGGTGGTGTCCTCCTTGCGAGCTCCACGCCATGATCCTTCGCGGCACCGGGTTGATGTTGGCGATGGGCGTTGTCTTGGCGAGCTCCGCGCCGCCATCTACCGCGGCATGGCAATGGCATCCTTGCGAGCTCCACGCCTCCGTCCTCCATCTTACCGGCTTGGTTATATTGGCATTGGTGTCGTCTTGGCGAGCTCCGCACCGCTATCCACCGCGGCACGGCGGGGGCATTGTTGCGAGCCTCCATGACTTTGTCCTCCATGGCACCGTCTTGATGAAGAAGAAGACGGGAGTTGTCCTAGCGAGCTCCGTCTCGCCTTCCTCGGCGGCACATGGCGGAGTCCCTGCGAGCTCCACGCCTCCGGGCTCCAGTTTTGACGAAGTAGACGTCGGCGGCATCCAACGGGTGCCACGCCTTCGCCCTCAAGCTCCAGCATGACGAAGTGGATGGCGGGCATCCTTTTGCGAGCTCCCCGTCATGATCCTTGCGGCACCGGGTTGATGATGTTGACATTGGCGTCATCTTGGCGAACTCCGTGGCACCATCCACCGCAGCACGGCGGCGGCATCCTCCGCGGCACACGACGGAATCCCTGCGAGCTCCGCGCCTCCATCCTCCATGGCGCCAGCTTGATGAAGTTGACACTGGTGTCGTCTTGGCGAACTCCGCGCCGCGATCCACTGCGGCACGTCGACGACATCCTTCGCGGCACACGGCGGAATCCCTGCGAGCTCCGCGCCTCCGGAGCTCTAGCTTGACGAAGTAGACATCGTCGGCCTCATCACTGAGGACGGCCAGCACAAAGGAGTTCAACGGGCTGCGCGTCGTTAGCCCCATCGTCTTCCACGCCTTGGTGAAGTCCGGAAGTAGCCTCGTCGTCTTTGTCCACGCCACCACGCGCTGTGCATGGATGCAATAATAAAGGATGAAGGAGTGATTAGATGATAACTTTACCGTTCGGGAAGATCGACTTGGTGTTCATGTTGCTGCCGAGGCGCCTGCTTTTTGTACGGATGATCCTCGGCGTTGTTGTGACTTGATGTCGAGGCCAATCTCTCTTCTCTTCTTCTACTTCTTCTTGCTGCGTGAGTTCTGGAACCGTGATGGCTGGATGTTTCTGCGTGCCGTGGATGTGTTGCCCTTTCCCCCTCTTGGCCCCTCTTGATGTCTTTATATACAGGCTTCCGGAAGGTGTATATTAGGCAACCTGAATCTCGGAGGCAATTGCCAGATCGCCCGGACGCGTTGATTGCTCGGCAAGTTGATCCTCTCAATTTCCTTTTCTGATCAACTTTTCTTCGGTAGCGCGATTATAATTCCTTGCTCGTCCCGCCTGCATTTATTTAGAACAAAATTAAATCAAGAAAAAACGTACGCGGGATTGCGCTCTAGCATTGGCTGTGTGATTTCCATGCCAAAGATACGCGCGTGTACTCGGGTATGTACATGTGCTGCCGGCCGGCGCACCGAACACCCGAATACGTACACATACGCATGGTTACTCAGAGGCATGTATTTGTATGTACTGCCCGCTGTGCACATACGTCACATACATAGTCATATACGTATATACTTATCCTTCAAATGCGTGCATGGATGGCTACCTGTGCTAATTGACTCCATGCACTAGTTTATTAGCCAAGAAGCATGCACGTGCAAGACTACTGGTGCACATTTCCTTCTCTGTGTCGAATCCATTGATGCATGCTACTCCCTTCGTTTCTAAATATAAGTCTTTCTAGAGATTTCAGTATAAACCACATATAAATGTATATAGATGCATTTTAGAGTGTAGATTTACTCATTTTGCTCCGTATGTGGTCCATGATGGAATTTCTCTAAAGACTTATATTTAAGAACGGAGGGAGTACTTCTCTGCATGTCTTGGATCCATGCATATACAAGCACGTAGACAATTTTGTTGGAAATATGCCCTAGAGGCAATAATAAATTGGTTATTATTATATTTCTTTGTTCACGATAATCGTTTATTATCCATGCTAGAATTGTATTGAAAGGAAACTCAGATATATGTGTGGATACATAGACAAACACCATGTCTCTAGTAAGCCTCTAGACGACTAGCTCGTTGATCAATAGATGGTTACGGTTTCCTAACCATGGACATTGGATGTCGTTGATAACGGGATCACATCATTAGGAGAATGATGTGATGGACAAGACCCAATCCTAAGCCTAGCACAGATCGTGTAGTTCGTATGCTAAAGCTTTTCTATATGTCAAGTATCTTTTCCTTAGACCATGAGATTGTGCAACTCTCGGATACCATAGGAATGCTTTGGGTGTACCAAACGTCACAACGTAACTGGGTGGCTATAAAGGTGCACTACAGGTATCTCCGAAAGTGTCTGTTGGGTTGGCACGAATCGAGACTGGGATTTGTCACTCCGTATGACGGAGAGGTATCTCTGGGCCCACTCGGCAGGACATCATCATAATGTGCACAATATGTGATCAAGGAGTTGATCACGGGATGATGTGTTACGGAACGAGTAAAGAGACTTGCCGGTAACGAGATTGAGCAAGGTATCGGTATACCGACGATCGAATCTCGGGCAAGTGCTATACCGATAGACAAAGGGAATCGTATACGGGATTGATTGAATCCTTGACATCGTGGTTCATCCGATGAGATCATCGTGGAACATGTGGGAGCCAACATGGGTATCCAGATCCCGCTGTTGGTTATTGGCCGGAGAGTTGTCTCGGTCATGACTACATGATTCCCGAGCCCGTAGGGTCTACACACTTAAGGTTCGATGACGCTAGGGTTATAGGGAAAGTATGTACGCGGTTACCGAATGTTGTTCGGAGTCCCGGATGAGATCCCGGACGTCACGAGGAGTTCCGGAATGGTCCGGAGGTAAAGATTCATATATGGGAAGTCCTGTTTTGGTCACCGGAAAAGTTTCGGGCGATATCGGTAATGTACCGGGACCACCGGGAGGGTCCCGGGGGTCCACCAGGTGGGGCCACCAGCCCCAGAAGGCTGCGTGGGCTAAGTGTGGGAGGGGACCAGCCCCAAGGGGGCTGGTGCGCCCCCCCACCAAGTCCCTAGGCGCATGGAGAGTGGAGGGGGGCAAACCCTAGGTCCAGATGGGCCTTAAGGCCCATCCTAGGGCGCCCCCTCTCTCTCCCCCCCTTGGCCGCACCCTAGATGGGTTTTCTAGGGCTGGCCGCACCCCTAGGGGTGGGAAACCCTAAAGGGGGCGCAGCCCTCCCTTCCTCCTATATATATGTGAGGTTTTGGGGCTGCTAGACACACGAGAACGTCTCCTTCTTGGCGCAGCCCTATCCCTCTCCCTCCTCGTCTCTTGCAGCGCTTGGCGAAGCCCTGCTGGAGTCCCGCGCTCCTCCACCACCACCACGCCGTCGTGCTGCTGTTGGAGGGAGTCTTCCCCAACCTCTCCCTCTCTCCTTGCTGGATCAAGGCGTGGGAGACGTCACCGGGCTGCACGTGTGAAGAACGCGGAGGCACCGTTGCTTCGGTGCTAGGATCTTCGGCGATCTGAATCGCGGCGAGTACGACTCCAACAACCGCGTTCTTGAACGCTTCCGCTTAGCGATCTACAAGGGTATGTGGATCCAACTCTCCTCTCGTAGATGTGCATCTCCTAGATTGATCTTGGTGAGCGTAGGAAATTTTTTGTTTCCCATGCAACGTTCCCCAACAGTGGTATCAGAGCTAGGTCTTTGCGTAGATGCAATCACGAGTAGAACACAAAGGAGTTTGTGGACGTTGATGTTTAGATTGCTTCCCTCCTTAGTCTTTCTTGATTCAGCGGTATTATGGGATGAAGCGGCCCGGACCAACTTTACATGTCCACGTACATGAGACCGGTTCCATCGACAGACATGTGACTTTTGTTGCATAAGATGGCTGGCGGGTGTCTGTCTCTCCTATCTTAGTTGAATCGGAATAGACAAAGGCGGTCCTTGTAGAAGGTTAAATAGCAACTTAAATATCACCGTTGTGGCTTTGCGTAGGTAAGAAGCGTTCTTGCTAGACACCCATAGCAGCCACGTAAAACATGCAACAACAAATTAGAGGACGTCTAACTTGTTTTTGCAGGGTATGTATGTGATATGATATGGCCAATGACATGATGAGATATATTCGATGTATGAGATGATCATGTTGTAATAGTTAATATTGACTTGCATGTCGATGTATACGGCAACCGGCAGGAGCCATAGGGTT
Source organism: Secale cereale (assembly GCA_902687465.1). Taxonomy (NCBI): domain Eukaryota; kingdom Viridiplantae; phylum Streptophyta; class Magnoliopsida; order Poales; family Poaceae; genus Secale; species Secale cereale. The sequence goes on from LR738712.1 coordinate 206,245,310, forward strand.
GTCTTTAATTTTTGTATGACCTGCGTGTCAATCATTAAGCGCTATGTAATGCTTTACTTTATCGCTAAACGGTAGCAATAGTAGTAAGAGCATGGTGGGCGCGCGACAACCCCGATGGCGAAATAATGATGGAGATCATGATGATGGGGATCATGGTGTTACGCCGGTGACGATGGAGATCATGCCGGTGCTTTGGAGATGGAGATCAAAAGCACGAGTTGATGGCCATATCATGTCACTTATGATTTGCATGTGATGTTAATCCTTTTATGCATCTTATTTTGCTTAGGACGGCGGTAGCATTATAAGATGATCCTTCACTAAAATTTCAAGATGAAATTGTGTTCCCCCCGAGTGTGCGCCGTTGCGAAGGTTCGTCGTTTCGAAGCACCACGTGATGATCGGGTGTGATAGACTCTACGTTCGCATACAACGGGTGCAAGCCAGTTTTGCACATGCAGAACACTCGGGTTAGACTTGACGAGCCTAGCATGTACAGACATGGCCTCGGAACACGGAAGACCGAAAGGTCAAGCATGAGTCATATAGTAGATATGATCAAAATGAAGATGTTCACCATTGACACCACCTCATCTCACGTGATGATCGGACTTGGGTTGGTGGATTTGGATCATGTCACGCTCGGATGACCAGAGGGATGTCAATTTGAGTGGGAGTTATAAGTAATTTGATTAGTTAAACTCACTTATCATGAACAATAGTCTAAGTTGCCTTTGCAAATTATGTTGTAGATCAATAGCTTGCGTTGTAGCTCCCTGTTTAATACGATCCTAGAGAAAGACTAAGTTGAAAGATATTGTAAGCAAGGATGCGGACTGGGTCCGTAGTCCGAGGAGTGTCCTCACTACTGCACAGAAAGCTTACGTCTTTGATGCACCGCTCGATGTGCAAACCCCTACAACGTTGTCTGTGGATGTTGTGAACACCTGACAGAGACGTCCTGATGACTACTTGATAGTTTAGTGCACCATACTTTACGGCTTAGAATCGGGATTCCAATGACGTTTTGAACGCCATAGAACATATGAGATGTTCTAAGAGCTGAAATTGGGATTTCAGGCTCATGCCCGTGTTGAGAGGTATGAGACCTCTGACAAGTTCTTTTGCCAAAAAGATGGAGGAGAATGGCTCAACTAGTGAGCATGTGCTCAGAATGTCTGGGTGCTGAAATCACTTGAACCAAGTGGGAGTTAATCTTCCAGGTGAGATAGTGGTTGACAGAATTCTCTAGAACTATCACCAAGCTACTAGAACTTCGTGATGAACTATGACATGCAAAGGATGGTGATAATCCCGGTGCTGTCAGCGGTTCTTAGTACCGCAAAAGTAGAGATCAAGAAGGAGCATCAAGTGTTGATGGTTTAACAAGACCACTGGTTTCAAAAGGGTAAGGGCTAGAAGGGAAACTTCATGAATGGCAAACCTGTTGTCGCTCTGATGAAGGAACCCATGGTTGAACCCAAACATCGAGACTAAGTGCTTCTATTGTAAGGGGAACGGTCACATGGTAGCGGAACCACCCCAAATACATGGTAGATATGATAGCTGGCAACTTCAACAAAGTATATTTGATATACGTGTTATTGATGTGTACCTTAGTAGTACTCCTTGTAGCACCTGGGTATTGGATACCGGTTCAGTTGCTATTATTAGTGACTTGAAGCAAAAGCTACGGACTGAACGGAGACTAGCTAAGGGCGAGGTGACGATGTGTGTTGGAAGTGTTTCCAAGGTTGATGAGATCACCATCGCACACTTCCCCTATTTTTCGAGATTAGTATTGAACCTAGATAAATGTTATCAGGTGTCTACGTTGAGCATGAAAATGATTAGATCATGTTCATCGCAATACGGTTATTCATTTAAGTTAGAGAATAATGGTTATTCTGTTTACATGAATAATACCTTTATGGTCATGCACCCAATGGTTCGTTGAATCTCGATCATGGTAATACACATAATGATAATATTAATGCCAAAAGATGTAGAGTTAATAATGATAGTACCACTTTCTTGTGGCACTGCCGCTTAGGTCATTTTGGCATAAAATGCATGAAGAAACTCCATGCTAATGGACGTTTGGAGTCACTTGATTTTGAATCGCTTGACACATGCGAGCCATGCCTCATGGGCAGGATGACTGAGATCTCGTTTTCAGGTACAATGAAACGGGTAAGTGACTTATTGGAAATCATACATGCTGATGTATGTGATCCAATGAGAATTAAGGCGTGTGGTGGATATCGTTATTTTCTCATCTTCACTGACGATTTGAGTAGATATGGTATATTTACTTAATGAAGCAAAAGTCTGAAGCGTTTGAAAGGTTCAAAAATTTCAGAGTGAAGATTAAGAATCATCATAACAAGAAGATCATGTTCCTACGATCTGATCAAGGGGATATTATCTGAATTATGAGTTTGGCAATCACTTAAGACATTGTGGAATTGTTTCGCAGTTGAAGTCCCCTGGAACACCACAGCGTAATGGTGTGTCCGGACATCGTAATCGAACCTTATGAGATATGGTGCGATCTATGGTGTGTCTTACCGATCTACCGCTATTATTTTGAGGTTATGCATTAGAGACAGCTGCATTCACTTTATATAGGGCACCATCTAAGTCCGTTGAGACGACGTCGTATGGTTTGGCAAGAAACCAAAGTTGTTGTTTTTCTTAAATGTTTGGGGCTGCGATGCTTATGGCTTCAGCCAGGAAAAGCTCGAACCCAAAGCGGACAAATACATCTTCATGGAATACCCACTGGTAAAGGTTGGGTATACCTTCTATCTCAGATCCAAGGACAAAAATGTTTGTCGCTAAGAATGGGTCCTTTCTCGAGAAGGAGTTTCTCTCGAAAGAATTGAGTGGGAGGAAGATAGAACTTGATAAGGTTTTCGAACCCTCACTTCAACCGGAGAGTAGTGCAACACAGAAAGATGTTTCTGTGGAACCTACGACAGTTGAAGAGGATACTAATGATAGTGATCATGAAGCTCCAGATCAAGTTGCTATCGAACCTCGTGGGTCGACAAGGATGTGTGCTACTCCTGAGTGGTACGGTGATCCTGTCTTAGAGGTCATGTTGTTGGACAACGATGAACCTACGAACTATGGAGAAGCGATGGTGGGCCCATATTCCGACAAATGGTTAGAAACCGATAAATCCGAGATAGGATCCATGTATCAAAACAAAGTATGGACTTTGGTGGACTTGCCCTATGATCGGCAAGCCATTGAGATAAATGGATCTTTAAGACTAAGACGGACGTGGACGGTAATGTCACTGTCTATTAAGCTCGACTTGTGGCAAAGAGTTTTCCACAAGTTCAAGGAGTTGACTACGATGAGATTTTCTCACCCGTAGCGATGCTTAAGTCCGTCGGAATCATGTTAGCATTAGCTGCATTTATGAAATCTGGCAGATGGATGACAAAACAAGTTTCCTTACCAGTTTTCGTAAGGAAAGGTTGTATGTGATAAAATCAGAAAGGTTTTGTCGATCCTAAGGATGCTAAAAGGATATGCTAGCTCCAGCGATCCTTCCATGGACTGGAGCAAGCATCTCGGAGTCGGAATATACACTTTGATGGGGTGATCAAAGTTTTTGGGTATACAAAGTTTGTTGGAAACTTGTATTTGCAATAAAGTGAGTGGGAGCACTACAACATTTCTGATAAGTGTATGTGAATGACATATGATTGATCCGAAATGATGTAGAATTTCTGGAAAGCATAAAGGGTTGTTTGAAATGTTTTTCAAAGGAAGACCTGGATAAAGTTACTTACATAATTGGGCATCAAGATCTATAGAGATAGATCAAGACGCCTGATGATACTTTCAAAAGAAACACACACCTTTGACATGATTTTGAAGGAGTTCAAAATAGGTCAGTCGAAGAAGGAGTTCTTGCCTGATTTGTAAGGTGTGAAGTTGAGTAAGACTCAAAGCTTGACCACGGCAGAAGAAAGAGGAAGGACGAAGGTCGTCCCCTATGGTTTTGTCATAGGCTCTATACGATATGCCATGCTAAGTACCGCACCTGATGTGTGCCTTGCCACATGTCTGGCAAGAGGGTACAAAGGTGATCCAGGAGTGGATTACTAGATAGTGGTCAAAATTATCCTTAGAGGAATAAGGAAATGTTTCTCGGTTATGGAGGTGATAAAGAGTTCGACGTAAAGAGTTACGTCGATGCAAGCTTGACACCAATCCGGATAACTCTAAGTGGAGATACCGGATACGTATAATGGAGCAACAGATTGGAATAGCTCCAAGTGGAACGTGGTAGCAGCATCTACGATATGACATAAAGTTTCGCGAAGTACATAGGGATCTGAATGTTGCAGACCCGTTGACTACAACCTCTCTCACAAGCATAACATGATCAAACACAGAACTCATTGAGTGTTAATCACATATTGATGTGAACTAGATTACTGACTCTAGTAAACTCTTTGGATGTTGGTCACATGGCGATGTGACCTGTGAGTGTTAATCACATGGCGATGTGAACTAGATTATTGACTCTAGTGCAAGTGGGAGACTGTTGGAAATATGCCCTAGAGGCAATAATAAATTGGTTATTATTATATTTCCTTGTTCACGATAATCGTTTATTATCCATGCTAGAATTGTATTGAAAGGAAACTCAGATACATGTGTGGATACATAGACAAACACCATGTCCCTAGTAAGCCTCTAGACGACTAGCTCGTTGATCAATAGATGGTTATGGTTTCCTAACCATGGACATTGGATGTCGTTGATAACGGGATCACATCATTAGGAGAATGATGTGATGGACAAGACCCAATCCTAAGCCTAGCACAGATCGTGTAGTTCGTATGCTAAAGCTTTTCTATATGTCAAGTATCTTTTCCTTAGACCATGAGATTGTGCAACTCCCGGATACCGTAGGAATGCTTTGGGTGTACCAAACGTCACAACGTAACTGGGTGGCTATAAAGGTGCACTACAGGTATCTCCGAAAGTGTCTGTTGGGTTGGCACGAATCGAGACTGGGATTTGTCACTCCGTGTGACGGAGAGGTATCTCTGGGCCCACTCGGTAGGACATCATCATAATGTGCACAATATGTGATCAAGGAGTTGATCACGGGATGATGTGTTACGGAACGAGTAAAGAGACTTGCCGGTAACGAGATTGAGCAAGGTATCGGTATACCGACGATCGAATCTCTGGCAAGTGCTATACCGATAGACAAAGGGAATCGTATACGGGATTGATTGAATCCTTGACATCGTGGTTCATCCGATGAGATCATCGTGGAACATGTGGGAGCCAACATGGGTATCCAGATCCCGCTGTTGGTTATTGGCCGGAGAGTTGTCTCGGTCATGTCTACATGGTTCCCGAGCCCGTAGGGTCTACACACTTAAGGTTCGATGACGCTAGGGTTATAGGGAAAGTATGTACGCGGTTACCGAATGTTGTTCGGAGTCCCGGATGAGATCCCGGACGTCACGAGGAGTTCCGGAATGGTCCGGAGGTAAAGATTCATATATGGGAAGTCCTGTTTTGGTCATCGGAAAAGTTTCGGGCGATATCGGTAATGTACCGGGACCACCGGGAGGGTCCCGGGGGTCCACCAGGTGGGGCCACCAGCCCCAGAAGGCTGCGTGGGCTAAGTGTGGGAGGGGACCAGCCCCAAGGGGGCTGGTGCGCCCCCCCCCCCACCAAGTCCCTAGGCGCATGGAGAGTGGAGGGGGGCAAACCCTAGGTCCAGATGGGCCTTAAGGCCCATCCTAGGGCGCCCCCTCTCTCTCCCCCCCTTGGCCGCACCCTAGATGGGTTTTCTAGGGCTGGCCGCACCCCTAGGGGTGGGAAACCCTAAAGGGGGCGCAGCCCTCCCTTCCCCCTATATATATGTGAGGTTTTGGGGCTGCTAGACACACGAGAACGTCTCCTTCTTGGCGCAGCCCTATCCCTCTCCCTCCTCGTCTCTTGCAGCGCTTGGCGAAGCCCTGCTGGAGTCCCGCGCTCCTCCACCACCACCACGCCGTCGTGCTGCTGTTGGAGGGAGTCTTCCCCAACCTCTCCCTCTCTCCTTGCTGGATCAAGGCGTGGGAGACGTCACCGGGCTGCACGTGTGAAGAACGCGGAGGCACCGTTGCTTCGGTGCTAGGATCTTCGGCGATCTGAATCGCGGCGAGTACGACTCCAACAACCGCGTTCTTGAACGCTTCCGCTTAGCGATCTACAAGGGTATGTGGATCCAACTCTCCTCTCGTAGATGTGCATCTCCTAGATTGATCTTGGTGAGCGTAGGAAATTTTTTGTTTCCCATGCAACGTTCCCCAACAAATTTTGCCATGCACAAGGTACAAAGCTAGCTAGCCCATGAATAGATATGTCTCTTCATGTGCATCAGCTAGCTAGCCCATGAATAGATATGTCCCTTCCCGTGCATCCCGCCAAGAAAAAAGAAATGATTTTCTCTTTTCTTTGGTACAAAAACACGTTCAACAAATGACCCCTCACCAAACAAAGTTCGAGTGTGAAATGATCGAACTTAGTTTGGTGAAAACATTTCTTTTTTGCTTGTAATGAATTGTCGCATCAACATGTGTGCAGCCTAGAGAAGTATTGACCCAAGGTCCATGACATTCAGCGTCGTCCCGAAGATGATTGATTGATAATAATGTAAATTAATGTAGGCATGTCCATCCACAATTCTGTTCTCTAGGGTGCTCGTTGGATCGTATAACATGCATGATGACAGTCAACCAAGGAACCCTATCCCGTCTTCATTCCATGGCGAAACATCATGCCTTGTCCTGAAAACAAAAATAAAAATTTACCAATTTCGTCGCGACCGTCTAGCTGCTATGGTGCCAGCCGACTTGATTGGAGGGTTTCACAGATTCACGCTGGCCGCACTGGCACGTTCCACTGCTCCCATGATCTCCTTGTGTTGATGTAGGCGAGGTATCGGTACACCGTCGATAGCTCCCCTTCGTTGAGCGAGTCACACCATCCATGGTGTGACAATTCTGGTGGTGCACCGGGACGCCATCGGCCTTACGAATAATTGAGGGGTCGACGTTGCCCCCATGCTTCATTGTTGTTGGAGACGGGATTGCCGAGACGATTCGGCTCCACCTTCGTGAGCGCAGGTGTTGCCTTCTGACACCCATCATGCGTGTCGGTGTAGACCATTGGTTGTCAGGCTGTCGTCGGTGTTGTCAGGGGCGCATGGGTATTGCTGCACCCAAACTCCCAGGACGTAGTTCGATGTAGTGGTTGTCGTCTGAATGCCGTCGACGATGACAGGGAGTGTCTCTTCATGGCTGCAAAGATGATAGAGGAGCACAACTAGAAACACCAAACAAGAAACAGGCGAAAAATGTTTTTTAAATGTTGGCTTTCCCGTTATACACCAGCTATAGGCGTGATATCCAAGAAGGCTACTGAAGGACTTGTCATTGGGAACCGTCGAAAGACCTTGACGGTTGCAACTTAACAACTTAAATAGCTTCAGTGTACGTGTATGAAAACACCGTGTTTCGGGATGCTTCCGAGAGGCGACAGAAATTCATACTCTAGCCCATCATCATATTGAGAGCCCCACAACTCGACATGCCCCCGACACACGCCCCACGAACCCAGAGACTTGGGTGTTATAAGTTCAGGGTAAATGGTTTTGGGACAACGGCTTGGCAATTTTTCTTCATGCATATTGAGGGGTGGTGAACAACTACCTCCCACCTTCCTTCCAATGGGTTCCTTACTGTCTGGGACCACCCGATTGCTTCTTGTACTGCTGAGATTTTTTTTAAATTTGCTTCTTGGACTTTTGGAATTTTATTATGATTACTCACGCAGATGATTGATTGGCCATGAACTTCTTGGATTTGCCTTGACATTCGGCTGAAACTTCTTGAGGACTCTTCTTCCAGGATTCCTAGGGACCCACCTTGAGAACTTGGAAGGCAACTGTTCACCTCTGTGGACTAGGAAAAACCCTTTAGCACATTATCTGGAGCTTCTGGTGACACACCCCAGGGTTGCCATGTGACTACGCACCAAACCAACTTGTGTTAGGTCAGGCAACCCTCCATGATCTTTTCCTATAGTCACCCCTGGAGTGCGAGCCTCTGTGAAGCATGGGGTCTCAATACTCAGAAGTGCCCAAGTAATCATATCCGCTGCCTCCAGAAGCATACACCTGGTACGTGTCGTGCATTGTGGGTGTAGGGGCCGCTCCACCTACAAATCGACACATTGTGCCACCCTCCAAGAAGTCCTAGGGTAGCCGAAACTTTAATCAACATCGTAGTGCGATAGGGGAAAAACATTTTTTTGTTGGACTTAGTCCGTAAAAATTGGGGAAAACTAGATATATCCATGAAATGCTAAGGAGAATGCATCGTGGATCCGAAAGCCCACATAAAAAGTTTCCCCAATGAAAATCCGAAAGGCAACAAAAGAGGCAAAAATTTAAGAAAAATATTTTTTTAGGAACCTTCCGTTGATTGGGGGCATTGGTCGGACTCCCTGAGAATCGACGAGCTGGTATGCTCCCCCATCGTAGACTTGCTCGATGACATATGGTCCTTCCCACTTTGGCTCGAACTTGCCCTTTGTCTTGTGCGTCACGACGATGGGTCGCCTGAGCACGAGAACCAACTCGCCTTTTCGGAAGACGCATTGCTTGACGAGCTTGTCGTAAGCTCTCACCATATTCTGGCGGTAAAGCTCCAGGTTCTGTAGGGCATTAAGTCGCCCCTCTATAAGGGCGTCGAGCTCCTGAAACCGTAGTTGTACCTGTTCATCATGGGTGAATTCATCTTGGATAGCCACCCTCAAAGAGGGTAGCTGGACCTCCAGTGGTAGGACCGCTTCACTCCCGTAAACAAGAGAAAAATGAGTCGCCTGTGTTGGGGTACGGACTGTGACACGGTACGCCCATAAGGACTCGAAGAGACGGTCATGCCAGTCTCTCCTATTCCTTGTCACCGTCTTCTTGAGTATCTTGGCGAGCGTCTTGTTGAAAGCCTCGATGGCACCATTAGCTTGAGGGTAGTAGCCGGTGGAGTAGTTCCACTTGATCTTGTACTTCTCCGTGAACCTGTACATCTTGTTGGAATTGAAGGCCTTGCCATTGTCAGAGGTGATCCGATGGGGTATCCCAAAGCGATATATGATGTTTCGCTCTAGGAAGTTGATGACGTTGTCACTCTTCACCTCCCGTAACGGAACAACATCCGCCCACTTCGAGAAGTAGTCCGTCACGGCGAGGATGAAGCGATGCCCCCTGGCAGATGGAGGGTCGATAGGGCCGATGACGTCTATTCCCCAGGCATCGAATGTCCAAGAGGTAATGGTAGGGTGAAGAGGGACCGGAGGCCTATGCTTGAAATCACCATGAACTTGACAATTGTGGCATGATCTAGCCACCTGAAGGCAGTCTACCATAATGTCGGGCCAGTAGTATCCTACTAGACGTATATTATGATACATCTTGGCCCCTCATTGGTGCCCGCCACAGACTCCATGATGCATCTCATGTAGGATCTTGTCAGCTTCACTTCGGTTAACGCATCGAAGTAGGACCTCCTGCCCATGCGAACGCCTATATTGGACACCTGCTTCAAAAATGTAGAAAGGAAGACGTCGTTGTAGTTGGCGCCTCGTGACAGGGTCATCGAGGAGGCTCCCAAGCTTGAAGTAGTCGAGGAATGGTTGCAGCCACTCGCCCTCCTCTACGGCATTTGTCATGACGGTATTGACTTCGTACTCCGTCGGGATGAGCTCCAAGACAGTCGGGAGTAGCCACCTTTCTTACACGTTCACCTGCATTGTCCTATTATCTGGAAGCACCAAAGCCGCTGCTAGTTTTGCTAAGGCATTAGCGGGTGCATTCCTATTTCGTGGGACATGAAGCACTTCAACATGTTGAAATTTTCCCATTAGATTCCGAGTCGCGGAATAGTACGGTAGTAGTTCAGGCTTGCGAACTTCATAGATGTCGTTGACTTGATGGATGATGAGTTGAGAGTCACCGTAAGCCTGCAAGGAACAAACCTCCATGGAGAGTGCCAAGAGGAGGCCGAAGATGAGCGCTTCGTACTCTGCTTCATTGTTGGAGCATTCTTCCTTGAGGAGGGAGAATGAGTGATACATCACCCCTCCTTGTGGCGTCTTGAACACCAAACCTGCACCGACTCTTCGTCTTGGGGTACCATCGGGGTCGGCATCCATGCAGGAGGCACCGTCAAAGTAGAGCTCCCACGACGCGTCGAGGTTGACGTTAAAAACCTCCTCATCAGGAAGGTCCGTGACAAGAGGTGAGTCGTCTGGAATTGGGTGCGCTGCGAGAAACTCCGCCAAGGCTTGACTCTTGATTGCTTTTTGAGGCACAAAGGTGATGTCAAACTCCATCATGATAAGTGCCCATTTTCCAAGTCGCCCCATGAGCGCGGGCTGACTTAAAACGTACCTCACGGGGTTCGCCCTCGCGACGAGCTGGACTTCATGATTCAACGTGTAGTGCCTGAGCTTCTTCATAGCAAAGATTAGGGCCAAGCACAACTTCTCTATAGAAGAGTAGTTTCGCTCAGCCCCCACCATGGTGTGGCTCAAGTAATAACACGCCACCTTGTTGCCCTCGTCATTGTTTTGGGCGAACAAAGCGCCGATCGAAGTAGGCTGCGCTGCAATGTATATGATGAGTGGGCGCCCCTTTACGGGAGCTGCCAAAACAGGTGGATTAAGGAGGTACCTTTTGATTTCATTGAATCCGCGTTGGCATCCTTCATCCCACACGAATGGAGCTCCTTTCTTCATGAGGCTCGAGAAGGGCTGGATGCGTCCGGAGAGGTCGGAGATGAAGCGTTGGATGTAAGCCAGCTTCCCTTGCAATGACCTCAACTCCTTGAGATCTTGAGGCGGCGGCATGTCGAGGATGGCCTTGATCTTCTTACGCTCGATCTCTATGCCTCGGTGATGAACAACAAAGCTGAGGAAGAGGCCCGACTGAATAACAAAGGGACACTTCATCGGGTTCATCTTGAGTTGATGTTGACGTAGCCGCTCGAAGACAACTCGAAGATCCTCCTGATGATGTTTGCAATCCTTGGTTTTGACTACCATGTCATCAACATAGCATTCCACCGAATGGTGGATTAAATCACAAAGAACACATGTTATGGCATGCTGGTAAGTTGCACCCGCATTCTTCAGTCCGAATGGCATGACAATGTAGTAGAAATTTCCCTTTGGGGTCCTGAAAGCGGTGTCGATGGCATCATCAGGATCCATCTTGATCTGGTTGTAGCCTGACGAACCATCCATGAAGGAAAGTGCGCCATGGCCTGTGGTGGAGCCGATGATGATCTCTGGGATTGGGAGAGGAAAGTCATCCTTTGGGCAGGAGCGATTGAGATCGCGGAAGTCCTGGCAGATTCGCATCTGCCCATTCTTCTTCACCACCGGGACAATATTGGCGAGCCACCGTGGATACTTCGTCTCCTTGATGAAACCTGCAGCGATTAACTTGTCAACCTACGCGATGACATCGTCTTCGAGTTCTAGCCATAACTGTCGTGGTTGCTGCTTGATCGGACGGAACCGTGGGTCAATCGCCAACTTATGCATGGTGACACGAGGGTCCAAACCTGGCATCTCCTTGTAACTCCAGGCGAAGTAGTCTCGGTACTCCATCAGGAAGCTTCGGTAGTCCTCCCGCTCCTCTTCCGTCAGCGTGGCGCTAACAAAAGTGGGGCGTGGGTCGTCCTCCGTTCCAAGGTTGACTTGGATGAGATTGTGACGCCCGGATAATTAAGCTATAGTAGTCCCACGCTAATGATGGCACGTCATCACTTTTAATGTTGCTAATTCCCACGTTGATTCAAATCAATTCGGAATTTAAATTTAAAATAAAGTCAAATGATAAAAGTTTTCAAATGACAAAACTAAAATGTTCTTAAGATGGCCAATATTTCATAGGGAATTATGGTGGAGAAACCAACATTTTATAAAATACTTAATTGCCCTAAAGCAATTAAAGCAGTGCCCAAACAACAATTAAAATGCTTTCCTTTTATGAAAAATTCAAACAACTTCAATTAATTCTCAACATTTTTGTGGCAGTAATAAATATACCTAGTATTTGATTTGACAAACTACATGTTTTACAAAAGTCATTTGGTGGTCAAACAATTTACAAACGGGAGCAAAAGGCAAAAAAAAAGAAAAAAAGAAAAACGCCTAACACCTAATCTGCCACTCGGCCTAGTGCCACAGTGCATAGCGGCCCAGCGTGTACACTGTACCAGGCCCATCCCACCTGCCTGGCCTTTTCCTCAACCTCGAGCTACAGGCAGAGAACATGGCGTGGAGGTCATCCCACGGCACCATGGCCGGATGCCCACCACGTGCGCCTCCCCACCCCTATAAGCACGTCCCGTGGGAACCCTAGATCGAGCTCGCCCGATCCCCTCCTTTCCCCATCGCGCCCCCTCTTCATCTGCTCGAAATTGAGTGCAATAGCTCGCGCGGTGACCGCGCCGTCGTCGTCATTGCCGTGGCCATCGGCCACCGTTCGCCGTTCGTTGGCGTCCGGGAGGATTGCCGTCGTCCCCTACATCGTCTACGCACCACCGTTCGAGCCCGAGGCCACTACATCGAGCGGAACGAACTCTTCTTCAACCTTCGGCCATCGGCGCACCTCCATTGACCCTGTCGTCGTCCTGCGCTCCCGGCCCACACCGAGCCTTTCGTGCGCTCCCTGGTGAGCTCCTGCTCGAAAGCCCTCTCCCTAGTTCTTGAATCCGTGTCCGTAGCCGCTGTCCCTGCGCCGGCCGTCTCGCCCTCGCCAGGCCGCGGTTCACCTCAGCCCCTCACCGCCGTAGCCTCCCTCTGCCCCTCACCCCGGCCTTCCACGGCCCCTCACCGCCGTTCCCCTTCTCCCGCAGCTCCGCCCGGCACGCGCGCCTAGCTGCCTCCGCGGCCCCACTGCTCCTGCCGCCGGCGACCGCCCCAGCCTCGACGCATTCGTCGCTGGGCCGCGCACGCCTCGGCCAGGCCACGGCCGCTGGTGGCCAACCCCGCCCCGGCGCCTACCGCGCGCGCCGCCCCCCCTCCGGCGCCGCTCTCCGGCGGTGCCGCGCCCGCCATCTTCTAGGGCCGCCGCGCGCCACTGCTGGTGGCTGCTGGCGCCGGCGCCCCGCGGCCTCGCCCCGCCCCGATGGATTTTGGCCTCGTGAGCGCCCAGCGCCCGTTACGCCCGACGCCCGATATGGCCCCGGGCCTATGGCACGTGGGGCCCGCCCCTTTTAAAAGGAAAAAAAAGGAAAAGATAAAAAAGGAATAATTAATTAATTAATTAATTAATCTAGCTTAATTAGCTAATTAACTCCTGATTAACCTAATATGTCTATGGCAGTAGGGCCCCACCATTAATTAGACTAATTTAAGTAATATATTACATACACGTGTCACAGACAGGTGGGACCCGCTGGTCAGGTTGACCAGTCAACCATGTTGACGTCAGCATGATGCCATGCTGATGTCATAAATCCTTTTCGAATTAATTTAATTAATATTAAATTCCAGAAATTAATAAAAACTTTAGAAAATCATATCTTTTAAACCGTCACTCGGATGAAAACAATTTATATATGAAAGTTGCTCAGAACGACGAGACACATCCGAATACGCGGTCCGTTCGTCCAGCACACATCTCTATCATACCGAACACGCAACTTTCCCCCTCCGTTTCATCTGCCAGAAAACGCGAAACACCGGGAATACTTTCCTGAATGTTTTTCATCCTCTCCAGTATCACCTCCCACCGCGTTAGGTCACACGTAGCACCGCGTTTTGCCATGTTATGCTTTCTGTTACAATTGTTTGCTTTATATTTATTTTTTCTTCCCCCTCTTCTCTCCGATAGACATCGGGACTGAGACCATTGATGCTTCGGTGTTCGACTACGGCTACGATTCCGAAGATTCCTTTCGTCTGCAGAGCTTCCAGGCAAGGCAACCCCCTTGATCACCAGATACCGCCCATTCTCTTCTCTCTTATTCTTGCATTAGATTTGCTACTGTTGATGATTCGTTAGCTCCTATTCTGTTGCATAGCCTGTCATTGTTGCTACTATTGTTGATACCTTTACCTGCTATCCTAAATGCTTAGTATAGGATGCTAGTATTCCATCAGTGGCCCTACATCCTTGTCCGTCTGCCCTGCTATTCTATCGGTCCGTGATCACTTGGGTGTGATCACGGGTATATACTACATACACTTTACATGACACATGATGTGACTAAAGTCGGGTCGGCTCAATGAGTACCCGCAAGTGATTTGATGTGGGGGCTGAAAGGACAGGTGGCTCCATCCAGGTAGTGGTGGGCCTGAGTTCCTGACGGCCCCTGAGTGGATCTTTATGGCGGAGCGACAGGGCAGGTTGAGACACCCAGTGGAGAGGTGGCATGGCCCTGGTCGTTATCCGCGGTTATTTCATAATAACACGCTTAACGAGTTTGGACATTTGATCTGAGTCTGGCCATTGGACTATACACACTAACCAGCTACGTGGGAATAGTTATGGGCACTCGACGTCGTGGTATCAGCCGAAGCCTTCTTGACGTCAGCGATTGAGCGGCGCGCGCCGGGTTGGACCGCGTAACGTAACTTCCTTAGTAATGGAGGTTGCTAGGTCTGCTCACCGGCCGCGTACGCAACGTGCAGGTGTGCATTGGGCGATGGGCCCGGACCCCTGCGCGCCTAGGACTTAGACCGGCGTCCTGACCTCTCTGTTGTGCTTAGGTAGGGCTGCGACGTGTTGATCTTCCGAGGCCGGGCATTGACCCTAGAAAGTGTGTCCGGCCAAATGGGATCAAGCGTGCTGGGTTATGTGGTGCACCCCTTCAGGGAAGTTAATCTATTCGAATAGCCGTGTCCCTCGGTAAAAGGACGACCCGGAGTTGTTTTCCGACCTCATGACAACTAGAACCGGATACTTAATAAAACACACCCTTACAAGTGCCAGATATAACTCGGTGGTTGCTCTCTCACAGGGTGATGTGCGGGAGGATCGTCGAGTAGGATTATGCTATACGATGTTACTTGGTGAACTTACCATCTACTCCCTTCTATTGCTGCAAGACGGAGGCTGCGAGAAGCGAGGATACTTGTTACTTTCCAGCTACCCTCACCTTCTGCTGCAAGATGGAGGTTACTAGAAGCGTAGTCTTCGATTGGATTAGCTATCCCCCTCTTATTCTGCTTTCTGCAGTTCAGTCCACATATATTACCCCTTTACACAGATATCTTTGCATATGTAGTGTAGATCCTTGCTTGCGAGTACTTTGGATGAGTACTCACGGTTGCTTTTCTCCCCCTTTTCCCCTTTTGTCCCTTCTTCTCGGATGACGCAACCAGATGGTGGAGCCCAGGAGACAGAGGAGCCCGGTGATGTTTCTACGTGGAGTTCGGCTTCGAGGAGTAGTTAGGAGGTCCCAGGCAGGAGGCCTTGCCTTTTCGATCATTGTTGCTTTTGTGCTAGCCTTCTTAAGGCAAACTTGTTTAACTTATGTCTGTACTCAGATATTATTGCTTCCGCTGACTCTTGTGTTTTCGAGCTTATGTATTCGAGCCCTCGAGGCCCTTGGCTTGTAATATACAGCTTGTATTATTTTAATTTGTGTCTAGAGTTGTGTTGTGATATCTTCCCGTGAGTCCTTGATCTTGGTCGTGCACATTTGCGTGCATGATTAGTGTACGGTCAAATCGGGGGCGTCACAAGTTGGTATCAGAGCCGACTGCCTGTAGGAATCCCCCTTTCCAACTCCTTGGCCGAAGT
Organism: Secale cereale; assembly: GCA_902687465.1. Lineage (NCBI taxonomy): Eukaryota > Viridiplantae > Streptophyta > Magnoliopsida > Poales > Poaceae > Secale > Secale cereale. Next base: position 206,261,166 of record LR738712.1, read on the forward strand.
TGAGTCTAGTATTTGAAAAACAAATTTACTAACTTGTTGTGTGGCTTACGGGCCCACAACACCCTTGGGTGGTATTAGGATCTTTTACTCCTCGTCTATACTCTGGGACTCTTATCTCTCTTCTATTCGGGATAAATGAATTTTGCTAAATCTAACATTAGGATCTCGTTATCACTTTCACCCGGAGAGCACCTTATGATCGATGATCGTCCGCTGCACCAGAAGACCCTGAAGATACTCTCCACTGTTAACCCGAGAACTTGTGTTCATCGCCTTTGCAAATCACTGCCACCGATATATCCCTATGGATATCTGTGTGCATTTGCCATTCTCATGATCGATCCTCGTCGCTCTTGTTATTACAAGATGCCTCGAAATATTCTCCGTTGTTCCGAGAATCCTTTGAGTTTACTGTCTTGCAATTTTATTTCGCATGGAAACCCTTACGGTTATTTCCTCACATTTATTGAGGATCTGTTCTTCTCAATTGTTCATGTGTCTCACAAAATTCTTCGAAATATTTTTCGATCTTTCGAAAATCCTCTGCAGCCAGTTACTCTTGAAATTCTTGCCGGCTTGCATTATGGTTAATTCCATGTGACTAGTAGTCTTCGTCAACATCTTTTGTCTTAGCCGTTTTGAGCGTATTGATTCAATGTGTGCGTATGCACGAAGTCATCAGGTTATCCCTTTTAAAATTACCTTTCCAGCTCAGACGTCATTTCGGACATGAGTTGTTTCTCAGCAATACAAACCTTTATTGATTGTCCAACTAAGAGTTTTCAACTTATCCATCCTTGGTCAGAGCGTCTGCTTCTCATCCTTCGTTTGGGAAACCATAATTTATTTCTATTTAAGCATCAGGCTAATAAGTTGATTCTTGGGTCTGATGCCTCTACATTCCTTCTTCCTCTGAGTGAGTACCGATACTCACATCAGCTCCGTTGTAGATCGCCGATCCATTGCTGGATTGTTATCCGACAGTGTCCATCATATTCAATCACCTTGTGAGTTCTTCCCCTGATACATAATGCCTTTGGTAAATTGTATCCTCTACTTGGCCAACCATGCTCTTCTTTCGAGCTTGTGTTTTTAGTTTTGAAACTTGTGGTATATGTTACTAAGATGCCCGATGGGTTGAACCTATGCCTTCACCTAATCCGTGAGAACCAGGAAGTTTTCACAAGTCATACTCTTCGGTGTTCTACCAAATAAAATTCCAACACTACAGTTTTATCAAAGCGAGAGGTGAATGAAATGATATGCATTAAAGAAGTGGGAGTCGACCTTGAACTTTGTGTTCATGCCCATGAATATGATGTAGACCGTCTCGGAAGCTTCTTGCAAAATGATTATCCAGCTATACGATTCTTTCGAAATTCTTGAATTGATTCCTTACAGTTATGGTTCCGACCATGCTGTCCTGATCTGATATATCTGATGGGAATTCATTCCAGTTCCTCGTCTATTTTTGGATAGGTTGAAGTATCTACTGTCATAGGTCAATGACCCGGTTCTACTTCTATCATGTTCTACCTTCGAGTATTACCCCCTGGTATCTCGAAGATGTCTTGCCATTGCTCCACATCTTACTAACTTTGTTGAAGTAATGTCTTTCCTTGTCGTAATCACTCTACAGGTTCTGGGTTGTTATCAACCGAGGACACCGACTAGTGAAATTATTCTGCATTACAAATCAAATAACCCTAGTATTTTACTGGGAAATTCAGAACTCAATCTAGTCATTCCTAGACTATCAACTGCATCCTGGTCTTGCTATCTTTGATTGTGCTACCTCGTTCTTCTCTGGTGCACGAATTCTTCAGTGTGTGAGCACGACTTACGTCGAGCTTTCAACATTATGTTGCTTGTATTGAAAGGCAACTTTGGTTCCGAGCTTGCATCTTATATATTGATCCTATAACTTGCCACTTCGTCATTCCCTTGCTTGTTGCCGTTGTTGTTTGATTGCATCCTCTTGAAACCCTCCGACAAATGTGTCGGATCACCTTCAGCACTTTGACTTCTTTCGAGATATCAACTGTGTTCATGATGAGAAATACCTTCCTTGCCCTCGATGATTTTTATTATCATCGACAACACCCTTGACTTCCTTTCATCGTGAACTTGTCTGCATTATGAATACAACCTGCTCTCCAGCTAGTGTTGTGTTCTGCATTGAAGTATTATTGTCTTTTATGTCGAGAATGTTGTGGCGATTGCTCCACCTCATAGAAATTCTCGGTATGAAGATACTTCTCATCATCACCATTCTTCCTTGGTCCCCGTGTTGTTTTTAACCGGGATACCAATATGCTAACGATGCTGCTTGAGTTATGTACTTCTAGCAACCCTATTGCTTTGAAGTTAACGATCGACAGTTCGTTCTTAGACTGTTGGTTATTGAATCGTCACTCTAACATTGATCTTGCTGTCTAAGGTCATATTTCGGGCATACCTTTCAACTAATGATTAATGGTGTATGTTTTCCTCGATCATACAACATTAAATCATTTGAATTGACAAGTGTCATCTTCTTGTTCACATTATTGTGGAAATCCATCCGTTTGGAATTCTCGTTGAATTGTCGCTGAGCCCATCAGCCACCTCCTCATCGTCTCCTTGGTTTAATGATGAACTTGTTTCAGAACTTGCTTCCATAGTTCATTTCCCGAGAATCGTACATGGTCATCTCGTCAATTTGAGTTGCACCTTTTCTTCCCAGGCACCCTGAGTCTAAGGTATCCTGACACCAATCAGATCTGAATCTCGGTCAGATATGATGGTTGGAATATTTTTCCAAGAGTTATAACATCGGTCTTTATATGTCCCGGTAAGGTGATGTCATGCCTAGCACACCTGGCTGGAGGACGTATTATTATAGTTTCCTTTATAGCAATGTTAGCTATTCTTCCATGAGAAAATGATAAGACTTGTTCTACAAGTTTTTCCCGATGAATCCTTTAGATATCCAAAGTCCGACCTTTGCTTGAAGACCATGTCAATGTTATCTTGAAGCTTGTCCGTGGTACTCTGATCTTCAATAAGAACATTGGAAGCGCAATGCTAAATGTTTCTTGATCAATTATCCATACACCATTGTATGGGTAAACATCCTAAATTTCTTTGCCCCTTTGTCTAAATGATAATATACTTGATGTCCAGTCAAGTATGTCATGCTCTGCTTGTCCTTGGGAAGGATATACCCCTGGAATATGTGTTTAAACATATTTTTCATTTCCATTGTTTTGTTTAACCTTTTTGTGATCTATATGATCTAAGAAGTAAAATTCCCTGCTTAGGTAAGTACCTCATTGTACCACTCTGTCAGTAAGACCCTGTTACTATTGTTGATAATATTCCGGCACTGCCGATGGATGAGAACTTTGCCTATTGATTCGCCTCGTTTCAACGAATGGGAAAATGGCTCTCTTCATCCCTCGTCCTTGGTACCGACATTGTTGCCGACATAGCTGCCAAGCTATCCACTAACATGCCTCCCTGTCGCGGCTGTGCAAGATGTCACCACCCTTCCTACTTCCAATCCACATGATGGGCCCATAACCCACAGGTCCACTGGATCGAAACCTGACTCATCTTTACAACTCGGATTCTAATGTATTCCTCGCGCTTGACTTCGTATGTAATTCACGGGTCACCTGCCTAGTGATCCATTGAGGTATCAGACGCAATACTTATTCCCATTGCTCTGAACACCTTTCACACTTTGTTTCAGGCAACGAATGATCACCGTGCGCTTGAAACTTCTATTTTGCACCTTCTTACTTTGCTCTCGATATTTTCTTAAGATTAGATTCGAGAGTTACTTCCCGCCACCTTACCTGGTGTTATCTATTGGCTAGGCAACCTTGTAGAGGTCCGTTCTTCTGAAGTTACCCCTTATCATTTTCGTAAGTACGATGGAGTTCCTGAAGGAAGGACGACAACCTCATCATGATGTATTGATGCATAGGAATGAAGACATAAATGCTATGGATCGACCACTTCGAGAAGAGCAACCAAGAATGAGAATATCCGTTAAAATTTCGTAACCAGAAGTTTCCCCCTTACTCCACCTCTTAAATCTCAGGACGAGATTTCTTGTAGTGGAGGAGAATTGTGACGCCCGGATAATTAAGCTATAGTAGTCCCACGCTAATGATGGCACGTCATCACTTTTAATGTTGCTAATTCCCACGTTGATTCAAATCAATTCGGAATTTAAATTTAAAATAAAGTCAAATGATAAAAGTTTTCAAATGACAAAACTAAAATGTTCTTAAGATGGCCAATATTTCATAGGGAATTATGGTGGAGAAACCAACATTTTATAAAATACTTAATTGCCCTAAAGCAATTAAAGCAGTGCCCAAACAACAATTGAAATGCTTTCCTTTTATGAAAAATTCAAACAACTTCAATTAATTCTCAACATTTTTGTGGCAGTAATAAATATACCTAGTATTTGATTTGACAAACTGCATGTTTTACAAAAGTCATTTGGTGGTCAAACAATTTACAAACGGGAGCAAAAGGCAAGACAAACAAAAAAAAAAGAAAAAGAAAAACGCCTAACACCTAATGTGCCACTCGGCCTACTGCCACAGTGCATAGCGGCCGAGCGCGTACACTGTACCAGGCCCATCCCACCTGCCTGGCCTTTTCCTCAACCTCGAGCTACAGGCAGAGAACATGGCGTGGAGGCCATCCCACGACACCATGGCCGGATGCCCACCACGTGCGCCTCCCCACCCCTATAAGCACGTCCCCTGGGAACCCTAGATCGAGCTCGCCCGATCCCCTCCTTTTCCCCATCGCGTCCCCTCTTCATCTGTTCGAAATTGAGTGCAATAGCTCGAGCGGTGACCGCGCCGTCGTCGTCATTGCCGTGGCCATCGGCCACAGTTCGCCGTTCGTTGGCGTCCGGGAGGATTGCCGTCGTCCCCTACATCGTCTATGCACCACCGTTCGAGCCCGAGGCCACTACATCGAGCGGATCGAACTCTTCTTCAACCTTCGGCCATCGGCGCACTCCATCGACCCCGTCGTCGTCCTACGCTCCCGGCCCTCACCGAGCCTTTCGTGCGCTCCCCGGTGAGCTCCCGCTCGAAAGCCCTCTCCCTAGTTCTTGAATCCGTGTCCGTAGCCGCTGTCCCTGCGCCGGCCGTCTCGCCCTCGCCAGGCCGCGGTTCACCTCAGCCCCTCACCGCCGTGGCCTCCCTCTGCCCCTCACCCCGGCCTTCCACGGCCCCTCACCGTCGTTCCCCTTCTCCCGCAGCTCCGCCCGGCACGTGCGCCTAGCCGCCTCCGCGGCCCCACTGCTCCTACCGCCGGCGACCGCCCCAGCCTCGACGCATTCGTCGCTGGGCCGCGCACGCCCCGACCAGGCCACGACCGCTGGTGGCCGACCCCGCCCCGGCGCCTACCGGGCGCGCCGCCCC
>LR738712.1:206266725-206328346 GCA_902687465.1 Secale cereale
TCCGGCGCCGCTCTCCGGCGGAGCCGCGCCCGCCATCTTCTAGGGCCGCCGCGCGCCACTGCTGGTGGCTGCCGGCGCCGACGCCCCGCGGCCTCGCCCCGCCCCGATGGATTTTGGCCTCGTGAGCGCCCAGCGCCCATTACGCCCGACGCCCGATATGGCCCCGGGCCTATGGCACGTGGGGCCCGCCCCTTTTAAAAGGAAAAAAAGGAAAAGATAAAAAAGGAATAATTAATTAATTAATTAATTAATCTAGCTTAATTAGCTAATTAACTCCTGATTAACCTAATATGTCTATGGCAGTAGGGCCCCACCATTAATTAGACTAATTTAAGTAATATATTACATACACGTGTCACAGACAGGTGGGACCCGCTGGTCAGGTTGACCAGTCAACCATGCTGACGTCAGCATGATGCCATGCTGATGTCATAAATCCTTTTCGAATTAATTTAATTAATATTAAATTCCAGAAATTAATAAAAACTTTAGAAAATCATATCTTTTAAACCGTGACTCGGATGAAAACAATTTATATATGAAAGTTGCTCAGAACGACGAGACGCATCCGTATACGCGGTCCGTTCGTCCAGCACACATCTCTATCATACCGAACACACAACTTTCCCCCTCTGTTTCATCTGCCCGAAAGCGCGAATGTAATGCCCAGGATGGAGTTATACCTCCTACGTGTCGAGGCACGACTTAAAGGCATAAGTCCATCCTAGAATGATCTCAAGTTTGGTAATCTTTGCACAACTCATGTAAAAGAGGGATAGTAAACTGAAAATAGCTGGCTTACAATCGCCACGTCACAGAATAACATTACAAGTCTCAAACATCATACATTAAGAGCACTACAACCCTCTAAGGGCAAAAGCCAAATGTCAAAGTACCAAACTCAGATAAATAAAACAACCACAGGCGGATCGAATCCTAGTAAGAGACTCCACTACTGATCGTCCGGGTAGCGCACGTAGTAACGACTACGCTCCTCGTCGTACTCCCAATCTAGCTCGGTGCCATCACCTGGATAGCTCACAGCTGGACCTGCATCTGGTGTGTGAAGTAACTGTGAGCCACAGAGGACTCAGCAATCCCGTTCCCGGGTAACAGAACTATCAAAGCCTTTAGGTGAGGGAAAGGTTGAAGAAAGAACAAGTCTGCAGCAGCAACTAGCATCTAGCTTACGCAAGTGAGAGCGAGAAGAGAAGGCAACGGCGAGAAGTGATCACGAAGTGATCCTAGCTACAAGCTCACAAACATAACCCCTCCGTGTTCAACTCCCGAATCCCTCTTCGGAAATTGACAGTCACGGAACACACGCTGGTAGTGTATTAGTATCATTGTGTCAAGTTATCTACAACCGGAATTAACAAGCTCCCATCTGCCACATAACCGCGGGCACGGCTTTCGAAAGTTCAAACCCTGCAGGGGTGTTCCAACTTGACCCATTACAAGCCCACGATCCGCGGAGTCGCAACTCCAAAGTGGGAAGACCCGAGTATCCTCGGAATCCCGTGCTCAAGTTAAACCGAACTAAGGTAAGGCTAATCCAGCAAATCCTCCCGGCGTGTCGACACCCTGATCGTAGCCGCGCGTATCTAGGTCTCAGGACACGACCGGATGGGCGATGCTACAGGTGTATGCCAGATACCTCGGGTTGCCCCAAGGCGGCCCTGCAGGACCCCCGTTTCGGACCAACACTCATGTGGAGCACTGGCCCGGGGTTGTTGATTAAGAAAGAGGGTTAATTACTCCCTATGCATGTTTAGTTTGTTATAAGGCAAATAGTACCAATGTTGGGATTTGCTGGAAAAGACTTAGCACTTATCGGTTTATCGAGGGGGTCCCATACACCCCAACCGTGTTAGGAACGCATAATCAAGGAACATAAAACCGGCTTATACGGATCCTAACGGCATGAGTGGAACAAATCACCAAGCAAAAGGCTTAGCCTTCCACCCTTGCCAATATATAGGTGATTTCAGTTAAAGCATTTATATAGTGTGATATAACCCAACCAAACTTCAACATGGAGCAAGCATCTTCACTTCACCTGCAACTAGCAACGCTATAAGAAGGGCTGAGCGAAGCGTACTTAGCCAAGCAACGGTTTGCATAGGTAGGGTGGTTAAACATGGCAATTGGTTACAAGTAGGAGGCTGACAAGAAGAACATGGGCATCGAGGCAAAACTATAGATCGAGACTACTAGCAATAGGCAAAGATAGTAAAGTTATCGGGGTTCGGTCATCTTGCCTGAAGAGAAGACGTTCGGATCGAAAGAAGGGTCCTCGTGCTCAAACTCGTTGGAAACCTCGTGCTCAACCTCGTTGGAAAACTCGTGCTCAACTTCCGGCTCTAAACAAGACAAACACACCAAGCACCAATCAACACGATGCAATGCGCACTCGAAAAACATGAATGCGAGATGGATGCACTAAAGATGCACATGGGGCACGGAAAAACATCACTCAAGCAAAACACCTCAAAACAAGATAACAACCTGATATTATTAATCTACACAGAAAATCACCCAAGTTTGATATAAGATTCGCTGAAATCGGAGTTACGGGCTAAAAGTTATGCCCGAAACAAGATTTGAGCGAAAACTGAAAATTACAGCAACATAGCATCTTTGGAGCTCAAAATAATTAATCTACAGCACCCAAAAAGCATGGCAAAGGACTTGAACACAAACTAGATATAATGTACAGCAACTAGGTCCAAAGTGCACCCCCAACGGAGTCACGGATCAATAGCAATGATCTTGGACATATTGAACTTTGAAATAAAATTCTGGCAGCAGAATTTTATTGAAACTTTAGAGCAAAAGATAAACATGCTACAGCCACTCAAATGGACATGTGAGGACATGGATGGAAAGACAACAATATATACTTCAAGGAACAATCAAAATCCACCCCAAAACTATCATGCTTTGTCCTACAACATCACACGAACAAGGCATCGGAACGTTACAGATTTCAGACTTAGTGAAATTTCACTAAGTCCTAAAACAGCAACATCATCATAGCATCAAAAAGAGCATGTTTAAGACATCTCGAAACTAAACATGGCAAAGGGTAAGCACCTCATCAAAATACACATGACGGTGATCCCGAAACACACAAGCATGCATCATTGTGGTGAACACACCGATTACAACGAGCTCAACAAGATGGCATTTCATAACAAGTGAAAACACAACATGTGAACATGGCACTTTGCAACGATGATAACAAGGAAACAATAAATCTACCATGCAACCTATCACACACAACACGTAGTTCGTGTCGAGACGAACACGTGGACATGTCATTTGCATCGTTTGGACAAACGAGCTAAAAGATATCACATGTCAAAGGTGGCATGAAAATAACACATAACAGCAGTTTATATCATCATACACTCTTGCAACAGCAAAACAAGCCCCTAGATGACCTCTAACATGCATGACTACAACAGGTAAAACGTAGAGGGCATCTCCACGAACATCTGGACATGCTACACGCGCAAAACGGAGCAGCAGGTAAAAAGTTAGAGCAGGTCAAAGTATGCATCACAGATCAAGTGCAACAGTGACTTAGTGGGGAAAAAAAACAACCTAGATCCCGATCTGAGAACAGTGGGGCTTCGGATGAACAGTACGGCGCCCAGAGGCGGAGGAGCTGGGCCCTCCGGGCGGTGCGGCTGGCGCGGCGGGCGCCTGGGCCGGGGAGGCCCAACCGAGGCGGGAGCTGGAGGCGCCCGGCTGGCGGCCCAGTGGAGAGCGAGCCGGCGGCGCCTGGCGCCTGGCTGGCTCGGGGGCGAGCGACGGCCCGCTCGGCGGTGCGGTGGCGAAGGGCGAAGGGCGAAGCGGCCCGATCCGGCGCACGGTGCGGAAAACCGGCCCAGCACGCGAGCGCGCGCGGCGAGGCGATGGAGGACGGGCCGGGGGAGGCGTACGGGCCCGCGGTGGAGGAGCTAGCGCGGGGCGCTGAGGCGGAGGCGAGTCGGCCTGGTGGCGAAGTGGTCCAACCGAGCCGGGAGTACGGCCCGTCGCGGCTGAAGCGATCGACGCGGGCTCCTGGCGGCGCGCGAGCGGCCAGATGGCGACGGAGGCGTTGACCTCGGCGCGGTCGCTCGAGGAAGATCCGGTCGGGACGCTGCGTAGCTGCGGCTGATCTGATGGATCCCCTCGGGATCTGAGATGAACAGTGGTTTGGATCTGATAAAAAGAAAAAAAAGAAAGTGGAGAAGGGGGAAGAAGAAGGAGATGCCCCAAATAGACTAGGGGGGTCTATAAGTAGCAGAAATTTTAGGGTTAGGGGAGTTTTAGGGGCGCTAGGAGCCCTCCGATCGTGATCCAACGGATCCGATCGCGGGGATGATTTAAAAGGACCAGACGGAGATAAAAGAAAGCAGTAGGGGTATCTCCGGGACACAAAGTAAGGGCACTTCGGACCCACACGAGCAACGGAGGGAAAAGTCAACGGAGTCCAAACGAGACGAGATTTGAGAGGCAGGTTGCACACAACAAAACAACAACACACAGCACAACCTCACGGCACACCGGTAACGAAAAACGCCCGAACAACAAAGTAGGCCTACGAGACGTCACGGACACGTGAGGGAGCTCCGGAACACGAAACGGACAACGGGAAGAAACGCCACGAACCGGATGCAACCCACAACACAAATGCAATGCAATGCACATGTCTACATGATATGAATGAATGCCACACACTCACACCACAAAACGACGAAAGCCCGAAAGACAAAGAACCCGAAAATGGAAATAGATGAAGCCGGAGATTTATTATATACCCAAAAGGGAAAGTATTACATCCGGGGCATTACAGCGAAACACCGGGAATACTTTCCCGGATGTTTTTCATCCTCTTCAGTATCACCTCCCACCGCGTTAGGTCACACGTAGCACCGCGTTTTGCCATGTTATGCTTTGTGTTACAATTGTTTGCTTTATATTTATTGTTTCTTCCCCCCTTCTCTCCGATAGACATCGGGACTGAGACCATTGATGCTTCGGTGTTCGACTACGGCTACGATTCCGAAGATTCCTTTCGTCTGCAGAGCTTCCAGGCAAGCCAACCCCCTTGATCACCAGATATCGCCCATTCTCTTCTCTCTTATTCTTGCATTAGATTTGCTACTGTTGATGATTCGTTAGCTCCTATTCTGTTGCATAGCCTGTCATTGTTGCTACCACTGTTCAAGAAATCCTCCGATTCAGCGATTTATCGTCCGATTTATCGCTACTCCTGGGGTGACCGATAAGATTATGTCTTATCTTCGTCATTTATCATTTGGGCCGATTTATCGCTATGACAAGAGATTTATCGGGAATCTTCCGATAAATCAGGCCTATTCGTAGCACTATGTTTGCAAGAACTATGTTTATTTGTGTTTTGTGGACCTTGTTACGCAATATGTAATGTTTTTCTATTTTATTTGTCATTATATCATGATTCAAAGGCTAGGATTCAAGGTTACACTTCTGTCCAATATTGTTTTGGTGTTGAATATAACATATTTTAGTGTTGGGAACCTGGGATTTGAAAAAAATGGCCGATTAATAGTCAACCGATAAAATCGATTAATCGGCTGATTTTTGATTAATCTCTAATCCCCAGGTGACCGAGACGATAACGATAAGCGATATCCTCAACATTGGTTGCTACTATTGTTGATACCTTTACCTGCTATCCTAAATGCTTAGTATAAGATGCTAGTATTCCATCAGTGGCCCTACATCCTTGTCCGTCTGCCCTGCTATTCTATCGGGCCGTCATCACTTGGGTGTGATCACGGGTATATACTACATACACTTTACATGACACATGATGTGACTAAAGTCGGGTCGGCTCAATGAGTACCCGCAAGTGATTTGATGTGGGGGCTGAAAGGACAGGTGGCTCCATCCAGGTAGTGGTGGGCCTGAGTTCCTGACGGCCCCCGAGTGGATCTTTATGGTGGAGCGACAGGGCAGGTTGGGACACCCGGTGGAGAGGTGGCCTGGCCCTGGTCGTTGTCCGCGGTTATTTCATAATAACACGCTTAACGAGTTTGGATATTTGATCTGAGTCTGGACATTGGACTATACGCACTAACCAGCTACGTGGGAATAGTTATGGGCACTCGACGTCGTGGTATCAGCCGAAGCCTTCTTGACGTCAGCGATTGAGCGGCGCGCGCCGGGTTGGACCGCGTAACGTAACTTCCTTAGTAATGGAGGTTGCTAGGTCTGCTCACCGGCCGCGTACGCAATGTGCAGGTGTGCATTGGGCGATGGGCCCGGACCCCTGCGCGCCTAGGACTTAGACCGGCGTCCTGACCTCTCTGTTGTGCTTAGGTAGGGCTGCGACGTGTTGATCTTCCGAGGCTGGGCATTGACCCTAGAAAGTGTGTCCGGCCAAATGGGATCAAGCGTGCTGGGTTATGTGGTGCACCCCTTCAGGGAAGTTAATCTATTCGAATAGCCGTGTCCCTCGGTAAAAGGATGACCCGGAGTTGTTTTCCGACCTCATGACAACTAGAACCGGATACTTAATAAAACACACCCTTACAAGTGCCAGATATAACTCGGTGGTTGCTCTCTCACAGGGTGATGTGCGGGAGGATCGTCGAGTAGGATTATGCTATACGATGTTACTTGGTGAACTTACCATCTACTCCCTTCTATTGCTGCAAGACGGAGGCTGCGAGAAGCGAGGATACTTGTTACTTTCCAGCTACCCTCACCTTCTGCTGCAAGATGGAGGTTACTAGAAGCGTAGTCTTCGATTGGATTAGCTATCCCCCTCTTATTCTGCTTTCTGCAGTTCAGTCCACATATATTACCCCTTTACACAGATATCTTTGCATATGTAGTGTAGATCCTTGCTTGCGAGTACTTTGGATGAGTACTCACGGTTGCTTTTCTCCCCCTTTTCCCCTTTTGTCCCTTCTTCTCGGATGACGCAACCAGATGGTGGAGCCCAGGAGACAGAGGATCCCGATGATGTTTCTACGTGGAGTTCGGCTTCGAGGAGTAGTTAGGAGGTCCCAGGCAGGAGGCCTTGCCTTTTCGATCGTTGTTGCTTTTGTGCTAGCCTTCTTAAGGCAAACTTGTTTAACTTATGTCTGTACTCAGATATTTGTGCCAAGGACAGATGTCATGGCATACTGGTATGTGGCACCCACATTCTTCAAACCGAAAGGCATGCCGGTGTTGTAGAAGTCGCCTTCGGGCATTGGTCGCCCTTTGTCTTCTGGTTTTCGTGGTGCTGGTGTGGAGTTGAGCTTCCCCTCATTGCTGGGGTGTCGAGGTTGATGTAGCCAAGCCCAAACTTTGGTTGAGCTTTGACATTTTGGTTGATGAGGTCTTCCGCTTGTCCCCACCATTCCTCGCATATGGCAGTTGGTGGAGGCATCCTGTTGTTCCGCCCAAGAGTGATCCCGACCTTCTCCAACAAGCGAACCATCTTCGGCTCCGCCTTCATCGTCGATAGTACCTCCTCTGGATCACTACAAGCTTGGGGAAACTCAAATACAAAATCACATTGTTTTACCTGCGGGACCTTGTAGAAAATGGTCTGGACTCGAGATCTAGATAAATTGGGGATATCCCAAACCTCCAATGGGGAAGTCACTGAGACATAGAGCGACGGGGGCTGTACGCCTTCAGCTCCCCTTGCGACTTCCTCCACCTCTTTAATTCTTCATCTATCGGCTATTGGTATGGGCGCATGATCTTCCTTCCGGGGGTTGCGTGCCCATAGCATGATGGGTGGTGGTCATTATTGCCGCATGTTAGCATCTTGGAGACTTCCTGGGCACCTACAAAGCTTCCAAGTGCTAAACAAATGGGCTCTCGGCGCACCAAAGTTGATGACGTGGTAGCCTCTCTAGAAATTGTTGTATCCGACCTCAGCATGATTGGTGTCGACGTCGGGAACCTTGCCTTCAACAATAATGGTGTCACAATACCAGGCATAGAAGATCCTGTTCCACATGATGTCGAAGTAGAGGCCCCTACCCGCAATTGGCAAGAGGGGCTATAGTCGTACCGCACAGATGAAGATGACCGCCTACGGACTTGGCCCCTTTAGCTCCGAGAGGAGGAGCCCTTTGCATCAGCAGGTGAGCTCGGCATAATAGGGAGCTTCATCTCGGTTGCTGGCCCAAAACCTGGTTTGGTCGATAGATCCACCGGAGGTGTTGTGCGCCCCAACTACTGGTCACTGTCTACAACGGGGAAGTAGTACTTTGCATCTACATGGTGAGACTCCTGCACAGTATAAGGAGATATGTTGCCGATGATGCGCTTTTGTGTGTCGCTGGCGTCGAGGAACTTTAGGCATTGATGGAGGGTGGATGGAACAACGCGGTACTTGTGGATCCACGGTCTTCCTAGAAGGGCAGAGTAGGAGGTATTCGCCTCGATGAGGAAGAACCGCACATTGAAGCTAAAAGTTGACATCTGGATCTTCAATGTAATGGCACCTAGCGTAGGCTTCCCTTGGTTGTCGAAGCCGTAGATCATCACGTCAGTAGCCTCCAAGTCAGCCACCGTAAAACCTGCTCGCGTCAAACTCCGAAGAGGGAGAATGTTCACGGCAGACCCTAGGTCTATGAGGATCCTGCTAAGATGTGCAACACCAATATTACCTTCCACATACAATGACTGGTTGTGGTCACCATCATCTATGAGCTTGTCCTCCTCAGCGAACGTGATCTCGGTCACGAACAAGGGGCTGGAGCAAAGACGGTGTTTCACCATGGACACCTCGTAGAGTTCCGGGGCTTGGAGCGCCTTGATAAGGGCCTCGCGAAGGTCGGACACCATCATGAGCGCGTCATGCACACTCAAAAGTGCGGGGATCCGTTTGAGGTGGGCGATGATGTTGTAGTCGACGTCACGTGCCTTCATCTTCACTTGGCCCTGGTGTTCACATTCCTCCACCTGCAAAGGCGCCTCCTTTGGGGCGGTTGGCTTATGCACCCTTGTCGGCTTGATCTTTAGTGGCTCAGGTAGGATTTTGCCCCCACGCAGGTTCATGTTCGCCTCTTCCAATCGCACTTCCTTTGTCACCTCTTCGGCGTGAAGGACTGCCTGCTCTTCAGGAGTAGACACGTCTTCGGAAGGGGTGTCGCTGTAGTCATGGATGACGTTGCAACTCTCTATGCTTGGTGATTGGGATGAGCTGGCTTTTTCTTGAACTTGCTCCCCCCCATTTGCCTGTGCTTGCCCCCAGCCGGGCGGCAAGAACTGCGCCAAGGTTGGTAGCACATGCCCCCGTTGAGGAAAAGGCTCGTCTCCCTCTGACATAGGGACACATCTTGGTGGAGGTCGGCGTTGACTTGGATCGAACCGCCTTAGGATTCTTGGGGGAGCACGTTCTGGCGAAATTGGACGAGGATGTCGGGGTGGACGCCTCCTGGCATACGGCCTTCGGTGAACCATCCTCCAAGGCCCCTCCTCAGGAACGGTTGAGGTCACCTGCGGCCGAAAGGGAGATGCCTGCGTCTTGGAGAGGATGAGGTTGGATAGCTGGTCTTCAACTTGGGCCAGTGGCACCCATGTTTCTTCGAGCTCCGTGTCTTCACTTGACGGAGCCGGTAACTTCATGCTCACCATGTTTACTACATGGTAATCTGGGTTGATAGCTTCTGGGTCGAGGTTGATCCTCCTCTCATTAATGGCTCTTTGGAGCCATTCTTTGAATGCGACACAATCTTCTATGACATGTCCCACATACCTGTGATATGGGCAAAATAAAGGATTATCTGTCATCCTCACCTGATCAGGCCTCCGAGGCTCTGGTAAGTTTAAGGATCGATGCTCCATCAACTGGTCGAACATGTCCTTGATGAGCTCCCGACGAAAGACATACTACTTCTTGAGGAGCTCCTGCATCGACGGGCGTTGCCTCCCTCTGGCTTGTTTTCCCCTTGCACCCAAGATGGGCACATGGCCTTGTGGTGCAGACGAGAATACCTTGGTGGTGTTTGTCTCTACTGGTGCCTTCGCCCTGGTACCGTTGTTGATTTGCTTGGACGTCGAGGCGAAACGCTTGGCGGGATCAAATGCACTGGCATTCTTATAGAGCTCCATTATCTGCGGTGATTTCTCAAACTCAAGTTTCGTGGCCGCTACCACCATGCTGAGGGCACTTAAAGTTCTAGGCTCACACCGAGAGACTTCAAGTGACCAATGTTGCTGCATCCCATGGACGCACATCTCAATGGCATCCTCGAGGTGCATCTCCCTGGCGAGATGCACATAACTGTTGCAGAAGCGGATTATGTAGTCATCAATGGACTCATCACGTCGTTGTCGGGCTTGCGCCAGCTCGACAATAGAGAAGTCCTTCTTCATGGCGACGAAGTGCTTCTTAAAAACCTCCTTCATGGCCGCCCAACTCCCAATGGACCCAACTTGTAAACGGTTGTACCAATGGAAGGCGGGCCCGGTTAACGACCCTGAAAATTGGCGAAGGAGAAGTGACGGGCTGTTTGCTGTGTCGCCACATGCTGCCTCGAAGTACGCTAGGTGCTCCCTTGCATCACCGGTTCCATCAAATTGACGGAACTTTGGTGGGTGCCACCCTGCGGGATACGCCATCATGTCATGCCACGCTTCGTAAGGCTTCTCCAGCTCACTCTCGGAGGTGCGAGGGGCTTGATCTATCGCCATTTGCTTCAACTTCTTGTCCACCATATCCCCGACCATGTCGTGGTAGTACTTCAGCATAACCGCGCGTGGTACTGCGTTGGCAGAACCAGCATGGCTAACCCAAGGCCGATCTTGTGTGTTGGGGTCATGTTGAGGCACATCATTTAAGGGCACCCTAGCAGGAGGGCCCACCTGGAGTTCCTCCTCTTGCGGATCCACCACTCGCTGCAGCACGCCTTGTGGAGGAACGCCTTGGTTGTTCATCGTGAGCTCAATGAACTGGTCAAGCTTTGACGCCAACTGGTCAATCGTCTGGCGCTGGCTTTTGACCTCTTCTTCTAGAGACACTTCTTGTGGTGCTACTTTGTTTACATCACTTGGGTCCTGGGTGCCATCAATGGGTGACTTGGCAGCAGGATCTTGATCCACAAGGCTATCACCATGATACACCATGCGAACGGGCACGGTGTGGAGGTCTTCATCACCTGCCTCGTAGTCTGACAAAACTGATGAAGCTAGTTCATGGTAACGAGGGGAGTGTGGGTGACTCTCCAACGATGGGGAGGAAGATGAGTCGGAGAAGCCTTCTTCATCATCAAGACTGTCTTGGCATTCTCCATCTCCGGGAAACCCATCCGTCATGCCTTGACGGGCGATGGATTTTAATCTTGTATTGGCCCCTAGCCGGTTTGCAACTTGTCGTTGTCCCTCAAGGTCTTGAGGAAGCCTTGATGTAATGTCGGTGTAGTGACGCTTGTATATATCTGTATTTCGTGAAGTGCTCCCTCCACCTAATGAGCCTTTCCCTGTTGTCACAGGAAGACACATGGCCCTGGATCTTGCAGCTTCTTGTGATGTCGATGAGCTTGTCTTGGCATCCCCCTCCGCACCCCTGAGCCATGCACAAACATGGCCAAGGCGCGGTAGGAAGGTCCTCTGGAAGTCTGCCTTTGGGTTCGGCACAATCTCTTCTTCAAAAGGATAGCCGAACTCCTCGGTGATGGCGGGAGGTAGCCATCCATTACTTGACCCTTCACTTGGCTGCACTCCAAGAGTACCGCACGAGGCAAGGTTCTTCTCAGTTGATTCCTTTGCTTTTTTAGCCTCCTGCTGAGCTTGAGCTTCTCCATCTTGGACCATCCTTTCAGAGGTAACAAGAGGAAGCTTCGTATGAAGTATTATGTCTGGTGGGAGGGCAGTGTTGGCTACACCCTCGGAAGCTACTTCGTTGTTGGAGGAGAACGTAAGCTTGGCTTCTTCGACGCCTTCCATCGGTGTGGTCGTCGGTGCTGGCATCTTCTGATTCTCTGGTGGGAGTGCTGGTGCAGTCGCCTTCACCTGTTCATCATTCATCTAGGGAAGGAATGAGGAAGGAACCACCCTGTTCCCCTCCTTAGTACTTCTCGTGGAGGTCTTGCGTGGTTTCAGCACCAACCGGCTAAGCAAGTAGCTATACCGCTCATGCCGCTCCAAGTCCGGGGAGATGCGAAATTTGATCCTGTCATTTTCTTGAACAACCCCACCATCGGGTCGTAAACGTACCTGAGTGTGTCGAAGGACTAAGTCCTCAAGCTCTTTATAAAGAACATGGCGGTTTCTCCGACGCCTTTCGCGCTTGCGCTGGTTCTCCTTTTGAAAGATACCCTCCCTTTGTACCGGTGGCGTGTGTAGGAGTGCTGGTGCAGGGCGCCTCTTGGATGATGGAGTCTTATCCGTCATCGCCTGCAGCCGTGGCCGATCTCCACGCCTAGGAGGTGACGAAGGTCGTGGTGGAAGTGTCGATCGCAAAGGTTCCCGTGGTTGCCACTGTTGAGTGGGCCGAGGGTCCCTCTCATTGCCTTGATGTCCCCGCCTGGGAGGTGACGAAGGTCGTGGTGGAAGTGTCGGTCGCAAAGGTTCCCGTGGTTGCCACTGTTGAGTGGGCCGAGGGTCCCTCTCATCGTCTTGATGTCTTGACCATCGGTTCCAACGTGGAGGCATGTTGGGATATCTTCGTTGCAGGAAGTGTTGATTTGGTGAAGGTTGTCGCCGAGGCGCCAAAGTCTGGCGCTCGTGTTGAGGATGATGGCTTGGGGCTTGACGCGTCATCCTTCCCACAGCCTGAGTCGACGATGTACTTGGCGCTATTGGGTCTTGAAGCCTCCTTTGGATATTGTTCATCTTCTCTTGGAGTTGGCGAAATTCTCGCCGTAGGTCGTCGTCCCGTGGTGCGGGTGCTTCGTGCCGAAGGGTGGAAAACCTGTTGTTGTTGGGGAGGGACTTTTCGTCGACCGCCGAGTTGTGGAGACACGGCGCCCACGCACCCCTTCGAGTGTCACTAATGTTGAGGGAGACAGTAGAGCCTGGTAGAACGGGCTCTTTGCGTGACCGCCGCTTCCAGAACTCCTTCATGATGGCGCGTCTCACCAGCTGCTTGACTTTGGATGGCTGTGTGCCCAATCATCGGGGAACAAGTCATACGGAGGGGTTAAATTGCTTCGGTAAGTGAACACCTTATCATCTAGGTCCATGGCGTCGAGGGACCAATCCTCCTCCGACACCATGCTATGAGCGATGCGGGAAGCTATTTGTTGGTGGACTGATTGTACCTTACGGTACTTCCTCCTATAGTTGCGTAGGGGATGAGGGCTATCCGACAAACGAGTGTTGGCCATGAGCCTATGCAAGTTATGGGACATGGCCTTCAAACCCTCGAGAAGCTTTACCTCGGTGTGCCGCGGAGTCGGTTTCAGCGGCTCCGAGTGTGTAGTCGCGGTAGGGGTGTGGAGGGACACCGCACTAGCCCGCCTGTTGGCGGCCTTGGTGCGAAGGTGTTGAGCTGCCTCCGCATCTCCTTTCATATTCGCCCTTGTTGATTCCTTCAACAGGGCGCACGCCTCAAGCATTAGCTCGCGACGCTCCTTCTTCATCTTGGTAGCCTCCCGCCTTAGTGCTTTCTGCGACTGCACAGTTTGAAACTGCGCAGGATCCTGGGCTTGATGGACATAGACCTTCTCGGCAAGCTCGATGACGACCATGGGCGGCATCGATCCAAATTGGATCATTACCGGCTCCGAGTTGCTGCCACGGGAGATTCCACCTGCATGAAAGGGATCTTGATGAGCGGAAATCCTTGCTTACGCCTTGTCATGCAGCATGCTATGCGGGTTGGGAGACGAGCGAAGACGATTCAGACGACCCCAATGAAGAGAAGATGGGAGGAGAACCCTGTCCCATCGGGCGTGACAATTTGTTTGACACGAGAAAAATCTTAAATGCGCTCTGGAAGAAGGGAAGAGGAGGAGTTTGATTTCTCTCAATGCGCCGGGGAAAAAGAAAAATGTGGGAGTGCCAATGTACCGTAGTACACAAAGAAAAGTGATACGGGAAACAAGTATTTCATTTATCTCTTTGGATGAACAAAATTACAAGATCCCATAAAAAAATTGTTGCGCTCCATGGCCTACTAGCGCGGCCTACCTGATTATGGCGATGTGCGGTCTCCTGGTTCTCGGGGCCTCGAAAAGCTCCCGGTTAATTACTCCCACGGGTTGCTCCGCGAGATACCTTCAATTAAGCCATGTGGTCGTCTTCGTCGTCTTCGCTTCGCGTTCTCCATGCATGATGATGATGGTGTGAGTGTATGGTGTGGGCGGCGGCAAAGCCCATGTCCTCGTCGGTACACGTGCCGCTCAAAACATGGCTTTGTGTTGGCCACGTTCGCCCTCGCCGTCGCGCCTCGTCGCTCTTGACATCGTTGATGTAGTCGGTGTTGAAGTTGCATGGGTCCTGCTCTGGTCGAACTTCTTGACGATGCAGCGGCTTCGTCGGGTATGCTAGGGGTTGCCTCGCGGGAGTATTCTTGTGGAGACCGACGTCGGTGTAAAACCAATGCTCGCTCATATCAGCAATGCCGGTGTGGTTGGCACCTCATCTCGGCTGGACGCCATGTTTACGGCGGTCTTTCAAGACAAGGGCGCTGCCTCACGGGGCCATCGGGAGTTAGTGTTGGTGAAGTCACATCGTCTCCTCGCCATTACTCCTCGTTTTCATGGGCTTCGTGTCGCAAATAGCATCATGTAGTGGTAAGGGTTGGTGAGGCCACGTCATTGCGTAGCACCATCTTCTTTGCACCGCGAGCTCTTTGTTGTGGGCAGCACCGAGGGCGTGTGTCATCTTCATGACTCTGGGTCACGGGATCCATCTTGATGAGGTAGACATTGCTGGTGTCCTCCTTGCGAGCTCCACGCCATGATCCTTCACGGTACCAGGTTGATGTTGGCGATGGGCGTCGTCTTGGCGAGCTCCACGCCGCCATCCACCATGGCACGACAATGGCATCCTTGTGAGCTCCACGCCTCCGTCCTACATCTCACCGGCTTGGTTATATTGGCGTTGGTGTCGTCTTGGCGAGCTCCGCACCGCTATCCACCGCGGCACGGCGGCTGCATCGTTGTGAGCCTCCAGGACTTTGTCCTCCATGGCATCGGCTTGATGAAGAAGAAGAAGGACGTCGTCCTAGCGATATCCGTCCCGCCTTCCTCCGCAGCACACGGCGGAGTCCCTGCGAGCTCCACGCCTCGAGGCTCCAGTTTTGACGAAGTAGACGTCGGCGGCATCCCCAACGGGTGCCACACCTTCGTCCTCAAGCTCCAGCATGACGAAGTGGATGGCGGGCATCCTTCTTGCGAGCTCCCCGTCATGATCCTTGCGGCACTGGGTTGATGATGTTGACATTGGCGTCATCATGGCGAACTCCGTGGCACCATCCACTGCGGCACGGCGGCGGCATCCTTAGCGACACACGGCGGAATCCCTGCGAGGTCCGCACCTCTGTCCTCCATGGCGCCGGCTTGATGAAGTTGACACTGGCGTCGTCTTGGCGAACTCCGCGCCGTGATCCACTGCGGCACGTCGGCGACATCCTCCGCGACACACGGCGGAATCCCTGCGAGCTCCGCGCCTCCGGAGCTCTAGCTTGACGAAGTAGACATTGTCGGCCCCATCACCGAGGGCGGCCACCACAAAGGAGTCCAACGGGCTGCGCGTCGGCAGCCCCATCGACATGCCATCGTCTTCCACGCCTTGGTGAAGTCCGGGAGTAGCCTCGTCGTCTTGGTTAGCTTGATGAAGATGATGATAACGCCAACGAAGTGCTGCATGATCGCGAGCTCCACGGCGCCACCACGTGCTGTGCATGCATGCAATAATAAAGGATGAAGGAGTGATTAGATGATAACTTTACCGGTCGGGAAGATCGACTTGGTGTTCATGTTACTGCCGAGGCGCCTGCTTCTTGTACGGATGATCGTCGGCGTTGTTGTAACGAGATATCGAGGCCGATCTCTCTTCTCTTCTTCTACTTCTTCTTGCTGCATGAGTTCTGGAACCGTGATGGCTGGATGTTTCTGCGTGCCGTGGATGTGTTACCCTCTCCTCCCTCTTGGCCCCTCTTGATGTCTTTTTTTTAAATTAAACACCCTCTTTATTTATTAGTAATAATGGTTACATCGTCTATAAGGAAATTTACAATATCATTCACAGGTTCCTCAAACCAATCCCTTGTCTCAGAAAATTTAGCTACTCTAGCAATTTCATGAGCTACTTTATTTGCCTTCCTATTACAATGCTCAAATCTAACTAACAGAAAATCACATGCCAAAAAATAACAATCATCAAACACAGCCGCCGCCGCTCCCGCTGTATGTCCTCCATTCTTCATCGTGTCAATTACTTCCATATTGTCGGAGTTAACAATAAGTCGGTTTGCTTCCCGCCTTTTGTGCAAGTAATAAGCCAAAACGTAGTGCCATGGCTTCCGCTGTTAAAACATCTGCACACCAATCCATCTTCCAATTCCCTCCAACAATAAATCTTCCTTTATCATCTCTAAGTACAGCTCCCGCTGTGCCTCTAAGCATGTCTTGATCGAAAGAAGCATCAACATTTAATTTCACAAAACCTAGAGGGGGTCTCGTCCATCCCTCTATTCTATTTATTGCCTTGGAGGATTGGGCAATAACATAGTTTGTTGTTATGGCATGCACTCCCATTGAAATTTGATATGCATCTTGGGTCTTCCCCTGATGGACTAGCGAACATCTTTCCCACCATAAATACCAGGTTGTTATAGCGATCAGTTCGCGAACATTCTGTATGCCCACTGTAGATAGCTCATGTTCTGGCATAAGAAGTAGAAATTCGAGTACTGCCTCTCCCGCACGATCGACCGCACAAGCTTTTTTAATGGCTTCGTGCAATCCCAGTTTCTCCCACACCTCTTTTGCCTTTTGACACAAAAATAATAAGTGTTTAGTGTCTTCATGCCCTTGCAAACATGATGAGCAGATGGGCGAAACTTTCATATGTCTATTAGCAAGTGTAACACGACACTCGAGGGTTCTATGTAAGGTACGCCAAATAAAGATCTTCACTTTTGCTGGACAAGATAATTTCCAAATCTTGCTCCAAATAGTATTGACATTTGTTCCTCCCATGCCATCTAAGTGTTGCAATTTCCTTCCATGTTGCGTTTTCCATTCCTTCAGATAAGAAGAACGAACCGTGAACAGTCCATTCTTTGTAAAACTCCAAGCTATGAAATCCGACATGTTATACGTGGGGAGGGGGATCATAAGCACCCTCTGGACATCAATTGGCCACAACGTTTGTCTTACCAAATCTTCATCCCAGCAATTGTTGATTGGATCTATAAGATCAACAACTTTTGTTAGAAGCTGCCCTCTTTTAGGAGTGATAATTTTCCTATTGGCCCCATTCAGGATCCATGCATCTCTCCAAATATCAATATTCTGTCCATTACCAACTCTCCAAATATAACCTTTTTTGAGAGAATCCACTCCGGCCATAATGCTTTGCCAAGTGAGAGAAGATCTTTTTTTCAGACTCGCATTCATTAAATCTCCATCCGGAAAATATTTAGCTATCAAAATGATGGCACATAGGGAATCAGGGTTATCAAGCAGGCGCCACGCCTGTTTGGCTAACAAGGCTAGATTGAAACAATGTATGTCTCGAAAACCCATTCCTCCTTGGTCTTTTGGTACACACATCTTCCACCATGCCATCCAATGCATTCTCTTCTGATTGTCTCCGTCACCCCACCAAAAATGCGACATCGCGTCAATGATTCCTTTGCATATTTTTTTAGGAATTTTAAAGACGAACATTGCATAAGTTGGGATAGCTTGTACAACCGATTTAAGAAGGATTTCCTTTCCTCCTGCTGATAACAGCTTTTCCTTCCAACCACTGATTTTCATAACAATTCGATCTATTAAGAATTGGAAACAATCACTTTGTCTATGCCCACATTTGAAGGCAGGCCCAAATATTTGTCATTGAGAGCTTCAGTCATAATGTTCAGAATAGTACATATATACGCCTTAACTTCCACTTTCGTGTTGGGACTAAAAAATATACTAGACTTATCAACACTCACCATTTGCCCCGATGCAGCACAATAAGCATCTAAAACTGATTTCAACGCCTTCGCGTTCATCGAATTAGCTTGCATCAGGATTAATGAATCGTCCGCGAAGAGAAGATTTGAAATAGATAGGGCATCTCTGCTAACTTTAATTCCGGAAATACTTCCATTCTCCTCTGCATTAGCTAAGAGTGCAGTCAGGCCTTCCGTACATAACAAAAATAAATATGGCGAGAGAGGGTCCCCCTGCCTCAGTCCTCTAGATGGTTTGAAGCTCTCTGTTTCTTCCGTGTTAAAACGAACCCGGTATTCCACCGAAGACACACATTGCATAATCAAATTCACCCAATCTTGCTGAAAGCCTAGTCGCAATATGATTTCCTTTAAAAAAGGCCACTCCACTCTGTCATATGCTTTGTGCATGTCCAGTTTAATTGCACACATGCCTTCTTTACCGGTCCTTTTATTTTTTATTTTATGGAAACATTCATAAGCCACTAAGATGTTATCTGTAATCATTCTACCAGGCAAAAAAGCACTTTGGGTAGGGCTAATAATATCTGGAAGGATTGTCTTCAGACGAGCAGCAATCATCTTTGAAATGACCTTATACACCACATTGCATAACCTGATTGGTCTAAATTGAGTTACCTTTTCTAGGGACTTAACTTTTGGGATCATTACTATTGTAGTATCATTCCAACCATCAGGTATAGTACATGTATTCACCGCTCTGAGAACCTCTTCAGTCAAATCATCCCGTAACATAGCCCAAAATCTCTTATAAAAAATGGCGTGCAGGCCATCTGGCCCCGGCGCCTTTAAATCACCAATGTCAAACAGTGCCTTCCTAACCTCTTCGGCCGTGTAGGGGGCAAGGAGAGCCCTATTCATCTCATTTGTTACTTTTCTTTTTACAAGGGAGAGGACCTCATGGTTCGGTTGATTCACTTCTGAAGTAAACAGGTTAGAAAAATACCCCAGAATATGATTCTTCATCTCCGTGTATTTTACCCAAAGGCCATTATCGTCAAGCAATTTTTTTTATCTGATTTCTCTTCTTTCTCGCTGTTGCGGCGTTATGGAAAAAAGAAGTATTGCGGTCACCATGTAATAACCAGTTTGCTCGACCCCGTTGTAGCCAGTATATCTCCTCTTGTTCCAATAAATTTTCAATCAATACGATAGTCTCCTTTTGACGTGCACAAGAGTTAGCATTCAAAGGCCCTCTTCGTAATTTTTCTAAATCTTTTTTTAGTTTATTGATTCTTTTTTCCGGACCCTTGAGGATATCACGATCCCAAGTGTGCAAATCTGCATGTACCGCTCTTATACGATCAGCGAGAAACGGTCCTAGGCCCAACATCTTCGCTTTTTCCCAAGCTGTTCGTACAACTTCCGTAACCGTCTCTTCTTTCAGCCATCGAGCTTCAAATTGTTCCCTTCGACTTTTTGAGCGGTCAAAAATATTATCGTCAAAATATTCCATGTCTAAAATAATAGGGCGATGGTCTGAGTGTACATGTTCTTCATTTATAACCGCCGATCGAGGAAATTTATTCACCCACTCCACGTTACAGACCGCTCGATCCAGTCTTTCCCTGATTTCACCCCTCCTCCATGTAAATAAGTCACCCATACATCCCATATCTTCTAGTCCACATTCTCCCAAACAATTTCGAAAATCTTTCATCATCACATTTGGTCTCGCATTCCCTCCCTCTGTCTCTGACGAGAGCAAAATTTCATTAAAATCTCCTAACACTACCCATGGGTGGTCGCCCTTCTTATACAAGTTTCGAATGTCATCCCAAGACAAAGCACGATCACTCCAGTTGGGGTGCCCATAAAAATCCGTTAAACGCCACTATACAGTATTACCATTCATAAAAAGAACATCAATAAAATTATCTGACACATAGTTCAACTCAACTTTATTCATATTCTGAAAGAACAAGACAAGGCCACCCGACCGGCCATCGCTCTCAACTACAAACATTGAATCAAAATTTAAAACTCGACGAAGCTCATCGGCTTTACATTTATTTAAGTGAGATTTTGAAAGGAAAATTAGCTCTACTTTGGTATGCTCCTGTAGATCCAAGAGCTCGCGAACCGCCGTGGGAGAGAGCATCCCACGATAGTTCCATCCGATGATTCTCATTTGGCCCGGCGTACCTCCTCTTCGGAGGCCGCCGATGCGCCATCATCTCCAACCGACTCCCTTCTCTGCTGCTCGGAAGCCTCTTCTTTCTCCTCAACTTCTTTTGGTACGTGTGTAACCACCCCATTTCCATCTCTCACGGCTTCCACTCTACCCGTACATACACGCTTAGAACATACATTTATGTCCCCATACAGAATACGCTCATAACTATCCATGGTTTTCTAAAAAGAGAAATCTAGCTCACTACCAGTTGCTGGAGCTTCATAGAGGCTTCTTTTTTACCTATAATGTTCTTGCGTGCTTGTTCCGAACTCCCAACTCCTCCTCCCTTCTTCCCTTTTCTGCCATTTCCTTTTGTCTTTCCCTGCATGAAATTCTTTGTAACATTGAAAGTGTAAATAGGAATGTCGGTGGTATTTTTTGTAGCAAGTCTTGCTGCGATAGCCCCCGACAGCGCCTCCAGCACCCCCGGGCAAAATAGGAGTTGATCACCCCACTGCAGAGTCGCCCTACCCTCCTGGCCGGCCGGGTTAGGCTAGTACGTAGCCATAGCCGCAACAGACCTGATGGGGGAAGTACCATTCCCCTGATTCAACATGTCCTGGCCTGCCTGGTCAGGTACAACAGCCGTGGTGGGAGCCGCTCCCCCCACCAGCGCTTGGCCCTCCTGGCCTTCGCTAGTAGATGGTCCTGGGGCGTATGTTAATGCATTCTGGTCCACCTGACCATGATCAGCACCTCGCATGGAGTGTAGGGACGCTACAGGAAAACGACCCTCCTGGCCAACCAGCAGCGCCCCTTGGTGTGCACCCTTCTGGCTGCCAGTCCTTGGCCCTCCTGGTCAAGGCTCGCGCGCTCGAGTAGCCCGCGGTCCAGGTCCACCTGACCCGAAGCAGCTCCTACGTGCACCGGCAGAGAAGGTACTTGCCCCCGACCCTCCTGGCCGAGCGAGTGGCCTCCCTGGACTGGACCTCCAGTCGACAGGATAGACGATGCAGCACCTCTCTTTCACAGTGAGATCACTCACAGCTTTGGTGACTTTGACCACCATACCTTCAGTAGCCTTTGAGATGTTTTTGTTACTATAGCCCGAGTACACACTAGCTCTTCTACTAGTTGTATTGCCCTTCCAGTAGGACTCTACACTGAGGTTTTTTGCAAAAGCAGCTACTCTACTCTCTTTAGGAATCCTACAGAACCTTTCTGACATATGACCTACAAGCCCACAACACTCACAATATGACGGCAACTTTTCATAACGAACATCAAAGTAACGTTTTTCTTTGCTGCCTAGTGGAGTGAATTCTACTCTACTCTTGATTGGCTCATGTAGTGGGACTTTCACGCGAACACGCAAATACTTTTCTACTATCATGTGATTCTGGTGTGAGACGGTTATCACTTCCCCAATTTGGCCCCCTAGAGACGAACCCACTTCTTCATTTTTAAGCTCGAACGGTAGGTCACGAACCTGGGCCCAAATAGCCATGGTTCCAAGATCCACCTCCGCCGGGTTACCTTTGACATCGAACTCGGCGAAGACGATCCCATCACACTTATGGTGCCACGGCTGGGCCTTCAATACAAAGCGTCTGTTGACGTCGGCGGAGAAGTTCAGGATGACCTCCCGTCGTTGCTGTCCACCTCCTGGACAGTGACCTCGCCTTGCAGCCTCCAAGCCGTTGAAGCACAAAGGTCATCAACAAGGACCTGCGGGTGAACTTGGAATGGCGACAGAAGTTGCCCTACCACCAAGAAGCCCCTCACAGCCCTCCTGGCGGCCTCCATATCGATGACCAGCGGTGAGCCATTCCCACAGGGCTCCCTGAACACCGTCATCTTCTCGCCCTCAGGTGAAGTAGCCCGAGCAGGAGAACCGTTCCCCATGGTCGCCGGCACACTCCCCGATCCCTGACCCCCTCCCTCTCCGCCTCCCCCTTCCTCTCCATCTCCATCTCTCCCTTACACACCAATACAGTTCGTATAGGGAAGAAACTCAAGAAAAACAGAGGAACTTGTTGTGTATGGAGAGCTAAGGACCCGAGACCGCCCCCTCTGCTGTAGATATAGTTCCTTCTCTCACCCAAATTCGCCACCAGCATGACAAGAATTGTGCATTTATCAAAGAATAAAAGATCATAAATGGGCAGTTTCCAAAATAAAAGTGCACTAATTTCTTTTTTTTCCTTAAAAGTACAGATAACGTTCCTCCCCTGATTTCTCTCTCTCTTTTATATCTCTCAGAGAAAGAATCTCTCTGTAATCCAACGCAATAACACTAGTTTCCATACTAGTAGCATCCAAATTCAGATCCCCTACCCCGAACGGGATCAAATCCTGAGAAACAAGGTCCATATTATATGGTAGTACCTCCGATTTGTCGCCGTTGTAGCCACCGACTTGAACACTCCCCGCCAGATCAGTGGGACTCCTCGCTGGATTCATGCGCATCATCTCCTTCGCCCTCCTCTTCATCCGCTCCCAGCACCTTTTCCGGTTTAGGGATCGCCAGAGGATCTGCCTTGACTTGGCCTTGATTTCTTCCCAATCCAGGTTGCCCACCGGCCCCTCGACAGGATTCCCCGCCCTACTGGGGGCGCGAGGCTCCGTTGCCTCCGCCTGGGGCGCCGCTGTTGACCGCCCCCTCCCGTTGGGGTCACGAGCCGCCGGGGTCTCCGCCGGATTCCCCGTCTCCATCACTCCCCTTTCTCTATCTCCGTCGCCGCCAGATCGCTAGGCGATCACGGGAGCTTATCCTTCCCCTTTTTTTTTTCTTCTGTGGCTATCGGTACCCTCTTGATGTCTTTATATATAGGCTTCCGGAAGGTGTATAGAAGGCAACCTGAATCTCGGAGGCAATTGCCAGATCGCCCGGACGCGTCGATTGCTCGGTAAGTTGATCCTCTCAATTTCCTTTTCTGATCAACTTTCCTTCGGTAGCGCGGTTATAATTCCTTGCTCGGCCCGCCTGCATTTATTTAGAACAAAATCAAATCAGGAAACAACGTACGCGGGATTGCCCTCTAGCATTGGCTGTGTGATTTCCATGCCAAAGATACACGCGTGTATTCGGGTATGTACGGATGTACACGTGTTGCCGGCCGGCGCACCGAACACCCGAATACGTACACATACACATGGTTACTCAGGCGCATGTATTTGTATGTACTGCCTGCTGTGCACATACGCCACATACATAGTCATATAGGTATATACTTATCCTTCAAATGCGTGCATAGATGGCTACGTGTGCTAGGAGCAAGTACAATAGTGGGCTATAAGCCCGCTTACATGTCACTTTTGCTTATGTGGAGGAGAGAGACAAAGCAAAAGTGAAGGAGTGGGCTCTCATGCAAGAGCCAGTCTCTATGCGTACTCCTAGGCAAAATTATTTAATGAATGGAAAGAGATAGAGAGAAAGTAGAAAAAAATTGTGAGCTTATAGTCAACCTTATAGCCTACTCTATTGTATGACCAATTAATAATGCTACCTCTTGGTGACATGTCATGTTCATATAGCCAGCAGCTGGCTATACTATTAACCATGCTTTTTTTGATTTTACTATTTTTGATATTATTCCGTTTCATTTTGGTTTTACTATTTTGGGTTGAGGGAGAAGGAATTCCTATTATTTTTTCACTTGGATTACTGTTCGTGTAAGTGCATAGTGCTATTTTACCCTTGTTTTTGTTCCGGTTTATTTAAGTGTATTGTTCTAGTTTTTAAATTAGGTTAGTGTTTCGGTTTTATGGTTTGTCTGGATTAATGTTTTCGGTTTATTTAGGTTTTGTTGTTGCGTTTTACTAGTTTTACTGCTTTAGATTATTCGGGTTTGTTGTTTTAGTTTATTTGGGCTATTGTTTCGGTTAGTAGTCTTTAGTTTTTTCAGATAATGTTCAGTTTTTGTTCAGTATTTGTTAATAGGTATTGTTTCGGGTTTGTGTTTCAAGAGGGTAAATGTTTTTGGTTTATTTTGGTATTGTTTCGTTTCATTGGGTTTATTGTTCCAGATCGTGGGAGGAGGAGGCACATTTTTTGGGATAATTTGTTCCGTTTCATTGGGTTTATTGTTCCGGATAGTGGGAGGAGGAGACTCATTTTTCTGGATAAATTTATTTAAATATTTCTTCTGAATTACTGTTCAGGTGAATGCGTTTTAATTAGTCTACCCCGTTTCATTGATTTTGTTGCTCCGGATTATTCGGGGTTATTGTTTTGGTTTTATTTAGGCTATTGTTTCAGTTAGTAGTCGCGAGTTCATTCTGATAATGTCCAGTTTTTGTTTAGGTATTTGTTAGTAGGTACTGTTTCGATTTATGATTCGGGTGGGTTAATGTTTTTGGTTTATTTCGGTATTGGTCCGTTTTACTGGTTTTACTGTTTCAGATCTTGGGAGGACGAGTTCCATTTTTTTAAAATATATTTCTTATGGAGTTATGTAAATGTTAAATATATTGTTTTGGTTTAAAATTCAGTTATTGTTTTGGTTTTGTAATCCGTGTTGGTTAATGCTTTCGGTTTATTCGGGTGTTGTTTCGTTTCGCTAGTTTTATTGCGCCAGGTTATTCGGAGTTGTTATTTCGGTTTATTTGGTCTACTGTTTCGGTTAGTAGTCCAGAATTCATTCGGAAAATGTTCGGTTATTGTTCGGGTATTTGTTAGTGTACTTTTAATCGTTGTTTCGTTGTAAAAATAGACAATAATTAATTAACCTTTTCTTTTTCACGAATTACGCTCGTGCAAATATACAATTCCAGCGTACTATTTTTATGCTCTGTTAATTCTATCATTAGAAAGAATTAGGAGATGATTGAGACGGCTGTTTATTGGTACACCGGTGTTGTGCATCGGTACGTCGGTGTCGAGAAATAATGTATAGAAAATTCTGAATTTTAATCCTCTATATAAGGATGTGAGGCCGGAGGAAGGGGCGAGAAATGATGAGTAAAATATATCTATTTTTTTAGAATTGCATATGTTTTCTTGAGGAATTTTTTTTAGGAAGAAATCACTGTTTGCAAGGTACTGTTCACCGGTAATTACCGTTCATAAAGACATGTCCACATATATTACTGTTCATATGAGTTACTGTTTTACACATGGTTACTGTTCACTAATGACGTCGGTGTCGCTGGCATGTTCGACAATAGCACTGTTCGCGAAGTCTACTGTTCACATGCCGTACTATTGATGCGGGTTACTGTTCGCATGTGCTACACTTACTGTTCACTAATGGTGACGTTGCCGTGTATTTACGACCAGTTGACGTCGAAAAAAATATATAAAAAACCAGAAAAATCGAAAGCTTCCCGGTTTAGTAATGTTACTTATTTATCATGTTTTACTCAAACTACTGGAGACAGGAAACCGTGCCTGTGAAGGAGCTCATGCAAATGCTTGTTGTTTGATGATAACATAACTATAAAAAGCCACCCTAAACATGACATGACTAAACTTTACATAACTTTGACGGGCACACAGAGAAATGAGCATGTCTAGTAAATTTGTTAAAATCAGAAAGGAACTTGATATTTAATCTAAAGGCTACTTGTTGCATTTTTTGATAATTCGAGCATTGTTACACTATGAGAGCACTTATATACTTGTGGTACTCCACATTATGTGGTCCCCAAAACTGTGTTATATTTGAACAGTAGCAAAATATGCAGGATTGAGTAATCCTTAAATCAATAGAGACAAATACATACCCCCTCTGAGCATCTAGATCATAGTAGTGATCTAAGCGCTCTTATATTTCTTTTATAGAGGGAGTATTTCTTAACTTGGACAGTAAATAGACCAATCCACATAACTGGAGATCATATTGGGCGATGATGTTAGCTAATCCTGTAACTATGTCGACCATAGCAAACATTCTTTCAAGACAAATGTTCAATCTCCTGGCATGCACAAAGTGCATTGCCATATATGATGAACAATTATTGTGTAGTCAATCATCCATGAACAACATCAACCTGTTCATGTTTTGGAAGTTCACATCTGAATCGGAAGATTGCCGCTGCCAGAAACGCCAGCTCAAATTATTGTTGCTTCCTAGGCCATACTGAACCGAGCAAGAATAGATGTCAACTAAGTAGCAGCACAGTTCCCACACGATTAGCCAGCAATCAAGAGGCGCTCGTGTACAACAACACGTAAGCCTCTCTTTTTTTGGGGGGGGAGGGGGGGGCGGTCGCGCAAAAACACAGAAGCCGCTCTTAGAGCAACTCTAGCCGATCCCTTAAATCCGGTTAGAGGAGTAAAAATCTTGTTTTAATCTTCTAACCGGTACCTAGCCGATCTCCTAAAAGTTATAGCCACGTACATATTTTACTCCACCGCTCATTCGGCGAGTAAAAATATTCCACCACTTGGCATCGGAGTAAAATTACCACGCCTCCTCTGCCTCTTCTCCTCCCCAATCCTTGCGTCGGCGAATCCTCCACCGTTCCCGCACCACTACCGCTGCCGCCATGGCCGGATCCTATGGCCATTGGTCCCCGCCGCCCATCAACAGCGCGGGCACGCCCTCCTCACTTTGCCCCCACGATGCTGCGACCCCATCCGGCAGGCTCACCGGCTTCCACGACCTCTGCGCGCCGCCACCGAGATGCTACGACCCCATCCGGCAGGCTCACCAGCTTCCATGACCTCCGCGCGCTGCGAGGAAGTACCATGGCATTCAACAGCGGACATGGGGGATGTGGGGGGCTGAAATCACTAATCGGGACACCCACAAGAAGCTTTGGCTTGGGCCGTTCACACTGCCGAGCTCGCCGCTTGCGAGTACGGCATTTGGTCGGTTCGGCTGCACAACGCCGATGCCCGCCACTTTACATGGGATGAGCCTCCGCGCGTCGATCCGGTTGAGCCGAGGGTGGTGTCTGCGCGGGTGGCAAGGGAGGATCAGGAGGCGAGGGAGCGGTCACAACGGAGGCCACCGATGAGGCGTACATGGCGGACCTCCACCGTCAGTACCCCGAGCTTGTGGAGACGGAGCGCCGCATGTAAGAGGAGCAGGATTAGCGGGGCGGAGGTCATCATCCTCTCAAGCGACGAGGAGGACGGCGGCAATGGAGGCGAAAATTAAGACGTCTTCAATGCTCAAGAATGGGGAAGAAACTTCCTATTGGAAATATGCCCTAAAGGCAATAATAAAGTTGTTATTATCATATTTTCTCGTTCTTAATAAATGTTTATTCTCTATGCTATAATTGTATTAATCGAAAACTCAAATACATGTGTGCATAACATAAACAAACACCATGTCCCTAGTGAGCCTTGACTAGACTAGCTCGTTGATTAAAGATGGTTAAGATTTTCTAACCATAGACATGAGTTGTCATTTAATAACACTAGTGCAGAAAATTCTAGCTATGTCATAGAAAAAACGGTCTTACTAGCGTGGACACCCGACGCCAGTGTTAAAATTTAATGGTGGTGTTGGATCTCACGCCAACAGTATTTGAGACATTGATGGTGTGCCACATGGTCGTCGCCAGCAGTAATATTCATCAGTAGTGGTATTCCATGTTGGTGCGACGCTAGCAATTTGATTTTCAGATTTACAGCAATGCAATTCCAATCAAAATGACATCATAACCCGGTTAAAGAACAATAATTAAATCAACTTTTAACAGTACTAAATAGACGCAAATAAAAACATTTAAGTTCAAAATGTACTTATTAACATAGTTCACCAAAGTATCAAAAAGAGGCAAGTAACACATGTACAAGTTCAACTAAATAGAGGTGGTATAACATGAGATCTGCCATGCATGCCTATTAGCTAACTAGATTTTTCAGCGGCGGACTCACGGTCATAGTCTGGAGTAAGTGAACCATCGCTGCCAGCAGTCCTGTAGTAGACCACGATCTTGTCATGATCATACTCGAGGTAGAACGTGACTCTCTCCCGAGCTTCCATCTCCTAAGTAGTTGCAAGGGCTCTCCGATCAGGGCAACCGAAATAGGTGTGGTTTTGCTTGTTGATGATAAGACAATTGAAGTGTTTGACCATCAACATCTTCATGAGTGTCGTGGACTTAACACGGCAGATGCCCTAGTGAAAGGACTTAGGTGTGGAGCCATCGCAACTAGGTTAGCTTAAAGGGGTTGAACGGGACAAAGGACACAAGGAGTTTACCCAGGTTCGGCCCCTCTCGATGAGGTAAAAGCCTACGTCCTGCTTCTAGTTATATTGCTTGAGTTTAGATTACAAGGGACCGAATACACTTGACCTAGTTCTTGATTGGTTGTCTCTTGAGTTAACCCACCGCCGGGCCACCCCTTTATATACAGGTTGATGCCCGGCGGCATACGGAGTCCCGGCCGGCTCACACAAATGTGACTGGCTCGGTTTCGAACTAAACCTGTCTTATAGAACAAGTTTAATACATAGCGGCTCACACCCTTGGGCCTCAAGTCTCCTCCGGGTCTTGGGCCTTCAATAAGTTTATGTTACAACCCTAGAATTGCTTGTAAGTAATTGCATGAAAGCATTCATGCATATTTAAATTCAAGAAATTTGAAATGGGGATTGATAAACCCTAGAAGCAAATGAAATTCAACTAGGGTCAAAATTAAATCTTTTTAATGAACCCAAAATGGCCTTCAGAAAAGTTCATCGATTTGGAAGGGGTGAAAACTTCTGCCAAAAATGATGCACACAATTCTAGGACATTTCTGGATTTTTGAATTAAACCTTAATGTATTGAATTGGAGCTATTAATCCCTATAAAATATTTAGTGGTTCCAATAATTTGAAAACTTGCTGAGGGCCACTGGAATAATTCAGAGAGTGCCCACAAAAAGTTCCAGAGATTATAAAAATGGTTTGGTCTTTGAACTAAATAAAAAAAACACAAATAGAAAAACAAAAATAGAAAAGAGGGAAACCTTAACTGGCACTCACCTGCGGCCCAGCAAGCCGGCCCAGTCCACTGGCCCCTGCCAGTCATCCCCTTCCTCACGCCAGGAGGACAAGGGCACGCGCCCGACGCGCGCGGCCACGCGCCCGGCCACCTCCAGGCAGCCTGTCTGTGCCTTGATGGTTTGTACGTCCACACGCACCCCCTGCCTCTCTCTCTCACTCTCCCTCGCTCTCACCCCCTTTCCTAGATCTCTCTCTCTCTCTCTCTCTCTCTCTCTCTCTCGCACCCGAGCGCTGCCATCGCCGCTGCTCGCCGCCCGTGCAGCCACAGCCACCGCCTCGCCTCTGAGCCGTGACAGAAAGGTCTGATGCAATGCCTACTTCATATCCCTCGAGCCACGCGTTGCGGGAGGGCCTGCAACACCATCACCACCGTTGTCTTTAACCTCGGGCACCACCGATCACCCTCGCCGATTCGTCGTCCTCAGCACGTCCCGGCTACCCCGAGCGTCGCTTTGTGATCTACGTGAGCCCCGCCGTCTTTCCCCTCTCTTCTCGCTCCCGAACGCATCCCCTAGCTGTGCTCTTCCCCGGAGCCAAAAGCTTCCGCCGCCCGCCATGTCACTACCATCGCTGTAGCCGCTTAGGCTCAAACCTGAGCGTGTTTGCATGCTCAGTATAGCTCCAGGAGCACGTAGAAGCCACATGTTTCTCCTGCCGTGCACCATAGCGACGTTTGCATCATCACCCAAACTTCGGCCACCGCCTAGCTCGCTACTGCCATCACCACAGACCACCGCAGCTCCCCCTGCTTGCTCCATCAGATGCGCGCGAGCTTCAGCTCGCCGTTGAGACCAACCGCGGCTCAAACCGCGGCCTGTAGGCGAAACCCGAGCCGCTCCAGTGTGCCTCCACCGTGTTTTTGGTCGCCGACGTGGCGAAGTCATTAGCCGCTAACATCCCAGTTAATTAACATCTAGTGACACTGACAGCTGGGCCCCGCTGCCTAATTAAACACGGTTTTGTGCCTGCTTAGTTTTAACTAACCACAGAGGCCCCACGCTTCAGCTTTGACCTTGCTGGCGTGGCCCTTAACCTACCCCACCCGTCAGTGACCCGAGCGAGCAATGTGACATTGACCAATGGGTCCCACAGGTCAAGTTTGATCGGGCCGACTCAGTTGACCTGCTGACATCAGCATTGCGCAATGCTAACGCAGTAATTATTTTTTGGAATTTAAATAAATCTTAAATGATTTATTTATTTCAGAAAATATACTAAACTTCTAGAAATCATAGAAGATCAACTATAAGTCCAAATAAAATAATTTATATATGAAAAATTATCAAAAAAATTCAGTCTATCCATTTGTACCATTTCCATGCATGTTTGAGCAACTTATGCCTATGGATAAGGTCAAATCAATTAAGTGGCATTGGAATAATCACATATGGAGTTTGAATTTGAATCTTGTATTCAAACAGACTCCATTTAATTTGTTGCTAGCTGCATGTAACATCCCAAATTTTCAATTTGGAATGTTATACATAGATCATAATTGCATTTCATGTTTTTGCATTTTGTTCGTGGAGTTCCTCGAAATTCTAAGCAACTCAAGGACCTACGGAGAGAGTTGGGAATTTTACCGTTTTCGTGTTTGAGTTCGCTCGAATACCGGTACGAGGATAGTGTGATTCTAATAATTTTTCTCTCCTAAAAATATTTCTAAATAAAATATATGAGCGGAGATAATATGACTTCTCCAAAATAACAGAAATATTGGAGGAAAAAAATGTTAAAATCACTTTTGGTATTTTTCTGGATTTATTTTCGGATTTATTTGCATAGGAAAAATACGCGTTTTTCAAAATTGCATTCAGGTCCGGGAAAAATGTTCACTTTGTCCTAAATATTATTAGAGGACGGTGAAAATTTATTTCGGGAATTTTGAAGTCCGTTTGGTATTTCTTTCGTTAGTTTTTCTGTGCCGGGACTCTTTTAGAAAAAAAAGGGAACCGACCTAGTCTCGTACTGGGTCGGGAGACTGGGCTTTATAAGCCGCAGCCCCGCCGGCCCAACTCGCCTCGCCCGCCCCC
This sequence comes from Secale cereale, assembly GCA_902687465.1. Lineage (NCBI taxonomy): Eukaryota > Viridiplantae > Streptophyta > Magnoliopsida > Poales > Poaceae > Secale > Secale cereale. Next base: position 206,297,953 of record LR738712.1, read on the forward strand.
ACAGCCGCCCGAAACCCTAGCCCGAGCCGCCGCCGCCGTCGGAAGCCGCGCCGCCGTCCTCGCCTCCCGCCGCCCCGCCGCCGCGCTGCCCCGCCGCGCCGCTAGCCCACAGCCGCCGCCGCCGCCCCTCGCCGGAGTCCGCCGGAGTTCGCCGGAGTTGAGGTAGTTTTTCTTAGGTTAATAGATCGGTTTTGTTTAGGAAAACCTAGATCTGTTTTTTTAATAGATCGGTTCGGTTTTTTTATTTTCCACCGGTTTAGTTAAATAGCGGACATTCGTCCGTACGTTCGTTTTAACGAACGGTTTTCGTTAGTTAACCGCAGACAGCGAACGTTCGTTCGTTAGCCTGTTCGTCGCTTTTCTTTTTCGGGGTATTTATCCGCGATTATTCAGATCGCGATTTCTGCCCTGATCTTATTTTTCGTTTTTCTTTTCGCTTGAGAGTCGGAATCACGTGATTCGAAATCCCAGATCTTCGTCTCGAAGCCCTCTTTACGATAGATCAACTTGAACAAGATTTTGGCTACTGTAAAATTTGATTTTTGGCCAACTAGTAATTCGGAGCTCGTTTCTTTCGCAGTTTGAGTTTCGTTGCTTCTTTCGAGTTGATTCTTTTTGCAAACCGGAGTTCTTAAGTTGAACTTTCTGGTTAGATCTCTTATTTGAGTTTTACCCGTGCATTAGCTAAGTACTTATTGTATGCTTGTTTGTTTGATTGACGATAGAGTACCCGGAGTGCGCCGCTTGCTACTTTGAGTCTCTAGGTTTTGCGGATCATCAGCAAGGCAAGTAACACTTTGATCATGCTTTCCAATTACCCAGTTTTCATTGCATTAGATATATCCTCAAACACATTGCATGAGTAGGATCAATTAACTTGTGGGGTTGGGAAGTAGTTTAAGGTAGTACCTATTACCTGCATTACATTCAAAACCCTTGGGAGTTACTTCTACGTTTGCTGCTAGGACATGCTATGCTCGTAGACGTGGATTGGGTGAGTAAAATCCATGACAGATGTGAGTTTGTTTAACTAATGGTTCAACTTAAGGTGGCAACATTAATACACATCTGGGTGGATTGAGGCATCTGGGTATTCCAGGATTGCTTGTTTTTTCTTTTGGACCGCCACCCAGGCTCAAAGGGATCATGAGATTTTTCATACTAGAAACTTTCGTGTGCAGCCACAATGCTATTATGGGCTCTAGCATAGTATGAGTAGGTTGTGCGAACTCTTACAGTGGTGGACTAGCAGATGTAGGGGATGTAGGTTGGTACGGTCCGCCCGATCGCAAGGTGCTAGCGCTTCTGAAAGACTATGTCTCGGTCATCCGTTTCTCAAACATCATGCAGTGCGAGAAACCAAACGGAGGCGATCGAGTCTTGTGGGAAAAGTGCACAAACCTCTGCAGAGTGTACAAACTGATCATGATTAGCCGTGTCCCCGGTTATGGACATCTTGAGTATCTAGTACTTGGATTTTCATGTGCATCTCAACATGTTACTTTAATTTAATTTTGTTGGGTTTAATGATGAACTTTAATTGGGGTTGAGAGGATGTCTATCTTCTCAACGATGTTTCAACTACCATGATAGTTAATTAAAATGCATTCCTTTGAAGTAGGAAAAAATTGGCTTTACACAAAAACTTAACCATAGAGCTTTCCACCAGCCATATTGCATATAGTATAGCTTTACTTCCATTGCATTCTCTTGTGTTACCTTGCCAGCATATTCCATGTGCTGACCCGTTTTTGAGCTGCAACGTTTTATGTTGCAAACTTTTCAGATGACGAATAAGATGACTTTTAGGTCGTGGTTCTATACTCAGTGATGCCGCTGGAGTTGATGGACTCACTTATCTTCCAAGCCTTCCGCTGTTATCGTGTTAGACGGCCTTCAGCCATATTATTTGTAATAAATTCATCGTTGGACTATCGATGTAATAAGTGTGTTATTGCTACTCTGTTATAAATCCTTCAAGTACCGTGCGTGTCAGCATTACTGATCCAGGGATGACATTGATGCACGGAGATCAGACTGTTTGAGATCTGGTCGCTACAAGATGGTATCAGAGCACACGCTGACTATAGGACACGACCACTAAGACAAGCCCTAGAGAACAATTCACTCTTCTCTTTGTGACTCCTCATCTTTTCTACTCTTTAGGATGGTGGAAGCAAAGCACAAGTTCATGCAACCGGATGAAGAAACACCCTTTGGACGACACCTGAAGGAAGTCACAAGATATCTCAACATTGGATTACCAAGTTTCACTGGAACCTACAACGCCACTCTACCTGAGGAGGAGCGTTGGTTGATTCAAGCTCAAGTTCCAGGAAGGACGTTTGCACCCGTCACCTCACTCATAGCATTTTCCTTTAATGCACCTACATGAAGCCTAGGAAGGAGTATGGCAGCCCATATTGCTATGGGAAAGATTGGAGAAGTCTACCAGCAGGAGCTAAAGGGCACTATCTACCAGATTTGTGGACGCCGAGATGAGAATTGGGATATGATCAGCACCCGGAAGGATATATCCATAGCAGCATTCATCCACGAGTTGAACCACCACATTCGTCGCCAGGAGCACCAGATGTGTGCTGGGATGATAGATTTGAAGAAAGCCCTAAATAGGAATTTGGAGCTAGAGGAACAACTCAAGTCTACACGCGACGGATATGAGGAGGAGATGAAGATACTTGTGGAGAAGAATGATGACTTGACCCGGAAGTTAGGGATACTCATGGGAGAAGAAGACGAGGAACAAGAACCCAAGGAGATTCCACCGGAAGACTATATCGTCATAGATGACACAGATTCGGAAGCTGAGGATAGCAAGGATGAAGACTATGAAGATGAAGCTGGAGCAGATATTATGGAATCCTCTGCCGATCAATATTTTTAGATGACCACCCTGAGACTAGTAGTTTACCTCCATATATTAGATTTAGAGCACCTTTGTAACGATCGTTAGATTTGTAAGACCTTGTTTGAAATTGATTGGTGTGATATGATTGTGTGTTTTTCTCATGTGCATATGGGTAGTGATTTTCCCTTAGACATCTTTTCTATTCTAATCTCTTCCCTCTACACCCATCAGATGCCTCCAAGACGTGAATTCGAGTTTCCCCCTGAGCTCACCCAGTTGATCCAGCAACAGAACACCCTGATGCAACTTCTTGTCCAGAACACTCAGAACAACCAGAACAACAACAACAACAACCCTCCACCACCACCACCTATGGACAACCTGACACGTTTCTTAAGGTTGCAACCACCCGTGTTTGCTAGCAGCATCGAACCAATAGTGGCTGATGACTGGTTACGCAAGATTGGAAGGGATTTGACCACCGCCAATTGCTCGGATGCTGAGAAGGTGCGATTTGCCGCACACCAGTTGTCTGGACCAGCCGCAGCATGGTGGGAGAATTACACAGCCACTTACCCCGTAGCCAATGTCACTTGGGATCAGTTTCAGCTAGCTTTTCGTACCGCCCATGTCTCAACTGGAGCTATGAGTATGAAGAAGCAGGAGTTTCGTAATTTGCGCCAAGGGAACCGTACTGTAGCCCAGTACGTGGATGAGTTTAGTACCCTATCTCGTTATGCCCCAGATGTTGTGGCCACATATGCCAAGAAGCAGGAGAGATTTATGGAAGGGCTGAATGATGAGATGAGTGTACAGTTGATGGTGGCAACTTTCAATAACTATCAGGAGTTGGTTGACCGCGCCCTGATGATTGAAAGGAAGCATCAGCAGATTGAGAGTCGCAAGAGGAAGTGTGGGCAAGGAAAGTATAACTCTGGAGCTCAGCAGAAGCCACGCTTTACCCCTAAAGCGGTAGGACAGTTTCAACATACCCATGGAGGAAGTAGCTCGCACAACCACACTGGCACGAAGAACAGAAATGGGAATGGAAACGGGAATGGAGCCAATGGAAACCAGAACCGCCCTACACCATCCACACCCACCAAGAGGGATTTTAGCCATGTCACTTGTTATAAGTGTGGGAAGACTGGACATTATGCCAATGAATGCCCAGAAGTTAAGAATGGGAACGGCAATGGAAATGCCGGGAAGAAGCCCAACCCTTTCAACAAAGGACAAGTGAACCACGTGATTGTGGAGGAAGTAGAAGAGCAACCAGATGCAGTTATAGGTAAGTTCTTAGTTAAGTCCTTTACTGCACTCGTTCTTTTCGATACTGGTGCATCGCATTCATACATTTCAAGGGGATTCGTGGATAAGTATAAGCTGCCGACCCAAGCCCTTAGATCTCCCATGTTAGTAACCTCACCAGGAGCAGAGTATATGGCTAAGTCATGGTGTGATCAGTTGCCCTTAAGGATTGGTAATTACATTTTCCCTTCAGACATAATAGTATTGGAATCTCAAGGACTGGATGTGATACTAGGCATGGATTGGTTATCTAAGTATGAAGGGAATATAGAATGTGCCAGTAAGACCATTTTGCTTACTACGCCGGAAGGAAGAAGGATCAAGTATGTATCCCGGCATGAGTCAAAGAGGAGTAGATTAAATTCCCTGTCAGGAGTTGTACAGGAGGAAGTGCCAGTAGTGAAGGATTATCCGGATGTGTTTCTCGAAGAATTGCCAGGAATGCCACCGGATAGAGATATAGAGTTATTGATTGAACTTTTTCCAGGCACCTGGCCAATTTCTAAGAGACCATATAGGATGCCCGCAAAGGATTTGGAGGAAATTAAGAAGCAGATTAAGGAGTTACTGGATAAAGGATTCATATGCCCAAGTTCTTCGCCTTGGGGTTCGCCAGTACTTCTAGTGGAGAAGGATGGATCGTTAAGAATGGTTGTTGACTACCGAGGATTGAATGAAGTAACGATCAAGAACAAGTACCCATTGCCAATGATCAATGATCAGTTCGATAGATTGCAAGGAGCTAAGGTATTTTCTAAGATCGATCTGCGATCAGGGTACCATCAATTGAAGATCGGAGAGCAAGATATACCTAAGACGGCCTTTACCACTAGGTATGGGTTGTATGAGTATACCGTTATGTCGTTTGGTCTAACAAACGCACCGGCATACTTTATGAACCTGATGAACAAAGTGTTTATGGAGTATTTGGATAAGTTCGTCGTAGTGTTCATAGATGATATATTGATCTTCTCGAAGGATGAAGAGGAGCATGAAGAACATTTGCGTTTGGTATTGGAGAAGCTCAGAGAGCATCAGTTATATGCCAAGTTTAGCAAATGTGAGTTTTGGTTGAAGGAAGTCAGATTCCTCGGACATGTTATATCCGGAGAAGGAATAGCAGTAGATCCCGCCAAGGTGGACACTGTTACTAGTTGGGAAGCACCGACGACCGTTGGAGAGATCCGGAGTTTTCTTGGACTCGCAGGATACTACCGGAGATTTATCGAGAATTTCTCGAAGATTGCAAAGCCAATGACGGAGTTGTTGAAGAAGGACACCAAGTTCAGTTGGACCGAAGAATGTGAGACTAGTTTCCAGGAGTTGAAGAAAAGGTTGGTATCATCCCCTGTGTTGACTCCGCCAGATCAACATAAGGACTATGAGGTGTACTGCGACGCTTCACGTCGAGGACTTGGAGCTGTTCTTATGCAGGAAGGAAGAGTTGTTTCGTATGCTTCACGACAACTAAAACCTCATGAGATGAACTATGCCACCCATGATTTGGAATTAGCAGCCGTAGTGCATGCATTGAAGACGTGGAGACATTTTCTCATTGGAAACCATTGTGAAGTATATACGGATCACAAGAGCTTGAACTATATATTCACTCAGAAGGAGCTGAATCTTAGGCAAAGGAGATGGCTGGAACTCATTAAGGATTATGACATGAGATTGCATTATCACCCCGGAAAGGCTAACGTAGTAGCCGATGCGCTAAGCCGTAAGAGCCATGTCAATACCCTAATGATGGAGGAGTTTCCAAAGGAGTTAGCCGAGGACCTACGAGAACTACGTTTGGAGATAGTTCCGAGAGGCTATGTAACAACATTAGAAATCCATTCTACCCTGATGGATAGAATCAAAGAAGCTCAGAAAGCTGACAAGGAGGTTGTCGCTATAAAGGAGAGGATGAGCGAAAGAAAAGCTAAAGGATTTCGTGAGGATGAACACGATACCCTATGGTTTGAGGATCGAATCTATGTGCCCAATGACCCGGAGATCAGGAAGTTGATTCTGCAGGAGGCCCATGATTCACCATACTCGATTCACCCAGGAAATACTAAGATGTATTTGGATTTGAAGGATATATTCTGGTGGACCGGTATGAAGAAGGATATTGCGGAGTATGTAGCAGTTTGTGATGTATGCAAGAGAGTAAAGGCAGAACATCAGAAGCCAGCAGGATTGTTACAACCTATGCCAATACCCGAATGGAAGTGGGAGAAGCTTGGCATGGATTTTATCACCGGATTGCCCAGGACCAAAGCAGGATATGATTCAATCTGGGTAGTAGCGGACCGATTGACGAAGGTAGCCCACTTTATTCCTGTGAAAACCACATATACCAGTGCAAAGTTGGCAAAGATATACATGACCAGAATTGTATGTCTGCATGGAGTTCCGAGGAGCATCGTATCAGATAGAGGAACCCAGTTTACCTGAAAGTTCTGGAATCAGTTACATGAAACCTTGGGGTACTAGGCTAGAGTTTAGCACATCGTTTCACCCGCAGACAGATGGACAGACTGAAAGAGTCAACCAGATTCTGGAGGATATGTTAAGAGCCTGTGCATTATATTATGGATCTAGTTGGGATGACAACTTGCCCTACGCGGAGTTCTCATACAACAATAGTTACCAAGACAGTTTGAAGATGGCACCGTTCGAGGCATTGTCTGGAAGGAGATGCCGAACACCGTTGTCGTGGGACGAAGTTGGAGACCGACAATTGTTTGGACCAGACTTAATCAAAGAGTCTAAGGAGAAGGTGAAGTTGATTCGAGATAGACTGAAGGTAGCTCAATCCAGGAAGAAGAGTTATGCCGACTCGAAGCGCAAGGAGATAACCTATGAGATCGGAGACAGAGCATACTTGAGAGTATCGCCTCTGCGAGGAGTTAAGCGTTTCGGAGTTAAAGGGAAGTTAGCCCCGAGATTTGTGGGACCTTACCGTGTTTTGGAACGCATGGGAGAGGTTGCCTATAAGTTGGAATTGCCCGAAGGATTGTCAGGAGTGCACGACGTGTTTCACGTTTTGCAGCTTAAGAAGTGTCACGCGGAGATGGCCGACATACCGCTTAGAGACACAGTACCCCTGGAAGCAATTCAGTTGGATAGTGATCTGACCTACGAGGAGAAGCCTGTTAAGATTCTCGAATTTTCGAGTAGAGTTACTCGCAGCAAGGTTATCAAGTTTTGCAAAGTTCGGTGGAGTCACCACACCGAGGAAGAAGCCACCTGGGAACGAGAAGATGATCTACGCAAGAACCACCCACACCTGTTCTCTAGCCAAGTCGAATCTCGAGGGCGAGATTCATTCTAATGGGGGTAGGTTTGTAACATCCCAAATTTTCAATTTGGAATGTTATACATAGATCATAATTGCATTTCATGTTTTTGCATTTTGTTCGTGGAGTTCCTCGAAATTCTAAGCAACTCAAGGACCTACGGAGAGAGTTGGGAATTTTACCGTTTTCGTGTTTGAGTTCGCTCGAATACCGGTACGAGGACAATGTGATTCTAATAATTTTTCTCTCCTAAAAATATTTCTAAATAAAATATATGAGCGGAGATAATATGACTTCTCCAAAATAACAGAAATATTGGAGGAAAAATGTTAAAATCACTTTTGGTATTTTTCTGGATTTATTTTCGGATTTATTTGCATAGGAAAATACGCTTTTTTCAAAATTGCATTCAGGTCCGGGGAAAATGTTCACTTTGTCCTAAATATTATTAGAGGACGGTGAAAATATATTTCGGGAATTTTGGAGTCCGTTTGGTATTTCTTTCGTTAGTTTTTCTGCGCCGGGACTCTTTTAGAAAAAAAAGGGAACCGACCTAGTCTCGTACAGGGTCGGGAGACTGGGCTTTATAAGCCGCAACCCCGCCGGCCCAACTCGCCTCGCCCGCCCCCGCAGCCGCCCGAAACCCTAGCCCGAGCCGCCGCCGCCGCCTTCCGCCACCGCCACCGGAAGCCGCCGCCGCTACCGGAAGCCGCGCCGCCGCCGCCGCCTCCCGCCGCCCCGCCGCCGCGCTGCCCCGCCGAGCCGCCGCCGCCGCGCCGCCCCGCCGCTAGCCCGCAGCCGCCGCCGCCGCCCCTCGCCGGAGTCCGCCGGAGTTCGCCGGAGTTGAGGTAGTTTTTCTTCGGTTAATAGATTGGTTTTGTTTAGTAAAACCTAGATCTGTTTTTTTAATAGATCGGTTCGGTTTTTTTATTTTCCGCCGGTTTAGTTAAATAGCGGACGTTCGTCCGTACGTTCGTTTTAACGAACGGTTTTCGTTAGTTAACCACAGACAGCGAACGTTCGTTCGTTAGCCTGTTCGTCGCTTTTCTTTTTCGGGGTATTTATCCGCGATTATTCAGATCGCGATTTCTGCCCTGATCTTGTTTTTCGTTTTTCTTTTCGCTCGTGAGTCGGAATCAGGTGATTCAAAATCCCAGATCTTCGCCTCGAAGCCCTCTTTACGATAGATCAACTTGAACAAGATTTTGGCTACTGTAAAATTTGATTTTAGGCCAACTAGTAATTCGGAGCTCGTTTCTTTCGCAGTTTGAGTTTCGTTGCTTCTTTCGAGTTGATTTTTTTTGCAAACCGGAGTTCTTAAGTTGAACTTTCTGGTTAGATCTCTTATTTGAGTTTTACCCGTGCATTAGTTAAGTACTTATTGTATGCTTGTTTGTTTGATTGCGATAGAGTACCCGGAGTGCGCCGCTTGCTACTTTGAGTCTCTAGGTTTTGCGGATCATCCGCAAGGCAAGTAACACTTTGATCATGCTTTCCAATTACCCAGTTTTCATTGCATTAGATATATCCTCAAACACATTGCATGAGTAGGATCAATTAACTTGTGGGATTGGAAAGTAGTTTGAGGTAGTACCTATTACCTGCATTACATTCAAAACCCTTGGGAGTTACTTCTACGTTTGCTGCTAGGACATGCTATGCTCGTAGACGTGGATTGGGTGAGTGAAATCCATGACAGATGTGAGTTTATTTAACTAATGGTTCAACTTAAGGTGGCAACATTAATACACATCTAGGTGGATTGAGGCATCTGGGTATTCTAGGATTGCCTGTTTTTCTTTTGGACCGCCACCCAGGCTCAAAGGGATCATGAGATTTTTCATACTAGAAACTTCTGTGTGCAGCCATAATGCTATTATGGGCTCTAGCATAGTATGAGTAGGTTGTGCGAACTCTTACAGTGGTGGACTAGCAGATGTAGGGGATGTAGGTTGGTACGGTCCGCCCGATCGTAAGGTGCTAGCGCTTCTGAAAGACTATGTCTCGGTCATCCGTTTCTCAAACATCATGCAGTGCGAGAAACCAAACGGAGGCGATCGTGTCTTGTGGGAAAAGTGCACAAACCTCTGCAGAGTGTACAAACTGATCATGATTAGCCGTGTCCCCGATTATGGACATCTTGAGTATCTAGTACTTGGATTTTCATGTGCATCTCAACATGTTACTTTAATTTAATTTTGTTGGGTTTAATGATGAACTTTAATTGGGGTTGAGAGGATGTCTATCTTCTCAACGATGTTTCAACTACCATGATAGTTAATTAAAATGCATTCCTTTGAAGTAGGGAAAAATTGGCTTTACGCGAAAACTTAACCATAGAGCTTTCCACCAGCCATATTGCATATAGTATAGCTTTACTTCCATTGCATTATCTTGTGTTACCTTGCCAGCATATTCCATGTGCTGACCCGTTTTCGGGCTGCAACGTTTTATGTTGCAGACTTTTCAGACGACGAGTAAGATGCCTTTTAGGTCGTGGTTCTATTCTCAGTGATGCCGCTGGAGTTGATGGACTCACTTATCTTCCAAGCCTTCCACTGTTATCGTGTTAGATGGCCTTCAGCCATATTATTTGTAATAAATTCATCGTTGGACTATCGATGTAATAAGTGTGTGATTGCTACTCTGTTATAAATCCTTCAAGTACCGTGCATGTCAGCATTACCGATCCAGGGATGACACTGATGCACGGAGATCAGACTGTTTGAGGTCTGGTCGCTACACTGCATTAGCCCAAATCACGGCATATTGCCATGTCATGATCATGCATCATATTGTGCATTGCATTGATTGTGTTCTTTCTCTGTTGCCGGTGGTTGTTCCCCCTTAATAGACGTATGTTCCAATGATGAGATCGATGACAGCGATGAAGAACTATACTATCTTCAAAGTGCCAGGCAAGCATAACCCCCTCGTTCATTCTGATACAATCCCGGTCTCTCACTCCCGCTCTCTTTACTGCATTAGGACAGCAACATTTCAACTGTTACATGCTGTAGTAGTTGAACCCCTTTCCTCTGCATGACCTGTCATTGCCACAATAAATAGATGAAACCCACTAGCATGAGTAGGAGTTGTTTGAGCCCTGATGTGCCTACTCATTCATGCTTGTTTGTCATGCCTGTTATTGCTTAGAGTTGTGTCAGGTCTGGTTCATCGGGAATGAATTGGAAAGTTGTGGACATGTCCTACTGTTGAGAGCTAAGTGTGTGAACACGATTTGGTAAAGGTAGCGATGAGAGGCCATGTAGGAGTACACGGTGGGTTATCTCATTGAAGCTGTCCTCAGGAACAGAGTCATGTGTTTCTGATCCATCAACAGTTACTACCACACATTGGGTTCCAGTAACTCGACCCCTCTCGGCTTATTAATCGCCTCGATCTCTGTCCAGGAGTTGCAACTAGTATCTGGTGTTTGTAGGTTGTGTTAGTAGTCTACCAAGTGGCACTTGGTACAGGTGGGCTTGGGACAGACTAGGCACCGTGGCACAGTGTACCAAGCGTAGATCCATCCGGCGAGGTGGGATTGGGAACCCTGTACACGTCGTTTGGGGCCGTAAGAGACACTCCGGCCGGCTCTCCTCGCGGACGGAACCCGAATAGGCGATAAACCTGGATTAGAGACTTGTGTGGTTAGTCAGGTCGTGACCGACCCCCTCGCCAGGCTTCCACTTGAAGGTTGCCGAGATGTACGACATGTACAAGGTGGTTGGTGGCGAGAGAGTGTGTGAAGAAGTACACCCTTGCAGGGTTAACATCATCCATGCGAATAGCCGCATCCGCGGTAAAGGACTTCTGGGTTGCCTGTACAGTTCATAGACAAGTGAAAGTAGATACTCTAAAACGCGCAAGATATGCATGAGTGCTATGGATGGCCTTCTCGTAGGGAGATGGGAGCGAATCCATAGTGGTGTATTGATTTGGTGAATATGTGGACTTGTGTGCGCCACCTCAAAAGAGTTACCAACAGTCGTAGTACAGGATAGCCACTGAGTCAAAGCTGGCTTGCTGCAGTTAAACTTCACCACCCCTTTGTTGACAGTGATGCATATGTAGTTATTTCTGATGTAAGTCTTGCTGGGTACATTTGTACCCACGTTTGCTTAATTTATGTTTTTGCAGAGGAGACTTCAGTCTCACTAGTAGTTACGCGTTGACTTCGACGTTTAGCTTGTTACCTCAACTACGATCTAGTACCCTTAGGAGGGTCTTGTAGAGAGTCAGACTTCTCAGCCTTTTTCATTTTTTAGATGTCCGTACTCAGACATGTTATGCTTCCGTTGCTTGTATGCTCTCTATGTTGGGTCATGAGACCCATATTTGTAATATCTGGCTCCTCGGAGCCTAATGAATAAATACTTTGATTCATAGAGTTTTGTTGTGATGCCATGTTGTATTTCCGCATATCGAGCATATTGTGTGTATGTTATTGAAATGCTTGGTATGTGTGGGATCCAACACCTAGTTGTTTACCCTTGGTAGCCTATCTTATGGGGAAATGCCTCCTAGTGCTTCCACTGAGCCTTTGTAGCTTGCTACTGCTCCGGAACACATGGATTGACCGGCATGTGTCCTTCCTTGCTCCTGTGTCTGTCTCCTCTCGGGAAATGTCATGCGGTGTATACTGGAGTCCTGTTAGCTTGCTACAACCTGGCAACACTCGCTGCTGACCGACACATGCATTGTTGGGTCATGTATGCCTGTCCCTGTAATTTAGCGCCACTTTTGGTTTATAACTAGCCATGTCGGCCCGGGTTCTCTGTCATATGGATGCTAGCGACACTATCATATACGTGAGCCAAAATACACAAACGGTCCCGGGCCAGGTAAGGTGACACCCGTGGGGATACCGTGCGTGAGGCTGCAAAGTGATATGATGTGTTACATGCTAGACTGGTGTGACTTAGGATTGGTGTCGTGGCAGCTTTGGTATCAGAGCCTGACTGCCTGTAGGATTACCAAGCCAAACTGGTCGAAGTCGTGTCTAGAAATTCTTTAGTTATATAAGGGAATTGATTGTGGAAGGGAACGCAAGGCTCTTTTTACTTCTTTACCCTATGCTTCTAATCTGAGTTGTCCTCTTCTTCTACGGGGATTAAGGACTAGGCTTCCCATCAATTTATTAGGATCACGTTAATGGTGGATTTAATTCTCAATTCAGTTTCAAGTACTTCGGTTGGTTAAATACTTGGTCTCAGAACCTTGACATTATGATGTTGAGTGGTTATGCTATCATTTTGAAGGATGTCTCAAATGTTTTTGAGCATTTGCAGCCGTTATGCTGTCCGAGTCATCCCAGGTTTCTAATCAATCTGATGCATTTGCAAACATTTCCTCCCTATTCCCAATATCCTTTTAGGCCAGACTAATCACACTAATCGGTGTGTTGAGGTACTCCATTGCCTCGACATATTTGTTGAAACTATCAGGAAACTAGGACATCATAGATAGCCACCCAGTAAACCAACCTTGTGTTGTGTTCTCAGTGTGATGATTCTAGCCATTACTCTCAAAAGCATCCCGTGATGCCATTTAGATGGTAGGTATTTATATTCCTGGGTTCTTGAACCCAAGATTCATTCTACTTACTTTATGTTGATAGTGTTTGCTCGTTCCTTTAGGATATTACTAACCTTGTGATAGCCTTCGAGGTCCGTGATATGTCATTCTCCCAATACCATGAACCGTTATGGTAGAAGTTCTTTTGAACCAAAAGATCACAACCAGAGTGCTCTTGATGAGTTCTTCATTCCACATTGTGACTCTACCAATTCTACCTTTTTGCATGGGTTATCCGGAAGTAATATGTTGAACTAGTTCGACATGATAATCTATGCATCCACAACTCATAAATTTATATGTTCCTTTGAGTTGTCCCTCTTTAGTTGTATTATGACCCCCGTCTACCAGTTGATAGTCAGGAGTAGTTTGGCATTCGTGTTCATCGATGCCTTTTACACTTGTGGTCCATCAAGGCATTCTATTCTGGAATGACTAGGAGAAACAAACTCCAGAACCTCATCCATTTCCAGGATTGGGTCAGAGTAGTTGTATTTCGCAGGTCAAAATGCCAATCCAGCTTCTAATCTGTTCTACCTTGGAGTATTATTATCTTTATGTCAAGAATGTCATGGGAATTGTACAACCTCCTATGAACTCTTGATGAAGTGATACTTCTCACCATTATTATTCATTGCTTGGTCTCCGTGCTGTTGTAGCCGGAATACTGACAAGTGAGTCATCATGTGAGAAATCAATACTCCTAGCAATTCCGTTGCCTGGTAGTTAATGGACGATAATCTCATTCCTAGTGTGCTGGTTACTGAATCACCATTCTAAGATTGATCGTGCTACCTAGTCCATTTTTCTGGTGTACTCTTCGATCAATGAGTTAGGATTGTTTCAATCTCTCGCTCTTTTGATCATATCGTCTTGCCCTGAAAAGCAAGATTTTTCTCGCGCTTAATAACATATCGGTGGTCCATGATTTTCCGAATATCTACTTGGAAGTATCACCTGGTTGATCCCTGGCCGTTATGTTGAGCTCGTAATTGAGTTGGTTTTCCTATGAACCACCCCTTCTCCAAGAATCTGTGTTGGATACCCCGAACTAGTTGGCTAAGCTAAAACAACAACTTGGAGAGTTTGAAGATAAAAGATTCTCTTAACTTAGTTCATTGCCAAAGGGATATCCCTGAGTTTGTGTGTTGTTGAAGAAAGATGATATCTTCATCGATTGATCCTCGTGATCAGTTGTTGGATCCATTGTCGTGTCAAAACTTTGATTTGAATGTGGGCTATCGTCAAGTCAAATCAAAACCTAAGATGTTCGTAACGTTGTCTTACTCCACTACAAAAAAAAGACACATCCGTGACATTTTGGGCCGAACGAAACTTTTTTCTGTCATACGTGTGACACTTATATAACAATAATTGTGACAAAACATGGTATCATCATAGATGTGGTGGGGTCCTACTTCTATGACAAAAATCATGACAGAAAATGGGCTTTTCGTCCTGGGCGGGCCGGAGATGTAGCTGCATGACATTCTTTGGGCCGTCCATGATGGAAAAAACCATGGTAGAAGCGAGGGCGAGGAAAATATCGGGGTGTTCCCGGTTATGGTGGGTGGTCGGGGCCGAGCGATGCACGTTTTTCTCGTACACGCACGCACGTGGGTGCGAGGCGTTGGGCTCTAACTAAACCCGAGCGAGGTGTTGGGCAGTAACTGAACCCGAGCGATTGCACTGCAGGCTACGCGTTACTGAACCCGAGCGATCGATCAATGGCTGTTAACTGAACCCGATCGAGCGATTCCTTCGCTACTACTGCTAACTGAAGCCGATCGATGCTGCCTCTGCATGAACAGTGAGCGTTGCTGGGGGAGTTGGATGAACAGTTCCCGGTGGGGGTGGCTGAACAGGACCCCGTGGTGTTGCCTCTGCATGAACATGACCCCGTTCGATCGAGCCAGTTGGGGCTGCATGAACATGACCCCGTGGAGGGCTGCATGAACTGGACCACCCCATGGAGGGCTGCATGAATAGTAGATGGTGGAGGGCTGGATGAACAGTAGCCCATGGAGGGGTGGTTGAACAGGAGCCCGTGGAGAGGGCTGGTTGAACAGTAGCCGGTGGAGTAGCGCGCGGTGGAGGCTGAACAGTCGCAGGTGGAGGCTGGAGGAGGTCGACGGTGGATGAACAGTAGCCCGTGGAGGCTGGAGGGGGTTGACGGTGGTGATGAACACTATCCTGTGGAGTCCCGTTTTGTAGTACGCCACACCCCTCCCGATGAACAGGACCCCCGTTTCGACTATAGCGCTCCAACACAAGTCTGTTTCCTCCGTTTTGCGGTATGCCACACCCCTCACGATCAACAGTACCCCCGTTTCGATCGTAGGAGGTCCGTTTCCTCCGTTTTGCGGAACGCCAGACCCCTCCCGATGAACAGGATCCCGTTTCGAACGTGGCCAGTCGACCACAAGGCTGTTTCCTCCGTTCTGTGGTACGCTAGGCCTCGTTTCCATCGGCTGTTCCGTCCAAGCCCTCCCGATGCACACGACGACGCATTCCATTCCGACCCAGCCGGTTGGCTCCCCATGAACACGACGACGACGCTGTTTCTCCATTTCGACCCAGCCATGTACACGAGCCCTGGCCGTACGTATGCGCGAGTAGGCGTTCGAGACCCTGCCCGTATGTACGTACGTGGCCGTATTTTCTTTCTTGCACACTTGCCGCTGTACGTACGTGTACATGCTACATGCGCGCCTCTACATCGACCAGTATGTACATACACGTTCGCGAACAGAATGACAACGCTACGTACGCTTCGACCAGGTGGGTCCCGACTGCCAGGCACTTCCTTGCATGCGAAGATGTAGCTGGTGGATCTCAGCAGTCAGGGGGGCGAATCAATTTTTTTGCCCGGACGCACTTCCTTGCGTGCGAAGATGTAGCTGGTGGGTCCCAGCAGTCAGGGGAGACGTTTTTTTGCGAAATCGGTGGCCCGTCCGGTGGGTCCCCGTTGTCAGGTGGAGGAATAATTATTTTGTGCGTAATAAGGAGGCACTTCCTTGCTGCGGCCGTTGACCCAGCTGTTAGCCTCTCCACATACAGTCCACGTCCGACGGAAGCCGTTCCTTGACCACATTGACCACGCCGCGCCGAGAGCACCAGGGCGGTGGACGACAGCGAGGCATAGGAAGGGGACGACACGGAGCCGGGGAAGACGCGGCAGTGGATGCCCACGTGTAGAGGAGTAGGAGGGTTCACTGGTTCGCTGGGGTGTGAGGCTGCCATCACCGTAGAATAACAGGGGGTGTGGGTGAGTAGAGGGATGGCCCGGCCAGCGGTCGGAATAGTATGGGGCGGTGAGGCCTCCATAGCAGCACAGCTGGCCACGAGAGGCAGGAGCATGCGGCATGACCGGCGCTGCTTTGGGCGGCTGGAGCAACAAGACCAGAGGTTGAAGAAGCACTACAGCCGTTGGATGGATATCGTATGATCACTGGAGCTAGAATCGTTCATATTGACTAAGTTGACAAAGCACTCCGTCCCCGTCAACTTAGTAGGCCCACAAGTCAGCCTCCCACCAAGGTGGGTCCCAACCACCAGGGGGAGAATTCATTTTTTTGGGCGTAATAAGGAGGCGCTTCCGGTGGGTCCGAGCTAACAGCGGGGGGAACGTTTTTTTCGCACAATACGGTGGCCCGTCCGCTGGGTCCCATCAGTCAGGGGGTAAACATTTTTTTCGCGAAATACGGTGGCCCGTCCGGTGGGACCCTGCTGTCAGGTGGAGGAATCATTATTTTCCGCGTAATAAGGAGGCACTTCCTTGCTTCCCTCTTGGACCCAGCTGTCAGCTTCTCCACATACAGTCCACGTCCGATGGAAGCCGTTCCTTGACCATGTTGACCACGCCGTGCCGAGAGCACCAGGGCGGTGGACGATGGCGAGGCCTAGGAAGGGGACGACACGGAGCCGGGGAAGACACGACAGTGGAAGCCCGCG
The DNA here is from genome assembly GCA_902687465.1 of Secale cereale. NCBI lineage: Eukaryota > Viridiplantae > Streptophyta > Magnoliopsida > Poales > Poaceae > Secale > Secale cereale. Next base: position 206,314,957 of record LR738712.1, read on the forward strand.
TAGAGAGGAGTACGAGGGTTCACTGGTTCAGCTACGGTGTGACCGTGTGATGCTGCCGTCGCCGTGGAATAACAGGGGGTGTAGGTGAGTAGAGGGATGGCCTGACCAGCGGTGGGAGTAGTAGGGGGCGGTGAGGCCTCCGCGGCATCACAGCCGGCCATGGGAGCCAGGAGCACGCGGCACGATCGGCGCTGCTTTGGGCGGCTGGAGCAAGAAGACCAGAGGTTGAAGAAGCACTACGGCTGTTAGATGGACATCATACAGTCACTGGAGATAGAATCGTTTATATTGACTGAGTTGACAAAGCCCTTGGTACGCGTCAACTTAGTAGGCCCACAGGTCAGCCTCCGAAACGGTGCGCCCCAGATGTCAGTGGGAGGAATCATTTTTTTGGCGGCTGAAGCAAGAATATCCGAGATTGAAGAAGAAGCATGACATCCGTTGGATGGACATCCAACGGCCACAGCTGCCAGAACCGTGTGTTGTTGACAAAGCCTTTCATACGCGTCAACTTAGTTTTTTAGGCGACGCGTCAACTTAGAAGGCCCACAAGTGTGTGGCAGAGAACATATAGCCCATTTGCGATTTGTAGGAATGTACAACTCATTTTTTAATTCTAATGGAATTTACTACAGCGCATTACAGTTTGTTAAAAGTACAACCCACTTTCTAGCTTGTCACACCCTGCATTTTGTAACATGTCATTTGCATCAATGAAGCATGAAAATTTGGACCAGCAATTTTTTTTGGCATCATTTGGCTTTTACTTGGAATTGAGTTTTTCTTCATATGCTTTTCATGTGCTCATTAAAGTCAACTATTACCTCTTGTAGAATTCATCTCCATACTCCAAACTTATGCCCAATGATCATACCAAGTGTTTATAATAGTATAGTATTTTCTTATAAAAATATTTTGGCCAAAATGTATTTTATAAATTTAGTATTCCAAAAACCCCTGAATTGAGGTTTGCACTGCAAGTGCTTGATTTAGGGTGAGAAAATTATTTCAAAAAGTATATTTGAGACCTAGTAGTCATAGGACTCCCAGAAACCACAAAAGTATAATTTTAGAAGTTATTTTCCTATTTTATTTAAAAGCTTTTTCTTAAGGCCAGAAATGGTCTTTAATAGGGAAAAATTATTTAAGTATTTTAAAAATATTTGCCAAAATTCAGGGAGACTCATAGGACATATATTGTCCATATATAATAGTTTCAACACTTGGTCATGTTCAAAATAATGGGCTAATCCCTCCAAAACCCTTTATGGATATTTCAAGCTTTTGAAATATTTACAAAGGAAATATTCTCCAAAAATTATAGGGAAATTCTATCATGTCATATATGACATATTTGATGATCTTGCCAAGCCCCATGCCTTGGGAAGCAAGATAACATCCTCAAAACCCTTCAAAACCATTATGTCCATATTTGAAGTTTGAGCAACTTTACATTTCCAAACTTGTCCAAATGCTCTCAAACTTGGTGCACATGCTAGAATGGTCTAATAAGGCATCTAGACCAAATGGCACAAGATTTGGAGTAGAGAAACACGATCAGAATGCCCCAAAACCCTTTCTGTTCAAATGCAAATTTGAAAAACTTTACATTACCAACTTTTTACTTGGAGCTTCAAACTTTGTGGGCATGATCATAACCCCAAATGATGAAACTACACCAAGTGGTGCATCAAGGGGAGATGATTAGCTTGACTTAAACAAGATGAAGCCATTTTTGTTAATTTCTAGGGTTCACCAAAGTTACATTGGCTAGATTCTTCAAATGAGCCCAAATTTGGTGAAATACCCTATTTTCACATAACATTCAATCCTGTTAAGTGTCATGGCAAGTGGAGATCATTTGCTTGACCAAAACTTGATCAAACACCCTATGCCAAATTACCAAAACCCTCTTCTTGATCACTTTTACTATTTACCTTGGCCTCAACTTTCTATCACAACTTCATCTAGTTACTATCTACCCCCAGTAACCCCCCCATGTCCACAGCTCCATGATTGAGGGGTGAAAACCCTAGTTCACCTTGCTGGACAGCCAAAATTCACCAAGTTACCAGCTTCACCTCTCTCTCCTTGATCATCCAGAGCATCCAAAGCCACAGCCGAGCTGCTTGCATCACCCTGGACCCCTCAGACACGGCGGACGCGCCCAGAGGGCCAATGGCATGCCATGGCATGCGATAAGGCCGCTCCAGAGCGCGCTACAGTGCGGGGGCGCACTGTAGCTTCGCCCAATCGCCTGCCCCCGACAGCCTCGAGCTCTCCCCTCGCGCCAGTCGATGCCCCTCGACGTCCGCGACCTCCCCCGACGCTGTCCCCCTCCTCCTCCGCCCTCCAGTGGCCGTCTTCACACGCGCGCTGGCCGCCCGCAGCCTCCACTCGTCGGCCTCACACGCCCGCGCTGTCTGGAAGCCTCCCCGCTCCTCCTCTCCCCTCTACTAGGCGTAGAGCTCGTCCACGAACCTCCCCGGCTCAAACACAGGCACCAGAACAGCCTCTGGCCTCGCCCGTGACCTCGCCGGCGCACGAGTCCACGGTGGACCATGGGCTCGGCTATATAAGCACCCCCGAGCCCTCCACTCTGCACCAACAGCCTCCCCTCACCCCCAGCAACACTCCAGCACCACTCGCTCATCCCCAGAGAGCCCCTGTGCTCGGGATCGACCGGAGCTCCACCGCGTCGGGCAGCCGGGGATCTCGAGGTACAGGCCCCCTCCGCCCTTTCTCTCGCCCGATTTGGAACCGCCGCACCTCACTGATGCATTCCCCCTCGCTTTTCCCTCTCTGTAGCTGTCGAAATCGGCCGGAGCAGCGACTTCCTGAAGCTCCTCCGCCGTCCCACCTCGCCGCCGACGAGCCAGGCCTCCCCGGCGAGCCGCACCACCACCACTACATCCGCGACTCCTCGCTGAGTCCATCCCTGCCCTCCGTTTGCCCCGCTGTGCCCGGATTCGCCGCCGGTGAGCTCGCCGTCGCTGTGGCCGCAAGGTTGAAGATGACAGGCGGGCCCCGCCTGTCATCCTCACCGTCCTCTCCCTCCCCTTACAGCCGCTGACTGCCAGGCCCCGCCCGTCAGGTTTGAAATCCTGACGTGCGCGCGCTGGCGCCCGAGCGGCTGGGCCCTTCGCCCTGGGCCGTGCACTGTGGCCATTCTGGCCCAGTGGCACAGGGCTGTTTCTTTTTATTCTTTTTCTGTAAATACTTCAAATAATTTTACAGAAATGAATATTTGTCCAAATAAATTAATTCCAACTCCTAAAATCTTGTAATATTCCAACCTATTTAATGGTGTCACTTTCACACATATCCATGAAACTTTTCTGTTCTGTTCAAATTTAAATTCAAATTTGAGCAATAAAACTCTTATTCAAAAATCCTTAGATTCCATTCTGTCACTCCAAAACTCGAACTAAGAATTTTTTTGCCGTCTTAGTTTTCCCTCTAGTATTTAATAAAAATAAGTTGACATTTTTCTGAGCACTTTGATTTTTCTGTTTTCATTGTGGCCTTATTTTCCCGTTGTTATTTTGCGACGATTAGATCCCGTATTTGATGAAGTTGCTGAAGAAGGAGAAGGAGAAGGATTTGAAGACTTTGAAGACCAAGCCAATCCAGGCAAGCAGCCCTTTGACCATGATACACTTGTTCTTCGGAACCCGTTTGTTTCCGATGCATGATGATAGAGTTACGGTGGCGACCCAGTTGAAACCACCACATGATGCATGCTTACTCATGATCTTGCTATGTGCTAGATGTCATGCAAATGGTTAGTAGTGATGCTTAGTGATGCATGTGTGACATGAAACCTTCGTGGTTGAAATCTTTTCATAAATCCCATCGGGTGCCCCTAATGCCCGAGGGAAATGTTGAGTTAGGTCATCACTTGAGGAAGAAGTGATGTACCGGTAAATATCTTGTGCATGGGTGGAATAATGGATTAGATTTATGTGTGTCTACCGTCCCAACCAAACATGTGCAACCACTCTACCCCTTATGGGACGGGGCTTTATTGATTACTTAGGTCGATACTAGCATGGTGCCTGCATTACTAGTGACGGGAAGACTTGAGGTCTTTTCCGGGACGAGGTCGTGCTTGGATAGACAACCATGACTATTTTTACAGGGCACCGGACACACCGTTGGTCCCTTCGGGTACGCGTGACATTGAAATTAGGGCAAGTCCTGTGATCTATTATTTGTACTCGAGGGCCGTGTACCAACGAGTGGACTCTATGTTAGTGTTGTCTAAGGAAAAATAATGACCGGGTGCTTCCCCCGAGTACTTGAGGTACTGCGGGATCGTGGGTGACACGAAAGCTTCCCAGATCTTGTGGGTAAAGTGCACAACCTCTCCAGAGTGTAAAACTATTCGAATAGCCGTGTCCACGGTCATGGGCAGTTGGGTGGTGCTACTTAAAGTATGTCCAGAATTTTACCACATCGGTGAATGTATGTGTGTGTGATGAGTCAAGGTGGTGACTTGACTCGATGAGTTGAATCATACTCATGTTGATATCGGTAACCTGTCTTCGAGGTTACATGAGTTTATTGATGCATACACTTGATGGTAGAAAATTTATTCTAGCCCACTGCTAGATTGCTCATTGTTGTTCTATTGCATTGTTATTTTGAACCAAATCATGGGTTGCTTGCGGGTACATTCAAAGTACTCATTGGCTTGCCCCTGGTTATTTAATTGGCCAGGCATGGAGGAACATGAATATGAGGAAGAGTTCTTTGGAGACGAACATGCAAACTAGGACGCTATCCCAGTCAGAATGCCTGTAGGGTTAAGGCAGATGGCATGGGTTCTACCTATCATCGAAGACTTCCGCTATTTGAGTTATTTGCTATTCAGCCCTTGAGGCTTTATCTATGTAAGACTTGGCCATAATGGCCTTAAATTGTGTAAGACGGTATGTATGGATGTAAGACTCTTGTTATTCAGCTTCTGTGTGTTCAGTGAGCATTGATCTTTGGGATCACTGTACACGTGCATTCGGTGATCTCGACTTCTAAGTCGGGGTCCCCACATAGCTAGGAAAACGATTAGTAATTTCAGCCAACCGCTCAAAACAGAATTTAAAAAAATCCCACACTTTTAAGGGATCCGAAATATTTTTATCCGAAATTTTTAGTCAAATTAAATAGAACTTCAAAATAAAGTTGTATTAAGTTAAAATCCAACAAAATATTGCGCGCGTAACAAGTAATGAAATTAAAATTTTCAAATTCCAAAAATAATATATTTTTAAACTAATTACGCGTTTGATGCATTTTTTATTGTTACTGCCTAGTTATTATAATTACATCCCATTTATTGTTTCTTAAAGTCCATTTTTTGTTAAGCCTAATGCATACCTCCTAGGAAAGTTTGCAGCCGAGCGGGGCGAAGAATAACAAGTTGACCCGGATATTGTGTACAACTATCGGCCCAGTTGCATTGCTGATGTTGAAAAAAAGGCATGTGTAGTACAGTACAACCTAACATGGCTACTCAGCCCATATTCAGCGATGATGGAAAGGCCCAAACAAGGCTTCTGTACAACTTTTTGAAGTCATTGAGCTCAATTAATAACATAAGGAAAAAGTTACTCCCTCTGTAAACTAATATAAGAGTGTTTAGATCACTATTTTAGTATTCGAAACACTCTTATATAGTTTACACTGGGAGTAGATTACAGTGGAACCTAATTAAAAGCTGTCACGAGCAAAGAAATAATTCAACGAGTCCCACTTGTGTGTGTGTGTGTGAGAGAGAGAGAGAGAGAGAGAGAGAGAGAGGCATCGGTCGATGCTCGTAAATACATCTTTCAGCCATATGCATTGATAATGCTCAGTAAAAACTTATATAGTTGACACAATCATATAGAACATCATAGCACACTGAACTTGCATACAAAAATTTCACGCATGCGGCACAATCAGGATGGAAGAAGTGGATCGCTACGGGTAGGGCTATGTTGAAACCAACAAACTCGTACATAACGGTTCATCATCTTTATCAATGATAGGGAAATATCTTGAATGCTGTGCAAAGAAAACAGACAGACAACACAGTAAGTTCTGCTAGCACATTAAGTTGACGTACAACCCTTTCTAAAAAAAGTTCAGGTACAAAATTAGAACAAGTCACAACCAAATGTACTGGCACATCAGTGCTTCACACCCATTGCTTGGATTTAACTAGTATCTGACAAGATTCAGTTGTTACCTCAAATTAGAGCACATCCAGGCAGCCAGCCCAGCCTCTTCTCCCAAAGAAGCAGTGGCCTTCGCCGCGCGATGGAGTAGGCCCTGTGCCATCCATCGTTCCGAGCAACACGAGGAAAGTTTGACGTTGACTCCTGTAATGGACGTCGTCGACGGACCCTGGCACCAGCGGCGGCGGCAGGACTTCGATTGATGGATTGACCACTTCTTCGACATGCACGAACACTCGATACAGGTACATCCCTAACGTGGTCCGTGGTGGCCTCGGCGGCGACGAATAGTACAACCCCGGTTCCTACACCGGTATCTCAACACCAATCACCTTCGATATGGTGGACGACTTCTTCATCCATGCCATAACCGTCAGAGCCCAGCTGTTTGGAGGAACAAACATACTTACGAGCTCACCTCCAAGGTCGTTGATAAGCTCATTCATGGACTCGCTGTTCCAAGCACGTCGAGGCATGCCTTGGAAGGTAAGCTTTGTTAAAAACTCAAGCTCAGAGGGCACTGAGCCCCATCCTGGGTGCCACCGATCAAAGCTCACCAGCGCGCCATCGCAGAACAAACGCCGGGAAGATTCGAACACACGACTATAGTCGAAAGTTGTCCGGAACCTGACGAAGAAATCAGCCGGTGGCGGACAGACTTCGACGAGCAAGTCACTTATTTGGATTCCGTGCGCAATGCCAAGAGCTTTGACAAGGTCGTCCAGCGAGACGGGAGGCCGGTCGCCGTTGATGGTTACCATCGGCACTTTGTCGGCAAACTGGTCGTCAAGCGCCGCCATGCCACTGGTGAGCGACAGCACGCAGCGACCGAAGGTAGGACGGACCCCAGGATCTCCGGCTCGGAGATCCGCGTTGACCGGCGACATGATAGTGAGCTTGAGTACAGGGAGTACACGAGGGGGATTTGGGGGAACTGGAGTAGGAATCGAGATTCTAGAGGTGGGGGAGGGACGGGAGATTGGCGATGAAAAGGTAGCTTGAATTTCGAACACGCGCCAATATGCACTCTGCGCGCAAGCGCACGAAAACACCGGTAGTGCCCACATGTCGGCCTAAGAGTCCTTATTCATTCTTTTTTGGAGAGCCCGACCTTTTTTTGAGGATCTTTTGAGAGCCCGGCCTGAGAGTCATAATTGACCTGTTTGGCATTGCGTTACTACTCGGCCCATATTCAACGACACCTCACTGGCCCAAACAAGTGTACATCATCGAAAAGACACTGAGCTCAAATTATATAACTTGAAAAAAAGGAGATACACTCTGAACACTGGAGAATGGTGATACCCTCATTTAGCCCACCAGTAGTTCGAGACAATAAACAGTTCGAAACAACGATATATACAACATTCAAACACTGACTAGTGACTACTACTGACATAAACAACAAGACATGATAGTTCATAAGAAGTCTTGCTACACCACCAAAATGCACCCATCTACAGCACTCAGACTCTCGTGATCAAGACGAGAATGACATTCTAAACAGAGCCAACTATTACATAGTAAGAGTGACATAGACGAGGATGACCAAATGACAAGGAATATGCATAACAAAAGAAAGAACTACCCATCCAGAACAAGCAGCAAAGACAACAAAGTCACTCGAAGAGATGATACAACACCATCATAATTTGCAGCCCCGCTTCAGCGACCAATGATCCAGAGACACCAGTACTCCACCCTTTCGACGCAACATCTCAGTTACTATCAACCTGAAGGCTTGAACCACATCACTGCCCATCGTAATTGAGACATCCAAGGATCAAAGTTAATCTGGATGCCGTTGTCATTCTCACCTTCTTTTGGCTGCAAGCTGTATCGTTGACAATCAGGGGAGTTTGCTCCCGAACTCCTAGGGTTCGCCGTGTAGACACAGTTTTCCATATCAAACAGATCCTCTCTGCCATCAAGGTCCTTGCCAATGGTGATCTCCTGGTTAATCGGATAATTGAGTCCGAGAAATAGAGAGTGTGAACCAAGGCTGTTTATCCGCCTCCAACTAAAAAAACCCCGAAGGCCCCAAAAAGCTGGTATCCTTCTCATAGATTAACAGCCACTGTCCAGATACTCATGTATTACATGGTGCTTGTATACAGTGGGGGTTTTTCAATATAACTTTTCCGGCTCATGTGTCCGAATGATCATCAGTTTTTTGCCGTCGTCTGATCGAGCGAGCAACCAGTTGTGCTTCCCTATTTTTGGCAAAGGTGGTGTGATTACAAAGGGCAGTAACTGTAGGGACACTGCATCATATCAAAAAGGACATGCATTGTTAATGTAAGATCAACATTGTTCAGAGTATGAGTAGGATAATGCAAGAAACATCATTGATATGTCCCTGTTGGAACTGGGAGGAAAATACAGGGAAATGTATACTGGGTTCGAAAATATAGAAGTGCCATGCATGGTTATACTCATGTTGTCTCGCAATAGATTCTTCACAGGAAACTACCATGTCATGCACGTTATGGAATCATGTTCTGTCCTCACAAACAAATTCTTCAAGGTAACTAACAAACCATGCATTGTTATATACTCGTGTTCTGTGGGCAATTTTTTTGTGAGGATATTACTCTAGCCATTGATTGCTGAAGGGCGAATATAGGTATGTACACATGGTAAGCATTACATGATTTCACTACTTCCAAATATAGAGTTCTCCATATGCACATTTACTTCCCTAATGTATGGTTAGATGAAACCAACAGTGTGGTGCATGTTTCTACATCATGAAAATGAGGAAACTAACATGGCCATTGATACACACTCATATTTAGTAGTAGTATATATATTATTGTAAAATAAGGATAATATCCATATATTCCTAACCGTTTGATTATTCAGGGGTACAAATTAGCTGTAATGACATGATCACAATCGCATGAATTAACTCATTCCAAATATAGCTGATTTACGGCGTCTCTAATACATTGCCATAGTTCTACTCAAATTCTGCTCAAACAGGGATGTGCCAATCATCACAAAAAGTTCAAACAGTGTCATGGCGTCATCATTAACATGAGACGGAAACAACTTACACGCGCCGTCCCAGCAATACATTGTGCCATCTTCTTTGTCGATCGCTTAGATGATGCCATTGTGTTTAATAGCATCACAGAAGTGTGTATCAGCTTTGAGGATGATCCACTACGAGCTGAGTTGTCTCCAGCTAAAGAAGGCACCGACATAAATATAGGCGAGCCCGCGGTGGAACAAGGCAATTAGCTTGAAGTCTCCGTAATTCACATGTCGTGTGGGCACTTGGCAGATTACAGTCTTCTAGAAAACATGGTCCGTCCAACTGACGTGGTAATCTAGATGACTAGGACCGCGATGGTAAAACTCTATATAATCCAACGGAGGAAGGATAATCTCATGGGAGGTCTGGAAGTTCATGAGGACCAACTTATTACCGTCTTCTCTGAAGGCAGCCGTCCAGTGGGAGTTCATGCCGACCAAGTACATACCTGCTAAGAAGTTTCGGGCGATGGTGATCGGATCGAAGTCGAGGGAAATGATGTACGACGACCCACTACATACCCGCAAAGAAGTTTCGGCTAATGGAGATCGGATTGAAGTCGAGGGGCATCACGTACGCCTCCGTATCATGGTGAGCCAATCTCGCAAGACCAGATAGCAGCAAGCAGGGTGTCTTGAAAAGCTTTGGCTTCGCTTCAATGATGGCCGTGTGCATGCCCCTCGAGCATGCAGCCAGTCGCAGGGCTCTCAACATATCCATACATGAACAACAGAGGTCGAGGACGTCACTGGGGAGATTGCTCCAACCGCGGCTCATATGGATCCTGCGCTGTTCGCGTTCGGCCATGGTGGAGTTTGGAAGGTGGGGTTTTGGGGGGCTTGATTTACGGGGGAGAAGGCTGTCGGTGCTGGAGCGGCTAGCGAGGGAATAGTGGTACTGGGGGAGGCTAGCGAGGCGAGGGTATGCGGGGGCATAGTGAGATAATGAAGAGTGACCTCAGGATCTCCGGCGAGACGGAGATGGAGATGGAGTGGTGCTAGGGGAGAGGGAGATGAGGCGAGGCATGCTATACAGTGGCGGTGACAGTGACTGCACAGTGCACAAGGTGAGGATGACTTTGGTAACCGGGACACGCCGCCTGGACTGGTGTCACCTGGGTACACGGTCTTGTCACTTCATTGTGAGGAGCGGATGAATAATAGTATTGTGACCATCAAGTGTACCACAGTTGTACTACTACTACTAGTAGGAGTAGTAGGAACATAAGTAGTAATCCCGTGCTAGCATGCCTCTGGGTTCACTTCATCCTCCAGGTATCATCCATATTGTGAGCAAAACCAAATTCTCGTTTGCATAGGTCCCACCTGTCAGGAGGGGTGCAGAAATAAAAAGGAATCATAAAATATCTCGCCACGGTGATTCGAAAGAGTGACTTCAACTAGACAGTGGCAGATGTAGCGCTGGAAGGATGGGCATGTACAGGGACATGCCCCACTCCTCATCCTACCCGCGTAGCCTTTTTGTTTAGTCTACCTAGCCGTCTAATCAACTGCCTGCAGACCACTTCTACCATTTACTTCTCCATCAGGAACCGATTTTCCTCGGCTTCTTCACTACTCCTTGATCTTCATTTGCATCCAAACCACACTGCATTCACATTGTTTTAACCTCTTCACATCCTCCCGGAGTAATTCCGAAGCCCCTATAAATAATCATCTTCTTCAGTTAGACTAGCCATCTAATCCTAATTCTCCAAACCATAGCCCTCCGGTCCAGCGGTTCCAAATGGCGAAAGAGATCGAGATGCAGGTTTTTAGCGTCCAACATGTCCTCATCGAAGGCTCGTTGAGCATAGTTGCCACAGTAACCGACCACCCAAGGGTTGTTCGGAAGTGGATCAACAATATATCCAACTCCCTCCAAAAGGTGGAGATAAATGTCATCGGTCTCGACGTAGAGTACACGGAGCGTGCCACTAGGAAGATCCAGCGCGTCGCCGTCCTTCAGCTATGCCTCGAAGATGATGTTTTGGTGTACCACATCATGCACACGCCCTCCATACCAGGTGAGCTTCATGATTTCTTGTCTTGGGAGGACATATACTTCTGTGGGCAGCCATCGCAGGGGAAAAACAGAAGTTGGAGCCGTACAACCTTGATTTGAATAGCATCACTGACCTACAAACTAGAATAAAAATTCCTATAGAAGATTGTGATAAATCGAAACCATCCCTATTCGACGTAGCAAATTTTGTGCTAGGAACAAATTTTCAGACGGGTGACGAGACGCTGGCATTAAGGTCGTCTAGATGGGAGAATTATTCCTTGACGTACGAGAAAATAAAATATGCTGCCCTCAATGCCCGTGTGAGTTTCGAGATAGCTGCAAGGTCCAAAGAGCTTGTCGCGAAGCCGTCTCCCACATAAAATGAGAAGAAGAAGAAGAAGAAGAAGAAGAAGAAGAAGAAGAAGAAGAAGAAGAAGAAGAAGAAGAATAAGAAGAAGAATAAGAAGATGCTGCACCAGCAGCAGGGCATTATGGATGGATGAACTATTTCCTCTCTTGTAAAAAATATATTCCCACTCTATGTATATTGATATAGATGGACTATTTCGATGGTGTGCATGTCTTTGGAACAAGTAGTAGCGTGGGTCCGCTTGACTATAAGGAACTATTTATCCGCCTAGATTTCTCTACTACTCCTTCCAGTGATCGGTATGCAATGCATGTGTCCGTAGACATGACAGCTTGTCCATGGAAGTTCAACTACATAGACCATCACGTTTCATCCACTGCCACTCGCGATTCCCACGACGCCGCTCCAACCAACGGCACCACGTCCCCCGACGTGCACCTCACCCCTCTCGGCAGCACCGCCCCTATGCCTTTCTGTGCATGACATGTGGGCCACCTTAAATGCGGCGAGCATCAAGATTCTACCACAGCCACACGCGATTCCCACGACACCGCACGAACCCATGACACCACACGTCCCGCACCATCGAATTTTCATCCAGCGGCTGTGACACATTTTGTCCCCGGCATCAATCCTCAGCTGGAGTACTTCTGTACTACAGGTAGTACCCGCCGGTGTGGCCATCTACGCCGCGTAACGCCCCGACGCCCAGCTGTGGCACCCTCGCCACGGCCACGCCACCACCGGCCGGTTCGTCTCGAACTAGTGAGTCGCGAACCACACCACCACCATGAGAATGAGATGTGGGCCATCCGCATTTAAGGTCCGCATGTCATTGACTCATAGGCCTGGCACTAAGCCACTGAAGTTCGGTCCCGTGGGCCCCGAGAGGGAAATGTAACTCCTGCGGCAGGCCTTGTGGTGCTCTGCAGTACGAGCTCGTGCTAAACCCGGAATTTGTTTCTTACTACTACTAACTACGTACTAGTAAGGTACACGTGCATTGCACGCATGAGATTCTAGTGGTTTGTGCATTATGCTTCTACATGTGGAGTCTTATAGATTCTACATGTGGCAGAATCTGGTGGAATGTATAGATGATATCCAACGGCCAGTAGTGCTCGGATTTGCCATCTTTGTACCGTCGGATTGGCTTCATCCAACGACCAACTTCCAAAGTTATTCACACAATATATAGGGGGTATATATATAGATGTGCCGGCCCCTTGCAATGGATCCAAAGTATATCTGTTTAGTGGAGTGCACTCTAAACAAATTATCTATTTATTTTTCTCTAACCTTTCGTAGCCATGCAACCAAGCCACATAAGCTTCATGGATGCCCCCCACATCATATTATTCTTACTACGTTGACAGAAAAAAGATAAATCACCCAAAACAAGATCTTTCCAATTTTTGTTCCTACGATGCTGTGCCGTGCATGTACCTACTAGTTGTATAGTGGTACTAGTAGGAGTAGAGTAGTACAAAATGCTCCTACTCTATCAACGAGCCCCATCTGACACCAAATTTCTTAGCTTCCGTGCTACAACTAGATTTTCCCCTCGTTTCTGTTTTCCAACCCGGCGGCGGGCGGGGTGCGGTGTGCCAATAGTCGGTTTGCTCAATGGTAGTCCCACATGAAATTGAAAATGCTAGGTAACACGCCTTCCCTAAGCTATGTGTCGTGCCGGACGGGCCGTGGAGTACTCCCGGTTCCCGGGTGTGTGTGTGTGTGGGGGGGGGGGGGGGG
>LR738712.1:206329831-206354767 GCA_902687465.1 Secale cereale
GAGGGAGGGATGTGGTTGCTTTCAAGATAATAAGGGGTTTTCTGCAAATTGGAGCTGAGAAGTGGGCTATTGTTGCAAAAATGCCACAACTTACCTCACGGCCGTTAGATGCAGATCTAATGGTCATAAACGACGGATGGCAGACACACCACCATCACCAACTGAGTCTTTTATAGGAGTATATATATATTTCTCATGCTGTGTTGATGAGGCGAGGGAGGGATGTGGTTGCTTTCAAGATAATAAGGGGTTTTCTGCAAATTGGAGCAGAGAAGTGGGCTATTGTTGCAAAATGCCACAGCTTACCTCAGAGCCGTTAGATGCAGATCTAATGGTCAGAAACGACGGATGGCAGACACACCACCATCACCAATTGAGTCTTTTATAGGAATATATAGGAGTAGAGAAACATGTCTAAGTTGTAACATTTTGGTTCTGCTCCTTGCACGATTGATAGATAGAAATAACGTTTGGAAACGCTAGGTCGGGGCTATTTCTGCCACATAAGCAGGGTACGTAGTACCTAAGTTGGCGCATCGTCAGTTTGGTCACACGCGGTCCGACATGTTCTAGTGTTTCTAGCAAGATGCCCGCACGTTGCACGAAGTTGATGGAAAAGGTAAGCACAACTTATAAATTGCTGGATGGAGTACTAGTTACAGTGATGCATATAATTAAGCAAAGGGATCGCACATGTCGGTATTGACTGGAACGAGAATGCAACGACACAATAAGAATTAAGGTCACGATGATGATGCGATCGCAGTGGTGGTTACGAAAGGCAAGAAGAAAGATGCATCCATCAACGTACGACCTCCTCCTCCTCAACTTAGTGCGCCGGGCCACCGACCGGCGGCTAAGGAGCGGCGGCTTTTGTGGCGAGGTCGAGGTGCTTCTCAGCAAAGGCATCTAAGGCTTCCAGCCAGTTGTGGAAGGCCAACGTCGTAGCGTCCTCACTGGCCTTGTAGATACCTATGTACACGATTTGCTCGTACACGTGGATGTGTAGGTTGATGAATTCTTGCAGGGCGAGTGATAACCCACAAGTGTAGGTGATCAGTTGTAGCCTTTTTCGATAAGTAAGAGTGTCGAACCCAACGAGGAGCTAAAGGTAGAACAAATATTCCCTCAAGTTATATCGACCACCGATACTACTCTACGCATGCTTAACATTTACTTTACCTAGAACAAGTATGAAACTAGAAGTACTTTGTAGTTTTTGTGGGATAGGTTTGCAAGAATATAAAGAGCACGCTAATAAAACTAGGGGCTGTTAAGATAAAGAATTAATAAAGTTAATGATAGCGAGTGTGGAAAAGTGGTGGTAGGAGTTGCGTAATTGCCCCTAAGCAATTGACTACATTACTAGACCGATAGCAAGTTCTATGTGGGAGAGGCCACTGCTAGAATGTCATCCCTTACTTGGAATTCTATGCACTTATGATTGGAACTATTAGCAAGCATCCGCAACTACTAACGTTCAGTATGGTAAAACCCAACCATAGCATTCCGATATATTGGCACCCCTTCAATCCCGTATGCATCAATTTCTACGCTAGGTTGAAGCTTCTGTCACTCTTGCCCTCCAATACGTAGTCCTATCAACATACAACTAACCCTATGGTGTGATCCACGTGCGCGCTCATATGATGGGCTCCAAAGGACAACAACATAACCACAAGAAAATTAAATCAATCATAGCAATTCACCAATCACCGATAGGACAACGATAATCTACTCAGACATCATAGGATGGCAACACATCATTGGATAATAATATGAAGCATAAAGCACCATGTTCAAGTAGAGGGTACAGCGGGTTGCGGGACAGTGGACCGCTGTAGATAGATGGGGGAAGGTGATGGAGATGTTGGTGAAGATGACAGAGGTGTTGGTGTAGATCGCCATCACACGATGATGGCCCCTGTGGCACTCCGGTGCCACCGGAAGCAAGGGGGAGAGAGCCACTCCTTCTTCTTCTTACTTGACCTTCTCCCTAGGTGGGAGAAGTGTCAGGGATATTACTAGCAGGTATAAATCGGCCAGGAAGATCCCGATTACACTGACATAGTTGTATTATCACAAGCCCAGTAGAATATGTACAAAAGGTTACAACCAATAGAGGTTTAGGGCCCATATGTAAGGCCCACAATTTGTAAACCATCATATCATGTAAGTTGGGATGTAAGATAGAAAGAGTAGAGACCGAGGCGGACACGTTTATGATCCGGCCTCGGGACTCTGTAAACCGGACCGAGTGTCGCCTCCTATATAAAGGGACGCCCCGGCGACGGTTTAGGACGAGAAACAACAGCTCGAGACACAGGCAAGCGATTTGCTCCCTGTTCATCGACGCACAAGCAATACCACACCAAACTAGACGTAGGCTTTTACCTTCATCGAAGGGGCCGAACTAGTATAAAACTCCCTGTGTCCCTTGTCCGCTTTAACCTCTTTAAGCTAACCGGCGCGATGGCCTCACACCTAAGTCCTATAAACCGGACATCTGCCGTGCCAATTCCACGACAGTTGGCGCCCACCGTGGGGCTATGGCACGATGGTTTCGAGTTCTTGAAGCGCAGCTTTGAATGACTCAAGGGTTACACAGTTGGCCGGATGACCAGGAGTCGTCGCGGCCGCATCTACATCAGCGATGCAGGCTGGGGCCCGGAGGCTGATTCAATCGAATACGGGTACCGGGTCCCCTTCGGCGGCATCCACGTCTTCATCGGCAAAATCAGTGAACCGGGACCTGGGCCGGACATCTTCCCCAACATCGTCGAGCCGGCTCAACGTGCGAGATCGGCCTGGATTCAGCCCGCCGTGAAGCGTGTTTTCGTTGGAGCAGTACATGGAGTCCAAGCTGAGGGCGGATCGGATTCTGGTGGCGAGACAATTGTCTACTCTGACGATGAATCTTCATCCGGAGAGACCGAATCTTTGTATCTGTTGCAGGACGGCCGATCTGAGGCTGTGTCCGATGGCGATAGTATTCCGGACCCCTTTGATCCGCCAAACCGGGTGTCTGTTTTCATGGCCGGGTCACAGTGTGCGCAGCAGCCCTCGGTGACCGGGGCGTTCACTGCAGAGGCAGCGGGAACCGGGGCAGGCAACCAAACCCCGTCGCCTTCTGACGTCTTATCCACCTTGGTCGAAAATTTGACGGCACTCGCAACAGCAGAGGTGGCCCCTGCCGACAAGGCGCAGCACAATGCAGAGATCCTTCAGCCGAAGGGCCGGATTGAGAAGGCTAAACGGGATCTGGATGCGGAGAAGGCCAGGATGGCTACAAGGCAGGCAGAGCTAGACTCCCAAGCTTTCCGGCTCAGGGTGGATCAGAATTCTGCACAGGAGGTAATGTACAGAAGACAGCAAACTCGACTACCGCCGGTTTATGAGGCGAGGAATCTCTTTGGCACACCAGGAGCAGGAGCCAGTAACCGCCCAGAGGTAAGCCGGGGAGGAGCTCCGGGGACAGGCGCATCGGTTCAGCTGCCGGCCGCAGAGCGAAACTACCAAGTTGTGCCAACGCCGCACGTCCCCACCCCTCCCGGCCATTATTCTAACCCGTTGGACAACATTGTCGCCGCCGCTTCACGACTGGCCGCTTTACCCATTAAAGGGACATCCCCCGTAGCGATGGAAGCATGCCGGGCTAAGGAATTGCTGGACACGGTGCTGACACAGCAGCAGGCGTACTCTTATAGCAGGGAGAGGATTCATGCAACCCCCCGCCCAAGCCGGAGTTACACTAGGCACTGGGATGAACCGGCCGTGTCTAGCAGCGAGCGGAGACGTCACCGTCACAGGCAGGATAATCCGGCGGGAGCAGAAGCACACGCCCAAGAGGCGATAAACCGGGCCAGACATATGGCCTGCGAGGACACCCGTCAAATGACGTCGGTTCACCCAACCACAGCAGAAACAGGAGCCACGGCAAGTTCTTTTGGAGTACAGTGTCTCATCCCCGCTTTACGAAGGGTGAAATTACCCAAAGACTTCAAAGGCCCGCGCAAGGTACCCAACTACACAGCGGATCTGGCTCCAGAGGCGTGGGTTGAAAGTTATGAGATGGCTATGGAGATGCTTGATGTGGACGAAGCGACATGCGTCAAGTACCTTACCATGATGCTTGAGGGTACAGCCCGGACATGGTTAAAGGGCCTACCACCTAACTCCATCGGATCATGGGGTGAGTTGCGTCGCCAGTTTATCAAAAATTTCAAAGACACGTGCAAGCAGCCAATGTCGGTAGTAGACTTAGCAGCATGTGTTCAAGGAGAGCAGGAACCCACGAGCAGCTGGGTGCGGCGAGTATCAGAAATCCTACACTCTTCCAATAGCATCAACCCTAGTACGGCGATAGTGACATTGGAAAACAATTGCCGGTTTGAGTCTCTGAAGCTAAAGTTAGGACGGCTCAAGCGTGATTGCAATGACATGGGAACGCTCATGAGTGCTCTGGTGAAATATGGGGTTTCTGATAACACCAAGTACCCAGATGCAGACGGAGACAAGTCCGGAAAAGCGAACAAAGCTGGTAAACCGGCGCAAGCTAATCCGGTAGGAACGGGATACAATGGTAAGCGAAAAGCGGAGGGCGGTTCCGATTTTGTGGCCAATACCAACGTTCAGGGAAACGGGCAGCGCAGCAAAGGTAAACCACCTCCGCGTGGCGAAGGGCTATCCTTAAATCTAGATCAACAGTTAAACGCGCCTTGCCCTAAACACAGTACGGAGGGAAACCCGTCTAAGCATGCGTGGAAGGACTGCCGGATCATGATAGAGGCCATGAAACAAGCCAGATATAATCACAGACCTCCCGACGGCGGCTCAAGTTCCGGTTTTCAGGGTCCGGGTTACCAGGGTAATAGTTCCGGATCGGGATATCACGGCGGTAACAATAACTACAACAGCAACGGGCAGCATCAACATAACCAGCAGCATGGTCAGGGTGGTTACAACAACCAAGGCAATCAGCAGCGTGAGTAGCAGCAGCAATCCGGATATCAGAGTAATCCGAAGGAGCTAAGCAGTGGACAGTATCATGTTTTCACCACAAGTTTGTGCAAACGAGATCAAAAGGTTCTAAAGCGGGCAGTACACGCCGTTGAATCGGCGGCACCACATTTTTTACGTTGGTCTGAACAACCTATTGTGTGGAGCAGAGAAGATCACCCGCCACGGGTTGATAATCCGGGCCAGTTGGCCCTATTGGTGCACCACAGGTGGGTGGCCACAAGTTCACAAAGGTGCTCATGGACGGCGGCAGCAGTATCAACATCTTATACTATGAGACTTTTCGGCGCATGGGGTTGACAGATAAGAAGTTGAGACAGTCCAACACAGTATTCCATGGAGTGGTTCCAGGTAAATCGGCTTACCCAGTTGGGAAAATTGATCAAGAAGTCACCTTTGGGGATGAGCAGGATTCTAGGTCAGAGACAGTGACCTTTGAGGTCGTAAAGATCAGGAGCCCATATCATGCTCTGTTTGGGAGACCGGTTTATGCCAAGTTCATGGCTAGACCGTGCTATGTTTATTTGCAGCTCAAGATGCCGGGTCACAAGGGAACCATCACGGTTCACGGAAGTCTCAAGATCACATTGGAATGCGAGGAAGGAGATGCAGCTTATGCAGAAGCAGTGTGTGCTATGGAGGAGTTGAAATTCTACAAGGACAATGTTGATCCGGCGGATATGTCCCCGTTAAAGAAGCCAACCATAGAATATGATCCGGCGTTGAAATTTAAATTGGCAGAGGAAACCAAGCAGATTGACTTTGTGCCACGAGACTCATCCAAGCAGTTCACTATCAGTGCTAACCTAGACCCCAAATAGGAAAGCACGCTCATCGAGTTCATCCGTGAGAACCGGGATATCTTTGCATGGAAACCTTCTGACATGCCAGGTATACCGAGGGAACTCGCTGAGCACAGTCTTAACATTGATCCGAAGTTTAAACCGGTCAAGCAATATTTGCGCCACTTCAATGAAGGAAGGCGCAAGGCTATAGGTGAAGAAGTGGCCAGGCTTTTGGCCGCAGGATTCATAGTCGAAGTGTTTCATCTGGAATGGTTGGCTAATCCGGTATTGGTGTTAAAGAAAAATGGAACGTGGAGGATGTGTGTGTATTACACAGACCTAAATAAGGCTTGCCCAACTGATCCTTTTGCTCTCCCCCGTATTGATCAGATTATTGATGCCACGGCAGGATGCGGGCGGCTAAGTTTTTTGGATGCATATTCAGGGTATCATCAAATCAAGATGGCAGTTAAGGACCAGGAGAAGACAGCTTTCATAACTCCCTTTGGAGCCTTCTGCTATGTATCCATGCCTTTTGGGCTCAAGAGTGCCCAAGCAACTTATCAGCGTTGCGTGCGAAACTGTTACAAAGGACAGATCGGAAAAAATGTCCACGCTTATGTTGATGACATTGTGGTGAAATCAAGGAAGGGGGAGACACTGATAGAGGATTTAATAGAAACCTTTGACAACCTCCGGGTTTATAAGATGATGCTTAATCCGGAGAAGTGCGTTTTCGTTGTTCTAGCAGGCAAGCTCCTTTGATTTTTAGTATCAAACAGAGGAATAGAGGCTAATCCGGAGAAGATCAAGGCGATCACATCCTTGGCCAAACCGGCTTGTATCAATGATGTCCAGTGCGTAGCAGGCCGGATTACAGCGTTGAGCCCATTCATCAGCCGTTTGGGAGAGAAGGCAATTCCACTTTATCAGATGCTGAAAAAGACAGATCGGTTTGTATGGAGCGATGCTGCAAACGCTGCGTTCAAGGATTTGAAGCGGCAATTAGCAGAGCCACCAGTTCTGGCTGCCCCTGTGGACAACGAGCCGCTGCTGTTATACGTGGCCGCTAATGCCCGTGCAGTTAGCGTGGCAATTGTGGTAGAGCGCATGGAAGCAGGCAAGGAATATCCGGTTCAGCGCCCGGTTTACTACGTCAGAGAGGTTCTCAGTGAGTCAAAGCAAAGGTATCCGCACTGGCAGAAGTTGGTGTACGGAGTGTTCATGGCAAACCGGAAGCTGAAACACTATTTCCAGGGCCACCCAATAACTGTTGTTAGTTCAGCTCCATTGGGGGATATAATCCAGAACAGAGAAGCCACTAGCAGAGTGGCAAAGTGGGCCATTGAGCTTAGCCCACACGGATTGAAGTATGTACCCTGTACTGCTATAAAATCCCAAGCACTGGTAGATTTCATCAATGATTGGACAGAATTGCAAGCACCAGAGGAGAAGCCGGATCATACATGCTGGACTATTCACTTTGACGGTTCAAGGCAATTAGAAGGCTCGGGGGCTGGAGTCGTGTTAACTTCCCCACGAGGTGACAAGTTTTGTTATGTCCTCCGACTAATGTTCCCTTGCACTAACAATGCTGCTGAGTATGAAGCTCTCTTTCACGGCCTACGGATGGCTAAGGAGATGAACTTGAGCCGGGTCAAGTGCTTTGGTGATTCAGATCTAGTGGCACAATAGGTGTCTGGCAAATGGGACTCTAAAGATCCGCTCATGGCAGCTTACAGGCGAGAATTTGAAGCGGTTGTAGTATATTTCAAAGGATATCAGGTGGACCACATAGACCGGCGGAAAAATGAACCGGCCGATGCATTAAGCCGGCTGGGCTCTCAGCGTAAACCGGTTCCACCAAATACCTTCTTGGATGAATTACACAGTCCATCGGTACAGATACCATCGGAGGAGGATTTGGCTGTTCCTGATCCGGAAGCACAGCTAGTTGCAGCACTTCATGTTATTCCGGATTGGACACTCCTTTACTTGGCATACCTTAGCCGAGGAGAGTTGCCAGATGATGAGATTGAGGCTAGGAAGATAATCCGGCGATCCAAATCTATGACCATCGTCAACGGAGAACTTCATCACCGCAACGTTTCTGGGGCATTTCAGCGATGTGTATCATCGGAAGAAGGCTGTGATATTCTTCGAGAGATACACGAAGGAGATTGTGGTCATCACACCGGTTCAAAATCATTGGTAGCCAAGGCTTTTCATCATGGGTTCTACTGGTTAACGGCTCATGCTGATGCGGAGGATCTAGTCCGGAGATGCGATGCTTGTCATAAATTTTCACAGCGTGCTCATGTTCCGGCGCAGGAGCTACGGATGATTCCAATTACTTGGCTGTTTGCAACCTGGGGGCTTGATATGGTTGGGCCCTTTAAACGATCCCAAGATCAGAAAACCCACCTGTTGGTAGCAGTGGACAAGTTTACAAAGTGGATTGAGGCAGAGCCTGTCAGTAAGTGTGATGTGGCAACAACGGTTAAATTCATCAAAAAGGTAATTTTCTGGTTTGGCTTTCCACACAGCAGCATTACTGATAATGGCACCAACCTATCTAAAGGAGAGATGGAAGAGTTTTGCCAAAGGGAACATATTCGCTTGGATGTATCTTCAGTAGCTCACCCTCAATCCAATGGTCAAGCTGAGAGGGCCAACCAAGAGAACTTGAGAGGCATCAAGCCCCGGCTTATGGTTCCTTTGCAAAGATCACCAGGTTGCTGGGTTGAGGAGTTACCTTCTGTCCTCTGGAGCATCAACACTACACCTAACAAGTCTACAGGTTATACGCCCTTCTTCAAGGTATACGGTGCTGAAGCGGCTAATGAGCAAGCAAGACAAGACATCTTAGACCCGCTGGATGTGGAATGGGACACAGCAGCAGCACGATCAGCAATTTATCAACAAGACCTGCGCCGATATCACAACCGCCGGGTTAAGACCAGGACGTTCCAGGAGGGGGATTTGGTGCTCTGGCTCATCCAAGACCAGACAGATATGCATAAGTTATCCCCACCTTGGGAAGGACCCTTTGTTGTCAGCAAGAACCTACACAATGGTTCATACTACCTGGTTGACGTTCGAGAGCATAAAGACTCACGTACAGCAGAGGAAGAGACGAAGCGGCCGTGCAACATCGCTCTTCTGTGACCTTACTACACTTGAGCCATTGGCTCCGCTTCAAGTATCCTACACATATTATGATTAATAAATAAACCGGCGCCCCCGGTAAACCGGGGGATCAGCCATCTTTTTTGAATAGAAGTGTCATATGGGAATTCACTCAAGTGATATCCATCTAAAGTTTATTTCTCTTGATATATATCATTTTCATCAAGAAAACAAATTTCTCTAATCTGTATATTTTGATATGCAGGACAATTATTTATTAAGGGACCAAAGAGGGTTTGTCGCACAGCGCAACTCAAACATAGGTACCCGGCCTCCTAAACTGGTGCCCTTGATACGTCAAGTATGGAGCCTGGCAGCTCGTAAAATGCCATTGACAATCATCGAGTCGATCACCTAAAGACAAGATCCCTCAGAGGACTTGAAACATTGGGTAGTATTGATGACAAACGTCAATTTCAGAGCCTAAAGGCCGCTCATAAAAAGCCTGGAGCCTGGCAGCTTGTAAAAAGCCTGGAGCCTGGCAGCTCGTAAAAAGCCTAGAGCCTAAAGGCTGCTCATAAAAAGCCTGGAGCCTGGCAGCTCGTAAAAAGCCTAGAGCCTAAAGGCCACTCATAAAAAGCCTGGAGCCTGGCAGCTCGTAAAAAGCCTCGATTTCGAGCCTGACAGCTCATAAAAAGCCTCGAATTTGGAGCCTGGTAGCTCGTAAAAAGCCTCGACTACATGGTCTTATTTGCCAAAAAAGCTTTGTTTATGTGATTTTACAAATTTTGTTTTTAACCAAGTCTATTGATCCGGGATTGGCCAACTGCAAAGTTGACCATATATCTGCAAAGTTAAAAGTCTGGGTCATGAACACCAGCATGAGTTAAAAGTCTGGGTCATGAACACCAGCATGAGTTAAAAGTCTGGGTCATGAACACCAGCATGAGTTAAACCGGTGTTCATTATAACCCGGATCAGTCATCAGGAAAAAGCCAAGTAAAAGAGCCAAGAGCCTCATAAGCATCTAGGCTTTCAATTATGCCTACCGGATTAAGGACGTCAGGCACACTTAATCAGAGGTATGATGAATCTTTGGTATAAAACAATTATTCCTTTGATATATATCTATTGGAGCAGGGTAATAGGTCCGGTGGTAAACTGCCAGGACATATTTTTTAGCCTCATTCATGCAGGCACAGATAATATAAACGGATCAAGCATGGCAAAACAAAAAATTAAATTGGCAGACGCCAAGTCAAGCTGCGACATCCATATTGGGACAAAGACAGTGTTCCAACTATCCTATTACAAGGCACCTGCAGGCCCGAATTGATTAAAGTTTTGGCAAGAGTATTCAGCAACTACAAATTAAGCCGGACGGTTTACGACTCTTCTTCACGCTGCGAAGACTGAGGGTCGAGTTGATCCGGGTCTTCTTCAACTTCAGACAGTGGCTGAAAATCAGGAGCGCGCCAATCAATCTTGCAGAGTGCGAAGAAGTACATTTCCTCATTGATAAGATCAGACGGATCAATATCTGGAGCGAAAGTATGGTCACGAACTGGCGGGATCAGATTTTCAGTATCATAAACCGGCCGCTCTACCCGCTCATTTTCTAAATCATAAGCCGGATGATACCTCGTCAAATCCGCTTCATCGGAAAGCTTACTGGCAAGCGGGCGCATGCCCTTAGTCAGAGCACGGAGGTCTTCGGCAGAGAAGATTTACCCGTCCTCTTTGTTGCTGGGATAACCATTCATAGCTTCAGCCGGATCAAAGTCAGGGACCCATGCTTTCGCACGGGTCAGCGCCATAAGAGAACCAGCCCGTGCAGCAGACTTCTTCACCTCCACAAGACACACAGGCAGGACATGCAGCTTCTCCAAAGTGCCTTGGATGGTAGTTGGTGCTGGCTTGTTATGGAACATTGCACTAATAACCCATTGAGCGCCGGAATAAAGCTGCTTCACCAGGGTGTAAGAGGCCTTGAGCTTCTTCCGGACATCATCTCTAAGATGACTTATGCGCCTCCCTAAATATGTTGGCCAAGTTAAACCGGAGCGGAACAAAAGATTACAAAGATGAAAAACATATGCAGATGGGTACTCACCAAAGATAGCAGAAGTCATGAGTTCTATTTGCTGGCTTAAACCGGTCAACTCCTGCGTAACCAGATTAAGGGCAGCTTCATCGTCCTTTGCTCTTTTTTCCACATCATTCTTCTGCATGTCCCATGTGGACCGCTCCGCTTCAAAGTCCTTTTTCAGTTTCTCCATGTTGGTCAAGGTAAGCACAAGTTCTTCCTTGGCTTTGGCGAAGGCAGTCTCATTGACAGCCAAGCTATTCTGGAGTTCAGTTACCTCCAACGCCCTCCGGGTCAAGTCAGCCTACAAAGAAGTCAAACGGATTAGAAAGGCAGATCAATCAAGTCTCAAGTATATAACAAGTTATACACTTGACACTTGGGGGCTAATGTGCAACTGAAGTAACGAAAGAGAATTTCAGACAAGTCCCAAGCGCATAAAACAAGTTATACACTTGACACTTGGGGGCTAATGTGCAACTGAAGTAACAAAAGAGAAATTCAGACAAGTCCCAAGCGCATAAAACAAGTTATACCCTTGCCACTTGGGGGCTAATGTAAGTTCATTTTTAGATACAATGGAAGTCCCGGTTCACCTACAATGAAGCTAAACCGGCACTTGGGGGCTACTATGGCCTGAAGACAGGATTGCAAGAACCAAAAACAGAGACAAGTAAAAGGAAAGAAAGTTACCTCATACTTATCCTTCATCATATTAACCAATCCGGCTTCATACTCGCGGCTGGTAAAAAGCCGGTTCAAATACCCGGAATGAAGTTCCTGGGCACTCAACTGGGCATAGCTGGATAAGTCTGTGCTCCACTTGCCTTTGTCTTGTTGAAGTTTTTCTTCCTTGGCAGTATGCCTGGCCAAAATGACAGGCTCGGTGGGAGCAGTGAAACCTAGCCCGGTTATCTCGACATCCATGGATGAAGTGGCAGTTGGCTGGAGAGGGACAACAGTAGGCGCCGGACTGGCAGGAGCCAGGCTAGCCCGAGGAGGGCTAACCCGGACAGGGCTAGCCGGTTCAGCTGCATTCTCCGTATTATCATCTCCCGGAGCAGCAATGTCGTCACAATCCATAGGAATAGGGTCATCAAACTGAGCTTTAGGGTTATCTTCTGGAAGAATAACCGCTTCCGGGTCACCGGCCGGTTCAACGGTAGTGGTTTCAATAGCCGCTTTGGTTGCTTTCGCTTTCTTGCTAGGCTTCGGCTTTCTGGTAAAAATCAAAAGAACAATGAGAATCATGAAGTCAAAAACATGAAGGTAAACCGGATGTTTGGAAAGGACTTACCCAGGCACGGTCTTCAGCACGGGGACCTGTGTAGCAGTTGACTCGCCGGAAGAGGACAAAGGAGCCTCCTGATAGTTAGGATCAGACGGTTTAAGCGGTTTACGTATGAGGCCGGCTTTGGGATGAAGGAGAGTTGGAGAAAGTAAAACCTCGGAGCGACACCTGCAAGCCGGCGTAAGGGGTATTCTGGATGACTCCACCACATGGCCACTATGGCGCGTGGTCCGGCGTGCTTCATGCTGCTGTTTCTTCAAAATAAAGTTGGGATCCAATTGAGCGTAAGGATGAGAAAAGGGATATTTCCGGGACACCCGACGGATTTTGGGGGGCAGCGGTTCTGAATTAGAAGAGAGATAAATTACCTCAACTCCCGCCGCTTTACTTCCTTCCGCCAGATCCTGTGAAAAGGCATTGTTAACATAAATTTAGACAAAGGGAGGTTAAAGCATATAAGGTTTAATTCGTACCTTCGAATCCGGATCATCTTCCTCGGGGTGTGAACCGGAGGCAGCAACAGCCTTCTTCTTCTTGATAGCATAAGTTTTCCGGCGTGGTTGTCTGGCCGGTTTATCTTGAGATTTCCTCTTCCAGAAGGGATCGTTGGCCTGTGCAGAAGATAGGAAATAAATGGAAGACAATTGATATGGCCAGATCAAAGCGAACAGGAAAAGATTGGAAAGGACTTACCGCTGGCGGTTTATTGGTTTCACAGAACGGAGCTAAACCGGTCCGGCTGCATTCCTCCAGAGGGATGTTTAGCATTTTCTTCGCGGACTCAGTAACTTCGTCTTCAGGAAGTATTATATCAATATGACGCTGAGGATCATCCGGTTTACCAGTGTACTCGCACATCAGGCCTGAGCGCCGGCTCAGTGGAAGAATGCTCCAGGCGAGCCAGCAGCGAACAAAGTCTACTCCGGTTAAGCCATTGGCTACAAAGGCCCTGATCTTAGAAAGTTGAGGGGCAAACCGGGCACGATCCGGGGCGCTGAGGCGCTGCGGCAAGGGGTGATTCGTTGCTAGGCGATAGGCACGGTAACCCGGCAGTGGGTTCTCTCCTTCAGGCGAAGTGTCTTTACAATAGAACCACGTTTGGTTCCATTCCTTGGGATGGCTGTGAAGGGCAGCATGAGGGAAACTCACATCTTTTCTCTTTTGGATACTGACGCCGCCCAACTCCTGATGCGGCCCGTCGGTGAACTCCGTCCGCCGGCTCAGATGGAAAAAGTCTCGGAACAGATCCACCGATGGTTCTTCTTACAGATATGCTTCTAAGAAGACTTGAAAATTGCAGATGTTTGACATAGAATTTGGGCCTACGTCCTGAGGGTGGAGCTGAAAAGCGGCTAACACATCTCGGAAGAATTTTGAACCGGGAGGACTGAACCCCCGGGCCAGGTGAGCTCGAGGACGACGGTGAGCTCGAAGAGCAGCGGTGGAGCTTCGAGCGATGGAGACGGAGGAAGAAGAAGGCAGAAGGGAAAAAAAGAGGTGTGCCCCAGCGGTATTTATAAGCCGAAGAGGTGAAAACGGTAAGCGCGGGAATCGAGGAGGCTAGAGATTGGATAAAGATCGCGCTGTCGCCTCGATTTTTGGTGCGGCATTTATCAATAAAGGTAATGGACCGAGGCGAGCTTTAAATGCGGAGATGACGTCACGACGGATTAAGGCGATTCTGGGAGATGACGTCATGGCTGGTTTATGAAGTAGGTAAATTGCAGAGAGGAGATTTGTGCAAGACTCAGAAGACTGGCATGAACAAGTTCAAATCAATCTGGGGCCTAATGTCAGGGATATTACTAGTAGGTATAAACCGGCCAGGAAGATCCGGTTTACACTGACATAGTTGTATTATCACAAGCCCAGTAGAATATGTACAAAAGATTACAGCCTATAGAGGTTTAGGGCCCATATGTAAGGCCCACAGTTTGTAAACCGTCATATCATGTAACTTGAGATGTAAGATAGAAAGAGTAGAGACCGAGGCAGACACGTTTATGAGCCGGCCTTGGGACTCTGTAAACCGGACCGCGCGTCGCCTCCTATATAAAGGGACGACCCGGCGACGATTCAGGACGAGAAACAACAACTCGAGACACAGGCAAGCGATTTGCTCCCTGTTCATTGACGCACAAGCAATACCACACCAAACTAGATGTAGGCTTTTACCTTCATCGAAGGGGTCGAACTAGTATAAAACTCCCTGTGTCCCTTGTCCGCTTTAACCTCTTCAAGCTAACCCGCGCGATGGCCTCACACCTAAGTCCTATAAACCGGACATCTGTCGTGCCAATTCCACGGCAAGAATGGTTTCCCCTCTGGTCCATGTCATCCATGGCGGCGGAGGGGCGAGAGCCCCTCTGAGATTGGATCTGTCTCTCTGTCTCTCTCTATTTCTACGTTCCCAGATTCTGGCCCTTCACCGTTTCTTAAATTCCCGGAGATCCATAACTCCGATTGGGCTCATCTTTTGACATGATTTTTATCCGGAAATTAGCTTTCTTGCGGTGAAAGAAGGGCATCAACTGCCTTACATTGTGGCCTCAAGGGCCCAGGGCGTGCCCTGGGCAGGGGGCGCGCCCCCCACCCTCGAGGCCCACTCGGGCATCGTCTCGTGTTAGTTTCGCTTCCCAAAATTCACATATATTCCAAAAAAATCTCGGTCCGTTTTTATTCCGTTTGGACTCCATTTGATATGGATATTCTGCGGAACAGAAAACATGCAACAAACAGGAACTGGCACTGGGCACTGGATCAATATGTTAGTCCCAAAAAATAGTATAAAAGTTACCAAAAGTATATGAAAGTTGTAGAATATTGGCATGGAACAATAAAAAATTATAGATACGACGGAGACGTATCAGCATCCCCAAGCTTAATTCCCGCTCGTCCTCGAGTAGGTAAATGATAAAAAAGATAATTTTTGATGTGGAATGCTACCTAGCATAATCTTGATCATGCAATCTAATCATGGCATGAATATTAAGAAACGAGTGATTCAAATCAATAGTCTATCATTTGATATTAAGACAATAATACTTCAAGCATACTAATAAAGCAATCATGTCTTTTCAAAATAACATGTCCAAAGAAAGTTATCCCTACAAAATCATATGGTCTGGCTATGATCCATCTTCACCACACAAAGTATTTAAATCATGCACAACCCCGGTTTTAGCCAAGCAATTGTTTCATACTTTAGTATTCTCAAACTTTTTCAACCTTCACGCAATACATGAGCGTGAGCCATGGACATAGGACTATGGGTGGAATAGAAGGTGGTGATAGAAAAAAGGTGGGAGAAAGTCTCACATAAACTAGGCAAATCAATGGACTATGAAGATGTCCATCAATCGATATCAATGTGAGTGCGTAGGGATTGCCATGTAACAGATGCACTAGAGCTATAAGTGTATGAAAGCTCAAAAGAAAACTAGTGGGTGTGCATCAACTTGCTTGCTCATGAAGACCTAGGGCATTTGAGGAAGCCCGTCGTTGGAATATACAAGCCAAGTTCTATAATGAAAATTCCCACTAGTATATGGAAGTGACAAAACAAGAGACTCTCTATTATGAAGATCATGGTGCTACTTTGAAGCACAAGTGTGGAAAACGATAGTAGCATTGTCCCTTCTCTCTTTTCACTCATTTTTTTGTTTTCGTTTTTTTGGTAGGGGCTTTCTCTTTTTTTAGCCCCTCTCTATATTTTCTTTAGGCCATCTCCCTTTTTTTATTTGGCCTTTCCTCACATGGGACAATGCTCTAATAATAAAGATCATCACACTTTTATTTACTTACATCTCAAAGATTACAACTCGAAGCTAGAACAAAATATGACTATATGAATGCCTCCAGCGGTGTACCGGGATGTAAAATGATCTAGCGTAGCAATGACATCAAAAAACGGACAAGCCATGGAAACATCATGCTAGTGTAAGTGCATATAGTGCCACCCCTAGTTGGTTTTGGAGTATTGATGACAAACCTGGTTGAGGGACTAATGTGTTTGTGAGAATTGCAGGATAACACATGTAGTAGTCCCTCATTGATTCGGTTTACCTACCGAAGATGACCCCTAAAAATGTATGAAGACATTGACAACAGTGGTGGTACATGAAGATAATCTTATTGAGGACTATGACAAGAGAAGACATTGTGTGAAGACTATGGAGCGCGAAGACTTAGATGTTTCATTGTTTCCTTTTTCTTCTTTGTTGAGTCATAGGAACCACCGTACTGTTAAGTGGGGGTCCAAGTGAACTAAGTCAGAGTGACTGAAGTGATTCTCAACCAAATCCTATGTCTTCGAGCGAAGCCAATGAGAGCAAATATTATCCAGAGCTGGATGAGTCAGCTTTACTTGTAGCCCAAGTAAAGTTGCTGTGTGAGTGTTTGAAATCTGACCGTTGGAACACGTGTCAGTTCCTTAGTGACCCAGGGTCATTTCGGACAAATCAGGTCGGGTTGCCCAGTGACTATAAATAGCCCACCCCCTACACCATAAATTGGTGGCTGCTCAGAGTTATTACACGGCTTTTGTCATTTGAGAGCAACCCACCTCCGAAGTATTTGAGAGAGAGATCCTTGCGAGGACAAAGCCAAAACACCCAAAGCCAAAGTGTGTTAGGCATCACTGAAGTCTTTCTGTCTGTGTGACCTGAAGACTTATTACACTTGAGGACTGTGGGCATCGCGTTCTGAGCATCCAAGAGTCATTGTGGATCGCCGGTGAACGAAGTCTGTGAAGGTTTGGAAGTCTACCTTGAAGACTTACCAGAGTGATTGGGCGAGGACTGGGTGTCCTTAGCTCAAGGGGAATAAGGTGAAGACGCGGTCTTCTGAGTTGAATCTCAGCCTCCCTAACCAGACGTACAGTTGTCACAGCAACAGCAACAGGTCTAACAAATCACTGTCTTCCCCGAGCTACTGGTTCTATCCTTTCCTTCAGTTTACTTACTGTCTTACGTTGTGAAGTCATTGCCTGCCTGCCTTATCTAATTGACTTCACTGTGTGACTACTTGTTCTGATTGGCTTCATTCCTTCTTCCCTCTTGATCCTTGCGGCCTAGCTGCTATTAGTCTTCATGCTTTCACTTTATTGAATACCTGACTATGGTTTGTCTAGTGTAGTCTACTTTCCGCTGCATACAAATCTGATTGGATTTACCCTTTGTCTTCGAAACTACCATGTTTTAAAGCATTTCACAAAAATCGCCTATTCACCCCCCTCTAGTCGATATACTGCACTTTCAATTGGTATCAGAGCAAGGTACTCCCTTGTTCTGTGTGATTCGGTTTAACCACCTGGAGTTTTAGTTATGTCGACCGCAGGAATGAAGACAGTGTCTTGCCCCATGTTTGACGGTCACGAGTATCCCAAGTGGAAGGCCATGATGAAGAAACGTCTCATGGCGATTAACAGTGAGCTGTGGACTGTCACTGAGATTGGTCTTACCGCTCTATGCAAGAGGGCAGAAGCTGATGACATTTGCTAGTTCACTCTTCTCAATCTCACAGCGAAGGACGTCATCTGCTCCTGTCTATCTCAAAATCAGTTCAGGAACATCATGCATCTTGATCATGCGAAGCTTATCTGGGACCGTCTCTCTGAAGTCTATGAGGGTCATCGAACTCGTGATTATTCCGGGTTTGAGGATTTCAAAGAATCTCTCAA
Source organism: Secale cereale (assembly GCA_902687465.1). Classification (NCBI taxonomy): domain Eukaryota; kingdom Viridiplantae; phylum Streptophyta; class Magnoliopsida; order Poales; family Poaceae; genus Secale; species Secale cereale. The sequence continues at coordinate 206,347,822 of LR738712.1, forward strand.
GACGATGACTTTCGATCCAGAACCATCATCCTCTACACCATGTCTTATGGCAAAAGGTGCCAAGGTAACCGAATGCTATCCATCTGAGTCTAGTGATGATGAATCTGGTGATGAATTTGGACCCAGCTATGTCAAACTTGCTTCCCTTGCCACTAAACAACAAATTGCTTTGGAAAAGTCTCAAAAAATGCTTAATAAGAGCAATGATATGTTGGGTGAAGAAATGGATCAATCGAAAAACTTAGTTGAAAGTCTTCAGAGACTTCAGGCTAAGTTAACCACGCTTCAAAGTCATCATAACACTCTCTTATCTGATCATGAAAAGCTAAGAGTATGTTATGAAGATCTTCAGAAGGAGCATGATTCATTACTTGCTCAACAAATTAGTGCTTCTCAGGAATAGTTTGAACCACCATGTTTAAAATGCATTGAGCGTGATAACGCTACATCTGTTGCTGAATGTTCTACTTCTGCCACTGTTGCTATATCTTCAACTACTGATGTGGTAACTAACCCCTTTGCTGAGGATACCACTACTATTGCTGATGAAAATGCTAGGTTGAAGACTTTGCTTGAAACAGGGATGTACAAAAGCCTCAAAGGGCACCAGACTCTATGTGATGTCCTCAAAAAGCAGATATTGAACCGAAACCCTAGAAAAGAGGGTGTTGGTTTCGACAGTAAAATGAATGTTGATGGTTCATACTGGAAGCCTGAGCAGTATCCCAAAACCACATGGGTTGCTGCAAAGGAACCGTCAGTGGATCCATCTACCCTATCTGGCTTCACTTGTGGTAATCCTATTATCATTGATGAATCCTTTGATGCAAACTATAAACTGTTTAAGAATCAAAATGGTGAAGTGTTTGCCAGGTATATTGGTACTAACTGCAGGAACGGGCCACCTATGAAGAAGATCTGGGTACCCAAAGGTTGTCTTGAGAAACTTCTAGCAAATGTTATCATGACACCTCGTGTGAAGAAGACAAACCCCAGACCAAAGGCTTCATATGGTCCTAAGGCTTCATACAGACAAAGGACTCACCTGATTCACCCTAACGCCAATGTTTTGCAGGGAAACCATACTCACACCCATGAATATGAGCGTGTTTCTTCAAACCGCTATATTCATAAAACAAAGAATTTTTCTGCTTATTCTTATGAGTATTATTCTCCTCCTGCAAGATTATTTGCTAGGGATCCAAAGCCAAAATTCTCAGATGCTGCTCTTTGACTCATTGCTTCTAAGCCACCCCTGAAGATGTGGGTGGTTAAGAAGAATTAACTTTCTCTTACAGGGAAAGGTCTCCAGCCGAAAATCAAAGGCGTCTGATGCTATTGCTGGGGACCTAAAACACTTGTAGGGCACAAGATCAAATGCCCAAATGATTTACTGCTCATTCTGTTCATGAATCACTTGCTAATCATCTTATCAGTTCTAACTTGGATCTAAGCTTTCATAATCCACTTGTACGTCAAATGTTTATGCTTCACAATGGCTTTTGGCGAAGCCTATCACTACTAGAAAAAGGGCTATAGATGGGACTGACACTAATGGCGCACCAGACATGCGGTGCGCCATTAGTATATACTAATGGCGCACCACCTACAGGTATGCCATTAGAGTTGAATACACTAATGGCGCACCTGGCTCAGGGTGCGCCATTAGTATCATTTTTTTTCCTTTTCCAAACATACTAATGACGCATCCAGACACTGTGCGGCATTACTAGTTGTAACTAGTAATGGCGCACCAGTCACACAGTGCGCCACTACTGTTGTTTTTTTATTATATATATTTTTTTTTTTGCAAAACTACTAATGTGCGCCATTACTAGTTTAAATTAGTAATGGCGCACTTTGGCACAGTGCGCCATTAGTAAGTTTTTTTGCAAAACTACTAATGGCGCACCACGAGCAGGTGCGCCATTAGTAACCTGGGTTACTAATGGCGCATTTGGAGGTGGTGCGCCATTAGTAAGTGGGCACCAACAAGATATTTTGGACAACCACTCCTACCCACTCACTTTCTCCCCACTTCATTCTCTCCACCTCCTCCTCCAAAGCTTGTCTCGGGTGCCTCCTCTTTGTCACCTCATTTCCACCATAGATTCATTCAAATTAAGTGGTTAAATTACCTTTTTTGATAGGTAAGTAAGGGGGGAAGCTATATTTATGTTGTTCTCCCTACAACAATGTGCACATGAACTTTTTATGGCCTAGCTAGATCTATGTATGTTCGTGGTGTTGCATATGTTTGTGGTGTTGCATATGTGTTTGTGTTTGTAGGTGTACCGGTATTTGAAATGCGATAGTTGCCAATATTTTGCCGGAATGCTGATTCATTTCCGTTTCGGCGAGAATTTTGGCATTAAGCATTCTTTTTTGTCCTATTTTTAGGGAAAGTCATGCCAAATTTTTTCTTGGTTCTAAAATATTTTTTTGCTCTACCCCGCACGCGGCCATGGTCCGCACGATGATCGAAGGCATCGTGAATAGGTTTTTGAGCTCCGCGAAGACCAAGATGCTTCAAAAGAACGAGACAGAGATAAGATGTCCGTGTCGAAGATGCAAGCTGAAGAGCCTTATTGTGGACCCGGATTCCGGGCAGGTGCGGGACCACCTACTCTTGCGTGGTTTCATGGATGGCTATCGGTGGCAAGGTGATGAAGATGACTACGAAGTCGTCCATGGGGGCCGGGCAAGAAATGAGGAAGGGCAGCAAGACAACCACCGCGGCTCGGGCGGGCAAGAAGACGAAGAATCTCCAGGAGATGATCACAACGGTGATGCTGTACACGTGCACAGTCATCATGTAGAAGATGCATGACATGATGATGAGGAAGATGCCGGAGCAGACGACGGGCATGATCATGAAGATGATGATGCCAGCGGAGCAGACGACGCTGGACCATCGTTGGGCTGGGTGCAGGACCCTCATATTCAAGAGCTGCTTCTCAAGCAGACGGATAACGCAAGAGCTGCCGCCCGAGAGAAAGCCAAGATGGATCAATTGGAGATAGACACGGTTACTCCATTGTATGAAGGATGCTGGCCCGAGGATACCCGCCTGAAAGTAACGCTCATGGCTCTGGAGATGAAGGTAAAACACAAAATGACCGACGCATGCTTCAACGAGAACATGTCATTCTGGCACGAACGTCTTCCCAAGGGGAACAAGTGCACGACCAGTTTCGAGGAGGCGAAGAAAATCGTGTGTCCTCTCGATTTACCGCACGTGAAATACCATGTGTGCATGAACAATTGCATCATTTATCGGGACGAGCACGCGGAGTCTACCATATGTCCGGTGTGCGGCGTCACTCGATACAAGAAGAGGAAGAAAGCTCCTCGAAAAGTGGTGTGGTACTTTCCGATCACTCCTCGTCTGCAGCAGTATTTCGCGGACCCTAAGGTAGCAAAGCCCCTGCGTTGGCACGCGGATAGGGAGGAGAAGAAGCGAGAAAATGACGCAAATGATCCGGAGATAGATAAAAAAGACAAGATTCTGAGTCACCCTAAGGATGCGAGCCAGTAGCAAGCGTTGAAATTCGAAGACCTAGAATTTGGGAACGATCCAAGGAACATCGTGCTGGGCGCGAGCACCGATGGAGTCAATCCGTTTGGCAGCAAGAGAAGCACACATAGCACCTGGCCTGTGTTTGTGTGGATGTACAACCTTCCCCCTGGTTGTGCATGAAGAGGAAGTACATTCACATGAGTATGCTAATTGAAGGACCGAAACAACCAGGGAACGACATCAATCTGTATCTGGGGCTGCTGAAAGAGGAGCTAGACACACTGTGGAAAACGCCAGCCAATACATGGGACGTCGCAGAGAAAGAATATTTCCCTATGAGAGCCGCACTGCTCACGACGGTGCACGACTATCTCGGTTACGGATATATCGCGGGGCAGGTGGTCCACGGATTTTCTGGATGCGTCAGGTGCATGGATGACACAACGTATCGCCAGCTAGATAGAGATCCTGGGTCTTCGAAAGCCGTGTTCATGGGATATCGAAGGTGGCTTCGTGACGATGACCTGTGGAGAAAACGCAAGGATCTGTTTGATGGTGAAACCGAACCCCGAGGACGCCCGCGTATGAGGAGCGGCGAGGAAATAGACGAGCTGTTGAAAAATTGGAAAGATTGCCCACTGCCGAGAAAGAAGCAAAATGCGCCAGAGCCGGGAAAGAAGCGAAAGGCGCCAGAGCCGCTGCTGAAGGTATGGAAAACGAGGTCTGTTTTCTGGGACTTGCCATACTGGAAGATCCACCATGTGCCTCACAGCCTTGATGTCATGCATATCACGAAGAACGTGTGCGAGAGTCTGCTTGGTACCCTGCTCAACATGCCAGAGAGGACCAAAGATGGGCCGAAAGCAAGGGCAGACTTGAAATCAATGGGCATCAGGCAGGAGCTTCACGCTAATGATGATGATGATGATGATGATGATGATGATGATGATGATGATGAGGCGAAGCAGGACACAGAAAGTCGTCGCAAAGGCAAAAAGGCCAAGAAGACCGGAAATGACTACCCTCCCGCGTGCTTCACTCTAAGTCAGGAGGAGATCGAGCAGTTTTTCACCTGCCTCGTAGGAGTAAAACTTCCTTATGGTTACGCGGGGAAGATAAGCAGATACCTAGACCCAACGAAGCAGAAGTTCAGCAGGATGAAGTCTCACGACTGTCATGTGCTGATGACTCACATACTTCCAGTTGCAATCCGTGGGATCATGGACGCGCACGTCCGTGAAATGCTATTTGGCCGATGCAACTTTTTCAACGTCATCTCTCGGAAGTCGGTTGGCGTGAGGCAACTCAGAAGGCTACAAGAAGAGATCGTGGTGATACTATGCGAGCTTGAGATGTACTTCTCGCCCGCATTCTTTGAAGTTATGGTGCATCTGCTGGTCCATATCGTGGACGATATCATCCAACTCGGGCCGACGTTCCTGCACAGCATGATGCTGTTCGAAAGGATGAATTGTGTCATCAAAGGATACGTTCGCAACATGTCACGTCCAGAGGGAAGCATAGCCAGGGGCTTTCTGACCGAAGAGTGCATCTCCTACTGCACGAATTATCTAAGCATCGAGAACCCCGTTGGTCTGCCCGTCAACAGGCACCTCGGAAGGCTCGCTGGATGGGGTCACCGTGAGGGTCGTCGCGAAATGCATGTCGACTTCGAGGGTCGACTCGCCAACTTTGAAAGAGCAAACCTAGTCGCTCTACAACACATAGACGTGGTCGATCCTTGGGTGGTAGAGCACAAAACCTTTATTGAGAAGACGTACAATGACCGAGGCTAACGGAGGACGGACGGAGATATAATCAAACATCACAACTCATGTTTCACGCGTTGGTTCAAGCAGAAGCTTCCGTCGTACCCTTTACATGAGGATTCTTCCGCGGAAGAACAACTCATATTCGCCTTGTCATAGGGCGCCGAGCACAACCTGATGACCTATGAGGCGTACGATATGAACGGTTACACATTCTACACCGAGGCCAAGGACATGAAGAGCGATGGTTATCAGAACTCCGTTGTAACGATGGAATCCTACACCGGTAACGACAAGGACAGATACTACGGAAGGATCGAGGAGATCTGGGAGCTGAGCTACGCTGGAGAGAAGGTCCCGATGTTCCGTGTCAGATGGGCCAAGAGCGTCCTAAAAGAAGACTGGTATTTCACCACCATGGTTATACCCGAAGCCAAATCCAAGACCGCGGGCGCAAACGTCACCGCGAAAAATGAGCCATGGGTACTGGCTTCCCAAGTTGACCAATGCTTCTTCATTACCGACCCGTCAAAGCCTAGTCGTGTTGTCGTGAGGAGAGGCAAAAGGAAGATCATCGGAATGGATGGAGTAGCCAGTGAGCAAGACTTCGACAAGTACGGCGACCCGAAGATCGAACATGACGACGATGATGAAGTAGCAACATACACCACAAGAAGAAGCAGGACCACCCTACCTAAAGGACGTCCGTTCCACAGAAGAACTCCATTTGCGAATAAGAAGGGCAAGAAGATTGTGAACAGATAGCTAGCTAGCTAAGATCGATTGTATTTAAATTGTAATCTTCATTTCTTGATTGTATTTCATGGGCACTTTTTGAACTATCATGAATATTTTTAAATTTCATGGGCACTTTTTGAATTCATCAGAACACTCAATCTCGATCCCCCTCCATCTCGATCGTTATCCCCCCTCGCCAGATTCCCCTTGCCAGATCCCCCTCGCCGCCGAGCACCCCCCACACCCTCCCCCGCCCCACCATCACAAATGAATGCAACTAAAAAAAAATTGATTATATTTTCAAAAAACAAATTTGATTATATTTTCAAATAACAAATTTGATGGTATTTTCAAATAACAAATTTGATGATATTTTTTTATATTCATAAATATATATATTTTAAAAAATCTGATGATATTTTTTACAAAATTATTACTGTTTTTATAAAAATTTATTACTGTTTCATATTCATATTCATGATATTTTTTTATATTCATAAATATTTTCAAATAAAAAATTATTACTGTTTTTATAAAAAAATTATTATTGTTTTTATAAAATTTATTACTGTTTAATATTCATATTCATGATATTTTTTTATATTCATAAATATTTTCGAATAAAAATTATTAATGTTTTTATAGAAAAATAATTACTTATGGCGCATCGCTGGCTCGTGCGCCATTGCTATATAAAAAAATTACTTATGGCGCACCATCCCACTGGTGCGCCATTGCTATCAGAAAAAAAAACATTCTAATGTCGCACCGCAAGGGGGTGCGCCATTAGTATTCTCCCCCCTATAGCTAGTACTCCTCCCTCGTCCCTCCCTCGCCAGATCGTCCACCTCTTCCTCCCCCCCGCCCACGCCGCCGCTCCGCCGCCGCGTCTTCACCGCGCCGCCGCCGCCGCTGCCCA
>LR738712.1:206355010-206712847 GCA_902687465.1 Secale cereale
CCTCTCTCTCCCCATCCACCCCTTCCTCCCCCGACCCGACCGCTTCGACGCCCTCGACACCGCCGCCGCCGCCTCTTCGACCCCGACCCCGACCCCTTCGACGCCCGCGACACCGCCGCCGCCGTCGGGTCGATTTCTTCTCCAGCCATCTCCACCTCATCTCTATCTCTATCAGGTTTGCTCTTCTTTACTATACTCTATCTATACTTGATTTGATCCCCTCCCGCTGCAACCGCAACCACCAACACAAATTACTTACTACTGTACCCCATTTATTAGTAACAAAAGGTTTTTATTTTGATTTTGATTTTGATTTTGTATTGGGGAAGGAATGAAGGGAAGGTAGCAGCAGCTTGCTTAGTTTTGACTCTAGCCCTGTAGCCTCTAGAATTTAATTTAGATAAGTACACGATTCATCTCCACAAACATAGACATGCCATTTCTTTTCTTAGATAGTTAGACAACATTTATTTCTTTATTTTCTCCACAAGAATTGCTTCATCATTCATCTTTAAGAGAGTACATGCATACATATATCCGCCTTATTCAGTATGTATGTATCGGTCATACACTCTAGTACAACGAATACCATTACTACTTTCACCCCTATCCTACCCACTGATGCCAGCCTCGACATTTCGAGTAGTTGGGTTTTAACCTAGTGTATTATGTTAAATTTGGCCCAAATATATAGTGTTAAATATTATGTCTTCCACAAGTACAAGAAAGACGTGGACTTTATGTGTGCATATGTTTATTTTCATTGGTTCTCCACACCACGAACTGTAGTACAGTACCTTCTCTGGTCCGTGCATTGAGACCAGTTCAGCTATGGCTTCATGTTGCATTGGCCCCTAAGTATTGTAGTTGTTCTTCTCAAGTGTATCTTCTCCACACCATGCTTCATGTTGCATTGACCAGTACAGTACCTTCTCCACACCATGACAAAACACACGAACTTCAATCTAGTTGATTAATGAACTTAAGTTGTTCTTCTCAAGGGTATCCCTTTCAGTCGTCCACAAGCATTGTAGTTGTTTGGCAATATAGATATGAACGGTTCCATCTAAGAGACTAAAACTCAGCCACAAGATCATTTAGTAGCCAACATAATTTATCTCATAGTTCTTTTGGGCAACCCTTTGAAGGTTTTTCAACTTTGATTTATGCAGCAACCATTAAGTATCCAAGTTGTTGTTAGTCACAGTACCGGGTGTCCATTTTGGTTGCGTAGGCAACTATATCAGACAACCAACACATACGTAGGCAAAATTTCACATGGGATAGTCATTTCAGAGGAGTTTATTCTAGGCAATCATCTCTGGGCGTCTGTTTCCTTTGTGTGCTTATGTAGGCAAAACAATTGTTGTCAATTTTGATTTTTTAGGCATTTCAATTATAATTATAGGCAATACTGCATGTTTGTGCATTTTTAAAATTTTGTAGGCAATTTATATCTTCACGGTCAATTTATATCTACCTATTTACATGTTGACTTCCTCCCAAAATTTTGCAGTTGGAATGTGACTAGAATGTTTGCTGCTACAGTAATCAAACACTGCAGTGCTGCTTCTCAGTAAACAATTTCTTCTCTTAAAAGGAGAACATGAGAGTCAAAATTTCACAGTAGGAATGTGACTAGAATTTTTGCTGATACAGTAATCAAACACTGCTGCTTCTTAGTAGAAGATTTTCCTATCTTAAAAGGAGAACATGAGTCAAAATTTCACAGTAGGAATGTGACTAGATTTTTTGCTGATACAGTAATCAAACACTGCTGCTTCTCACTTCTCAGTAAAAGATTTCCTCTCTTAAAAGGACAACATGAGAATATTTTGCAACTAATGCCCTATGTATCTCAGTGAAAGATTTCCTCGCATAAAAGGAGAACATGAGAACCTATGATTAAAGTCATGACAGTTATCATATCTCTGAGCAGCTTGGTGCTGGACATTATTAAAACACTGCTGCTGCTTCTCACTTCTCACTTTTCACTTTTCACTTCTCACTTCTCAGCTTGGTGCTGGACATGAGAACCTGTGCTATCTTAAAACACTTCTGCTTCTCACTTCTCAGTAAACAAGATGGTGTTTACTGTACTACCTTTTATGCACATTTGATGTAGTATTATCTTATGATCTGCTATCTTCACTGAAATTTACGGTTGGATTTGTGATAGTTGCGGCAACCTGAATCTGCGTAATAGCGCGGAAACAATAATTGTAATATGCGAGTGGTATTTTTGCTTGGTTTTGTCTCCGACCATCGTGTCGTGATGATTTTGCAGGTACCCCGAGAGGCCCTTGAGTTTGCTGGAATGTCGATTAACTTCCGTTCCGGCAAATTCGGGTACTCCATATGTCCTATTTTCAGCAAAGGTCATGCTGAAATTTTCCGTGAATTTTAGAATGACTTTGCTAAAAATAGGACATATGGGGTACTTGTGACTAATGCATGGGCCAGGGTATCTTAGTAGTTAATTAAGTAGGATTAACTGCCCCTTTATTCTTGCTGCATTAAACCATAGGCGGCAATAGAGCCAAGTGATTAGGCCCAACTTAGAATTCTCCTTCCCAGCTTAGCTTTTAGGATGCCTCGGTTTTGACAAACCATAAATTATAAAACCTTGGCTTTTAGGGTGCCTTGGTGTTGATAAAAACCTAAATAATGAAAGCTTAGGCTTTTAGGGTGCCTCGGCGTCGAAAAACCCTCAATGATAAAATCTTAGCTTTTAGGATGCCTCGGTGTCGACAAACCCTAAATGATGAGACCATGATCTTGTTCCTTGACAATAACCAACTTTTTGACCAAACGTTTTTCCTATTTAGAGAGAAAGATGGCCAACAACGATGAGGCCGGGGGTTCGGGCGGGAGGGCATTCTGGGAGCTGTCCCAAGAGATGGAGGAACAACCTCACTTGTATGAGGACGCCGCCTTCCCCACCGATCCTGACACTACCACTGATGGTGCCGCCGAGGATGACCCCACTGATGGTGCCATCGGGGATGACACCACTGATGGTGCCGCCGAGGATGCCACCACTGATGATGGCGGCGCACGCACAGATGACAGCCAACCGAAGAGGCAACGGAAGGACCGGCGCCCGACCGTGCTCCGCACCGTCAAGGAGGAATTTATAGAAGTGGACTCCGACGGGAATCCAACGGCGCCCGAACGAATAGTCAAGGGGTACTCGCTTCAGCTCGGGTGCATTCTCCGGAGCACCGTCTCGATCAACACCAAGAACCTGAGGCATCCTGACCGAGGGAATTTGCGCAACCTCCTCTTCACGAAGCTGCACGAACGATACAAGTTCCCCGCTGAATTTGAAAACACAAGCCTCAAAGGGAATAAAGTGAACAATACTGCCCTCATGAGGATGAGCACGGCCCTGTCTACTTGGAAAAGCACGGTGAAGAGAATGATCGAGAAAGGTGATAGTTATGAGAAGATCAAGGAGAAAAATCCTTCGATCACCGAAGATGACTACAACGACTTCAAGATCAAGTGCTCGAGCACCGCAACCTCCGAATCAAGTTAGTGGGGGAAAGAAATGCGGGAGCTGAACTTAGGGGAACACACACTCGGTCCCGGCGGTTACAGAGTGGCGGAGCCTATATGGGACAAGGAGGAGGCGGACCGTGCTGAGCAAGGCCTACCGCCCCTCTTCGATAAATACGGTGACAACAGACCATCAACTTTGTCAGGGCCCGGTACAAGAAGGACCCGAAAACAAAGGAGCTTACCACGGATCCGAAGACCAGGGCGCTTGAGCTTGTTCTGGTAAGGAATACACCCCCGCGTAATTAGCTCCTTATGGTTGCATTCTAATTAATGAAGCCAAATTTCTAAATGGTTCACATTCCTTCCGCAGGCGACTGAAAGCAGTAGCGCGGGGTCGACTATGAGCAACCCTTGGGACACCACTCTAAATAGGGCGTTGAATGTAATGAAGAAAAAGGATAAGCTCAGTAAGCCGTCGTCAGCTGGTCGTGTGGTCGACAAAGGCTTGTCCACAAAATGGTCGTCATACTATAACGCTGGTGGGCGAAAGGAGAAAAAGACCAGCTCGGAAAGCCAGTCGCGCGAGGTTCAAGAACTCAATGCACAAGTGACATGGATTTTGGAGATTGTCCAAGAGCAAGTGCAACAACAACTAGGAGCGACGATCACCGCCATTGTGCCTACCTTGATTGAGGGGTTGCAGGCGTGGATTGCGGGCGGCCAACAGGGGTCGGCCCCGATTCCCAGCTTCACGGCCAGCAACTCGCAGAACGTGATGGCGGTGCCATTGGTGTCTCCGGCGGAGGCGGCATTGGTGTCTCCGACGCTGGCACGGGAGCTTAATGCACCCGGGTGTACGCCGGCCGGCTCCTCTGCAGCAAGCGGCCCCTCCGTCAACTGCACGCCCGCCGTTGGCGGTGCCTCGACATTAGCCAAGCTCGACGCCATCATCACGGTAACTAATTAAGCCTCTCTCGGCCGAGGATTTCATCTCCTTGCCTTTGACTGGGCATCCCTGACGCCCTACATGTTTTCGCAGGGCGCCGCCGACGTTCCGTGCACTCTCCTGCACTTCGTGAACAACGACTTGGTCGATGTCGCCAAGGGCAAAATCGTTCAACCGGGCAACCCCATGTTCCACGGTACTAGGATGCCACCCAACTTGTATAGGGTTCAACTGGTTCGGGTGCTGCCAGGCTGCGACGAGTTGTTACCTCCGATTTGACTCGTCGGGGCCGATGAAGATGATGTGATGACCCTCAACGCCTGCCTGAGCTGGCCCCTGCTTTGGCCGAAGAGCCAGATTCGTTTGGGGGCGGGGGACACCACCCCAAAGACAACACCGCCAGTCGTGCCGGCGCCAAGTCGGCCCCATGGCAAGACCGCCGCAACGGTGTCGGACATCCCTATGCCACTGGATCCAAACATGCATATGGCACAGGATCCGAACGACGACGATACATTTTCCAACGTCGATCAGTACTTTGCCGATCATGGGTACGGTGGCGAGTTCATGGGGCCTCCTTCTCAAGTACCCAACCCTACAAAAGACGTGTGCGATCTAGCTGGTACCGCGGAGAATCCAAGTTGCAACAGGCGTCGTCTGCCGTTCAGTTCTCATGAAACGCCTCCAACTGCTGACTTCACCGAGCCTCAGATAGGCGAGGTGCGAAATATTATCAGCCCCAACACACTCAAGAAGGCGGTCTGTGAGCAGAACTCGGTCCCATTACAGGAGAAGAAGAAGGCACGGAAAAGAAAGACTAACAAGGGTGCGAGCCAGCTGGCACCGAGTACGATCCGTGCTCAGGACGGGCCACCTTCACCTGAGGATGTAATGATGAGGGTGCATGTGGCGGGTAGGCCGATGCTACCGAGAAATATGCTCGGTGCTGCAACCGGTCCTATGCGGAGTCTGCATGATAGTGTTCTTTCTTTGGAGAAGCGGCGTCTCAGAGAGAAGGATGTGGCATACCCGGTTTTCGCGGCCAAGGTGCCAGAGGGCAAGGGCTTCGTGGATAACTCCATCGGGGCTACGATCGTCCTGCGGTTTGATGACATCTACGCTATGTTGAACCTTCATCCGCTGCACTACACCTTCGTTCGGCTATTTTTGCTGAGTATGGAGATGCGGATCATTCGCGACAAGACCCCGGACATCGTGATAGTCGACCCCTTCTACATGTGTGCCAAGATCTTGGGCAGCGCTGGGGATCGGCAAGTCGCGAGTTCTTACCTCGAAGGCGTCATTCTGGCAAACCGAGATAAGGATAACTTCCTCGTGCCTTACTTTCCCGAGTAAGTCCTCCCCTCAACCGCCCCGTAACATATGAATTCTTAGATTTCGATCGTTTTTCTTTTAACATTCCGTGTTTTGTGCAGTGACACACATTGCACACTCATCCTCCTAAGCCCCAAATAGTCGAAGGTAGACTACACAAATGTCAACAATGTTCTTGATGACGTTCTCCCCGGCTACGCCAAATCTGGAGGCACCTTCACCAGGCCTATTCGTAAGTACGGCAAGCACGTGTTCTCCCATAATACAACGTTATGCTACGTCAAGCAGCCGCCTGCCGGTCAGAAGGGTGCCTACTACGCCATCCATCACATGCGGGCGATCGTACTGGACCATCATCAACTTCTGCTACCGAGTAAACTCAAAGATTGGGCCGCGAACGTGTCGGCAATCCAGGACGCGGACATCAGACAAGAATTCTTTCGCATCCAGTCAGAGTTTGCGGAAATCATCCATCAATATGTCCTTCGTACCTCGGGGTAGTTCTACCTCAGAAATCAACCGTCCAACAGTGACATCGACACAATGCTACAAATGCAGGCTGACAACGCCCGCGATTTCATGACTCCCACGATAGACGGCGGCTTCATCCACACTCCGGTCCCTTGAGTCGAGTCGAAAGTAGTGATGCTGTGTCTAGTTCTGAAACATCGATTGGCTCATGTTGTAATTAAACTTTAATGAACTTGTAGTATGTCTCTTTGGTTTCGACAGTCGTTCAACTTATATGTAATCGATGCTATTAATGTCTTGCTTTTCTCTTCCGATCATTCTGTTGCATACTTATATATTGCTTATGTATTGTCTATGAATTGGTACTAACGTTTCGTTTGGCTAGTGCATAGCGATGCCGTCGTATGTCGTGTACAAGGGTAAGGTTCCCGGAGTCTACAACGACTGGGAGGAGTGTCGGAGACAGGTTCACTGATTCAGCGGTAACATTTACAAAGGGTACACCACTAGGGCCGAAGCGGAATCTAGATACGCCCGCTATCTAGCGGGAGAGGGGAGGGAGCGTTGGAGGAACAGGATGAAGACGAGTTTCATCGTGATGACCGCAGCTCTCTTCTATGTGATGGTAGTTTAGATGATCGATATCGACTTGTAATGTGAAGACAAACTCGCTACTCACGGTCTCGAGACTTGTAATATAATGTTCTATCTTTGTTCGGTCTTTTGAATTCGGAGACTAATATGATGAATTGTATTCGGAGACTAATATGATGAATTGTATTCGGAGACTAATATGATGAATTGTATTCAGAGACTAATCTTCTATTGTATTCGATGAATCTGTTGTTGCTGTGTGCTGGTGTTGTTTATATTCTGTCCAATAATACATTTTGTAACCTGTGCAAAAAACAGAAAAATAAAAAATAAATAAAAAACCTAATATTCATACTAATGGCGCATCACGTAATAGTGCGCCATTAGTATGCCAAAGGATACTAATGGCGCATCAACCAACAGTGCGCCATTAGTATGCCAAAGTTACTAATGGCGCATCAGGCAATAGTGCGCCATTAGTATGCCAAAGCACCTGGGTATATATGGCCCCCTGGGAGGCATACTAATGGCGCACCGTGGTATATACTAATGACGCATCTGTGGTGCGCCATTAGTATAACAGATACTAATGGCGCACCACTGGTGCGCCATTAGTAAAATATACTAATGGCGTGGCACTAATGGCGCACCACTAATGCGCCATTAATGGCCAAAATAGGTGCACCATTAGTAGGCCTTTTCCTAGTAGTGTATCCTCGAACTTCATTGTAGGGAGTGACACCAAAGTCTTCAGAATGGATTATGGACAGCAGATGCACAAATCATATGACTGGAGATCGAAGTCTTCTCATGGACTCAACCTTACATCCATCTAACAAGAGTCACATCACATTTGCTGATACTGGTAAAAGCAAAGTGTTGGGTCTAGGTAGAGTTGCAATCTCAAGAGATCAGCACATGGATAAAGTAATTCTTGTTGAATCTCTTGGTTTCAACTTAATGTCTGTCTCAATTCTTTGTGACTTAAACATGATTGTGATATTTGGTAAATTTCGTTGCCTTGTACTAATGGAGTCCGACAAGTCTCTAGTATTTGAAGGATACAGAAAAGGTGATCTGTATATGGTAGATTTCTCAGCTGGACCGCAGATGGCCGTATGTCTTCTAGCAAAAGCTTCAGAGTGCTGGCTCTGGCATCGGAGGCTAGGACATGCCGGCATGAGGAACTTGCACACTCTCACAAAGAAGAAGCATGTCGTAGGCATCAAGGACGTCAAGAAAGATCATCTATGTGGTGCCTGTGAAGCTAGGAAGATGACTAGGTCCAAGCATCCCTCAAAGACAATCATGATGACATCCAAACCCTTCGAGCTGCTTCACATGGACTTATTTGGCCCTACCTTCTACTCCACGTTCTCTACCACAGCTTGTCTCTATGGCTTCGTCATTGTTGATGATTATTCAAGATACACATGGGTGCACATAATACTGTACAAGTCTGAAGTGCAAGATGTCTTCAGACGCTTCGCGAATCGTGCCATGAACAACTATGGCGTCAAGATCAAGCATATAAGACTTGATCTTTATCTGGATACAATGGGGATCACTCATGAGTTCTCAGCCCCGTACACACCTCAGCAGAATGACATCGTTGAGCGCAAGAACAAAACTCTAATTGAGATGGCTCGAATGATGCTCGATGAATACAAGACACCAAAAAGGTTTTGGCCCGAAGCTATTGAAACTGCATGCCATATCATCAACCGTGTTTATCTTCACAAGCTTCTGAAGAAAACGTCCTATGAACTCCTCACTGGAAAGAAGCCTAACGTAAGTTACTTCAGAGTATTTCGAGCTAGGTGCTGGATCAAGGATCCACATCACAAGTCAAAGTTTGCACCAAAAGCACATGAAGGCTTCATGCTCGGATATGGAAAGGACTCACACTCCTACAGAGTCTTTAACATCTTTCTCTATAAAGTAGTTGAAACTGTGGATGTGCGGTTTGATGAAACGAATGGTTCACAAAGAGAGACCCTACCAAATGTGCTAGATGAGGCTTCACCAAATGAATCTATCAAGCTAATGGGAACTGGTGAGATCATGCCTTCTGAAGCACAACCTGACGAGGAACTCATCATTTCTGCCCCAAATCAACCTGACAACAATGCTCAGCCTGAAGACAACCCTCCTAATGATGACAATGTACAGCAAGAGCAAAATCTTCGTCCATCTCATCCTCGTGTTGCAAATGAAGTACAAATTGAGAAGATAATTGACAGCATAAATGCACCTGGTCCACTTACTCGTTCAAGAGCAACACGGCTTGCAAATTTCTGTGGGCACTTTGCTTTTGTCTCAATATCTGAACCCAAGAAAGTTGCTGAAGCTTTTATGGAACCCGAATGGATTCAAGCAATGCAAGAAGTGAAGGAAATATGCCCTAGAGGCAATAATAAAGTTATTATTTATTTCCTTATATCATGATAAATGTTTATTATTCATGCTAGAATTGTATTAACCGGAAACTTAGTACATGTGTGAATACATAGACAAAACAGAGTGTCCCTAGTATGCCTCTACTAGACTAGCTCACTGATCAAAGATGGTTATGTTTCCTAACCATAGACAAGAGTTGTCATTTGGTCAACGGGATCACATCATTAGGAGAATGATGTGATGGACAAGACCCATCCGTTAGATTAGCACTATGATCGTTTAGTTTTACTGCTATTGCTTTCTTCACGACTTATACATGTTCCTATCACTATGAGATTATGCAACTCCCGTATACCGGAGGAACTCCTTGTGTGCTATCAAACGTCACAACATAACTGGGTGATTATAAAGATGCTCTATAGGTGTCTCCAAAGGTGTTCGTGGTGTTGGCATAGATCAAGAATAGGATTTGTCACTCCGAGTGTCGGAGAGGTATCTCTGGGCCCTCTCGGTAATACACATCATAATAAGCCTTGCAAGCAAATGACTAATTAGTTAGTCACGGTATGATGTATTACGGAACGAGTAAAGAGACTTGCGGGTAACGAGATTGAACTAGGTATTGAGATATGGACGATCGAATCTCGGGCAAGTAACATACCGATGACAAAGGGAACAACGTATGTTGTTATGCGGTTTGTCCGATAAAGATCGTCGTAGAATATGTAGGAGCCAATATGAGCATCCAGGTTCCGCTATTGGTTATTGACCGGAGATGAGTCTCGGTCATGTCTACATAGTTCTCGAACCCGTAGGGTCCGCACGCTTAACGTTTGATGACGATCAGTATTATGAGTTTATGTGTTTTGATGTACCGAAGGTAGTTCGGAGTCCCGGATGAGATCGGGGACATGACGAGGAGTCTCGAAATGGTCGAGACGTAAAGATCGATATATTGGACGACTATTTTCTGACATCGGAAAGGTTCCGAGTAATACGGGTATTTTTCGGAGTACCGGAGAGTTACGAGAATTCGTCGGGGAGTATATGGGCCTTATTGGGCTTTAGGGGAAAGGGAGAGTGGAGGCTGCGCCCCTCCCATGGCTTAGTCCGAATTGGACTAGGGAGAGGGGCTACGCCCCCTCCTTCCTTCTCTTCTCTTTCCCTTTCCTTCTCTCCTACTCCTACTACTTTGAAGGGCTCCTAGTTCTACTAGGAAAAGGGGAATCCTACTCCCGGTGTGAGTAGGACTCCCCTAGGGCGCGCCATAGAGAGGGGCGGTCCTCCCTCTCCTCCACTCATTTATATACGGGGGTAGAGGCACCCCATAGACACACAAGTTGATCAGTTGATCTCTCCCAACCGTGTGCGGTGCCCCCCTCCACAGTAACACACCTCGGTCATATCGTTGCAGCGCTTAGGCGAAGCCCTCCGACGGTAACTTCATCATATCCGTCACCACGCCGTCGTGCTGACAAAAATCTCCCATGAAGCTCAACTGGATCAAGAGCTCATGGGACGTCATCAAGCTGAACGTGTGCTGAACGCGGAGGTGCCGTACATTCGGTACTTGATCGGTTGGATCGCGAAGAAGTTCGACTACATCAACCGCGTCACTAGACGCTTCCGCTCCCGGTCTACGAGGGTACGTAGACACACTCCCCCCTTGTTTCTATGCATCTAGTAGATATATCTTGCGTGATCGTTGGAAAATTTTGAAAATACTACGTTCCCCAACAAGAAGAGCTTCAACAGTTTGAGCTGAACAACGTGTGGGAACTTGTCAAGCGTCATGACCCTCGCAAGCACAACATAATAGGCACAAAATGGATTTATCGCAACAAGCAAGATGAGCATGGTCAAGTTGTCAGAAACAAAGCTCGTCTCGTTGCTCAAGGATACACTCAAGTTGAAGGGATTGACTTCGATGAAACATTTGCTCCTGTGGCTAGACTTGAAGCTATTCGTATACTGCTAGCCTATGAAAATCATCACAACATACTTCTGTATCAAATGGATGTAAAGAGTGCCTTTCTCAATGGAAGGATTGAAGAAGAGGTGTATGTTGCACAACCACCTGGCTTTGAAGATCCAAAACGTCCTGATATGGTATACAAACTCAACAAGGCACTGTATGGACTCAAACAAGCGCCTCGTGCTTGGTATGACACACTCAAAGACTTCCTGAAGAGCAAAGGCTTCAAACCTGAATCCCTAGATCCCACACTCTTCACGAAGACATATGATGATGAACTATTTGTCTGCCAAATCTATGTGGACGACATTATCTTCGGCTGCACTGACAAAAGATACAGTGATGAGTTTGGTCACATGATGCAAGAGCAATATCAGATGTCCATGATGGGTGAGCTGAAGTTCTTCCTTGGTATTCAAATTTGTCAGCAAAGCAACGACATCTTCATATCTCAAGAGAAGTACCTTAAAGACTGCCTGAAGAAGTTTGGAATGCAAGACTGCAAAGGGTACTCGACGCCTATGCCAGCTAAACACCATCTGGGTCCCAACGCAAATGGTAAAGAGTTCGATCAAAAGGTATACCGCTCCATGATTGGTTCTTTGCTTTATTTATGTGCATCTAGGCCAGATATTATGCTTAGTGTTTGCATGTGTGCTCGATATCAAGCGGCACCAAAGGAGTCGCATCACTTAGCTGTGAAGCGAATACTTCGATATTTGACTTACACCCCAACACTAGGATTATGGTATCCAAAGGGCTCAGAGTTTGATCTAGTTGGATTCTCAGATGCTGATTATGCTGGTGACAAAGTTGATCGCAAGTCTACATCAGGCACATGTCACTTTCTAGGACGATCTCTTGTCTGTTTGTCTTCAAAGAAGCAGAACTGTGTATCACTCTCCACTGCTGAATCTGAATACATAGCTGCTGGATCTTGCTGCGCTCAGCTTCTCTGGATGAAGCAAATGCTCAAGGACTATGGTTTCCATCTGAAGCATGTGCCACTCTACTGCGATAATGAAAGAGGTATCAAGATTGCCAACAACCCAGCTCAACACTCGAAGACAAAGCACATTGAAATTCGTCATCACTTTCTGAGAGATCATGTCATGAAGGAAGATATTGATATCATACACGTCAACATTGAAGAGCAACTGCCAGATATCTTAACAAAGCCCTTGGATGAGAAAATGTTTTCCAAGTTGCGGTGTGAGCTAAATATCTTAGAATCCTCAAATGTCCTGTAATTAGGCACACATCCTAACACTTATGCATATTGATGACTTAGATGTGCAACACACGAAGTAAAGTATATCCTCAATCAATGAAGACTTACATTCTAACTGTGAACACATTAGCGTGGAATTTGACTTCGTAGCGCCACGATAATTGTGCGCCGTGTTTGAGTCTAATACTTCCTATACGGTGGGTAACGCCACCACCAAATCTTTGTCTGAAGTGTTTCTCGTGGCGTTACATTTGCAAAGTCTTCACACTTGGTTTATCTTCATATATATAGAGTTGTGTTCTGTCCTCTACAACATTCACTTATAGCTATGTCTTCTTATTTGAATCTTTTGAACTAAGTGAATGTGATCGGACCCTAACCTCTCTATGCTCTCTCATCTCACACTCTGTCTGACCAAATCATATGCATTCTGTTGGAACTGTCGAATATCTTCTCTACGTCCTTGTCAGCAGAAGATACGGGTACAAACTATCACACCCTGATTTTCATGCCACATTGCTTAAGCTAATTATCATGCTAAAAATGTGGATTTACAAAAAAACTTTTGAGTGTTTTTGGCTTTGCTTGATTGATTTTCTGTGTGCTGTTTGCTAGTGCTCTAAAAATCATATAAATCCTCCAACTCTTATACTTCATCTCCTTGATCCAAAACCTTTTCCCAATGATCATGCCATGTGTATAGACCAGTATAGTAATTTATTATAAAAATATTTTGGCCAAATAGTATTTTCTAAAATTAGTTTTCCAAAAACCCCTGAATTGAGGTTTGCACTACAAGTACCTTAATTAGGGTGTGAAAAATATTTCAAAAAGAATATTTGAACCCTACTAGGTATAGGACTCCCATAAACAACAAAATTAAAATTTTAAAAGTTATTTTTATATTTTATTTAAAAGCTTTTTCTTAAGGCCAGAAATGGTCTTTAATAGGGAAAAATTATTTAACTATTTCAAAAATATTTGCCAAAATTCAGGGAGACTCATAGGACATATATTGTCCATATATAAGAGTTTCAACACATGGTCATGTTCAAAATATTGGACAAATCCTTCAATAACCCTTTCTGGATATTTCAAGCTTTTGAAATATTTACAAAGGGATTATTCTCCAAAAATTCCAGGGAAATTCTACCATGTCAAATATGACATATTTGATGATCTTACAAAGCCTCATGCCTTGAAGATCAAGGAAACATCATCTGATCCCCTCAAAACCATTTCTGTCCATATTGAAGTTTGAGCAACTTTACATTTCTAAACTTGTCCAAATACTCTCAAACTTGGTGCACATGCTAAAATGATGTAATTATGCATCTATGCCAAATGGCACAAGTTTTGGAGAAGGACAACTTGATCTAAGTGCCCCAAAACCCTTTCTGACCAGATCCAAACTTGAACAACTTTACATTACCAACTTTTTACCTGGGGCTTCAAACTTTGTGGGCATGATCACAACCCCAAATGATGACACTACACCAAGTGGTGCATCAAGGGGTGATGATATGCTTAACTTAATCTTAGTGAATCCATTTCTGTTGATTTCTAGGGTTTACAAGAGTTGCATTGGCAACTTTGCCCAAATGAGCTCAAATTTGGTGGAAGGGCCTAAATGTATGGGCCATTTGATCCTGTTAAGTCTCATGTCAAGTGGAGCTATTTTTCTTGCCCAAATCATGATCAAACACCTTCTGCCAATTTACCAAAACCATTGTTTTGACCCCTTTTACAATGCCCCATTTACCTCAAATTCTTACCACAGGTAAACCTGATCATCTTGTACCCCCAGTAACTTCCCCATGTCCACAGCTCAATGATTGAGGGGTGAAAACCCCCTTTTTACTCTTGTGGACAGCAACATTCTTTTCCTTTCTCACCTCCCTCCTCACTCCAGTGGCCTCCAGGGCATCCCAGGCCGTCTGGGCAATAGTTTACTAACCCCTAGCACTGCTGGACATAAGGGGACACGCAATGGCACTTTGTTTATGCCATGGCATGCAGAGTTCGCGCTCTGGAGCACGCTACAGTGCCCTGGCGCACTGTAGCCTCGCCCAATCAGGAGCCCCCGACCACCTCGGTCCTTTCCCTCGTGTCTCCCGAGGTGCCCTGGACGTCCGTGACCTGCAGACCTGTCGGCCCTATCCTCTCCTGCTGTCCTTCTCCCTCCGCGAGCTCGCCCGAGCGCGTCCATGGACGATGCTCACGGTGCATCGCGGCCGCGCCTATTTAAGCCACCCCCGACCCTCTCTCTCGTCTTGGTTAGATCCTCCTCTCTCCCGTGAACCTCCTGGACAATCTCCCTCTCCCCTTGGTGCTCTCCTTCCCTCTCCAAGGCCACCATGGCCGCCGTCGGTATCTGCTGGCTCTGGGGAACCAGAGCCTCCCCCCTTCCTCGTTGGCTACCAAGAGGAGGACCGCAGGACCGCAGAGCCCCCCCACTCCTTCCTTCCTTTTCTCTAGCGTCCTTGGCGTCGCACCCGTCTCGACCCGAAGCCGCCCGCCGGCGCCGAGGCTGCCGCCGCCCCCGTTCCCCCTCGGACCGCGTGAGGCCCATGGATGGGCTCGGCTTGATCTCTTGGAGCTCGTCAGTGTTCTGGACGCCGCCGGGGACGACCGGAGTCGCCGGGAAGGGCGCCGGCGCCTGCTCTGCCGGCCTCCCCTGCCCCTCCTCTGATTTAAGCGGGAGGTAGGAGCAGGGCCTACCAGCAGGGCCCACCGGTAAGTGGCTAAGGCCCTGTGCCCCCAGTTAAGTGAAGACGGCCTTCGGGGAAGGCGCCTATCCTGGCCAAAGGCGTACTCACGGGAGTACACCAACGACGTCACCTGTACCCCCGGGCGGCTGATGCCACTGGGCCGGCCCACGTCCACATCCCGCCTGTGCGCAAGATAAGGGTATAGATCATTCCCCTTCCTTTTTCTTTTCCGAGTAATCTTCAAAAATCCATAAATGAATCAAATGGATTCCAAATTTGATTATTCAAATTTCTGGTAGTTTCTAAAATCATGCTCTATCACATGGTGCAACATGCACATTTTTCCAGAATCATTTCCTTCACAAATAATTATCTAATGCCATTATTCCATTTTCTGTGATGAACTTTAGAAAAACACAAAGGGCTCAAATTTGATCCAAATGCAGTGGTTCAAATTCCTAGGTGCTTGTCATATCCAAACTTAGTTTTGGAACATTTTTGTTAATACTTTATGTAGCCCACCAAATAATGAGCCATTTCTTCATATTTATCAACTTTGCAAAATCCTAGGAGATTCATTTGAACTCCAAATCCAGTGAAACCAACTCCTAGATGCTTCTAAAATCATGACTTGATGGATAGGTGCCTTTGCTCATTGTTCAAAAATATATTTCTGTACACTTCTTTCAAATCCATAAAACCCTTGATTCCATCATATTGAAATATGCCAAACCATCCATTGATCATACCCCAATGAAACCACCTTGGTTATTTTTCATATGACCAGAGGTATCCTAGAAAATTCCAAGTCCTATTTTTAGAGCACATTTATTTTTGCTTTGATTGTGTTGCTTATTATGATTGTTTCCATCATTAGTTGACGAAATAAATGGAGTACTCCAAGATGGACCAGAAGGTTTGAAGACTCGGAAGGACAAGGCAAGCAGCCCTTTGACCATGATACACTTGTGTTTTTGGAACCCGTTTGTTTCTGAATGCATGATGATAAGAGTTACGGTGGTAACCTAGTTAAGAACCACCACATGATGCATGCTTACTTATAATCTTGCTATGTGCTAGATGCCATGCAAATGGTTAGTAGTGATGCTTAGTGATGAATATGTGCCATGAAACCTTCGTGGTTGCATTCTTTCAAAAAAACCATCGGGTGCCCCTAATGCCCGAGGGTGATATTGAGTTAGGTCATCATTTGAGGAAGAAGTGATGTGCCGGTAAAGATCTTGTGCATGGGTGAAATGATGGATTAGATTTATGTGTGACTACCGTCCCAACCAAATATGTGCAACCACTCTACCCCTTATGGGACGGGGCGTTATTGACTACTTAGGCCGATACTAGCATGGTGCTCGCATTACTAGTGACGGGAAGACTTGAGGTCTTTCCCGGGATGGGGTCGTGCTTGGATAGACGACCATGACTGTATTTACAGGGCACCGGACACACCGTTGGTCCCTTCGGGTACGCGTGACATTCAAATTAGGGCAAGTCCCATGATCTATTTGTTTGTACTCGAGGGCCGTGTACCAACGAGTGGACCCTATGTTAGTGTCGTCCAAGGAAAGATAATGACCGGGTGCTTCCCCCGAGTACTTGAGGTACTGCGGGATCGTGGGTGACACGAAAGCTTCCCGGATCTTGTGGGTAAAGTGCGCAACCTCTGCAGAGTGTAAAACTATTCGAATAGCCGTGTCCACGGTCATGGACAGTTGGGTGGTGCTACTTAAACTATGTCCAGAGTTTTACTACATCGGTGAAAGTACGTGTGTGATGAGTCAAGGTGGTGACTTGACTCGTTGAGTTGAATCCTATCCATGTTGATATCGGTAACCTGTCTTCGAGGTTACCTGAGTTTATTGATGCATATACCTGATGGTGGAATATTTATTCTAGCTCGTGGCTAGATTGCACATTGTTGTACAATTGCATTGTTACCTTGAACCAAATCATGGGTTGCTTGCAAGTACATTCAAAGTACTCATTGGCTTGCCACTGGTTATTTTATTGGCCAGGCATGAGAGAACAGGATATGATGAAGATTCCTTGGTGACGTGCATGCGAGCTAGGACGCTTCCCAGTCAGAATGCCTGTAGGGTTAAGGCAGATGGCATGGGTCCAAGTTGTTATTGAAGATTTCCGCTGCGATGATATACTCAAGACTTGACCTTAATGGTCCTATTTGTGTAATACGGTATGTATGGATGTAAGACTCTTGTAATTCAGCTTCTGTGTGTTCAGTGAGCATTGATCTCTGGGATCACTGTACACGTGCATTCGGTGATCTCGACTTATGAGTCGGGGTCCCCACAGAGCTGGTATCAGAGCCATCCTGACTGTAGGAAGCCTTAGTTAGCATGGTCGTTAGTTAGGGTAAAACTATTTTCAAAACTATTACTAGTTTTCAAAACTATCTATACTTCTCTTCCCTTCTCAGTTTTTCGAAAAACTAGGCCATACCTAATCTCTCCCCCCTTCAAAACTGTTGGTCGTTAGAACATTTATGCCCCTGACCACTGGATTTTCTGTAATCCTCATGGAGTGCACCTTGCCAAACACTCACGTACCACTTTTGCACGCAAGAGTGGCGACACCACGACAAGACGATACCAACATAAAATCCATCCTCGAGGAATGAGTACATGAAGACCCAGAAGATGGTGACACCCTTGACAGTGCCCCAACAAAATGCAACATTGGCCTATGATGACCAGGGTAAAGGTTATGCAAAATCATGATATACATCGCTAATAGAGTAATCCTGTCACTACCGGTGTTGTATCGGCAACCACTGGTGGGTGAGAACCTCGCCATTTGGTCCGCCTCACTATAGTGAGCAGGAAAACGGTTCTCTTCGTCCCCCGCTCTTGGTGTCGGTGTTGTCATCAACGCAACCGACATGTTGAACCTCTACTATGCCTTGATTAATATCATTGCATAAAGGATTGCCTACCTGATACCCTCGACGCCCCAGAAGGCACAAAGGATCGTCATGATTAAAGAGACAAGAGAAGACCAAGTCAACGCCAGCTGCAAGGAGACACCTTCACCGCATCACCTCATCAGGCGAGAATTTATTGCAGATTCTCCAGGCTCAACCCGGATCGTTTGTCAAACAACTACAAGGGACATAGCAACACCTGTGGAAAACTCATAAGACTGCACGAGGCACAAGTCACGACACTGCGTCCGAGAACCCCTAGGGTACGATGAGTCGTGTACCCCCTATGCGCAGTCGAGTCCGTATGATGGTTCGAATAGAACCACGATTGTGTGTTGCTTGATTTTAACTGTTTGTGTTTTGATATAAGTCACACTTTTGCCCTAGGAAACAAGTGCATGGCTATGTCATCTTCCTTGCCTTGTTTCTTTTGTTTCGGCCTTTTTGCACCTGTTTGCTTGCACCTGCACTATAGAACCCCCTTTAGGCATTCCCCTCTTCTACGCTACTTTTTCCCTCTCTTCTCTCTCCCCAACTGAAGACCCGCAAGACAAGATGCACCAAGGATTCTACCTCGGCAACCAACTGGCACTGAAGACTGCTGCTACAACCTCCACGATCGAGTGCAACCCCGTGAAGTCATGTTTGACCCTCCAGACTATAAACCCATTCCTAGACCCTTTGAGACTTCACGAGACACCCCAGCATGAATCCATAACGATGTGCCAAACCCATAGTGTTACAGGAAAACTAGTTAAGCCTCTGCAACCTTGCACCACACTGGGTTCATAATGGAACTAGTGGACACATTGAGTGAGCACCTTTTCATCCTAATATAGCACAAGAGCTGAAGATGCCATAGATAGACCAATTGAGGATATAAGACAGATGACTTGGTGGCTTTATATCAGTGACTTCGAGGAATTGTCTGAGACCTTGATGGATTGTGAGGTTTTCATGTTGGTGAGATCATGATTAATAGAGTGGCGTAACTATCATCACCCTGGAGCAACTTGGATTTGCAGGGCTATTGTGATCGCAAATTGAAATTCTTGGAGGTATAAGGATTTGACTTGAGCAGATGATATTGATGGGAGATAGTTGGATTTAAGTAGGTGATTCTGGTTGGGTATAGATGCTAGATATGTCTGCATGGTTCGGAGTAAATTGGATTTAGACCGATGATCCTGATCATGAAATCATGCTTCTCGGTGGGCAATAAACTAAGAGATTGGATTATCTGTCGAAGTTGGTTTGGGGATCTATATAATCATGACCTTGGAGTTTACTTGACCCGGATGATGGGAATTTGGTGGACTTACTATCGTAATGCATAGTCCTTTCAAGTATTTGGGTATTATAGGGACTTGAGATCTTGCGGAACACAGTAGACATCGGATTTGTAGAGTTGTTGGATTACGTGGTGATTGATGGAATTACCGGGCAATTGGAGTTGATCCATAGAAAGGAAACAAAATCTTGGAGTGGCATATGACGTGTTTCCTTAGAATGGAGATGCAATATCGTGAGCCTTGCAAGAATAGGTTGAGTGCTTGGATTGTGGAGTTTAATTTAAGCTTAACAGCATGTATGATCTACCCCTGAATTTTAGGAGTAGACATACATATGGATTTGGGGATCATAGACAAGTACAATTTTGTTAGACCGCCTCTTGGGAGTCATGAGGATATATATGGCATGAGTGGTGATTGAAGTTGGTCTATGCGAGAAGATGCTTTTTCATTCGGAGTACTAGATAGAGCTATTGGCATCTCAGAAACCGTGCTTAAGGATAAGATAATAAACGTTCACTCACTCACTAGAATCCTTGAAACCCTTAGGCCCCACCAAGCCACAACCCGGTCAGATCCCGACCACGAGCCTTGGCTCTAAGTCAGGAAGGCCTTTGCAAATACTCAACAGAGGCCACCACCAATACCACAGCCTACCTTGCGTACCCCACAGACTTCATGGAGTACTTGGACAAGTTAGTTGTCATCTTTATTTGGCAACACACTTGACTACCCGAAGACGAAGGAAGAGCTGTGCAACTGGTTGGAAGACGATTGAAGACCGACATGTCAAGAAGGAAGAACTACACCAACCACTGTCATCAAGAAGTAATCTTCTGCGTCTAAGACCGGGCGTATCCGCAAACCACTTCTCTCGTAGAAACCAAGCGTTTCCGTGTCAAAGGAACGCTCACACCAAGATATATCGACTTCCTTCAAGTTCACTGCCAGTCATATAGTAGACAGCTACCAGCTAGATTTACCACCTGAGATACCCACCGTGCACCAAATATTCCACGGGTCACAACTTTGGATATACTTTTGACTTCCTAACCAGTCGGTCCCCGCAAGGACATCGATCACCGAACCTTCGACATCCAGCTCAACCTAACCCATACAAGAGACCCCTCAGCAACCTGCGTCAAGAGGGCAACAAGCAAGAAGCCACACCACCAAGTACTTCAAGATTCCATGCAGCACCACTCGGAAGCAGAACCAACAAGAGAAGTGAAGACTACCCCGTATCCAAGACTCCGTATTCCTTTCCACGCCTAGTCTGGGAATCTCGGGGACGAGATTCTTGTAAGGGGGGTAGGTTTGTCACACCCTGATTTTCATGCCACATTTCTTAAGATAATTATCATGCTAAAAATGTGGATTTACAAAAAAACTTTTGAGTGTTTTTGGCTTTGCTTGATTGATTTTCTGTGTGTTGTTTGCTAGTGCTCTAAAAATCAAATAAGTCCTCCAACTCTTATACTTCATCTCCTTGATCCAAAACCTTTTCCCAATGATCATGCCATGTGTATAGACCAGTATAGTAATTTCTTATAAAAATATTTTGGCCAAATAGTATTTTCTAAAATTAGTTTTCCAAAACCCCCTGAATTGAGGTTTGCACTACAAGTACCTTAATTAGGGTGTGAAAAATCTTTCAAAAAGAATATTTGAACCCTACTAGGTATAGGACTCCCATAAACCACAAAATTATAATTTTAAAAGTTATTTTTATATTTTATTTAAAAGCTTTTTCTTAAGGCCAGAAATGGTCTTTAATAGCGAAAAATTATTTAACTATTTCAAAAATATTTGCCAAAATTCAGGGAGACTTATAGGACATATATTGTCCATATATAAGAGTTTCAACACATGGTCATGTTCAAAATATTGGACGAATCCTTCAATAACCCTTTCTGGATATTTCAAGCTTTTGAAATATTTACAAAGGGATTATTCTCCAAAAATTCCAGGGAAATTCTATCATGTCAAATATGACATATTTGATGATCTTACAAAGCCTCATGCCTTGAAGATCAATGAAACATCATCTGATCCCCTCAAAACCATTTCTGTCCATATTGAAGTTTGAGCAACTTTACATTGCCAAACTTGTCCAAATACTCTCAAACTTGGTGCACATGCTAAAATGATGTAATTATGCATCTATGCCAAATGGCACAAATTTTGGAGAAAGACAGCTTGATCTAAGTGCCCCAAAACCCTTTCTGACCAGATCCTAATTTGAACAACTTTACATTACCAACTTTTTACCTGGGGCTTCAAACTTTGTGGGCATGATCACAACCCCAAATGATGACACTACACCAAGTGGTGCATCTAGGGGAGATGATTTGCTTAACTTAATCTTGGTGAATCCATTTCTGTTGATTTCTAGGGTTTACAAGAGTTCCATTGGCAACTTTGCCCAAATGAGCTCAAATTTGGTGGAAGGGCCTAAATGTATGGGCCATTTGATCCTGTTAAGTCTCATGTCAAGTGGAGCTATTTTGCGTGCCCAAATCATGATCAAACACCTTCTGCCAATTTACCAAAACCATTGTTTTGACCCCTTTTACTATGCCCCTTTACCTCAAATTCTCACCACAGGTAAACCTGATCATCTTCTACCACCAGTAACTTCCCCATGTCCACAGCTCAATGATTGAGGGGTGAAAACCCCATTTTTACTCTTGTGGACAGCAACATTCTTCTCCTTTCTCACCTCCTTCCTCACTCCAGTGGCCTCCAGGGCATCCCAGGCCGTCTGGGCAATAGTTTACTAACCCTTAGCACTGCTGGACATAAGGGGACACGCAATGGCACTTTGTTTATGCCATGGCATGCAGAGTTCGCGCTCTGGAGCACGCTACAGTGCCCTGGCGCACTGTAGCCTCGCCCAATCAGGAGCCCCCGACCACCTCGGGCCTTTCCCTCGTGTCTCCCGAGGTGCCCTGGACGTCCGTGACCTGCAGACCTGTCAGCCCTATCCTCTCCTGCCCTCCTTCTCCCTCCGCGAGCTCGCCCGAGCGCGTCCATGGACGATGCTCACGGTGCACCGCGGCCGCGCCTATTTAAGTCACCCCCGACCCTCTCTCTCGTCTTGGTTAGATCCTCCTCTCTCCCGTGAACCTCCTGGACAATCTCCCTCTCCCCCTGGTGCTCTCCTTCCCTCTCCAAGGCCACCATGGCCGCCGTCAGCCTCTGCTGGCTCTGGGGAACCAGAGCCCCCCCCTTCCTCGTTGGCCACCAGGAAGAGGACCGCAGGACCGCAGAGCCCCCCTCACTCCTTCCTTCCTTTTCCCTAGCATCCCTGGCATCGCACCCGTCTCGACCCGAAGCCGCCCGCCGGCGCCGAGGCTGCCGCCGCCCCCGTTCCCCCTCGGACCGCGTGAGGCCCATGGATGGGCTCGGCTTGATCTCCCGGAGCTCGTCAGTGTTCTGGACGCCGCCGGGGACGACCGGAGTCACCGGGAAGGGCGCCGGCGCCTGCTTTGCCGGCCTCCCTTGCCCCTCCTCTGATTTAAGTGGGAGATAGGAGGAGGGCCTGCCAGCAGGGCCCACCGGTAAGTGGCTAAGGCCCTGGGCCCCCAGTTAAGTGAAGACGGCCTTCGGGGAAGGCGCCTATCCTGGCCAAAGGCGTACTCACGGGAGTACGCCAACGACGTCACCTGTACCCCCGGGCGGCTGATGCCATTGGGCCGGCCCACGTCCACATCCCGCCTGTGCGCAAGATAAGGGTATAGATCATTCCCCTTCCTTTTTCTTTTCCCAGTAATCTTCAAATATCCATAAATGAATCAAATGGATTCCAAATTTGATGATTCAAATTTCTGGTAGTTTCTAAAATCATGCTCTATCACATGGTGCAACATGCACATTTTTCCAGAATCATTTCCTTCACAAATAATTATCAAATGCCATTATTCCATTTTTTGTGATGAACTTTAGAAAATCACAGAGGGCTCAAATTTGATCCAAATGCAGTGGTTCAAATTCCTAGGTGCTTGTCATATCCAAACTTAGTTTTGGAACATTTTTATTAATACTTTCTGTACCCCACCAAATAATGAGCCATTTCTTCATATTTATCAACTATGCAAAATCCTAGTAGATTCATTTGAACTCCAAATCTAGTGAAACCAACTCCTAGATGCTTCTAAAATCATGACTTGATGGATAGGTGCCTTTGCTCATTGTTCAAAAATATATTTCTGTACACTTCTTTCAAATCCATAAAACCCTTGATTCCATCATATTGAAATATGCCAAACCATCCATTGATCATACCCCAATGAAACCACCTTGGTTATTTTTCATATGACCAGAGGTATCCTAGAAAAGTACAACTCCTATTTTTAGAGCACTTTTATTTTTGCTTTGATTGTGTTGCTTATTATGATTGTTTCCATCGTTAGTTGACGAAATAAACGGAGTACTCGGAGATGGACCAGAAGGTTTGAAGACTCGGAAGGACAAGGCAAGCAGCCCTTTGACCATGATACACTTGTGTTTTTCGGAACCCGTTTGTTTCCCAATGCATGATGATAAGAGTTACAGTGGTAACCTAGTTAAGAACCACCACATGATGCATGCTTACTTATAATCTTGCTATGTGCTAGATGCCATGCAAATGGTTAGTAGTGATGCTTAGTGATGCATATGTGCCATGAAACCTTCGTGGTTGCATTCTTTCAAAAAACCCATCGGGTGCCCCTAATGCCCGAGGGTGATATTGAGTTAGGTCATCATTTGAGGAAGAAGTGATGTGCCGGTAAAGATCTTGTGCATGGGTGAAATGATGGATCAGATTTATGTGTGACTACCGTCCCAACCAAATATGTGCAACCACTCTACCCCTTATGGGACGGGGGCGTTATTGATTACTTAGGCCAATACTAGCATGCTGCCCGCATTAATAGTGACGGGAAGACTTGAGGTCTTTCCCGGGACGGGGTCATGCTTGGATAGACGACCATGACTGTTTTTACAGGGCACCGGACACACCATTGGTCCCTTCGGGTACGCGTGACATTGAAATTAGGGCAAGTCCCATGATCTATTTGTTTGTACTTGAGGGCCGTGCACCAACGAGTGGACCCTATGTTAGTGTCGTCTAAGGAAAGATAATGACCGGGTATTTCCCCCGAGTACTTGAGGTACTACGGGATCATGGGTGACATGAAAGCTTCCCGGATCTTGTGGGTAAAGTGCGCAACCTCTGCAGAGTGTAAAACTATTCGAATAGCCGTGTCCACGGTCATGGACAGTTGGGTGGTGCTACTTAAACTATGTCCAGAGTTTAACTACATCGGTGAAAGTACGTGTGTTATGAGTCAAGGTGGTGACTTGACTCGTTGAGTTGAATCCTATCCATGTTGATATCGGTAACCTGTCTTCGAGGTTACCTGAGTTTATTGATGCATATACTTGATGCTGGAATATTTATTCTAGCTCGTGGCTAGATTGCTCATCTTTGTACAATTGCATTGTTACCTTGAACCAAATCATGGGTTGCTTGCGAGTACATTCAAAGTACTCATTGGCTTGCCACTGGTTATTTTATTGGCCAGGCATGAGAGAACAGGATATGATGAAGATTCCTTGGTGACGTGCATGCGAGCTAGGACGCTTCCCAGTCAGAATGCCTGTAGGGTTAAGGCAGATGGCATGGGTCCAAGTTGTTATTGAAGATTTCCGCTGCGATGATATACTCAAGACTTGACCTTAATGGTCCTATTTGTGTAATACGGTATGTATGGATGTAAGACTCTTGTTATTCAGCTTCTGTTTGTTCAGTGAGCATTGATCTCTGGGATCACTGTACACGTGCATTCGGTGATCTCGACTTATGAGTCGGGGTCCCCACACAAACTTTAAATCTGATTTTAATACTCCATCCTTTATGCCTGAAACCCGGTGAAGCCGGAAAGACCACTCCGACAGTCGTGGCGTACGTGGGATAGTGGGACAACTCCCAATGTGTTACATGTCCGCCACCTGTCCCTCAGATATGAACCGCCAGGGGCACCTGCGTAATTGCACTGTGCCGTCTCCCATGCTTATAAATGCACGTCCCATCACGGTTAAAAATTGTTCTACCACCTCTCCACCTCGACCAACCCTAGCGCCTCCGCTAGCTCTCGACGACGTCGGCGACGAAGCGCTTCGCTGCCGCGACCTCGTCGACACCGTCTTCACGCCGGGCACGGATATCGTCTACTCCGCTGTCACCGTAGCTGTCCTCCATCGCCAAGTTAGGACACGGAAGATCGAACTGCTTGGCATCCAATTGCTCTCCGTCTAAGAAGTTTGTCGTGTGGTAAATTAAACTCTCTTTTTAGCATCTTCTTGATCCAGAAAGGTTCATCACTTTTACCACAAGAAGTTTCTGACTACACATATATAGATCTATCCTGTCTGCATCTCATATCTTGCCTAGTACATTCACATATGCTTCAAACATAGTTAGATTCCTCACTTGTACCTATTCATGGATTCGTACAAATCTGGAACCAACTCTCATCATATAAGTGAATGTCTTCGTGCTATGAGGTCAAAGTCTTCTAAACTTATTTATCTTCTAAAGCTTCTGACAATGCATATGACCTCTTCCCCTTCCCTCGCATCTCTAATGCTATCACAGGTACATGTCAGTGGGAGAATCCCTTGGTTCTCATAGTCTGCATTCATTTGCAGAATTCTTGCAACGTCACATTCACTCTCGTGAAGCTAGTTCCTGTCTGACCAGCAAACCGAAGCATTTGCCAGTGTTGAAGCCATTTAGTTTGAAGCCTTTCAGATTGAAACCAATGGCAACCGACAAGTCAGTTTGGAAGGATGGCAGACAGTGCCGTGGCAACACCTCTAAAGATTTGCCTCCTGATCTAAGTGAGATGTACGAGACTGATCCAGAGGAGGATTATAATCAGAGGAAGACACGAATCCAATGGATTCGAAGATATTGGGCTGAACAGTGGTTCAAGTACAGGTTCGTGACCCAAGAGTATGCTGAAAAGAACGCCATCAAGCATCCATGGGGAGATATTACCTACAAAAATCTTCCACCCAAGACTAGAGCTGAAGCCATTGCTCAAGGCTTCTACCCTTGCATGGTCAGAGGGCCTCAACCTGCTGATGCCAATCCTTCTTCTCTGCTCTGGTGTCGCGACGACAATTTGTTCAAGCGCAATCTTCAATATGCCAAGAACTCAGCCAAAGAGAACAAGAAGAACTGGGGATTGGACTTCAATCCTGGCCCCTCTGCGCCCCATGCTGATGGCACGCGCGAAGCTGAACGAAACCTAGTTGGGCCTTTCTACAACCTAGAAGGCCTCATCAGTCACATCAGGGTTCAAGGGGCGGATGTGGATCAACCGGCACATGACGTTGCTTCTGATGAAGCGCCTGCAACCCCTAAGCCCAAGAAGAAGAGGAAATCAAAGGCTTCGAAGACCACTCCACCAATTGCTTCTAGAGTGAAGCCTTTGGCCACTGCTCCACCAGCACCAAGTGTGCAGTCTGAGGAGCACTCTCGCATCTCCAAGAGCAGACAGCTCCCTCGCACAACCCCAGTCCAGCTCTCACTCCTGACGCTGTTCTGAAGACTGCCAATGAAGCCTTTGATCTCTCGAGCGATGAAGATCTTGGTGACGATGCTTTGGAGCAATTGATCAAGAGCAAGAAAGACGCAGAAATCTTCAATGATTTGCCTCTCTTTGACGTGGAAGTGCTCAAGAATTTCATTGATGAATGGTTTGACACCCCCCAACCTCAGCTTCGACGATCTGCAGCTTCTAGTTGTCCTCAGCGTCTCTGTTAGGCCCAAGATGCGATTCTATCCCGATCACGTGACACTTACGTGATTGGGGCACAACCGCATTTTGGGCGCTTAGCAAGATGGATATCATTACATCATACCATTACATACATACATGGGGGGATACAACAATACATACAAGTCACATGAATACAAAAACATCAATACAAGGCATCCAACTATGGATGCAAACATGAAAAGAACACGACATCCATCTGCTATCCTAGGCTGCCGACCCGGAACCTAACCCAAGACTGAAGAAGAAGAACTCCAACAAAAGAACAACGCTCTCACGTCAAGTCATCGGAAACCTGCACCTGCAACTGTTGTTGTAATATCTGTGAGCCACGAGGACTCAGCAATCCCATAACCATGGGTAGTAAGACTATCAAAGCTTAATTGGTAGGAAGAGGTAAAGTAGGGAGGTTGCAGCAGCGGCCAAGCAAATATATGGTGGCTAACTTACAAGTACAAGAATAAGATGAGCTTCTACGCAAACGGTCGCAACTAGTAGTGATCGCTAAAGATCCTGAACTACCTACGAGTCAAACATAACCCCACCGTGTTCTCTTCTCAAAGTTTTCTACAACCGGACATTAACAAATTCCAATCTGTCACATAACCGCGGGCACGGCTTTCGAAAGATCATAACCCTGCAGGGGTGTCCCAACTTAGCCCATCACAAGCTCTCACGATCAGCTGAAGTGATAAATATACTATTATCACCCCTTATCTTAGGGAAAACCGATCAGGCTCGGCATCCCGGTGCACAAGACAATTCGACAATGGTAAAACAAGTCCAGCAAGACCTCCCGGTGTGTCGACACCCTGATAGTAGCCCCGCGTATTCCGTCTCAGGCCACGACCGGATGGGTGATCCTACGAGTAAAACCAATCCTCGAGTTTCCCCGTGGTGGCCCCGCATAACCCCCGTTTGGGACCAACACCATCAGCACTGCCCCCCCTGCTATGTAGAAGAATCCTCGGGTAGCGCTAACTCCTATGCAATTTAATTAAATAATTAAGTTGTTATTATGAGCAAATTAAAACCAATGTTGGGCCTTGCTGGAGGAGTTTTATTCAAAGACGAACTGTTAAGGGGTCCCCATATACCCAACCGTGTAAGGAACGCAAAATCAAGGAACATAATGCCGGTTTATCGGCGCCTAAGGTGGCATGAGTGGAACAAAACACCGAGCAAAAGGCCAAGGCTTCCACCCATGCCCAGTATATAGGTGTGTTATTATATATATAATATATTGTGATATTCCAACAACAAGTTCCCTCCTGGAACGATCTTCATCTTCACCTGCAACTAACAACGCTATAAGAGAGGCTGAGCAAGCGGGTAACATAGCCAAACAAAGGTTTTGCTAGGAAGGTTTCAAAGGTTAGAGGTTTCATGGCAACAAGGAGAGGCGGACAATAATAATGGGTAGCGCGACATATAACGATAGCATCGAGACACTAAGCATGGCAATGATAGTAAAGGTATCCAAGGGTATGGTCATCTTGCCTGAGATCCCGCAAGGAAGAAGAACAGATCCATGAAGAAGACGAAGAAGACGCCTTGAAGAAGAACCACGGCTAGACGAACGAATCCTCACGAACGGAACGGAACAAGCACTAACGAGAAGAAGCAAGCAACATGGTAAACACACCACATGAGACATGACAATATACTCAACCAAGTATGATGCAAGACAGTTCTATATAGGATGCACTACAAGTCTATATAGCAAGTCTATATATGATGCAAGACAAGTCTATACAGGAAGCAATACATGGAAAGGTAGGAAGCACAGAAAAACAACACAAGTCTATATATGATGCAATACATGGCAAGGTATGATGCAAGACAAGTCTATACAGGAAGCAATACATGGCAAGGTAGGAAGCACAGGAAAACAACACAAGAACATGACAATATGCTCAAGCAAGTATGATGCAAGACAAGTCTATATAGGAAGCAATACATGGCAAGGTAGGAAGCACAGGAAAAGAACACAAGAACATGACAATATCCTCAAGCAAGTATGATGCATGTCCGGTTTAATGACTCATGGCATGGGAAAGTGCACAAACAATACTACACGTTAAGTGGAGCTCAATATGCAACGAGTTGCATATTGACGGAGCACCACATTCAATTATTTAGCTCTCTCTCGTTACGAACCCAACAAGTTTAAATGTTATTAACATGTCAAGAGGTGAGGCATAAGTAAACTACACACCTAGGCAATTTAAATGAGGCCGAAACAACAAACAACAATTCCGGAAAATCCCCATCTGCATAATTTGAATAGGGTACTGTTCTGCCTAAAAACATATTTTAAAGTTGTCGAACAGCAAAAGTAATTGCACAAAGTTAATCTACTCATTTTTCTACCCCATTTACATATAAAGTTTATTAAATTTGGAGCTACGGTTAATTAGCTATGAATTAAACCATTTTAACATGTTATTTAAGCAAAATAAGGCAAACATCAATTTTAAACATTTTAAACATTAATGAAAGATGCATAAAATTAAACTAGATGAAATTCTAAGAAATTTACATATAAAGTTTGTTTAGATTAGATGCATGGTTATCTAATTATATGCAACTCAAGATGATGGCATTTCTGTAAATATGAATGCGCTGGACAAATGTTAAAATGCAGAGACTGAGAGAGAGAAACAGAAGCAAGGCTTGAACTGGGTGAAGCAAAAAATCAGTGACACAGTTGTGAAAAATAAAAGGCGCAATGTCAAAACGTCGAGCCAGGGATTCGAACCCTGGTCTCCTGGGTGGAGCTGCAAGGGCGCCACCAGCGCGCTGCTGCTGTGCTTGTGCCAAGGAAGGCGCGCTAGCCCTCTTGGCCTTGCTCCAGGCGAGGCTGGCTGGTCCTCCCGGAGGCAGAGAAGAACGATGACACTGCCAGCGAACATGACAGCGACCACCGGAGCAGAGGATCATCGGCGGGGCTGCGGAAATTGAAGGCGAAGCCCGGGTGTGCAAGCGGAGGGGCTGTGGAAGCGGACGCGCGTGGTGCTCGAGCACGAGCTCGAGCTCGTCTCGGGTATGCGAGTCCGGCGAGGCAAGGCAGACAGGGAGCGCGTGCGTGGCTGCTGCACTGCGGGGCGTGCGCGCGCGGCGGATGAGGCAAGGTTGATGCGAGGTGGCGAGGTGCGGCAGCAGTGCGCCCATGTGCTGATAGGTGCGCGCGTGGTGTGATGCTGGCAAAAGTGAGCAAGCAGGGGCCAAATAAGGAGCTTGAGATCGCTGCCATGGTGACGGTGGCATGCGTACAGACGTGGAGCGACGAGAAGGAAGGAGAGGGGGCGCAGATCATCACCGTGGGGCTGTAGGCGTCGCCGATTTCGTTGGGGAAGCAACGGAGACGACGAAGAAAAGTGTGGACGGTGCTGTCCGGGAAGTAGGTGTAGCCGAAGACGACGAGAAGGACGTCATGGAAGGAGCTCCTTGGGCTCGGCTTGGCGTCTGAACGGATCCGGGGGCATGCTGCGGCACTCGTGGACGTCGAGGAGGAAGCCGGACGAGCTTCTACACCGGAGGGGAGCTCTTCTAGGAGTCGGCCATGGCGTCTGGCACAATGGGAGGAAGGCCGCGACGGGGTCGTGCGGACTGGCAGCGCGGTGGAGGAAGGAGGAGGCAGGAGGGAAAACCTAGGGGAGGCCCTGAGGCGCCTTTATAGGAGGGGGGAGGCGAAGCCTTCGTGGCCACGGTGGCCATGTGTGCTACCCCTCCAGTTTACTGTGAGAAGGAGCGCGTGACAGAGGAGGAAGAAAAGGAGCGAAGGGAGAGGCTGCCAGGTGGGGCGCGTGGGTGTCCAGCGTGGAGTTACCAGCGAAGTAGGAGTCTCAGGGGGATCGGTGTCCAGGTGGGCTGGGTACATCTGGCCTTCATGGAGAAGCAGGTAAGTGGGCTCTGCCCTATTTATTACCCTTTTTATTTTTCTGTTTGAAATACTAAACAGAACACAAAGGAAAATACACATGGGCTAGAATAAAGGGTATAAGATATATGAGAGAATATCTGCACTCCTGGAATTATGCTCAATTTAGGAAAACTGGTTTGGATATTTTTAGAGATAGAAAACTAATTCAAGTTTGAATTTAATTCAAACTTGAGGCATTTTTGAATCCAACCAAATCACATCCAATTGATCTGAAATTTAACATAGTTCTTACTGACATGATGTAGGATTTATAGGAAAAGAATGAACATTTTCTCGATAGAAAAATGTCACGTGAAAAAATTAATTAGGATAAAGAAGAAATGGGCAGCTTGAATGGGATTTGCATTTGACCATGGCTAGGTTTGGGTGTTGAGGTGAACTAGGACCAGGAAAACAAACTTGTGAAAGAGGGAGATGAAATGCACACAAGATCACATGAACATGGAAATGCAACCAACAAGATGACCATGCATGATGCAATACAATGGAATGGCAAGAGGCACAATGAAACATATAACAAGCAACATGATCATGGCAACAACAAGGATGGTAAATATAATTAATAATGAACATGACGCAAGAAGCAAAATATGACAATGCACTCAACATGATCATGGCAACAACAATTAAAACTCCCAACATTAACGAAAATAAAAGAAGGCAACTAGAGCATCGGTTCCCGAGTGTCACAACACTCCCCTACTAACAAGAGATCTCGTCCCGAGATCTTAGGAACGAGACATAAGGGAAAAAGGAAGAATAAAGTTCTTTGGGGACAAAAGAGTGAAAACAAAGAATGTTAAGAGGTTGAGCAATTTGAAAGAAGGATACAACAAAGATGAACGAAGTTGCAAAGACTTCGGTAAACAAGAGGAACAAGGAATACAAAGGGAACCGAGGAGGTTGAAGGATATGAAGCAAGAGTTGAAGGAACTAGAAGAATCTGAAACCACTCCGGTTAACACAGATAAACAAGGAATAAGAATAAGAAAATTGGGCAGCACTCCGGCTGAAAATAAAAGGAATATCACACCGGTTGAAAATGGAGGAATAGAACATGAACTTAAGAATATGGAACGATACTTGACGAGATGAACAACACAACGCCTCCGGAAGAATTGAAATAATGGAATTAAAAGAATGTAGAAGAAGATGACAACTTCCAGCACGAATGGATTGGAATAATGCTTATAAGGAAGGATTGAACGAAGTTGTTGAGAGAATCAACAACAAAAGAATAAGCTTGATGTGGACTTATTAAAACATCTCAAGACTTGAGGTGAATTATGCCGCAACCAAAAGTCCGAATAGATGAGAATGAATAAAGAAATGCAAAACTCCGCTTCAAACGAATAGGGAGAATTAATTGCACTTGGAGATGCAAGAATAATAAGGCTTGAGTTTCTCCACAAGAGTCGAAGAACACTTGATAAGTTATTTAAATCACGAAGAACCACCACGAAGAACTCCGGTAACGAAAGGATGACAAGTCTATACAGGAAGCAATACATGGAAAGGTAGGAAGCACAGAAAAACAACACAAGTCTATATATGATGCAATACGTGACAAGGTATGATGCAAGACAAGTCTATACAGGAAGCAATACATGGCAAGGTAGGAAGCACAGGAAAACAACACAAGAACATGACAATATGCTCAAGCAAGTATGATGCAAGACAAGTCTATATAGGAAGCAATACATGGCAAGGTAGGAAGCACAGGAAAACAACACAAGAACATGACAATATGCTCAAGCAAGTATGATGCATGTCCGGTTTAATGACTCATTGCATGGGAAAGTGCACAAACAATACTACACGTTAAGTGGAGCTCAATATGCAATGAGTTGCATATCGACGGAGCACCACATTCAATTATTTAGTTCTCTCTCGTTATGAACCCAACAAGTTTAAATGTTATTAACATGTCAAGAGATGAGGCATAAGTAAACTACACACCTAGGCAATTTAAATGAGGCCGGAAACAACAAACGACAATTCCGGAAAATCCCCATGTGCATAATTTGAATAGGGTACTGTTCTGCCTAAAAACATATTTTAAAGTTGTCAAACAGTAAAAGTAATTGCACCAAGTTAATCTACTCATTTTCTACCCCATTTACATATAAAGTTTATTAAATTTGGAGCTACGGTTAATTAGCTATGAATTAAACCATTTTAACATGTTATTTAAGCAAAATAATGCAAACATCAATTTTAAGCATTTTAAACATTAATGAAAGATGCATAAAATTAAACTAGATGAAATTCTAAAAAAATTACATATAAAGTTTGTTTATATTAGATGCATGGTTATTTAATTATGTGCAACTCAAGATGATGGTATTTCTATAAATATGAATGCGCTGGACAAATGCTAAAATGCAGAGACAGAGAGAGAAACAAAATATACGGGCTGGCTTTGCAGCATAGTGCAGTGGCCCGGAGTGGATCAAAGCCCACCGGATCAAATGTGTGCACGTCAGGCCAAAATCCAGAAAACAGGGACAATTCCGGAAAATCCCCATGTGCATAATTTGAATAGGGTACTGTTCTGCCTAAAAACATATTTTAAAGTTGTCAAACAGTAAAAGTAATTGCACCAAGTTAATCTACTCATTTTCTACCCCATTTACATATAAAGTTTATTAAATTTGGAGCTACGGTTAATTAGCTATGAATTAAACCATTTTAACATGTTATTTAAGCAAAATAATGCAAACATCAATTTTAAGCATTTTAAACATTAATGAAAGATGCATAAAATTAAACTAGATGAAATTCTAAAAAAATTACATATAAAGTTTGTTTATATTAGATGCATGGTTATTTAATTATGTGCAACTCAAGATGATGGTATTTCTATAAATATGAATGCGCTGGACAAATGCTAAAATGCAGAGACAGAGAGAGAAACAAAAT
Organism: Secale cereale; assembly: GCA_902687465.1. Taxonomy (NCBI): domain Eukaryota; kingdom Viridiplantae; phylum Streptophyta; class Magnoliopsida; order Poales; family Poaceae; genus Secale; species Secale cereale. The sequence goes on from LR738712.1 coordinate 206,389,126, forward strand.
ATACGGGCTGGCTTTGCAGCATAGTGCAGTGGCCCGGAGTGGATCAAAGCCCACCGGATCAAATGTGTGCACGTCAGGCCAAAATCCAGAAAACAGGGAGTTTCAAAAAGAGGAAACCTGGGATTCGATCCCAGGACCTCTTGGATATCGAGCGTGGCTGATCCACCAGTTGAGCTATAGACAGGTTCGTGCTGAAAGATGGATTCCACCTCTTATGAAACAGAAGCAAGGCTTGAACTGGGTGAAGCAAAAAAATCAGTGACACAGTTGTGAAAAATAAAAGGCGCAACGTTAAAACGTCGAGCCAGGGATTCGAACCCTGGTCTCCTGGGTGGAGCTGCAAGGGCGCCACCAGCGCGCTGCTGCTGTGCTCGTGCCAAGGAAGGCGCTCTAGCCCTCTTGGCCTTGCTCCAGGAGAGGCTGGCTGGTCCTGCCGGAGGCAGAGAAGAACGATGACGCTGCCAGCGAACATGACAGCGACCACCGGAGCAGAGGATCATTGGCTGGGCTGCGGAAATTGAAGGCGGAGCCCGGGTGTGCAAGCGGAGGGGCTGTGGAAGCGGACGCGCGTGGTGCTCGAGCACGAGCTCGATATCGTCTCGGGTACGCGAGTCCGGCGAGGCAAGGCAGGCAGGGAGCGCGTGCGTGGCTGCTGCACTACGGGGCGTGCGCGCGCGGCGGGTGAGGCAAGGTTGACGCGAGGTGGCGAGGTGCGGCTGCAGTGCGCCCATGTGCTGATAGGTGCGTGCGTGGTGTGATGCTGGCAAAAGTGAGCGAGCAGGGGCCAAATAAGGAGCTTGAGCTCGCTGCCATGGTGACGGTGGCATGCGTACAGATGTGGAGCGACAAGAAGGAAGGAGAGGGGGCGCGGATCATCACCGTGGGGCTGTAGGCGTCGCCGATTTGGTTGGGGAAGCGACGGAGACGACGAAGAAAAGCATGGACGGCGCTCTCCGGGAAGTAGGCGTGGCCGAAGACGACGAGAAGGATGTCATGGAAGGAGCTCCATGGGCTCGGCTTGGCGTCTGAACGGATGTGGGGGCATGCTGCGGGACTCGTGGACGTCGAGGAGGAGGCCGGACGAGCTTCTACACCGGAGGGGAGCTCTTCTAGGAGTCGGCCATGGCGTCTGGCACAGCGGGAGGAAGGCCGCAATGGGGTCGTGCGGACTTGCGGCGCGGTGGAGGAAGGAGGCAGGGGGGAAAACCTAGGGGAGGCCCTGAGGCGCCTTTATAGGAGGGGGGAGGCGAAGCCTTGGTGGCCACGGTGGCCATGTGTGCTGCCCCTCCAGTTTACTGTGAGAAGGAGCGAGTGACAGAGGAGGAAGAAAAGGAGCGAAGGGAGAGGCTGCCAGGTGGGGCGCGTGGGTGTCCAGCGTGGAGTTACCAGCGAAGTAGGAGTCTCAGGGGGATCGGTGTCCAGGTGGGCTGGGTACATCTGGCCTTCGTGGAGAAGCAGGTAAGTGGGCTCTGCCCTGTTTATTACCCTTTTTATTTTGCCGTTTGAAATACTAAACAGAACACAAAGGAAAATACACAGGGGCTAGAAGAAAGGGTATACGATATATGAGAGCATATCTGCACTCCTGGAATTATGCTCAATTCAGGAAAACTAGTTTGGATATTTTTAGAGATAGAAAAATGAGGCATTTTTGAACCCAACCAAATCACATCCAATTGATCTGAAATTTAACATAGTGCTTACTGACATGATGTAGGATTTATAGGAAAAGAATGAACATTTTCTCGATAGAAAAATGTCACGTGAAAAATTAATTAAGATAAAGAAGAAATGGGCAGGTTGAATGGGATTTGCATTTGACCATGGCTAGGTTTGGGTGTTGAGGTGAACTAGGACCAGGAAAACAAACTTGTGAAAGAGGGAGATGAAATGCACACAAGAACACATGAACATGGAAATGCAACCAACAAGATGACCATGCATGATGCAATACAATGGAATGGCAAGAGGCACAATGAAACATATAACAAGCAAGATGATCATGGCAACAACATGGATGGTAAATATAATTAATAATGAACATGATGCAAGAAGCAAAATATGACAATGCACTCAACATGATCATGGCAACAACAATTAAAACTCCCAACATTAAGGAAAATAAAAGAAGGCAACTGGAGCATCGGTTCCCGGGTGTCACAGTCTCCTTCCATGGCGCCATTACTTTTGATCTAGTTCTTGCTCAGAAAATCGTTGAGCTGAAGCAAAAGATTGATTATGAAAAGGCTCAGTTCAAGAAGCATGTGGACAAGCTCAGCGTCCAAGAGATTCAGAACTTCAAAGTAATGATGCATGAGGTCAAGCAAGCCTTTCGCAAGAGGCGTGATGAAGCTAAAGGTTCTCGTGAGCGAATCAAGGCCTTGGCTGCCAAATGCGTTGAAGCATATAATGAAGCTGAAAAGCACAAGGCTCTTGGGTGTCCTGGCATTGACCCTAGGATGGCTGCCAAGAAGAAGAAGAAGCAACCTGTGCCCGATGCTAAAAAATCCAGGCAGGAAATGCCTAGCATTGTCTTCCCTGCCAGCATGACTGGCACGAAGCCTAAAGTCACCCCAGCTGCTTCAGAGCTCAAGAAGACAAAGGTGGCTGAAGCTGAAGCTCGCAAGCGCAAGCAAACTACTGATGAAGCTCCACCCACCAAGAAGCGCAAGACAAAGAAGGACAAGGCTGCTTCCACAGAGCCTATCTTTGTCGAGCCCATATCAGTTGCTCGCCCCGCATCTACACACCAAGAACGAAGCATGACAGTCCATGAGCCTGCTCCCACAGAGGCTCAAGACATTCCAGCTATTGACCCCACCGCAGCTAAAGACATTGGTCCTCATGACAATGTTGAAGATGATGAAGTCCTTCCTCAGATCGAGTACAACATGGAATCTTCGCCTGTTCTTACGAACAGCGAACGCATCAGCATTGGTCGTCCATTGACGCCAATTGCACAGGATGACTCGTGGGCTGATCACCCACAAGATACACCAGCAACTCCCCAACCAACTCAGGTCACCAGTTCGGTGCTTGAATATGAAGACTTTGAGGCCCAACAACCTCCATCCCCTCAGGCGTCGCAAGCATTTCGCAGGCTTCGCAAAGGACCAAGGCCTCAAGTCGTCACCCCAAGTGTTCCAGAAGGAGAAGAGCAACAATTTGTTTCTGAAGCTGCTCCCTCTATGAACCTCTCAGAATATGAAGCCAAAGCGGCTAAAGATATTCCGGCTGCATCAGCCGAAGAAGAACAACCCCAAGAAGAAGAAGCACGTGCTGCCACACCCCCTGTTCTTGAGGAGAACGTGTCCGACCCTCCAGCTCCTGAAGTGGAGGTTACAAATTCAGAGGCAGCCACCACCAACACTGAAGCCAATGACATGATCATGGCTGAAGCAAATGTGGCACCTGAAGTCATAGTGGTGCCTGAAGTGATGGTGCCTGAAGCAAGTGCTGCACCTGAAGCAAATCAGCAGCCTGAAGCCACTGCCTCTGCTCCTGTTCCGCCTCCAAGGCCCCATACAATTGAGCAAGCTTACAACCAAGATGACCAGCTCATCACTGTCCGATGGCCCATTCTGACTCCGCCACCTGCTGCTGGACTGCATGCTGCTGGCCCTCAGTTTGACCATCATGTTGAGCACATGCCTCAGGTTTAGAAGCCTAAGCCAAGACTGCCAAGGTTTCCAGTTATTGCCACCTCTCAAGGGTCATTCAATGCCAATGGCTTCACTGCGCACAACACATTCTTTGACAGCGCCAAGAACCCATATTCCAAGCCAAAAATATCATCAGATAGGTTCTGGAGCCATCAGCAGCGCAGCTATTACTCAAGAGTACTCTATGATCAAGGGCGCATTTTCCTTCTTATGCGTCTTGACACTGAAGCTATTGCTGGACTGCCGTGTCTGGAAGAAGCTCTTGATTGCTTCCGTGATGCTGGCCTGCTCAACTTTGTAACTGACAAGGAGCATTGGACTGAAGAGCTACTCCTGCAATTCTATGCAACCCTCCACATTCGAGGCTACAGCAGGGATCCGAAGACATGGGTCCTTGAGTGGATGAAAGGCAATGTCCATCATGAAGCCAAAGCCTTTGATCTCATTGAGCTTACTGGCCTGCCCACTCCAGGAGAATTGTATGAACCTGGCTGTCAATTGCACAATGAAGCTTTGGAGAGTATCTTCCAGAAGCGCAAGCCCAACATGAGCCAAATGCTGAGCATGATAAAGCCTTTGCCCAGCGATGCCGAATATCCAAAGGAATTCTTTGTTGAAGACCTAGAGTATCTGCCACGCACCATCTATCATATCATCATGCGTACTCTTTGGCCTGTCAAAGGACATTCTTCATCAGCCAAGCTTGAAGGCACAATGAAGACATTGGTCTTCTATATCTTCAATGGCATCAGCTTCAATGCTCAAGATTTCTTCATCCGGCAGTTGGCTGTGTCTGGCTCTGATCTGTTTGGTCTCAAGTTCTATGCTCCATGGATCATGCGCCTCATCAAGCTTCATTGAGCTATCACCTATCAGCCCTCTGCTCGCAACCATCATATATTCTTGCGAGAGGTTGATATGTCAGCTGAAGCTATATACCAAGAGCCTGCCAAAGAACCTGTTAGTCTTCAAAACACTGATCACCAGAGCTTCACTCAGCAAATTGAAGGAGTTCCAGCAGTCTCTCGCGTTTATCCTCTGGCTGGCCGTACTTGTCTACCTCGACATGCTGAAACTGAAGCCACTGAGAGAACCATTTCCCAAAGGCCTCAGAAGCGGTCTCGTGTTCTCAATAACCGAGAACTTCTGGTTGCCCTCCATCAGAAACAAGATAAGCATCACTACTGGCTGAAGCGTCAGATGCTAATCCTCTTGGTGGATGTCAATCGCATTCGCAATCTTGCCACCAAGAATGCCTTTGTTTCTCATGAAACCTGTCGGAGGTCATGGAAGAGTTTAACTCTGCTGAGTGCTGAAGTGGATCTTCAAGACGATGGCTTCACAGAAAGATTCAAGTTTGACCACACTCCTCCAAGGAATGTTGTTCTGCGTCGAACTCCGTCTCTTGAAGAATCCAACTACTCCTCCTCCGCTGCAACAATTGACACTAGGGTGATAGATGATCAAGATGATGCTACCTCACCACCTCCTACTTGAGCGCGTGTCGACACTGCACCAACTACTTCTCCACCGCCAAACACCAACGCCGACCCTGCACCCTCTCCTGCTCCAATTGGGAACGAGTAGAGGCTCTATGTCTTCAAACCTTTTTGGTCCTTACTGACAAAAGGGGGAGAAGCATATGAGTTGATAGTCTTCAAGCGGGTCCATATGGGCGGGTGCTTTATATTTTGCCTAGTGTTTACAACTCACGTTTTTGCTACATTTGGTTCTTTGAGTTGTAACACTTAAACTGATGGTCGTCTGCTATGTTTTCTGCTACTCTGTAATGCGATGATAAATTCCGCATGTGCTACGTTATATTCCGCACTTAGTCATTTTTGCAGACGTCCATCTCTCATTATGCATATCATTATACTCGACATATCAATTGTGCATGACGAATTATCTTCATAAGTTGAAGAGGATCTCCACAAGTACAACCTGCCATGTGCATTTGCATTCAAAGGCAAATCAACTATACACACATCTTCAGGGGGAGCCTTTTACTACTTACGAAGACAATACCTTTATCCTTTACAATTTCACATACTTTTTATCCCCATTGAAAACTTCAACCAGTTTGTCATCAATCATCAAAAAGGGGGAGATTGTAAGTGCATCTAGTGCCACCCCTAGTTAGTTTTGGAGTATTGACGACAAACCTGGTTGAGGGACTAATGTGTTTGTGAGAATTGTAGGATAACACAGGTAGTAGTCCCTCATTGATTCGGTTTACCTACCGAAGATGACCCCTAAAAATGTATGAAGACATTGACAACAGTGGTGGCACATGAAGATAATCTTATTGAAGACTATGACAAGAGAAGACATTGTGTGAAGACTATGGAGCGCGAAGACTTAGATGTTTCGTTGTTTCCTTTTTCTTCTTTGTTGAGTCATAGGAAGCACCGTACTGTTAAGTGGGGTCCAAGTGAACTAAGTCAGAGTGACTGAAGTGATGCTCAACTAAATCCTATGTCTTCGAGCGAAGACAATGAGAGAAAATCTTATCCAGAGCTGAATGAGTCAGCTTTACTTGTAGCCCAAGTAAAGTTACTGTGTGAGTGTTTGAAATCTGACCGTTGGAACACGTGTCAGTTCCTTAGTGACCCAGGGTCATTTCGGACAAATCAGGTCGGGTTGCCCAGTGGCTATAAATAGCCCACCCTCTACACCATAAATTGGTGGCTGCTCAGAGTTATTACACGGCTTTTGTCGTTTGAGAGCAACCCACCTCCGAAGCATTTGAGAGAGAGATCCTTGCGAGGACAAAGCCAAAACACCCAGAGCCAAAGAGTGTTAGGCATCACTGAAGTCTTTCTGTCTGTGTGACCTGAAGACTTATTACACTTGAGGACTGTGTTTCCTCCAGCTGGTTAGGCGTCACGTTCTGAGCATCCAAGAGTCATTGTGGATCGCCGGTGAACGAAGTCTGTGAAGGTTTGGAAGTCTACCTTGAAGACTTACCAGAGTGATTGGGCGAGGACTAGGTGTCCTTAGCTCAAGGGGAATAAGGTGAAGATGCGGTCTTCTGAGTTGAATCTCAGCCTCCCTAACCAGACGTATAGTTGTCACAACAACTGGAACTGGTCTAACAAATCACTGCCTTCCCCGAGCTACTGGTTCTATCGTTTCCTTCCCTTTACTTACTGTCTTACGTTGTGAAGTCATTGCCTTCCTGCCTTATCTAATTGACTTCACTGTGTGACTACTTGTTCTGATTGGCTTCATTCCTTCTTCCCTCTTGATCCTTACTGCCTAGCTCCTATTAGTCTTCATGCTTTCACTTTATTGAAGACCTGACTATGGCTTGTCTAGTGTAGTATAGTTTCCACTGCATACAAATAGGATTAGATTTACCCTTTGTCTTCGAAACTACCATGTTTTAAAGCATTTCACAAAAATCGCCTATTCACCCCCCTCTAGTCGATATACTGCACTTTCAGCTAGCTATCTTATGATCATGCAAGGCAATATGACAATGATGGTGCGTGTCATAATAAACAGAACGGTGGAGTTACAAGGTAATATATCTCAGAATGGCTATGGAAATGCCATAATAGGTAGGTATGGTGGCTGTTTTGAGGAAGGTATATGGTGGGTGTATGGTACCAACGAAAGTTGCGCGGTACAAGAGATGCTAGCAATGGTGGAAGGGTGAGAGTGCGTATAATCCATGGACTCAACATTAGTCATAAAGAACTCACATACTTATTGCAAAGAATTATTAGCCATCGAAACCAAGTACTACACGCATGCTCCTAGGGGGAAGGTTGGTAGGAGTTAACATCGCGCGCCCCCGACCTCCACACAAAGGATGACACTTAATAAATAAATCATGCTCCAACTTCGTCACACAACGGTTCACCATACGTGCATGCTACGGGAATCACAAACCTCAACACAAGTATTTCTACAATCCACAACTACCCCACTAGCATGACTCTAATATCACCGTCTTTATATTGCAAAACTATTGCAAGGAATCAAACATATCATATTCAGCGATGTAAAAGTTTATGTAGGATTTTATGACTAACCATGTGAATGACCAATTCCTGTCAACTCTCTAAATAGATATAAGTGAAGCAAGAGAGTTTTAATTCTTTCTACAAAAGTTATGCCCACGCTCTAACAATTATAAGTGAAGCAAAAGAGCATTCTAAAAATGGCGGTTTTCTATGTGAAGAGAAACAGGCAATCCAAACTTCAAATGATGTAAGTGAAGCACATGAAGCATTCAATAAAGCCATACTCAAAAGATATAAGTGAAGTGCAAAGAGCTTTCTATAAATCAACCAAGGACTATCTCATACCAGCATGGTGCATTTATTAAAAGGAAAAATAGAAAGCATACGACGCTCCAAGAGTTGCACATATCACAAGAATGAAATGAATCCGAAAACATATCGATACTTGTTGAAGAAAGAGGGGATGCCTTCCAGGGCATCCCCAAGCTTAGACGCTTGAGTCTCCTTGAATATTTACTTGGCTTGCCTCGGGCATCCCCAAGCTTGAGCTCTTGCCTCTCCTTCTTCTCCTCATATCGAGACCTCCTCGATCTTCGAACACTTCATCCACACAAAACTTCAACAGAAAACTCGGTAGGATCCGTTAGTATAATAAAGCAAATCACTACTCTAAGTACTATTGCAAACCAATTCATATTTTGTTTTTGCATTGTAGCTACTGTAATATAACTTTTCCATGGCTTAATCCACTGATAGAAATAGATAGATCCATCAAAACAAGCAAACTATGCATCAAAAACATAATCTTTCTAAAATAGAACAGTCTATAATAATCTGAACATTCATCATACTTCTGATAATTGAAAAATTCTGCAAAAATTAGGAAAAATCAACAATTTGCATAGAAAGACAATGCAAAAAGTTTCAGAACCATTTGACGTTCCAGCAAAAAAATGTAAAATCGCGCACTACAGCCAAAGTTTCTGTCCTGCACCGCACAAACCAACAAGCATTGTAAACATCCTAAAGGCAAACCTTAGCACATTATTTTTATAATACAATGGAATTTTACAAGGGGATAATTATTTTCGTTGAAAAGTTTCTGTAATTAAGATTCACAAAGTTTCCATCGGCATGAACAAAGTTCAAGGACGTTTGTAATGCCCATGATGGGACTATATCTCCTACGTGTCGAGGCACGACTTAAAGATATAAGCCCATTCTGGAATGATCGCAAGTTCGGTATCTTTGCACATCTCATGCAAAAATGGGGAAGAGAAGGAAAAGATAGTTGGCTTACACTCGCCATGTCACACAAATCATTACATGTCCAAACATCATTCAAATAAACATCACAACCCATCTAAGGGTGAAGATCCAAATGAAAGATACCAAACATAACATTAAACCACAGGTCTGAATCGAATCCTAGTAGAAGCTCTACTGATCAACCGGATATTTCACGTAGTAACGGCTAAGCTCCTCGTCGTACTCCCAGTCTAGCTCGGTGCCATCGCCTGTGTAGCTCACCATAGTACCTGCATCTGGTGTGGTGTAGAATCTATGAGCCACAGAGGACTCAACAATCCCGTTCCCGGGTAACACGACTATCTAAGCCTTGGGTGTGGAACAAGGCTGAAGAAAGAACAAGAGGTTGCAGCAACACTAGCACTAACTTACGTAAAAGAGAGCGAGAAGAGAAGTGCCTCGGACGAGAGATGATCACGAAGTGATCCTAACTAGCAAGTCAAACATAACCCCATCGTGTTCACTTCCCGAATCCCTTTCGGAAAATGACCGTCACGGTACTCACGCTGGTAGTGCATTCGAGCATGGTGTCAAGTTTTCTACAACCGGATATTAACAAATTCCCATCTGCCACATAACCGCGGGCACGGCTTTCGAAAGTTCATAACCCTGCAGGGGTGTTCCAACTTGGCCCATGACAAGCCCACGATCCGCGGAGTCGCAGCTCCAAAGTGGGAAGGCCCGAGTATCCTCGGAATCCCGTGCTCAAGATACTCCGACTAAAGTAAGGCTAATCCAGCAAATCCTCCCGGCGTGCAGACAGCCTGACAATAGCCGCGCGTATCTAGTCTCAGGCCACGACCGGATGGGCGATGCTATAGGTTTTTACCAATCCTCGAGTTTCCTCGTGGTGGTCCTGCATGACCCCCGTTTCGGACCAACACTCATGTGGAGCACTGGCCCGGGGTTGTTGATTAAGAACTCGGGTTTGCAAGACCCTATGCAAGTTTTTAGTTATTAGGCAAATAGTACCAATGTTGGGACTTGCTGGAAAAGACTTAGCACTTAGCGGTTTATAGAGGGGGTCCCATAACCCCAACCGTGTGAGGAACGCATAATCAAGGAACATAACACCGGTTTATACGGTTCCTAGGCGGCATGAGTGGAACAAACCACCTAGCAAAAGGCTTAGCCTTCCACCCATTACCAATATATAGATGATTTCATTTAATAATTAATATAGTGTGATATCCCAACAAGCTTCAACAAGAAGCAAGAATCTTCAAATCTTCTCCTGGAACTAGCAATGCTATAAGAGGGGCTGAGCGAAGCCTACGTATAGCCAATCAATGGTTTGCATAGGTAGGGTGGTTAGACAGGTTCATGGTTACAATAGGAGGCTGACAGGAAAAACATGGGCATCGAGGCAAAACTATAGAGCGATACTTCTAGCAATAGGCAAAGATAGTAATGGTATCCGGGTTCGGTCATCTTGCCTGTTGAGTCGTCGATGGGATCGTAAGCGGGCTCCTCATTCTCAACCTCGGTAGTAACCTCGTTCTCGTACTCGTACTCAGCTCCCGGCTCTACTCAAATCAAAACACACAAGACACGAAATCAACAAGATGCAATGCACAAAACTACTAGATGCATGGCTATTGCACTATGGAAGCACTGCAGATGCACTTAGGAAGCACAGAAAGTCTACATAGGAAGCATACTGTTACAGCACAAAGGAACATGGCAATTTGTACTTAAAAACATGATAATAGTAGGATATTATGAATCTACATGCAAAATCACACAAGTTTCATATAGGACTTGCTCAAAACGGAGCAACGGGCTAAAAGTTACACCCGAAACAATACACATGCACAAGCTGAAATTAACAGCCACATAGCAACTTCGGAGCAAGAGATAAATAGTCTACAGCACTCAAACATCATGGCAATGAGCATGTACATAAAGTAGACATATCCTACAGCAAACAACTCCATTGGAGCATCTCCAAAGGAGCCATGGATAAATAGCAACTAGCTATAACATTTTGAACTTGACAACAAAATCCTGACAGCAGTATTTTATAGCAACTTGGGAGCAAAAGTTAAATATGCTACAGCCACCCAAATGAGCATGTGAGAACATGAATGGATAGCCAACAACTTATACAACAAGGAATCATGAAGATTCACCCCAAAACTATCATGGATTTGCCTAGAACAACAAGCAAACATGGCATATGGAAATAACAGATTCCAGACTTAGTGAAATTTCACTAAGTGTTAAAACAGTAGTAACATCATGGCATCTTTGTGAGCAAATTTAAGTCACCTCAAAGCATGGCATGGCAAGTGGTAAGCACCACAGCAAAGTACACATGATGGTGAATCCAAAACATCTAAGCACGCATCAAGGGGACAACCACATCAATAGCAACGAGCTCCTCAACTAGGCATCTCGTAACAAGTTTAACAACATAACAGCCACATGCACTTTTGCAAAGGAGATAAACATGGCAAGATGAAATCTATCATGCAAGCTAAAGCAACCAACATGTAGAGCAACTCATGATGAACATGTGGACATATCATTTGCTTCATTTGGATAAACATGCACCAAGTTATCACATTGCAAAGATGGCATGAAAACAACTACTAACAGCAGTTTATAACAAGTAGCACTCTTCTCATGAAGATCAAGACATCTAGATGACCTCAAACATGCATGGCACAATGGAACTAAACATAGTACATGTCACCACGATCATTTTGACATATCATTTGCTCAAATCGGACATGCACACAAAAAGTTATCACTAAAACAAAACAGCATCAGAAACTAACAATCTAGGGACTTAGTGAAAAAAAAAACGAGGCTACCTCCAAATCTGAGTCAAATGGGGTCAACGGCCGGACGGGCTGGCGGATCGGGCCCGGGCTTCGGCCCGTAGCGGATTGGGCTAATGGGCCCCGGGGGCGGCCCGCTAGGGTTGGCGAGGCGGATCGGGGAGCCTGGATCGGGGCTCCCGATCGGGCGGATCGACCGGCGGCGCGGCTCCTTTGAGCTCGGGCCCGGCGGCTGGCCTGGCCGGCCTGCGCGGCAGCTGGGCCCCCGGCCGGCGGAGGCGGGAGGCGGATCGGCGACAGGGGCCAGCGGCGGAGGCCGGAGGCGCGGCCGGGGAGGTGGTGGCGCCGGCCGGCGAGGCCCGCGGCGGCGGCGAGGAGGCGCGGAGAAGGGCAGCGGGGCGCGCCGGCGGTGGCCGGAGAGGGCGGAGGAGGAACGGCCGACGGCGGGAACTCCTGGCGGCGGCGGACCGGGGTAGGAGAAGAAGGAGCCTCGGGCTCGGGCCCACACGCCGGAGTTCGGAAGCACGGTTCGGCACCTCGGAAGCACGATTGCGGCACTTCGGAAACATATCGACGACGAGGTCGGAAGCACGCCGTGTCAATGGTGGAAGCACCGCGCTTCAACGGTGGAAGCACCGGCGGCGAACTGTGGAAGCATTAGGGTTTCAGACGCGAAAATTGGGGGAGGTGGACGTTCATATAGGCACAAGGGGCTAGGGTTGTCCAAATGAGGGGAGGTTTTCGGCCACGCGATCACAAATGGATGGCCTAGATGAAGGGAGGGGTTTGGGTTGGTTTGGTGGGCTGTTGGAAGGGTTTCTTGGGCCTCAAAGAGGAGGTACTTTCAGCCCACGAGAATAACTGTTGGACCACCAAACGAACTCCAAACGTGACGAGATTTGACAGGCGGGTTGCACACACCAAAACAACATCGCACGACAAGTCTCATGCCAAACCGGAAACGTTACACGGCCAAACACCAAAGTAGGCCTCGGGGATGCCACGGACACGAGAGGGCGCCAGAACTCAAAACGGACAACGGGAAGGAACGAGTGGGACCGAATGCAAACGACAACACAAATGCAATGCAATGCACATGACAACATGCTATGAATGAATGCACACGCACACGACAAAAAGACGAAAACCCGAAAAGACGAAGAACCCAGAATGGAACTGATGAAGCCAAAGATATATATATTGCCCAAAAGGGAAAGTATTACATCCGGGGCATTACATACTCTCCTCCACTACAAAAAGATATCGTCCCGAGATCTAGGACTGGAAGAAGGAAGGGTACTCGGAACGAAGGTGATCTTCTCGTTCCCACGTAGCTTCTCGGTCGGTATGGTGTGCCACTTGACTTTCAAGAATTTGATGGACTTGTTGCGGGTCTTGCGCTCGGTTTCTTCGAGAATAGCAACGGGATGCTCTCGGTAAGACAAGTCTTGTTGAAGATCAATCTCCTCAAACGAAATGGTGCGTTCAGTTGTCTTGAAGCACTTGCGGAGTTGAGACACATGAAACACATCATGAACATTGGCGAAGTTGGAAGGGAGCTCAAGTTGATAGGCTAGATCGCCTCTTTTGCCAAGGATCTTGAAAGGCCCGACGTATCTAGGAGCAAGCTTTCCTTTGATACCGAATCTTTGGGTGCCTTTCATAGGAGAAACACCGAGATAGACATGATCCCCAATGTTGAAGGCCAAATCACGATGCTTGTGTGATGGCCTGGCTTATTAGGGATGATAGACTACTCATATCAATAGGGAATTCCTTCTTTTCCGGGAGCCCATTCGGATAGAACTCCAAAGTTAAGCGTGCTCAGCTTGGAGTAGTTTCAGGATGGGTGACCGACCGGGAAGTTGCTCCCGGGTGCGCACGAGTGAGGACAAAGTGCGCAGAAAAGACTAGTATTGATATGTGAGGCCAGTCTAGATCCCGCCAGGAGTAACGACCACCGGCGGGTGTGCCCGGGGCGTTACAAGTTGGTATCAGAGCCGACCCTCGCGGTTACACGGATGGTTGCAGACAGTTTGCAGTCATGTTGTGCATGACGTTTGTGACCCGTCGTGGCACATGGCATGGCACATGTGCTGTCCTGGAAGCACAGACGTTTGTGCCAAGAGGGAACGTTCCTGTGGCCCGACGAGGACATCGGTTCCTCTGAGTGAGGGTGTATGTGATGGCCTGGCTTATTAGGGATGATAGACTACTCATATCAATAAGGAATTACTTCTTTTCCGGGAGCCCATTCGGATAGAACTCCAAAGTTAAGCGTGCTCAGCTTGGAGTAGTTTCAGGATGGGTGACCGACCGGGAAGTTGCTCCCGGGTGCGCACGAGTGAGGACAAAGTGCGCAGAAAAGACTAGTATTGATATGTGAGGCCAGTCTAGATCCCGCCAGGAGTAACGACCATCGGCGGGTGTGCCCGGGGCGTTACAGCTTGCCGTCATAGTAGCTCTTCTGACGCGACTGAGCGGCCTTGAGATTCTCACGTATGACTTTGCACATTTCTTCGGCTTCTGAGATCAAGTCATTGCCAAGAAGTTGACGTTCACCCGTCTCGGACCAGTTGAGAGGGGTACGGCACTTTCTGCCATAGAGGATTTCAAACGGAGCTTTGCCAGCACTTGCTTGGAAGCTGTTGTTGTAAGAGAACTCGGCAAACGGAAGGCAATCTTCCCATTTCATGCCAAAAGATATGACATAGGCTCTGAGCATGTCTTCTAGAATCTGATTCACTCTCTCGAGTTGACCACTAGTCTGAGGGTGAAATGCAGTGCTGAAACGAATCTTAGTGCCCATGGCAGACTGAAAGGAGTCCCAGAACTTAGAAGTGAACAAACTTCCACGGTCTAAGGAGATAACTTGAGGAATGCCATGTAAGGACACAATTCTGGAAGTGTACAATTCTGCCAATTGAGCTGCATTGATGGATTCTTTGACTGGAAGGAAGTGAGCGACTTTGGGAAGCTTGTCAATCACCACAAAGATAGAATAATTCCCTCTCTTTGACTTAGGAAAGCCAGTGACGAAATCCATTTCGATGTGGTCGAATTTCCACTCGGGAATAGGAAGAGGTTGGAGAAGACCGGCTGGACGTTGATGCTCTGCCTTCACTCTTCTGCAGACATCACATTCATTCACGAATTGGGCAATCTCCCTTTTCATGCGTGTCCACCAGTAAGATTGCTTGAGGTCTTGGTACATCTTGGAACTACCAGGATGAATGGAAAGGAGGGAATCATGTGCTTCGTCCATTATGAGCTTCCTGAGATTGCTTTTGGGAACCACAAGTCTGTCCTCGAAGAACAAGGTATCTCTCTCATCAACGCGATAGCACTTGTATTTAGGAGTACCCTTTGCAATACCATGTTTCACTTTCTGCACCATAGCATCACTGAGTTGGGCCTCATGGATCTGATCTTCCAAGGTAGGAGCAACTTGAAGATTTGCAAGAAAACCTTGCGGAACAACTTGGAGGTTGAGCTTCCTGAATGCTTCACAAAGCTCAGGCTGGAACGGCTTGATAAGGAGGCTGTTGCAATATGCCTTTCTGCTCAAAGCATCTGCAATCACATTCGCCTTGCCAGGTGTGTATTCGATGCTTGGATCATACTCTTGGATCATCTCGACCCAACGAGTCTGGCGGAGGTTCAGGTTCGGCTGTGTGAAGATGTACTTCAAGCTCTTGTGATCGGTGAAGATGTCGACTTTTCTGCCCAACAGAAGGTGTCTCCACGTAATCAAAGCATGTACCACAGCTGCTAGTTCAAGATCATGTGTGGGGTAGTTCTTCTCACTTGGCTTCAGTTGACGAGAAGTGTATGCCACAATTTTCTTGTCCTACATAAGCACACCACCAAGTCCTTGAAGAGAAGCATCACAGAATACTTCGTAGGGCTTGGACTCATCTGGAGGAGTAAGAACTGGAGCAGAGACGAGCATTTCTTTGAGAGTTTTGAAGGCCACTTCACAATCTGGAGACCAGTAGTACTTGACATTCTTCTGCAACAAGTTGGAAAGAGGCTTGGCAATCTTGGAGAAGTTCTCAACGAACCTTGTACAGTAGCTGGCAAGACCAAGGAAGCTTCGGAGTTGCTTGACGTTCTGAGGAGGTTCCCAGTTGACAATTGCTTCAACTTTCTCGGTGTTTACCGCAATACCGTCAGCGGAGATGATATGGCCCAGACATAAGAGCTTATCGAGCCAGAATTCGCACTTGGAGAACTTGGCATAGAACTTATGTTCACGGAGTCTGTCGAGAACCAGACGGAGGTGCTTTTCGTGATCCTCTTCGTTTTTGGAGAAAACCAAAATGTCATCCAGATACACAAGCACAAACTCGCCGGTGTAGGGGTTGAAAATGTAGTGCATCATTCTCGAGAAGGTAGGTGGAGCATTAGCGAGACCAAAAGACATGACTGTATACTCATAGGAGCCGTAGCTCGTTCTGAAGGCAGTCTTGGGGATATCTTTTTCACGAATGCGAATCTGGTGATAGCCCATTCGGAGATCGAGCTTTGAGAACACTTTAGCTCCTTTGAGCTGCTCGAACAATTCGTTGATGTTGGGGAGCACATACTTGTTCTTTATTGTCTTCTTGTTCAATGGCCGGTAATCAACGCAGAGGCGCTCCGTGCCATCCTTCTTCTTGACAAATAAGACACCACAACACCAAGGAGACATACTAGGCCTGATCAGACCCATACGCTCCTGTTCATCAAACTGTTTCTTCAACTCCTTCAACTCTTTAGGAGAGATCTTTTATAGACGCCGGCATGCTGGCTGAGTACTAGGCTCGAGTTCAATGACGAATTCCACTTGACGGTGTGGAGGCATGCCTGGAAGTTCTTCAGGAAAGACGTCTTCGTATTCGTTAACCACCGGAATTTGAGATATGGCATTGATCTCGCCCTTGTCATTGAGAGAGAAAAGCCTGATTGTGTTATCCCAAGAGGCGAAGATAATCACGTCTTCATCAGGATGAGTAATCTTGACTTCCTTATTTGCACAATCAATGTGAGCATCATGCTGAGAAAGCCAATCCATTCAGAGGATAAGATCGATGTCGGAATTGCCGAGAACCACCGGAGAGGCCAGAAATCGATAATCACCCATGCGAATAGAAACATCCGGAGCATACACACTAGAATGCATTCGTCTCCCCGGAGAAATAACTGATAACTCCCTTGGCAGATTTTTAGTGACAACATCGTGCTTGGATGCAAATGGATATGACATGAAGGAACATGAAGCACCCGAATGAAATAAAACTTTTGCAGGAAAAGAGTTAACTGGAAGGTTACCCAATATGACATCAGAAGAATTCTCCGCTTGCGCTGCATTCATCAGATTCACCCTTGCAGCCTTTGGATCATGCTTGACAATAGCTGTGCTGACAGGTGGAGGAGGCGGAAGGCGCCTTGGGTTGTTGCACTTGTTGGAATAATGACCCTTCTGGCCACACTTGTAGCAAGTGACCTCAGAAAGAGGACGAGTAGGAGGAACACTTGGTCTTGGAGCTTGGAACTGCGACTTGGACTGCTTGCTTGGGTTGGGTGGGTGGGAGAAACCACGACCACCAGAGTTCTTGTTGTTGTTGTTGTAGGGAGCTCGGATCACTGGAGGAGGTGGAAGCCAAAACTTCTGTTGCTTCGCGACCACTTGAGAAGATGAGGAGGAGTGAACAGCGTCTCGGATCCTCTTTTTCGAAGCTTCCATCTTGAGCTGGGCTGCCTCTTGCTTAAGTGCCATGTTATAGAATTTGTCAAACCCATCAGGCTCGAACAAAGTGAGAGCAAGTTGAAGTTCATCCTTCAGACCACCACGGAACTGATAGATCTTGATCTTAGCATCTGGGATGTCTTGCTTGGCATAGCGGGCAAGGTTTTGGAACTTGACATTATACTGGTAGACAGTCATTGAGCCTTGCTTCAAGTTGCGGAATTGCTCACGCATACCCTCGATGACACTTGTTGGAATGTGGTGAGAGCGAAAGTCCTTGCAGAAATCCTCCCAAGAGATCACACGCCCTTCTCTGGAGTCTTTGTACTGCTGCCACCAATTAGCTGCTTGGTCCTTGAGTTGGAAGGCTGCAGACTTCACATAGTCCTCAGGCCTTACGTTGCTGCACTCAAAATGCTTCTTGATATCAGTTATCCAATCTTCAGCATCGAGAGGGTCGACACAGTAACTGAAAGCCTTTGGTTGATTAGCCAAGAACTGGTTGAGCGTAGCATGGTGCTGTTGGTTGAAGAGATTGCCTTGGTTCCCTGGAGCACCCTGATTTGCTTGATTTGCTTGCATCTGTTGCATTATCTGCATAAGCATCTGGGTGTTCTGATTTGTAGTCTGCATAATTGCTCTCCAGGCCTCAGACGGAGGCGGAGGGGAAGGAGGACGATCTGGAACCTCTTCACCCTCTGGGTTAGCGTTGGGAACCCGTTTCGGAGCCATCCTGAAAGAGATGACCACCAATCAGCAATTGATGGAAAGAAGATATAAGCTGAAACAACGGATAGAAATGCAACATAGTCTTCACAAGAATCATTCGAACAAGAGGAACGAATGAAATTCTCAGTTTAATGATAACAACAATCTTCATGAGAAGCCACTGGGAGACAAAAGGTAAAAGAAAAAACAACAAGGTACAGATAGAACAAACACAAGATAGGAGCTTCATTCGACATCTTTGTGCTGAAAGCTTATGGAACGTGTTACGAAAGGGTTTTGCAATCCCCGGATCAGCATAGCCAAGGACCCTTTAAGATGCAACTCCCGATCGGAACATCGGCCATAAAACCACTTCACTCAATGTAGAACCCCGAACTCCGTAACCTGCATTCGTTGGAAGAATGCCTACGAGCTACTAGATGAACCCACCTATTAATTTCCGAAAATTTCCAGTTATGCAATCAGGTGTTGGGGATACAGGGGAAGCATCGCGCACTCAACTCTAATCCTACATCCAGCTGTATCCATCCTTCAACACATAACCAGTTGTTCTCGGAAACCGTCTACCTCGGACCTTCGAAACGCATCTACTATACAAGCTATGGCAATACTCCCGAACTACCTCCCCAGTACTGGGTGATGTCGGGGTTATCTTGCCACTAACCGCATAGGAGAGTTTTCGATGTCGGCCGTCTTAAGTACTCTAGAACTGCCGCGATATGTTTGTGACGACAATACCCCGAAGCTCAACTCCCCGGGACACTGCCACAACCCCTAATGTCAGGAGGCAGAATAATATTCTCGTCACAAAGACATCGAAACAATCCAAACAATACTCGCGAGATTCCTAAAAAAAATTGGTGCAATTTTTGAAAGTAGAAGAGGCAAGAGTAAACATCAGGAGTCCTCACCAGAGTGAAAAGAGATGAGGAGCAAAGAAAATCCTACTCTCCGATATAAATATAGGACTCAAAACATTTTAAGTGTGTGCCTAGACTCGACCGTCAACGATTCGATCAAACAGTGGGGGCTTCTAGGTCGGAGAAGGCTCTGAATACCAACTTGTAATGCCCAGGATGGGACTATATCTCCTACGTGTCGAGGCACGACTTACAGATATAAGCCCATTCTGGAATGATCGCAAGTTCGGTATCTTTGCACATCTCATGTAAAAATGGGGAAGAAAAGGAAAAGATAGTTGGCTTACACTCGCCACGTCACACAAATCATTACATGTCCAAACATCATTCAAATAAACATCACAACCCATCTAAGGGTGAAGATCCAAATGAAAGATACCAAACATAACATTAAACCATAGGTCTGAATCGAATCCTAGTAGAAGCTCTACTGATCTACCGGATAGTTCACGTAGTAACGGCTACGCTCCTCGTCGTACTCCCAGTCTAGCTCGGTGCCATCGCCTGTGTAGCTCACCATAGTACCTGCATATGGTGTGGTGTAGAATCTGTGAGCCACAGAGGACTCAGCAATCCCGTTCCCGGGTAACACGACTATCTAAGCCTTGGGTGTGGAACAAGGCTCAAGAAAGAACAAGAGGTTGCAGCAGCACTAGCACTAACTTACGTAAAAGAGAGCGAGAAGAGAAGTGCCTCGGACGAGAGATGATCACGAAGTGATCCTAACTAGCAAGTCAAACATAACCCCACCGTGTTCACTTCCCGAATCCCTTTCGGAAAATGACCGTCACGGTACTCACGCTGGTAGTGTATTCGAGCATGGTGTCAAGTTTTCTACAACCGGATATTAACATATTCCCATCTGCCACATAACCGCGGGCACGGCTTTCGAAAGTTCATAACCCTGCAGGGGTGTTCCAACTTGGTCCATGACAAGCCCACGATCCGCGGAGTCGCAACTCCAAAGTGGGAAGGCCCGAGTATCCTCGGAATCCTGTGCTCAAGATACTCCGACTAAGGTAAGGCTAATCCAGCAAATCCTCCCGGCGTGCCGACACCCTGACAATAGCCGCGCGTATCTAGTCTCAGGCCACGGCCGGATGGGCGATGCTACAGGTTTTTACCAATCCTCGAGTTTCCTCGTGGTGGCCCTGCAGGACCCCCGTTTCGGACCAACACTCACGTCGAGCACTGGCCCGGGGTTGTTGATTAAGAACTCGGGTTTTCAAGACCCTATGCAAGTTTTTAGTTATTAAGCAAATAGTACCAATGTTGGGACTTGCTGGAAAAGACTTAGCACTTAGCGGTTTATCGAGGGGGTCCCATAACCCCAACCGTGTGAGGAACGCATAATCAAGGAACATAACACCGGTTTATACGGTTCCTAGGCGGCATGAGTGGAAAAAATCACCAAGCAAAAGGCTTAGCCTTCCACCCATTACCAATATATAGATGATTTCATTTAATAATTAATATAGTGTGATATCCCAACAAGCTTCAACAAGAAGCAAGAATCTTCAAATCTTCTCCTGCAACTAGCAATGCTATAAGAGGGGCTGAGCGAAGCCTACGTATAGCCAATCAATGGTTTGCATAGGTAGGGTGGTTAGACAGGTTCATGGTTACAATAGGAGGCTGACAGGAAAAACATGGGCATCGAGGCAAAACTATAGAGCGATACTTCTAGCAATAGGCAAAGATAGTAATGATATCCGGGTTCGGTCATCTTGCCTGTTGAGTCGTCGATGGGATCGTAAGCGGGCTCCTCGTTCTCAATCTCGGTAGTAACCTCGTTCTCGTACTCGTACTCAGCTCCCGGCTCTACTCAAATCAAAACACACAAGACACGAAATCAACAAGATGCAATGCACACAACTACTGGATGCATGGCTGATGCACTATGGAAGCACTGCAGATGCACTTAGGAAGCACAAAAAGTCTACATAGGAAGCACAGTGTTACAGCACAAAGGAGCATGGCAATTTGCATCAAGAAAAATACTTCAAAACATGATAACAGTAGGATATTATGAATCGACATGCAAAATCACACAAGTTTCATATAGGACTTGCTCAAAACGGAGCAACGGACTAAAAGTTACACCCGAAACAATAAACATGCACAAGCTGAAATTAACAGCCACATAGCAACTTCGGAGCAAGAGATAAATAGTCTACAACACTCAAACATCATGGCAATGAGCATGGACATAAAGTAGACATATCCTACAGCAAACAACTCCATTGGAGCATCTCCAAAGGAGCCATGGATCAATAGCAACAAGCTATAACATTTTGAACTTGACAACAAAATCCTGACAGCAGTATTTTATAGCAACTTGGGAGCAAAAGTTAAATATGCTACAGCCACCCAAATGAGCATGTGAGAACATGAATGGATATCCAACAACTTATACAACAAGGAATCATCAAGATTCATCCCAAAACTATCATGGATTTGCCTAGAACAACAAGCAAACATGGCATCTGGAATTAACAGATTCCAGACTTAGTGAAATTTCACTAAGTGTTAAAACAGTAGTAACATCATGGCATCTTTGTGAGCAAGTTTAAGTCACCTCTAAGCATGGCATGGCAAGTGGTAAGCACCACAGCAAAGTACACATGATGGTGAATCCAGAACATCTAAGCATGCATCAAGGGGACAACCACATCAATAGCAACGAGCTCCTCAACTAGGCATCTCGTAACAAGTTTAACAACATAACAGCCACATGCACTTTTGCAAAGGAGATAAACATGGCAAGATGAATTCTATCACGCAAGCTAAAGCAACCAACATGTAGAGCAACTCATGATGAACATGTGGACATATCATTTGCTTCATTTGGATAAACATGCACCAAGTTATCACATTGCAAAGATGGCATGAAAACAACTACTAACATCAGTTTATAACAAGTAGCACTCTTCTCATGAAGATTAAGACATCTAGATGACCTCAAACATGCATGGCACAATGGAACTAAACATAGTACATGTCACCACGATCATTTTGACATATCATTTGCTCAAATCGGACATGCACACAAAAAGTTATCACCAAAACAAAACAGCATCAGAAACTAACAATCTAGGGACTTGGTGAAAAAAAAACGAGGCTACCTCCAGATCTGAGTCAAACGGGGTCAACGGCCGGACGGGCTAGCGGATCGGGCGCGGGCTTCGGCCCGTAGCGGATCGGGTTAACGGGCCCCGGGGGCGGCCCGCTAGGGTTGGCGAGGCGGATCGGGGAGCCTAGATCGGGGCTCCCGATCGGGCGGATCGACCGGCGGCGCGGCTCCTTCGAGCTCGGGCCCGGCGGCTGGCCTGGCCGGCCTGAGCGGCGGCTGGGGCCCCGGCCGGCAGAGGTGGGAGGCGGATCGGCGACGGGGGCCGGCGGCGGAGGCCGGAGGCACGACCGGGGAGGTGGTGGCGCCGACCGGCGAGGCCCGCGGCGGCGGCGAGGAGGCGCGGAGAAGGGCGGCGGGGCGGAGCAGCGGGGCGCACCGGCAGTGGCCGGAGAGGGCAGAGGAGGAGCGGCCGGCGGCGGGAATTCCTGGCGGCGGCGGACCGGGGTAGGAGAAGAAGGAGCCTCGGGCTCGGGCACACACGCCGGAGTTCGGAAGCACGGTTCGGCACCTCGGAAGCACGATTGCGGCACTTCGGAAACACAGCGGCGACAAGGTCGGAAGCACGCCGTGTCAATGGTGGAAGCACCGCGCTTCAACGGTGGAAGCACCGGCGGCGAACTGTGGAAGCATTGGGGTTTCAGACGCGAAAATTGGGGGAGGTGGACGTTTATATAGGCACAAGGAGCTAGGGTTGTCCAAATGAGGGGAGGTTTTCGGCCACGCGATCACAAATGGACGGCCTAGATGAAAGGAGGGGTTTGGGTTGGTTTGGTGGGCTGTTGGAAGGGTGTCTTGGGCCTCAAAGAGGAGGTACTTTTAGCCCACAAGAATAACTGTTGGAGCACCAAACGAACTCCAAACGCGGCGAGATTTGACAGGCGGGTTGCACACACCAAAACAACATCGCACGACATGTCTCACGCCAAACCGGAAACGTTACACGGCCAAACACCAAAGTAGGCCTCGGGGATGCCACGGACACGAGAGGGCGCCGGAACTCGAAACGGACAACGGAAAGGAACGAGTGGGACCGAATGCAAACGACAACACAAATGCAATGCAATGCACATGACAACATGCTATGAATGAATGCACACGCACACAACAAAAAGACGAAAACTTGAAAAGACGAAGAACCCGAAATGGAACTGATGAAGCCAAAGATATATATATTGCCCAAAAGGGAAAGTATTACATCCTGGGCATTACAAACTCTCCTTCACTACAAAAAGATCTCGTCCCGTGATCTAGGACTGGAAGAAGGAAGGGTACTCGGAACGAAGGTGATCTTCTCGTTCCCACGTAGCTTCTCGGTCGGTATGGTGTGACCACTTGACTTTCAAGAATTTGATGGACTTGTTGCGGGTCTTGCGCTCGATTTTTTCGAGAATAGCAACGGGATGCTCTCGGTATGACAAGTCTTGTTGAAGATAAATCTCCTCAAACGGAATGGTGCGTTCAGGTGTCTTGAAGCACTTGCGGAGTTGAGACACATGAAACACATCATGAACATTGGCGAAGTTGGAAGGGAGCTCAAGTTGATAGGCTAGATCGCCTCTTTTGCCAAGGATCTTGAAAGGCCCGACGTATCTAGGAGCAAGCTTTCCTTTGATACCGAATCTTTGGGTGCCTTTCATAGGAGAAACACGGAGATAGACATGATCCCCAATGTTGAAGGCCAAATCACGATGCTTGCCGTCATAGTAGCTCTTCTGACGCGACTGAGCGGCCTTGAGATTCTCACGTATGACTTTGCACATTTCTTCGGTTTCTAAGATCAATTCATTGCCAAGAAGTTGACGTTCACCCGTCTTGGACCAGTTGAGAGGGGTAGGGCACTTTCTGCCATAGAGGATTTCAAACGGAGCTTTGCCGGCACTTGCTTGGAAGCTGTTGTTGTAAGAGAACTCGGCAAACGGAAGGCAATCTAACCATTTCATGCCAAAAGATATGACACAGGCTCAGAGCATGTCTTCTAGAATCTGATTCACTCTCTCGACTTGACCACTAGTCTGAGGGTGAAATGCAGTGCTGAAACGAATCTTAGTGCCCATGGCAGACTGAAAGGAGTCCCAGAACTTAGAAGTGAACAAACTTCCACGGTCCGAGGAGATAACTTGAGGAATGCCATGTAAGGACACAATTCTGGAAGTGTACAATTCTGCCAATTGAGCTGCATTGATGGATTCTTTGACTTGAAGGAAGTGAGCGACTTTGGTAAGCTTGTCAATCACCACAAAGATGTGGTGATTCCCTCTCTTTGACTTAGGAAAGCCAGTGATGAAATCCATTTCGATGTGGTCAAATTTCCACTCGGGAATAGGAAGAGGTTGGAGAAGACCGGCTGGACGTTGATGCTCTGCCTTCACTCTTCTGCAGACATCACATTCATTCACGAATTGGGAAATCTCCCTTTTCATGCGTGTCCACCAGTAAGACTGCTTGAGGTCTTGGTACATCTTGGAACTACCAGGATGAATGGAAAGGAGGGAATCATGTGCTTCGTCCATTATGAGCTTCCTGAGATCGCCTTTGGGAACCACAAGTCTGTCCTCGAAGAACAAGGTATTTCTCTCATCAACGCGATAGCACTTGTATTTAGGAGTACCCTTTGCAATACCATGTTTCACTTTCTGCACCATAGCATCACTGAGTTGGGCCTCACGGATCTGATCTTCCAAGGTAGGAGCAACTTGAAGATTTGCAAGAAAACCTTGCGGAACAACTTGGAGGTTGAGCTTCCTGAATGCTTCACAAAGCTCAGGCTGGAACGGCTTGATAAGGAGGCTGTTGCAATATGCCTTTCTTCTCAAAGCATCTGCAATCACATTCGCCTTGCCAGGTGTGTATTCGATGCTTGGATCATACTCTTGGATCATCTCGACCCAACGAGTCTGGCGGAGGTTCAGGTTTGGCTGTGTGAAGATGTACTTCAAGCTCTTGTGATCGGTGAAGATGTCGACTTTTCTGCCCAACAGAAGGTGTCTCCACGTAATCAAAGCATGTACCACAGCTGCTAGTTCAAGATCATGTGTGGGGTAGTTCTTCTCACTTGGCTTCAGTTGACGAGAAGTGTATGCCACAATTTTGATGTCCTGCATAAGCACACCACCAAGTCCTTGAAGAGAAGCATCACAGAATACTTCGTAGGGCTTGGACTCATCTGGAGGAGTAAGAACTGGAGCAGAGACGAGCTTTTCTTTGAGAGTTTTGAATGCCAATTCACAATCTGGAGACCAGTAGTACTTGACATTCTTCTGCAGCAATTTGGAAAGAGGCTTGGCAATCTTGGAGAAGTTCTCAACGAACCTTCTAAAGTAGCTGGCAAGACCAAGGAAGCTTCGGAGTTGCTTGACGTTCTGAGGAGGTTCCCAGTTGACAATTGCTTCAACTTTCTCGGTGTTTACCGCAATACCGTCAGCGGAGATGATATGGCCCAGACATAAGACCTTATCGAGCCAGAATTCGCACTTGGAGAACTTGGCATAGAACTTATGTTCACGGAGTCTGTCGAGAACCAGACGGAGGTGCTTTTCGTGATCCTCTTCGTTTTTGGAGAAAACCAAAATGTCATCCAGATACACAAGCACAAACTCGCCGGTGTAGGGGTTGAAAATGTAGTGCATCATTCTCAAGAAGGTAGGTAGAGCATTAGCGAGACCAAAAGACCTGACTGTATACTCATAGGAGCCGTAGCTCGTTCGGAAGGCAGTCTTGGGGATATCTTTTTCACGAATGCGAATCTGGTGATAGCCCATTCGGAGATCGAGCTTTGAGAACACTTTAGCTCCTTTGAGCTGCTCGAACAATTCGTTGATGTTGGGGAGCGGATACTTGTTCTTTATTGTCTTCTTGTTCAATGGTCGGTAATCAACGCAGAGGCGCTCCGTGCCATCCTTCTTCTTGACAAATAAGACACCACAGATCCAAGGAGACATACTAGGCCTGATCAGACCCATACGCTCCTGTTAATCAAACTGTTTCTTCAACTCCTTCAACTCTTTAGGAGAGAGCTTGTACGGACGCCGGCATGCTGGCTCAGTACCAGGCTCGAGTTCAATGACGAATTCCACTTGACGGTGTGGAGGCATGCTTGGAAGTTCTTCAGGAAAGACGTCTTTGTATTCGTTAACCACTGGAATTTGAGATATGGCATTAAACTCGCCCTTGTCATTGAGAGAGAAAAGCCTGATTGTGTTATCCCGAGAGGGTAAGATAATCACGTCTTCATCAGGATGAGTAATCTTGACTTCCTTATTTGCACAATCAATGTGAGCATCATGCTGAGAAAGCCAATCCATTCCGAGGATAAGATCGATGTCGGAATTGCCGAGAACCACCGGAGAGGCCAGAAATCGATAATCACCCATGCGAATAGAAACATCCGGAGCATACACACTGGAATGCATTCGTCTCCCCGGAGAAATAACTGATAACTCCCTTGGCAGATTTTTAGTGACAACATCGTGCTTGGATGCAAATGGATATGACATGAAGGAACATGAAGCACCCGAATCAAACAAAACTTTTGCAGGAAAAGAGTTAACTGGAAGGTTACCCAATATGACATCAGAAGAATTCTCCGCTTGCGTTGCATTCATCAGATTCACCCTTGCAGCCTTTGGATCATGCTTGACAATAGCTATGCTGACAGGTGGAGGAGGCGGAAGGCGCCTTGGGTTGTTGCACTTGTTGGAATAATGACCCTTCTGGCCACACTTGTAGCAAGTCACCTCAGAAAGAGGACGAGTAGGAGGAACACTTGGTCTTGGAGCTTGGAACTGTGACTTGGACTGCTTGCTTGGATTGGTTGGGTGGGAGAAACCACGACCACCAGAGTTCTTGTTGTTGCTATTGTAGGGAGCTCGGATCACTGGAGGAGGTGGAAGCCAAAACTTCTGTTGCTTCGCGACCACTTGAGAAGATGAGGAGGAGTGAACAGCGTCTCGGATCCTCTTTTTGGAAGCTTCCATCTTGAGCTGGGCTGCCTCTTGCTTAAGTGCCATGTTATAGAATTTGTCAAACTCATCAGGCTCGAACAAAGTGAGAGAAAGTTGAAGTTCATCCTTCAGACCACCACAGAACTGATAGATCTTGCTCTCGGCATCTGGGATGTCTTGCATGGCATAGCGGGCAAGGTTTTGGAACTTGACATTATACTGGTAGACAGTCATTGAGCCTTGCTTCAGGTTGCGGAATTGCTCACGCATACCCTCGACGACACTTGTTGGAATGTGGTGAGAGCGAAAGTCCTTGCAGAAATCCTCCCAAGAGATCACACGCCCTTCTCTGGAGTCTTTGTACTGCTGCCACCAATCAGCTGCTTGGTCCTTGAGTTGGAAGGCTGCAAACTTCACATAGTCCTCAGGCCTTACGTTGCTGCACTCAAAATGCTTCTTGATATCAGTTATCCAATCTTCAGCATCGAGAGGGTCGACACAGTAACTGAAAGCCTTTGGTTGATTAGCCAAGAACTGGTTGAGCGTAGCATGGTGCTGTTGGTTGAAGAGATTGCCTTGGTTCCCTGGAGCACCCTGATTTGCTTGATTTGCTTGCATCTGCTGCATCATCTGCATAAGCATCTGGGTGTTCTGATTTGTAGTCTGCATAATTGCTCTCCAGGCCTCAGACGGAGGCGGAGGGGAAGGAGGACGATCTGGAACCTCTTCACCCTCTGGGTTAGCATTGGGAACCCGTTTCGGAGCCATCCTGAAAGAGATGACCACCAATCAGCAATTGATTGAAAGAAGATATAAGCTGAAACAACGGATAGAAATGCAACATAGTCTTCACAAGAATCATTCGAACAAGAGGAACGAATGAAATTCCCAGTTTAATGATAACAACAATCTTCACGAGAAGCCACTGGGAGACAAAAGGTAAAAGAAAAAACAACAAGGTACAGATAGAACAAACACAAGATAGGAGCTTCGTTCGACATCTTTGTGCTGAAAGCTTATGGAATGTGTTACGAAAGGTTTTTGCAATCCCCGGAACAGCATAGCCAAGGACCCTTTAAGATGCAACTCCCGATCAGAACATCGGCCATAAAACCACTTCACTCAATGTAGAACCCCGAACTCCGTAACCTGCATTCGTTCGAAGAATGCCTACGAGATACTAGATGAACCCACCTATTAATTTCCGAAAATTTCCAGTTATGCAATCAGGTGTTGGGGATACAGGGGAAGCATCGCGCACTCAACTCTAATCCTACATCCAGCTGAATCCATCCTTCAACACATAACCAGTTGTTCTCGGAAACCGTCTACCTCGGACCTTAGAAACGCATCTACTATACAAGCTATGGCAATACTCCCGAACTACCTCCCTAGTACTGGGTGATGTCGGGGTTATCTTGCCACTAACTGCATAGGAGAGTTTTCGATGTCGGCCGTCTTAAGTACTCTAGAACTACCGCGATATGTTTGTGACGACAATACCCCGAAGCTCAACTCCCCGGGACACTGCCACAACCCCTAATGTCAGGAGGCATCGAGAACAATATTCTCGTCACAAAGACATCGAAACAATCCAAACAATACTCGCGAGATTCCTAAAAAAAGTTGGTTCAATTTTTGAAAGTAGAAGAGGCAAGAGTAAACATCAGGAGTCCTCACCAGAGTGAAAAGAGATGAGGAGCAAAGAAAATCCTACTCTCCGATATAAATATAGGACTCAAAACATTTTAAGTGTGTGCCTAGACTCGACCGTCAACGATTCGATCAAACAGTGGGGGCTTCTAGGTTGGAGAATGCTCTGAATACCAACTTGTAATGCCCAGGATGGGACTATATCTCCTACGTGTCGAGGCACGACTTAAAGATATAAGCCCATTCTGGAATGATCGCTGATAACCCTCAACCGTAAGGGATCGAGATAGTCTTCGCGAGTAAGAATAACCCAATTTATTGATTCGACACACGGGGAGCCAAAGAGTATTTATAAGCTTTGACAGTTGAGTTGTCAATTCAACCGCACCTGAAATATACTTACTTGCAACAAAGGATAAGTGGTAACAGTGATATGATAGTGATGATAGTAATAGTAAAAGTAAACAGCAAAAGTAAATAGCAACAGTAGATAGTAAAGTAAATAGCAAAAGTAGCGACTAGTGACAAGCAGGGTTTAAATCACTGTAGGCTAGGGAGATGGATGGTTGGGCGCTGCATGGATGAGATAGATTTAACTTGGGGCACGGCACACGGAAAAGTAATGATCATCTAGGCAAATATCAAACATTAGGCATGTATCCCGTAGGTAGTTGTACGTGCTTGCAATAAGAACTTGCACAACATCTTTTGTCCTACCATCCCGCTACGAACGGGGCCAAAAGGAACTAATGGATATTAAGGTGCTCCTGTCAAAGAGCACCGGAACAAAGCAATGAACTCAATGGATACATGTAATCCTCAAACTACGGACCATCCCCTTTGGTGTCCCAAGCTGTCACTTTTGGGATCGCTGGTTCCGGACCGTAACAGGTGCAAACAACTCATAGATAGGATCACGAACACAAATATATTCATACAAACACATATGGTTCAGATCTGAAATCATGGCACTCGGGCCCTAAGTGTCAAGCATTAAGAATAACAAGTTGAAGCAAACATGATAAACACCATAGTAGATGATAGGCAACATGCCCCCAACAATCTGATAAACTATTACATGATCTAACTCATCCAATCCCTACCATCCCCTTTGCCTACAGCGGGGGAATTACTCACACATGGAGGGAGAAGTCATGGAGGGATGATGGAGTGGTGATGATGATGACGATGGCGATGATCTCCCCTCTCCGGAGGCCAATTCAGCCTCCAGATTAGCCCTCCCGAGGAAGAACAGAGGGTGGCGGTGGCTCCGCGACGAAAAACTGCGAAAGAACTTCCGATCTGGGGTTTTTTGCGTCAGGAGTAAAAATACGGGCTAAAGTAGGGCACCAGGGTGCGTGGGACCTGCCCAGGCGCTCCCCCCTCGGCGCGGCCCGGGGGGGGGGGGGGGGCGCCCACAGGGCGCCTGGGCACCCCCTGGCCCCCCTCTGGCCCCACTTCTGTTTCCCGGTTCCTTCGGGTGCGTGGATTTTCTGTGATTTTTCGTGGATTTTTCTGAGGTACCTAAAAATTCGTTTTCCTGCACACAAATAAACCATACAGGCAGCTCTGCGGAAAACAGCGTCAGTCCGGGTTAGTATAGTCCAAATCATGCAAGAATGAGGTCAAAACAATATCAAAAGTGTTTGGAAAAGTAGATACGTTTGAGACGTATCAACTCCCCCAAGCTTAGCATATTGCTTGTCCTCAAGCAATTCAGTTCAACGAACAGGACGCGACAAAGAAAACTTTGACAAACTCTTTTGCTTCATTAGATGTATATAAGCATGTACTACGAAAAGAGTTTAGCAAGTATTGAAACAGTACTATGAGGACAATGCAAAGAGCAATCCTTCTTTCAAGTGACCAGTCACAAATACTTAAAAGTAAATAATATATTACTGAAAATCAAGACAAGATTACATTGCACATAGCTTGAGCATATTAGGGTGGTATCTCGCTAGCCTCCATGAGTGAAGCAAAACATAAATGCAGAGACTCCTCTAGAGTTTTAAAGGAGACTAGAACTAAAAATTTCAGAATAAATCATATCACAAGTATGCATAAGACAATGTAATACTTTGGGACAATGCACATTACACTTAGAATGACAATTATGCTCTCCTAGTCGGTGCTTTGGAGAAAGAAGGTGAGACTCTCGAACCGTGGCTTTTATTGGCAAGGTTGAAAACCCGTGGTTGGAAACAAAAACTAAACATGTACCAGAGCTCTTGGTTTTAAAAACAGAAGTAAACATGTTTTGAGAAATGCATATTTCGTCAACGAATGCTAGCAGATAACTCAATCACTTTTTAAGTGGACAAGTCTCGAGGAACGGCTCCCGCATGAGGACGATCACATCTTCTTAGTCTCCTTTGTTTATCACTGCCAAAGTTTTCTGATTTCTCATGAACAAAGCGTGAAGGAGGGTTTGTTTGTTATATTATCTTTTTGAGCCGGGGCACTCAATGCCAGTTCCTTTTCATATTAGGGGTTTGCACATTATACATGCAATCCAGGGGTGAAACTTGTCCAACTTAAAAAGATCATTAATTAACTACTACTTCCTCATGAGCTAAAACATAGGCACAAAAAGGAAATGCTTTTGATTAGTTTCGAGATGGTACATGAAAGTCTTCATTAGGGATGGCAGGTAAATACCATGTATAGGAAGGTATGGTGGACTCATATGGCATAACTGGTTTAAAGGGTTTGGATGCACAAGCAGTCAGTCCGCTTAGTACAGGTGGAGGTTTTAGCAAAAGACTGGGAAGCGACCAACTAGAGAGCAATAACGGTCATAATCATGCAGAGCGACAAAGCAACATTGAATTGGGCATGAAAGTGATATAACTATTCTCAAACTCAAAGATCATCAAGGCAAAGTAGACCTTTTAGCTTTAAACATGTGTAAGCATGTGCCAAGTCAATCCAAAAATTCTCTAAAGGGAAATACCACCTTAGTATACCAGACTATGAACAGTGCAATGCATGTAGATCATTTCAATAACACATTATATACTCTAGTTATTCGAGACTAGCCACAAGGAAAGCATGAACCACTGGAAGAGCATTGTAAACATAGCACTATGTCGCTACAAGCTGGTCTCTAGATCATAAGTACAGACATATGTACAAAAGTAGAAACAATAAGAGTTCATACCGGTCTTCCTTGTTGCTTCCTTTCAGTCGATCTTCGTCATTACTGCTTGTCACTTGCACGATCGAACGTAGGAAATATAATTAAATGCCATCACGGACTCGAGCTGATCTCTGAAAACAAAGCAAACTAAAGAGAGAAAGGAAATCTTTTTGGTGTTTTGAAAGGTTGAATAAAAAGCAAAAGAAAGAGAAAATATTTTTGTTGTTTTTGCAAAGGGAGAAATAAAGAAGAACGGGCAAAAACTTCGAAAAGATCAAGCGAATAAAATGGATAATACAATGGAAAAGTGAGAAGGGCACGTACTCCCCCAAGCTTAGGCTTTTGGCCTAAGTTGGTAGCAGCTACTGCCCCCAGGAGCCTCCTGCTCCAGGGGTATGGTGGTGAGTCCACGGGTCGTAGAAGGATGCTGGCGCGTATACCGAACTCCTCGGAGTCTCCCACAAGGAAGGCTCCGAACGCCAAACAGAGGAAGACCCTTCACCAAACTCGGTGGCGGTCTCTTCCTGAAAATGTGGTATCTCACCGTGCCTCTCCTCGTCGGGCACAACCCCCTCCATAGGGTTATGAAACTGATGCTGGACCATGAACTCATCGAACTGAACAACATCAAAGGACCATCCGTTCCTGCGAGAAAAATCAAACAAAAGAGGTGCAGGTAGACGGATCTCGCGTTCCGCGGCAGTTCCGAAACGCAAGATATAGATAAGATTATTAAGTTCAGAACCCATGGTAACAAACTTATGCCTTTTCATACCAGCAAGATCAAAGCTTAAATAAGTAAAAGGAGTATCATCAGGGTGTGGGGTGCCTCCAAAATGCTCTAAGATAAGTGTGGCGTAAACGCCACCATATAAGTCCCCCTTGTTACCGTTCATAGCAAGGCGTCGAGCAATTAAGGTATCCAGTTTATAATCAGACCTCCCTGAGAGGGCTACTGCCAGGATATCAATATCCGGAGCAGAAATGCTGCTCGTGTTGTCACGAGCTAACACCCTTCTAGCAATATAATATGCAAAATACCTGAGGTGAGGAAATAAGATGCTTGAGATCTTTGACCGATGAATATCCCTCGTACCCATGCTGCAGAGAGAGTTGATGACGGTTTTCAGCTCGGAGGGCTGAGTGGCCATCCTAGCCGTCCTCCCAACGTTCGGCACACCTATTATTTCACAAAAATTTCCCAAAGTCATGGTGAAAAGATCATTATAAATTTTAAACTCAATAGCACCTGAATCAGGATTATGTCTAAAACTGTTAATGAAATTGGAGGTGAGTTTTTGATACTGAGTAACACGGCTCGTGACGAGTCGTGTCAAACCTGCATTAGCACAAAGATTATAAAACTCATCCTTGATTCCCGCAGCTTCCATGAATTCATCACATGGAAACGTCATCACACGTGCTGGACTTGTGTCTTCCAACAACTCCAGGGGCACATGATCTTCATTATAGCTCACCCTAGCAGTCGAGGGTGAAGCTGCGGCTCTAGTAACTCGATCGGAGTGTGCAGGCCTCCTCTTCTCAAGCCACCCTTTTGCCCTTCCTAATAAACTCATTTCTGAATTTTTTTACAATTTACAAAAATGAGGATTAAAACAAAGTGAGCTAAGGCAAACTACTCAACTCACTTGCCCAAGGCATAAACTTGCATCAAAACTTGGAAATTAACTTTCTACACATGCATGCAAGCTCGTCTCTACAGCACCAAGAACTACTAAATACTCACAAATGAGGCCACCAATCAAAAATCTAATTGGAGGGGTGGAGGAGTCACATACCAGGGAGTATTTGCTCAAAATTTCAGCTCAAATGATGGGTTGTAGAGAGAGATCGAAGAATCGCCTCCAAGAACAGCAAGAACACAAGAACAACAGCATAACTCGTGTTTTTGGAGAAAGAGAGAGAGGGAGGAAGAAGAAGTACCTGGAGGGGGGTCCCGTGGGCCCCAGGCGCCCTGTGGGCGCGGCCAGGGGCTGGGCCGCGCCAGCTGGCCGCCCCCCTGGCTGGCCCCAGGACTTTCTGGGTCTCTCCCGTCGTGGAAATATTTATTATAATTTTTATGGAATTTTTCTGAAAACTTCACTGTTGAAAATTTTTCGAAGTTCAAAAAGCTGCGAAACTCTCTGAAAACTTGAAGCAGTTAGTAGTATTGTGAAGCTTCAAAAACATAAATACTTGGTACAGCAAGTAGGACAAAACTAAAAACAAGTGAAAACATAACAGGCTCAACTTCTTATCCATATAAAACATATTTGCTAATAAGGTTGATCAAGTCTTACCAACAAACAGGCGATATATAGAGCAAAAAGTCTCACCTCCTACGAAGTAGTTACTGAACCTTTACCTTGATGGACATTGTCCCTATCATGATAGTTTTGTATTTGTGAGGCACATGTAGTGGACAATCCCATTCTCCAATCTTCACGGTCTCGATATTCTCTATAGAGTTGAGTGCATGCCTCCTGTCGGTCTTCTTCGGAAAATATACCGTGTGTTCTTTATCATTCACATGGAAGGTGAACTTCCCTTTATTGCAATCAATAATAGCTCCTGCGGTGTTAAGGAAAGGTCTACCAAGAATAATGGACATGCTCCCATCCTCGGGCATGTCAAGCACAACAAAATCAGTAAGAATTAAACAATTAGCAACTTCAACTGGAACATCCTCACAAATACCTATCGGAACTGCGGTTGACTTGTCAGCCATCTGAAGGGAGATATCTGTAGGAATTAGTTTTTCTAAACAAAGCCTCTCGTAAAGAGAGAGAGGCATAACACTCACTCCCGCTCCAAGATCACATAAAGCAGTTTTGACATAATTATTCTTTATGGAGCAAGGAATGGTGGGTATACCTGGATCACCGAGCTTCTCAGGAATCTTTCCACTGAAAGAATAGTTAGCAAGCATAGTAGATATTGCATCATTAGGAACTTTTCTTTTATTAGTGACAATATCTTTCATATATTTTGAATAAGGAAGTAACTTAATAGCATCAGTCAAGGGTATCTGAAGAAAAAGAGGTTTAATCCACTCACAAAACTTATTATAATGCTCTTCTTCTTTAGATTTGATGGACTTACCTGGAAAGGGCATGGGTTTCTGTACCCATGGTTCTCTTTCCTTCCCATGTTTTCTTGCGATGAAGTCTTCTTTAGTGTACCTCTTACGTTTGTCAGGTGCTTCTTCTTCTCGAACTTCAGGCGGATCATTCTTCTCATTATTATTACCTTCAGGTTCAGCACCGTCTTCTGTCTCAGCATCGGAGATAGATACACTGTTGGGATCAATAGCTGGTTCTTCATCTGCAATAGGATCATTAGAATTGTCAGTCTCCTTACGTTTCTTCTTTTTCTTTGGAGAGCCAACAATTTCTTCTTCCTGTATTTGAGAATCCTGCTCGATTCTCTTCGGATGCCCCTCTGGATAAAGAGGATCTTGAGTGCTAGTTCCTCCTCGGGTCTTAATTCCGAAAGCCTGCAAATTATCTTGTTTGGCATTGTTAGCAAGCAAATCTCTTTGCACATTAGAAATTTGATCAAGCTGAGTTTGAACCATATGAAAATGCTTCACAAGACACTGAACATCATTAACTGTTCTATCTAAAACATCAAGCAGTTTTTTGATAGCAAGGGAATTATCATGCAACTTACTTTCTATCCTCTCATTAAAATGATTTTGTTTCATAATAAAATTATCAAACTCATCTAAACATTGATCAGGAGGCTTACCATGAGGGATGTCACTTGCGTTGAAATCTAAAAGAGAGTGTACCTCTACCATAGGAGGGTGAGTAGTAGGCTCACACAGCTTCTCAATAGGGGGTAGATTCTTCACGTCTTCAGCTTTAATACCTTTCTCTTTAATAGACTTCTTTGCTTCTCGCATATCCTCGGGGCTCAGAACAAACATGCCCCTCTTCTTCGTTGGTGGAGGTGGTTCAGGGACGGACCAATCTTCATGGTTTTTGGCAATCCTGCCCATTAAGTCTTCCGCATCGTCCGGTGTTCTTTTCCTGAAAACACAACCAGCACAACTGTCCAAATAGGACCTGGATTCATCAGTTAGACCAACATAGAATATATCGATTAATTCATTCTTAGGGATTTCATGTCCTGGTCTAGCCCGAATCAGACCGCAGTACCTCCCCCAAGCTTTAGGGAGGGACTCATCCTGCAACTGTTTAAAGTTATAAATTCTTTGTAAAGCAGCATGTTGCATGTGAGCGGGAAAGTACTTATCAACAAAAGAGTGAGCTAGGTCCTGAGGACTCTTAATGGAACCGCATGGGAGTGAATCATACCATGCTTTAGCACCCTCCTTCAAGGAGAAAGGAAGAAGCTTGGTCACATAAAAGTATCGTATCTTCTCATCTGTGGTAAACAGGCTACCCAACTCACCGAGTTTAGTCAGGTGTGCAATAGCATCATCATTTTCTCTGGCATAAAAGGGGTCAGCTTCAACCATAGGTATAAGTGAAAGATCAACTGAGAAATCAAAATCAGGATCATCAATGCATATAGGAGATGTAGCAAATTCAGGATTAGGAACAGTTTTGTTCTTCAAAGAGTGTTTTTCAAACAGTTTCTTAATAGCTTCAGGGTCAGAGCCAGAAAACTCTGTCAGTTCCCTGCATAATTCTTCATCTAGTATATAGTAATCATCATCAAGGAGCCTCTCTTTAAGTTTACTCAAATCAGGATAATCATAAGTTTCACCAATAGGGTAGCGTCTAACAAGAAGTTCAATTCCAGACTTTTTAGCAGCAGCAGCAATTTGTTTCTCAAGAGCATAACCAAGCGAACTAATATCATCATCAAAAGTAGTACAAGCATCATCAAGAGTATCAGACATAGTAACAGATTCAGTAGGAGCATCATGTGGTGGTGGTGAGGCAAACTTACTCATAATGGAAGGTGAATCAAGTGTAGCACTAGTGCTCAGAGCAGTACCTCTTCTTGTAGTAGATAGTAAGATAGGAACCTTGGGGTCTCCTTTCTTACCCATAGTAGGTAAAGTGCAGCAGGTAGGATACCTCAAGTAGACTTGTAAATATTGCTATGCTCCCCGGCAACGGCGCCAGAAAACGGTACTTGATAACCCTCAACCGTAAGGGATCGAGATAGTCTTCGCGGGTAAGAATAACCCAATTTATTGATTCGACACACGGGGAGCCAAAGAGTATTTATAAGCTTTGACAGTTGAGTTGTCAATTCAACCGCACCTGAAATATACTTACTTGCAACAAAGGATAAGTGGTAACAGTGATATGATAGTGATGATAGTAATAGTAAAAGTAAACAGCAAAAGTAAATAGCAACAGTAGATAGTAAAGTAAATAACAAAAGTAGCGACTAGTGACAAGCAGGGTTTAAAACACTGTAGGCTAGGGAGATGGATGGTTGGGCGCTGCATGGATGAGATAGATTTAACTTGGGGCACGGCACACGGAAAAGTAATGATCATCTAGGCAAATATCAAACATTAGGCATGTATCCCGTAGGTAGTTGTACATGCTTGCAATAAGAACTTGCACAACATCTTTTGTCCTACCATCCCGCTACGAACGGGGCCAAAAGGAACTAATGGATATTAAGGTGCTCCTGTCAAAGAGCACCGGAACAAAGCAATGAACTCAATGGATACATGTAATCCTCAAACTACGGACCATCCCCTTTGGTGTCCCAAGCTGTCACTTTTGGGATCGCCGGTTCCGGACCGTAACAGGTGGAAACAACTCGTAGATAGGATCACGAACACAAATATATTCATACAAACACATATGGTTCAGATCTGAAATCATGGCACTCGGGCCCTAAGTGTCAAGCATTAAGAATAACAAGTTGAAGCAAAGATGATAAACACCATAGTAGATGATAGGCAACATGCCCCCAACAATCTGATAAACTATTACATGATCTAACTCATCCAATCCCTACCATCCCCTTCGCCTACAGCGGGGGAATTACTCACACATGGAGGGAGAAGTCATGGAGGGATGATGGAGTGGTGATGATGATGACGATGGCAACGATCTCCCCTCTCCGGAGGCCAATTCAGCCTCCAGATTAGCCCTCCCGAGGAAGAACAGAGGGTGGCGGCGGCTCCGCGAAGAAAAACTACGAAAGAACTTCCGATCTTGGGTTTTTTGCGTCGGGAGTAAAAATACGGGCTAAAGTAGGGCACCAAGGGGCGTGGGACCTGCCCAGGCGCCCCCCCGGCGCGGCCCGGGGGGGGGTGCCCACAGGGCGCCTGGGCACCCCCTGGCCCCCCTCTGGCCCCACTTCTGGTTCCCGGTTCCTTCGGGTGCGTGGATTTCCTGTGATTTTTCGTGGATTTTTCCGAGGTACCTAAAAATCCATTTTCCTGCACACAAATAAACAATACAGGAAGCTCTGCTGAAAACAGCGTCAGTCCGGGTTAGTTTATTCCAAATCATGCAAGAATGAGGTCAAAACAATATCAAAAGTGTTTGGAAAAGTAGATACGTTTGAGACATATCAATCGCAAGTTCGGTATCTTTGCACATCTCATGTAAAAATGGGGAAGAAAAGGAAAATATAGTTGGCTTACACTTGCCACGTCACACAAATCATTACATGTCCAAGCATCATTCAAATAAACATCACAACCCATCTAAGGGTGAAGATCCAAATGAAAGATACCAAACATAACATTAAACCACAGGTCTAAATCGAATCCTAGTAGAAGCTCTACTGATCTACCGGATAGTTCACGTAGTAACGGCTACGCTCCTCATCGTACTCCCAGTCTAGCTCGGTGCCATCGCCTGTGTAGCTCACCATAGTACCTGCATCTGGTGTGGTGTAGAATCTGTGAGCCACAGAGGACTCAGCAATCCCGTTCCCGGGTAACACGACTATCTAAGCCTTGGGTGTGGAACAAGGCTGAAGAAAGAACAAGAGGTTGCAGCAGCACTAGCACTAACTTACGTAAAAGAGAGTGAGAAGAGAAGTGCCTCGGACGAGAGATGATCACGAAGTGATCCTAACTAGCAAGTCAAACATAACCCCACCGTGTTCACTTCGCGAATCCCTTTCGGAAAATGACCGTCACGGTACTCACGCTGGTAGTGTATTCGAGCATGGTGTCAAGTTTTCTACAACCGGATATTAACAAATTCCCATCTGCCACATAACCGCGGGCACGTATTTCGAAAGTTCATAACCCTGCAGGGGTGTTCCAACTTGGTCCATGACAAGCCCACGATCCGCGGAGTCGCAACTCCAAAGTGGGAAGGCCCGAGTATCCAGCCAATCCTCCCGGCGTGCCGACACCCTGACAATAGCCGCGCGTATCTAGTCTCAGGCCACGACCGGATGGGCGATGCTACAGGTTTATACCAATCCTCGAGTTTCCTCGTGGTGGCCCTGCAGGACCCCCGTTCCTCATGTGGAGCACTGGCCCGGGGTTGTTGATTAAGAACTCGGGTTTGCAAGACCCTATGCAAGTTTTTAGTTATTAGGCAAATAGTACCAATGTTGGGACTTGCTGGAAAAGACTTAGCACTTAGCGGTTTATCGAGGGGGTCCCATAACCCCAACCGTGTGAGGAACGCATAATCAAGGAACATAACACCGGTTTACACGGTTCCTAGGCGGCATGAGTGGAACAAATCACCAAGCAAAAGGCTTAGCCTTCCACCCATTACCAATATATAGATGATTTCATTTAATAATTAATATAGTGTGATATCCCAACAAGCTTCAACAAGAAGCAAGAATCTTCAAATCTTCTCCTGAACTAGCAATGCTATAAGAGGGGCTGAGCGAAGCCTACGTATAGCCAATCAATGGTTACAATAGGAGGCTGACAGGAAAAACATGGGCATCGAGGCAAAACAATAGAGCGATACTTCTAGCAATAGGCAAAGATAGTAATGATATCCGGGTTCGGTCATCTTGCCTGTTGAGTCGTCGATGGGATCGTAAGCGGGCTCCTCGTTCTCAACCTCGGTAGTAACCTCGTTCTCGTACTCGTACTCAGCTCCCGACTCTACTCAAATCAAAACACACAAGACACGAAATCAACAATATGCAATGCACACAACTACTGGATGCATGGCTGATGCACTATGGAAGCACTGCAGATGCACTTAGGAAGCACAGAAAGTCTACATAGGAAGCACAGTGTTACAGCACAAAGGAGCATGGCAATTTTCATCAAGAAAAATAGTTCAAAACATGATAACAGTAGGATATTATGAATCTACATGCAGAATCACACAAGTTTCATATAGGACTTGCTCAAAACGGAGCAACGGACTAAAAGTTACACCCGAAACAATAAACATGCACAAGCTGAAATTAACAGCCACATAGCAACTTCGGAGCAAGAGATAAATAGTCTATAGCACTCAAACATCATGGCAATGAGCATGGACATAAAGTAGACATATCCTACAGCAAACAACTCCATTGGAGCATCTCCAAAGGAGCCATGGATCAATAGCAACAAGCTATAACATTTTGAACTTGACAACAAAATCCTGACAGCAGTATTTTATAGCAACTTGGGAGCAAAAGTTAAATATGCTACAGCCACCCAAATGAGCATGTGAGAACATGAACGGATAGCCAACAACTTATACAACAAGGAATCATCAATAGTCACCCCAAAACTATCATGGATTTGCCTAGAACAACAAGCAAACATGGCATCTGGAAATAACAGATTCCAGACTTAGTGAAATTTCACTAAGTGTTGAAACAGTAGTAACATCATGGAATCTTTGTGAGCAAGTTTAAGTCACCTCAAAGCATGGCATGGCAAGTGGTAAGCACCACATCAAAGTACACATGATGGTGAATCCAAAACATCTAAGCATGCATCAAGGGGACAACCACATCAATAGCAACGAGCTCCTCAACTAGGCATCTCGTAACAAGTTTAACAACATAACAGCCACATGCACTTTTGCAAAGGAGATAAACATGGCAAGATGAAATCTATCATGCAAGCTAAAGCAACCAACATGTAGAGCAACTCATGATGACCATGTGGACATATCATTTGTTTCATTTGGTTAAACATGCACCAAGTTATCACATTGCAAAGATGGCATGAAAACAACTACTAACAGCAGTTTATAACAAGTAGCACTCTTCTCATGAAGATTAAGACATCTAGATGACCTCAAACATGCATGGCACAATGGAACTAAACATAGTACATGTCACCACG
The DNA here is from genome assembly GCA_902687465.1 of Secale cereale. Taxonomy (NCBI): domain Eukaryota; kingdom Viridiplantae; phylum Streptophyta; class Magnoliopsida; order Poales; family Poaceae; genus Secale; species Secale cereale. Next base: position 206,430,327 of record LR738712.1, read on the forward strand.
ATCATTTTGACATATCATTTGCTCAAATCGGACATGCGCACAAAAAGTTATCACCAAAACAAAACAGCATCAGAAACTAACAATCTAGGGACTTAGTGAAAAAAAAACGAGGCTACCTTCAGATCTGAGTCAAACGGGGTCAACGGCCGGACGGGCTGGCGGATCGGGCGCGGGCTTCGGCCCGTAGCAGATCGGGCTAATGGGCCCCGGGGGCGGCCCGCTAGGGTTGGCGAGGCGGATGGGGGAGACTGGATCGGGGCTCCCGATCGGGCGGATCGACCGGCGGCGCGACTCCTTCGAGCTCGGGCCCGGCGGCTGGGGCCCCGGCCGGCGGAGGCGGGAGGCGGATCGGCGACGGGGGCCGGCGGCGGAGGCCGGAGGCGCGGCCGGAGAGGTGGTGGCGCCGGCCGGTGAGGCCCGCGGCGGCGGCGAGGAGGCGCGGAGAAGGGCGGCGGGGCAGAGGAGCGGGGCGTGCCGGCGGTGGCCGGAGAGGGCGGAGGAGGAGCGGCCGGCAGCGGGAACTCCTGGCGGGGGCGGACCGCGGTAGGAGAAGAAGGAGCCTCGGGCTCGGGCCCACACGCCGGAGTTCGGAAGCACGGTTCGGCACCTCGGAAGCACGATTGCGGCACTTCGGAAACACAGCGGCGACAAGGTCGGAAGCACGCCGTGTCAATGGTGGAAGCACCGCACTTCAACGGTGGAAGCACCGGCGGCGAACTGTGGAAGCATTAGGGTTTCAGACGCGAAAATTGGGGGAGGTGGACGTTTATATAGGCACAAGGAGCTAGGGTTGTCCAAATGAGGGGAGGTTTTCGGCCACGCGATCACAAATGGATGGCCTAGATGAAGGAAGGGGTTTGGGTTGGTTTGGTGGGCTGTTGGAAGGGTGTCTTGTGCCTCAAATAGGAGGTACTTTCAGCCCACGAGAATAACTGTTGGAGCACCAAACGAACTCCAAACGCGACGAGATTTGACAGGCGGGTTGCACACACCAAAACAACATCGCACGACAAGTCTCACGCCAAACCGGAAACGTTACACGGCAAAACACCAAAGTAGGCCTCGAGGATGCCACAGACACGAGAGGGCACCGGAACTCGAAACGGACAACGGAAAGGAACGAGTGGGACCGAATGCAAACGACAACACAAATGCAATGCAATGCACATGACAACATGCTATGAATGAATGCACATGCACACGACAAAAAGACAAAAACCCGAAAAGACGAAGAACCCAGAATGGAACTGATGAAGCCAAAGATATATATATATTGCCCAAAAGGGAAAGTATTACATCCGGGGCATTACAAACTCTCCTCCACTACAAAAAGATATCTTCCCGAGATCTAGGACTGGAAGAAGGAAGGGTACTCGGAACGAAGGTGATCTTCTCGTTCCCACGTAGCTTCTCGGTCGGTATGGTGTGACCACTTGACTTTCAAGAATTTGATGGACTTGTTGCGGGTCTTGTGCTCGGTTTGTTCGAGAATAGCAACGGGATGCTCTCGGTAAGACAAGTCTTGTTGAAGATCAATCTCCTCAAACGGAATGGTGCGTTCAGGTGTCTTGAAGCACTTGCGGAGTTGAGACACATGAAACACATCATGAACATTGGCGAAGTTGGAAGGGATCTCAAGTTGATAGGCTAGATCGCCTCTTTTGCCAAGGATCTTGAAAGGCCCGACGTATCTAGGAGCAAGCTTTCCTTTGATACCGAATCTTTGGGTGCCTTTCATAGGAGAAACACGGAGATAGACATGATCCCCAATGTTGAAGGCCAAATCATGATGCTTGCCGTCATAGTAGCTCTTCTCACGCGACTGAGCGGCCTTGAGATTCTCACGTATGACTTTGCACATTTCTTCGGCTTCTGAGATCAAGTCATTGCCAAGAAGTTGACGTTCACCCGTCTCGGACCAGTTGACAGGGGTACGGCACTTTCTGCCATAGAGGATTTCAAACGGAGCTTTGCCGGCACTTGCTTGGAAGCTGTTGTTGTAAGAGAACTCGGCAAACGGAAGGCAATCTTCCCATTTCATGCCAAAAGATATGATACAGGCTCTGAGCATGTCTTCTAGAATCTGATTCACTCTCTCGACTTGACCACTAGTCTGAGGGTGAAATGCAGTGCTGAAACGAATCTTAGTGCCCATGGCAGACTGAAAGGAGTCCCAGAACTTAGAAGTGAACAAACTTCCACGGTCTGAGGAGATAACTTGAGGAATGCCATGTAAGGACACAATTCTGGAAGTGTATAATTCTGCCAATTGAGCTGCATTGATGGATTCTTTGACTGGAAGGAAGTGAGCGACTTTGGTAAGCTTGTCAATCACCACAAAGATAGAATCATTCCCTCTCTTTGACTTAGGAAAGCCAGTGATGAAATCCATTTCGATGTGGTCGAATTTCCACTCGGGAATAGGAAGAGGTTGGAGAAGACCGGCTGGACGTTGATGCTCTTCCTTCACTCTTCTACAGACATCACATTCATTCATGAATTGGGCAATCTCCCTTTTCATGTGTGTCCACCAGTAAGATTGCTTGAGGTCTTGGTACATCTTGGAACTACCAGGATGAATGGAAAGGAGGGAATCATGTGCTTCGTCCATTATGAGCTTCCTGAGATCTCCTTTGGGAACCACAAGTCTGTCCTCGAAGAACAAGGTATCTCTCTCATCAACGCGATAGCACTTGTATTTAGGAGTACCCTTTGCAATACCATGTTTCACTTTCTGCACCATAGCATCACTGAGTTGGGCCTCATGGATCTGATCTTCCAAGGTAGGAGCAACTTGAAGATTTGCAAGAAAACCTTGCGGAACAACTTGGAGGTTGAGCTTCCTGAATGCTTCACAAAGCTCAGGCTGGAACGGCTTGACAAGGAGGCTGTTGCAATATGCCTTTCTTCTCAAAGCATCTGCAATCACATTCGCCTTGCCAGGTGTGTATTCGATGCTTGGATCATACTCTTGGATCATCTCGACCCAACGAGTCTGGCGGAGGTTCATGTTCGGCTGTGTGAAGATGTACTTCAAGCTCTTGTGATCGGTGAAGATGTCGACTTTTCTGCCCAACAGAAGGTGTCTCCACGTAATCAAAGCATGTACCACAGCTGCTAGTTCAAGATCATGTGTGGGGTAGTTCTTCTCACTTGGCTTCAGTTGACGAGAAGTGTATGCCACCATTTTCTTGTCCTGCATAAGCACACCACCAAGTCCTTGAAGAGAAGCATCACAGAATACTTCGTAGGGCTTGGACTCATCTGGAGGAGTAAGAACTAGAGCAGAGACGAGCTTTTCCTTGAGAGTTTTGAATGCCACTTCACAATCTGGAGACCAGTAGTACTTGACATTCTTCTGCAGCAAGTTGGAAAGAGGCTTGGCAATCTTGGAGAAGTTCTCAACGAACCTTCTAAAGTAGCTGGCAAGACCAAGGAAGCTTCGGAGTTGCTTGACATTTTGAGGAGGTTCCCAGTTGACAATTGCTTCAACTTTCTCGGTGTTTACCGCAATACCGTCAGCAGAGATGATATGGCCCAGATACAAGACCTTATCGAGCCAGAATTCGCACTTGGAGAACTTGGCATAGAACTTATGTTCACGGAGTCTGTCGAGAACCAGACGAAGGTGCTTTTCGTGATCCTCTTCGTTTTTGGAGAAAACCAAAATGTCATCCAGATACACAAGCACAAACTCGCCGGTGTAGGGGTTGAAAATGTAGTGCATCATTCTCGAGAAGGTAGGTGGAGCATTAGCGAGACCAAAAGACATGACTGTATACTCATAGGAGCCGTAGCTCGTTCGGAAGGCAGTTTTGGGGATATCTTTTTCACGAATGCGAATCTGGTGATAGCCCATTCGGAGATCGAGCTTTGAGAACACTTTATCTCCTTTGAGCTGCTCGAACAATTCGTTGATGTTGGGGAGCGGATACTTGTTCTTTATTGTCTTCTTGTTCAATGGCTGGTAATCAACGCAGAGGCGCTCCGTGCCATCCTTCTTCTTGACAAATAAGACACCACAGCACCAAGGAGACGTACTAGGCCTGATCAAACCCATACGCTCCTGTTCATCAAACTGTTTCTTCAACTCCTTCAACTCTTTAGGAGAGAGCTTGTACGGACGCCGGCATGCTGGCTCAGTACCAGGCTCGAGTTCAATGACGAATTCCACTTGACGGTGTGGAGGCATGCTTGGAAGTTCTTCAGGAAAGACGTCTTCGTATTCGTTAACCATCGGAATTTGAGATATGGCATTAATCTCGCCCTTTTCATTGAGAGAGAAAAGCCTGATTGTGTTATCTCGAGAGGGTAAGATAATCACGTCTTCATCAGGATGAGTAATCTTGACTTCCTTATTTGCACAATCAATGTGAGCATCATGCTGAGAAAGCCAATCCATTCCGAGGATAAGATCGATGTCGGAATTGTCGAGAACCACCGGAGAGGCCAGAAATCGATAATCACCCATGCGAATAGAAACATCCAGAGCATACACACTGGAATGCATTCGTCTCCCCGGAGAAATAACTGATAACTCCCTTGGCAGATTTTTAGTGACAACATCGTGCTTGGATGCAAATGGATATGACATGAAGGAACATGAAGCACCCGAATCAAACAAAACTTTTGCAGGAAAAGAGTTCCTCTCTCATAATAATTGCAAGTAGGAGCTCAAAGTGATAAGTGTCATGAAACTACAAAGTCTAACTCTCTTCCTATGCATAGGCATGTCATACAAGAACAATTCATGCACATCAAGTAAAGGCCAATGCATAGTATAAGCAGTTTCTTGCAATTTTATCATGTTGGAAACATAGAGAGGGGGAGATGTAGTTCCTCTCTCATAATAATTGCAAGTAGGAGCAGCAAGCACATGCATATTATATTCATCAAAATCATCATGTGACACAAAAAAAGGCAACTCGTCAATATAATCCTTAATAAGTGCAAACTTCTCCGATATAGTGTAGTTTGGAGAACTCAAAAAGATAATAGGACTATCATGTGTGGGTGTAATAGGAACGATCTCATGTTTAACATAAGGAACTATAGCAAGTTCATCTCCATAAGCATAATTCATATTGGCATCTTGGCCACAAGCATAGCAAGCATCATCAAAAAAGGATATTTCAAAAGAATCAACGGGATCATAGCAATCATCATAGCAATCATCCTTCGGTAAACACGAAGGGAAATTAAAAAATGCATGGGATAAATAGTTACTCTCATTAGAAGGTGGGCACGGGTGATCAATCCCCTCTTCCTCCTTTTGTTCTTCGCTCTCCTCCTCATCTTTTTCATCCAATGAGCTCGCAATGTCATTAATTTCTTCTTCCATAGACTCCTGCAAAATATTAGTCTTTTCTTGGACAGCGGAGGAGTCCTCAATATATGGTTTAACATAGTCATTAGAAGCATAATTATCATAACAATATTTAAATATGGCAAAATTTTCAGATTTTTAAAGAGTAGCATCATACTTTTCAATCAAAGAAGCAATTTCATAAGCACCCTTAAAAGCAACAAATTCTTCAATTTGTTGAACATCATAGTAACTATAAACACCCTTTGCATACGAAGATACAATTCCATTATCGCTAAACTCACATTGGTAGGGAAGGTGTTTCTCAGGGTCTTCAAAACAACAAGTAAAATCATATATTTCACATAAATTCCAAGCATAGCATTGCAAACGATGAATTTGATCTAGTAAAAGTTTCCCTTTTTCAGATATGCGGTGTTGCACATAACAAGCATGCTCATCTAAAGATTTGCCCTCAACTATGCTAGTTGGGGTTTTAGCACGAGCACATAGGGATCGAAGATGATCCAAGTAAAAAGCTTCAGGAGTGTGATAGATTTTGAGTGGTTCTTCAACCATTGGTTCAACAGGTACCACTATTTTTTTGGTATTTTGCATTTCCTACACATAAATAAAGATAGAAAACAACTTAGTATAGCAAATAAAATCTACTTAGTGATAAAGCAAACAAGCACACACGAGAATATTCACCCCATGCTATTGCTCCCTGGCAACGGCGCCAGAAAAAGGTCTTGATAACCCACAAGTGTAGGGGATCAGTTGTAGCCTTTTTCGATAAGTAAGAGTGTCGAACCCAACGATGAGCTAAAGGTATAACAAATATTCCCTCAAGTTCTTTCGACCACCGATACAACTCTACGCATGCTTGACGTTTACTTTACCTAGAACAAGTATGAAACTAGAAGTACTTTGTAGTTTTTATGGGATAGGTTTGCAAGAATATAAAGAGCACGCTAATAAAACTAGGGGCTGTTAAGATAAAGAAGTTGAAGGAAATATGCCCTAGAGGCAATAATAAAGTTATTATTTATTTCCTTATATCATGATAAATGTTTATTATTCATGCTAGAATTGTATTAACTAGAAACTTAGTACATGTGTGAATACATATACAAAACAGAGTGTCCCTAGTATGCCTCTACTAGACTAGCTTATTGATCAAAGATGGTTATGTTTCCTAGCCATAGACATGAGTTGTCATTTGATCAACGGGGTCAAATCATTAGGAGAATGATGTGATGGACAAGACCCATCCGTTAGCTTAGCAACTTGATCGTTTAGTTTTATTGCTATTGCTTTCTTCATGACTTATACATGTTCCTATGACTATGAGAATATACAACTCCCGAATACCGGAGGAACACCTTGTGTGCTATCAAACTTCACAACGTAACTGGGTGATTATAAAGATGCTCTACAGGTGTTTCTGAAGGTTTTCGTGGTGTTGGCATAGATCAAGAATAGGATTTGTCACTCCGAGTGTCGGAGAGGTATCTCAGGGCCCTCTCGGTAATGCACATCATAATAAGCCTTGCAAGCAAATGACTAATGAGTTAGTCACGAGATGATGTATTACGGAATGAGTAAAGAGACTTGCCAGTAACGAGATTGAACTAGGTATTGAGATATCGACGATCGAATCTCGGGCAAGTAACATACCGATGACAAAGGGAACAACGTATGTTGTTATGCGGTTCGACCGATAAAGATCTTCGTAGAATATGTAGGAGCCAATATCGGCATCCAGGTTCCGCTATTGGTTATTGACCGGAGAGATGTCTCGGTCATGTCTACATAGTTCTCGAACCCGTAGGGTCCGCGCGCTTAAACGTTCGTTGACGATATAGTATTTAATGAGTTATGTATGTTGATGACTGAATGTTATTCAGAGTCCCAGATGTGATCACAGACATGACGAGGAACTCCGGAATGGTCCGGAGATAAAGATTAATATATGGGATAATAGTTTTTGACCTTCGGAAGGGTTCCGAAATTCACCGGAAGGGGTTCCGGATGTTTCCCGAAGTGTTTGGGTACGAGAACACTTTATTTGGGCCAAAAGGGAAAGCACACAAAGTTTTTGGAAAGCGCGAAAGGAAGTTTTGCGGAGTCCAGGGGCCAGACGCTAGGGTCCCTGGTGTCTGGGTCCAGACGCCGGGAACCCTGGCGTCTGGCCCTGGAGTCTGAGAAGGACTCTTGCCTTTCGGGTGAAACCGACCTTGTGAACGCTTTTACTCCAAATTTCGACCCCAAGGCTCAATATATAAATAGAGGGGTAGGGTTATCACCCAAGACACATCAAGATACACCAAGCCGTGTGCCGGCAACCCCGACCCTGTAGTTTATCCTCTGTCTAGTTTCTGTATTGCTTGGCGAAGCCCTGCAGAGATTGTTCTTCATCAACAACCATCACCATGTCGTCGTGCTGCCGGAACTCATCTACTACTTCACCCGTCTTGCTGGATCAAGAAGGCGAGGACGTCATCGAGCTGAACGTGTGCTGAACGCGGAGGTGCGGTATGTTCGGTACTAGATCGGGATGGATCGTGAAGGTGTACGACTACATCAACCGCGTTGTTAAACGCTTCCGCTTTCGGTCTACGAGGGTACGTAGACACACTCTCCCCTCTCGTTGCTACGCATCTAGTAGATAGATCTTGTGTGATCGTAGGAAATTTTTAAAATACTACGTTCCCCAACAGTGGCATCATGAGCCAGGTCTATGCGTAGATGATATGCACGAGTAGAACACAAGTGAGTTGTGGACGATACTAGTCATACTGCTTACCAGCATGTCATACTTTGCTTCGGCGGTATTGTGAGATGAAGCGGCCCGGACAGACATTACGCGTACGCTTATGCGAGACTGGTTTTACCGTTATGAGCACTTGTTGCTTAAAGGTGACTGGCGGGTGTCTATCTCTCTCACTTTAGCTGAATCGAGTGTGACTACGCCTGGTCCTTGTGAAGGTTAAAACAGTACATACTTGACGAAACATCGTTGTGGTTTTGTATGCGTAGGTAAGAACGGTTCTTGCTAAGCCCGTAGCAGCCACGTAAAACTTGCAACAACAAAGTAGAGGACGTCTAACTTGTTTTCGCAGGGCATGTTGTGATGTGATATGGTCAAGACATGATGAGTGATACGATTTTGTATGAGATGATCATGTTTTGTAATGTTATCGGCAACTGGCAGGGGCCATATGGTTGTCGCTTTATTGTATGAAATGCAATCGCCATGTAATTGCTTTACTTTATCACTAAGCGGTAGTGATAGTCGTAGAAGCAATAGTTGGCGAGACGACAACGATGATATGATGGAGATCAAGGTGTCGCGCTGGTGACAAAGGTGATCATGACGGTGCTTTCAAGATGGCGATCAAAAGCACAAGATGATGATGGCCATATCATGTCACATATTTTGATTGCATGTGATGTTTATCTTATTATGCTTCTTATTTTGCTTAGTACAACGGTAACATTATAAGATGATCCCTTACAAAATTTGAAGGCACAAGTGTTCTCCCTGAGTATGCACCATTGCGAAAGTTCTTCGTGTTGACACACCACGTGATGATCGGGTGTGATAAGCTCTACGTTCAAATACAATGGGTGTAAGCCAGTTTTGCACACGCAGAATACTCGGGTTAAACTTGACGAGCCTAGCATATGTAGATATGGCCTCGCAACACTGGAGACCAAAAGGTCGAGCATGAATCATATAGTAGATATGATCAACATACGATGTTCACCATTGAAACTAGTCCATCTCACGTGATGATCGGACATGGTTTGGTTGATTTGGATCACGTGATCATTTAGATGACCAGAGGGATGTCTTTCTAAGTGGGAGTTCTTTAGTAATATGAATAACTGAACTTTAATTTATCATGAACTTAGTCCTGATAGATTTTGCATATGTATGTTGTTGTAGATCAATGGCCCGTGCTACCGTTCCTTTGAATTTTAATGCATTCCTAGAGAAAGCTAAGTTGAAAGATGATGGTAGCAATTACACGAACTGGGTCCGTAACTTGAGGATGATCCTCATTGCTGCACAGAAGAATTATGTTCTTGAAGCACCGCTAGGTGACAAGCCCCCTCCCGCTAATGTAGACGCTTTGAACGTCTGGCAGACGCGGTCTGATGACTACACGATAGTTCACTGTGCCATGCTCTATGGCTTAGAACCAGGACTTCAACGACGTTTTGAACGTCATGGACCATATGAGATGTTCCAGGAGTTGAATTTAATATTTCAAGCAAATGCCCGGATTGAGAAATATGAGATTTCTAATAAGTTCTATAGCTGCAAGATGGAGGAGAATAGTTCTATCAGTGAACACTTGCTCAGAATGTCTGGGTACTACAATCATATGACTCAACTTGGTTGCAAAGTTGATGAGGATAGTGTTATTGATAGAGTTCTTCAATCACTGCCACCAAGCTATAAAGGCTTCGTGATGAACTATAATATGCAAGGGATGCAAAAGACATTTCCCGAGCTCTTTGCTATGCTCAAGGCTGCGGAGGAAGAAATCAAAAAGGAGCATCAAGTGTTGATGGTTAACTAGACCACTAGTTTCAAGAAAAAGGGCAAGGGAAAGAAGGGGAACTTCAAGAAGAATAGCAAGACAGTTGCTACTCCCGCGAAGAAACCCAAGTCTGGAGCCAAGCCTGAAATTGAGTGCTTCTACTGCAAAGGGACTGGGCACTGGAAGGAGAACTACCCCAAGTATTTGGCCAATAAGAAGGATGGCAAGGTGAACAAAGGTATATGTGATATACATGTTATTGATGTGTACCTTACTAATGCTCGTAGTAGTACCTGGGTATTTGATACTGGTTCGGTTGCTAATATTTGTAACTCGAAACAGGGACTACGGATTAAACAAAGATTAGCTAAGGACGAGGTGACGATGCGCGTGGGAAATGGTTCCAAAGTCGATGTTACCGCCGTCAGCACGCTACCTCTACATCTACCTTCAGGATTAGTTTTAGACCCGAATAATTGTTATTTGGTGCCATCGTTAAGCATGAACATTATATCTGGATCTTGTTTGTTGCGAGACGGTTATTCATTTAAATCAGAGAATAAAGGTTGTTTTATTTTTATGAATAATATCTTTTATGGTCATGCACCCTTGAAGAGTGGTCTATTCTTGTTGGATCTCGATTGTAGTGATACACATATTCATAATATTGAAGCCAAAAGATGCAAGGTTAATAATGATAGTGCAACTTATTTGTGGCACTGCCATTTAGGTCATATTGGTGTAAAGCGCATGAAGAAACTCCATAGTGATGGACTTTTGGAATCACTTGATTATGAATCACTTGGTGCTTGCAAACCATGCCTCATGGGCAAGATGACTAAAACTCCGTTCTCTGGAACAATGGAGCGAGCAACAGATTTGTTGGAGATCATACATATAGATGTATGTGGACCAATGAGTGTTGAAGCTCGCGGCGGGTATCGTTATTTTCTGACCTTCACTGATGATTTGAGCAGATATGGGTATATCTACTTAATGAAACACAAGTCTGAAATATTTGAAAGGTTCAAAGAATTTCAGAGTGAAGTAGAGAATCATCGTAATAAGAAAATAAAGTTTCTACGATCCGATCGTGGAGGTGAATATTTGTGTTACGAGTTTGGTCTTCATTTGAAACAATGTGGAATAGTTTTACAACTCACGCCACCCGGAACATCACAGCGTAATGGTGTGTCTGAACGTCGTAACCGTACTTTATTGGATATGTTGCGGTCTATGATGTCTCTTACCGATTTACCACTATTGTTTTGGGGTTATGCTTTAGAGACAGCTGCATTCACGTTAAATAGGGCACCATCTAAATCCGTTGAGACGATGCCTTATGAACTATGGTTTGGCAAGAAACCAAAGTTGTCGTTTCTTAAAGTTTGGGGCTGCGATGCTTATGTGAAAAAGCTTCAACCTGATAAGCTCGAACCCAAGTCGTAGAAATGTGTCTTCATAGGATACCCAAAGGAGACAGTTGGGTACACCTTCTATCACAGATCCGAAGGCAAGATATTCGTTGCTAAGAATGGATCCTTTCTAGAGAAGAAGTTTCTCTCGAAAGAACTGAGTGGGAGGAAAGTAGAACTTGATGAGGTAATTGTACCTTCTCTCGAATTGGAAAGTAGTACATCACATAAACTAGTTCCAGTGATTCCTACACCAATTAGTGAGGAAGCTAATGATGATGATCATGAAACTTCAGATCAAGTTTCTGCTGAACTTCGTAGATCAACCAGAGTTCGTTCCGCACCAGAGTGGTACGACAACCCAGTTCTGGAAGTCATGTTACTATACCATGATGAACCTACGAACTATGAGGAAGCGATGATGAGCCCAGATTCCGCGAAATGGCTTGAGGCCATGAAATCTGAGATGGGATCCATGTATGAGAACAAAGTGTGGACTTTGGTTGACTTGCCCGATGATCGACAATCCATAAAAAATAAATGGATCTTCAAGAGGAAGACCGACGTTGACGGTAATGTTACTGTTTACAAAGCTCGACTTGTTGCGAAAGGTTTTCGACAAGTTCAAGGAGTTGACTACGATGAGACTTTCTCACCCGTAGCAATGCTTAAGTCTGTCCGAATCATGTTAGCAATCGCCACATTTTATGATTATGAAATATGGCAAATGGATGTCAAAACTGCATTCCTGAATGGATAACTTAAAGAAGAGTTATATATGATGCAACCAGAAGGTTTTGTCGATCCTAAAGGTGCTAACAAAGTGTGCAAGCTTCAGCGATCCATCTATGGACTGGTGCAAGCATCTCAGAGTTGGAATATACGCTTTGATGAGGTGATCAAAGCATATGGTTTTATAGAGACTTTTAGAGAAGCCTGTATTTACAAGAAAGTGAGTGGGAGCCCTACAACCTTTCTAATGAGTATATGTGAATGACATATTATCGATGGGAAATGATGTAGAATTTTCTGGAAAGCATAAAGGAGTGTTCGAAAGGAGTTTTTCAAAGAAAGACTTCGGTGAAGCTGCTTAAATAATGAGCATCAAGATCTATAGAGATAGATCGAGACACTTGATAAGTTTTTTCAATGAGTACATACCTTGACAAATTTTGAAGTAGTTAAAATGGACCAGTCAGAGAAGGAGTTTTTGCCTGAGTTAAAGGTATGAAGTTGAGTAAGACTCAAAACCCGACCTCGGCAGAAGATAGAGAAAGAATGAAAGTCATTCCCTATGCCTCAGCCATAGGTTCTATGAAGTATGCCATGCTGTATACCAGACCTATTGTATGCCTTGTCCTGATTTTGGCAAGGGAGTACAATTTTGATCTAGGAGTAGTTCACTAGACAACGGTCAAAATTATCCTTAGTTACTGGATGACTAAGGAAATATTTCTCGGTTATGGAGGTGATAAAGAGTTCGTCAGAAAGAGTTACGTCGATGCAAGCTTTAACACCGATCTGGATGACTCTGAGTCTCGATCTGGATGCATATTGGAAGTGGGAGCAATTAGCTAGAGTAGCTCCATGCAGAGCATTGTAGACATATAAATTTGCAAAATACATACGGATCTGAATGTAACAGACCCGCTGACTAAACTTCTCTCACGAAGCAAAACATGATCACACCTTAGTACTCTGTGGGTGTTAATCACATGGCGATGTGAACTAGATTGTTGACTCTAGTAAACCCTTTGGGTATTGGTCGCATGGCGATGAGAACTATGGGTGTTAGTCACATGGTGATGTGAACTATTGGTGTTAATCACATGGTGATGTGATCTAGATTATTGACTCTAGTGCAAGCACTATTCAAGATATCTTCCGATATGCCGATAAATCGGCCGATTTATTGCTTACCACTGTCTGACCGATAAGATAAATCGGCTGATAAATCAGCCGACATGGCGATAAATCGGCCGATACGCCGATAAACTGGCCGATTTACCCCTTATCATGGGTCGACCGATAAGTTCCCGATAAGCGATATCCCCAACATTGAGTGCAAGTGGGAGACTGAAGGAAATATGCCCTAGAAGCAATAATAAAGTAATTATTTATTTCCTTATATCATGATAAATGTTTATTATTCATGCTAGAATTGTATTAACTGGAAACTTAGTACATGTGTGAGTACATAGACAAAACAGAGTGTCCCTAGTATGCCTCTACTAGACTAGCTCATTGATCACAGGTGGTTATGTTTCCTAGCCGTAGACATGAGTTGTCATTTGATCAACGGCGTCACATCATTAGGAGAATGATGTGATGGACAAGACCCATCCGTTGGCTTAGCAACTTGATCGTTTAGTTTTATTGCTATTGCTTTCTTCATGACTTATACATGTTCCTATGACTATGAGATTATACAACTCCCGAATACCGGAGGAACACCTTGTGTGCCATCAGACTTCACAACGTAACTGGGTGATTCTAAAGATGCTCTACAGGTGTTTCCGAAGATGTTTATGGTGTTGGCATAGATCAAGAATAGGATTTGTCACTCCGAGTGTCGGAGAGGTATCTCAGGGCCCTCTCGGTAATGCACATCATAATAAGCCTTGCAAGCAAATGACTAATGAGTTAGTCACGAGATGATGTATTACGTAAAGAGTAAAGAGACTTGCCTATAACGAGATTGAACTAGGTATTGGGATACCGACGATCGAATCTCGGGCAAGTAACATACCGATGACAAAGGGAACAACGAATGTTGTTATGCGGTTCGACCGATAAAGATCTTCGTAGAATATGTAGGAGCCAATATGGGAATCCAGGTTCTGCTATTGGTTATTTACCGGAGAGATGTCTCAGTCATGTCTACATAGTTCTCAAACCCGTAGGGTCCGCACGCTTAAACGTTCGTTGACGATATAGTATTTAATGAGTTATGTATGTTGGTGACCGAATGTTATTCGGGGTCCCAGATGTGATCACAGAGATGACGAGGAACTCTGGAATGGTTCGGAAATAAAGATTAATATATGGGATAGTAGTGTTTGACCTCCGGAAGGGTTCCGGAATTCACCGGAAGGGGTTCCGGATGTTTCCCAAAGTGTTTGGGTATGAGAACACTTTATTTGGGCCAAAAGGGAAAGCGCACAAGGTGTTTGGATGGTGCAAAAGGAAGTTTTGCGGAGTGGGTCCAGACGCCGGGAACCCTGGCGTCTAGCCCTGGAGTCCGAGAAGGACTCTTGCCTTTCGGGTGAAACCGACCTTGTGAAGGCTTTTACTCCAAGGTTCGACCCCAAGGCTCAACATATAAATAGAGGGGTAGGGTTAACACCCAAGACACATCAAGATACACCAAGCCGTGTGCCGGCAACCCTGACCCTCTAGTTTATCCTCCCTCTAGTTTCTGTAGTGCTTGGCGAAGCCCTGCAGAGATTGTTCTTCATCAACAACCGTCACCACGCCATCGTGCTGCCAGAACTCATCTACTACTTCGCCCATCTTGTTGGATCAAGAAGGCGAGGATGTCATCGAGATGAACGTGTGCTGAACGCGGAGGTGCCGTACGTTCGGTACTAGATCGGGACGGATCGTGAAGGTGTACGACTACATCAACCGCGTTGTTAAACGCTTTCGCTTTCGGTCTACGAGGGTATGTAGACACACTCTCCCCTCTCGTTGCTATGCATCTAGTAGATAGATCTTGCGTGATCATAGGAAAATTTTAAAATACTACGTTCCCCAACAGAAGTAATAAAGTTAATGATAGTGAGTGTGGAAAAGTGGTGGTAGGAGTTGCGTAATTGCCCCTAAGCAATTGACTATGTTACTAGACCGATGGCAAATTTTATGTGGGAGAGGCCACTGCTAGCATGTCATCCCTTACTTGGAATTCTATGCACTTATGATTGGAACTATTAGCAAGCATCCGCAACTACTAACGTTCATTAAGGTAAAACCCAACTGCCAGGGATATGACTAGCAGGTATAAACCGGCTAGGAAGGTCCGGATTACGCTAGTAGAATTATCTTATCAGAAGCCCAGTAGAGTATGTATCAGGAGGTTATAACCCACAGAGGTTTAGGGCCCATGTATAAGGCCCATGATCTGTAAACCGTCATACCATGTAACTTGGGATGTAAGATAGAAAGAGTAGAGACCGAGGCGGACACGTTTATGAGCTGGCCTCGGGACTCTGTAAACCGGACCGGGCATCGCCTCCTATATAAAGGGACGAACCGGCGACAGTTCAGGACAAGAAACAACGGCTCGAGACACAGGCAAAGCGGATTCGCTCCCTGGTCATCGAAGCACAAGCAATACCACACCAAACTAGACGTAGGCTTTTAACTTCATCGAAGGGGCCGAACTAGTATAAAAATCCCTGTGTCCTTCGTCTGCTTTAACCCCTTTAAGCTAACCCGAGCGATGGCCTCACACCTAAGTCCATTAACCCGGACATCTGCCGTGCTAAATCCACCACAGTTGGCGCCCACCGTGGGGCTATCGCACGATGGTTTCGAGTTCTTGAAGGGCAGCTTTGAAGGGCTCAAGGGTTAGATAGTGGGCTGGATGACCAAGAGTCGTCACGGCCGGATCTACATCGACGATGCAGGCTGGGGCCCCGATGCTGATTCAATCGAATACGGGTACCGGGTCCCCTTCGGCGACATCCACGTCTTCATCGGCAAGATCGGCGAACCGGGCCCTGAGTCGGACGTCTTCCCAAACATCGTCGAGCCGGCTCAGCATGTGAGATCAGCCCGGGTTCAGCCCGCCATGAAGCACGTCTCCATCGGAGCAGTGCATGGAGGACAAGCCGAGGACGGATCGGATTTTGGCAGCGAGACAGTTGTCTATTCCGATGATGAATCTTCATCCGGAGAGACCGAATCTTTGTATCTGTTGTAGGACGGTCGGTCTGAGGGTGTGTCCGATGGCGATAGTATTCCGGACCCCTTTGATCTCCCAAACATGGTTGCTGTTTTCTTGGCCGGATCACAACCTATGCAGCAGCCCACGACGACTGGGGCGTTAACCCCAGAGGCAGCGGGAGCCAGAGTTGGAGACCTCCCCCCGTCGCCCTCTGACGTCCTATCCACCTTAGTCGATAAGTTGACGACGCTCGCAAAAGAGGAAGTAGCCCAGGCCGACAAGGCGCAGCATGATGCGGAGATCGCTCAGTTGAAGAGCAGGATTGAGCAAGCCAATTTCGATCTGGATGCGGAGAAAGCCAGGATGGCTACAAGGCAGGCAGAGCTAGATTCCCAAGCTTTTCGGCTCAGGCTGGATCAGAATGCTTCACATGAGGTATTGTACAGAAGGCAACAATCTCGTTTACCGCCGGTTTATGAGGCAAGGATTCTCTTTGGCATGTCCAGAGCGGGAACCAGTAACCGCCCAGAGGTAAACCGGGGAGGAGCTCCAGGGACGGGCGCGTCGGTTCAGCCACCAGCCACAGCGCGGAACCGCCAAGTTATGCCGCTGCCGCACGTACCCACTCCTCCCGGCCATTATTCTAACCCGTTGGACAACATTGTCGCCGCCGCTTCACGGCTGGCCGCTCTTCCCATTGAGGGGACATCACCCATAGCAATGGAGGCACGACGGGCTAAGCAGTTGCTGGACACAGCGTTAACACAGCAGCAGGCTTATTCTTATAGCCGGGAGAGGATTCATTCAACCCCCCACCCGAGCCGGAGTTACACGAGGCACCTGGATGAACTGGCTGTATCTAGCAGCGCGCGGAGACGGCACCGACAGAGGCAGAATAATCCGGCAAGAGCAGGAGCACATGCCCAAGAGGCGGTGGACCAGGCTAGACATACTGCCCGCGACGATACCCGTCAAGCAACGCCGGTTCACCCCACCACCACAGAAACAGGAATCATGTCCAGTTCCTTAGGGGTGCAGTGTCTCATCCCCGCTTTACGGAACGTGAAATTACCCAAAGACTTCAAAGGCCCGCGCAAGGTACCCAACTACACGGTGGATCTGGCTCCGGAGGCGTGGGTTGAAAGTTATGAGATGGCTATGGAGATGCTTGATGTGGACAAAGCTGCGTGTGCCAAATACTTCACAATGATGCTTGAGGGCACGGCCCGGACATGGCCAAAGTGTTTACCACCTAACTCCATCGGATCATGGGGCGAGTTGCGTCGCCGGTTTATCAATAATTTCAAAGACACATGCAAGCAGCCGATGTCCGTGGTTGATTTAGCTGCATGTGTTCAAGGTGAGCAAGAGACCACAAGCAGTTGGGTGCGGCGAGTATCTGAAATTTTGCACTCCTCCAATAGCATCAATCCGAGCACTGCTATAGTGACCTTGGAAGGCAATTGCCGGTTTGAGCCTTTGAGGCATAAGCTGGGACGGCTCAAGCGTGATTGCAATGACATGGGAACGCTCATGGGCGCTTTGGTAAAGTATGGAGACTCTGATAACACCAAGTATCCAGATGCAGACGGAGACAAGTCCGGGAAAGCAAGCAAAAATGGTAAACCGGCGCAGGCCAATCCGGCAGGTACATGTTACAATGACAAGCGTAAAGCGGAAGGCAGCTCGGACTTTGTGGCCAATACCAACGTTCAATACAACGGGCAGCGCCGCAAGGGTAGACCGCCCCCACGCAATGGGAGGCCGCCTATTAATCTAGATCGCCAGTTGAGCGTGCCTTGCCCAAAGCACAGTCCAGAGGAAAACCCGGCTACGCATCTCTGGAAAGACTGTTTTATTATGCAGGAGTTTATGAAACATGCCATGTATAACCACGCCCCCCCCCCCCGGCGGGTCAGGTCCCGGTTTTCAGGGTCCGGGTTACCAGGGGGGTGGATCCGGATTAGGATACCACGGCGGTAACAATAACCATAATGGCAACAATCAACATCAGCAGAACCAGCAACATGGTCAAGGTGGATACAACAATCAAGGGAATCAACAGCGTCAGCAGCAGCAACAATCCGGATATGAGAATAATCCGAAGGAGCTAAGAAGTGGGCAATATCATGTTTTCACCACAAGTCTGTGCAAATGGGATCAAAAAGTTCTGAAGAGAGCAGTACATTCTGTTGAACAGGCGATACCACGTTTTTTACGTTGGTCTGAGCAACCCATTGTGTGGAGCAGAGAGGATCACCCGCCACGGGTTGATAATCCGGGTCAGCTGGCCTTGGTGGTGGCGCCACGGGTGGGTGGTTACAAGTTCACAAAGGTACTTATGTATGGAGGCAAGAACATCAATATCCTATACTATGAGACTTTCCGACGTATGGGGTTGATAGATAAGAAGCTCCGACAGTCCAACACAGTGTTCCATGGAGTGGTGCCCGGTAAATCGGCTTACCCAGTCGGGAAAATCGATCTGGAAGTTACCTTTGGGGATGAGCATGACTCTAGATCGGAGACAGTGACCTTCGAGGTTGTAAAGATCAGGAGCCCATATCATGCTCTATTTGGGAGACCGGTTTACGCCAAGTTCATGGCTAGACCGTGTTATGTTTATTTGCAGCTCAAGATGCCGGGTCACAAGGGAACCATCACGGTTCACAGGAGCCGCAAGATCGCGTTGGAATGCGAGGAAGGAGACGCAGCATACGCTGAGGCAGTTTGCGCTACGGAGGTGCTGAAGTTTTATAAGGACAATGTTGATCCGACAGATATGTCCCCAATGAAGAAGCCAACTACAGAGCATGATCCGGCGTTGAAGTTTAAATCGGCAGAGAAAACCAAGCAGGTTGACTTTGTTCCAGGCGATTCATCCAAGTAGTTCACTATCAGCGCTAACTTAGACCCCAAATACAAAAGCGCGCTCATCAAGTTCATCCGTGAGAACCGGGATATCTTTGCATGGAAACCTTCTGACATGCCAGGTATACCGAGGGAACTCGCTGAGCACAGTCTTAATATTGATCCGAAGTTTAAACCAGTCAAGCAGTATTTGTGACGCTTCAATGAGGAGAGGCGCAAGGCTATAGGTGAAGAAGTGGCTAGGATCTTGGCCACATGTTTCGTAGTTGAGGTGTTTCATCCAGAGTGGTTGGCTAATTCGGTGCTGGTGCTCAAGAAAAACGGGACCTGAAGGATGTGTGTTGATTACACAGACTTGAACAAGGCTTGCCCAACTGATCCTTTTGCTCTCCCCGTATTGATCAGATTATCGATGCTACGGCGGGATGTGAGCGGCTAAGTTTTTTGGATGCATATTCAGGTTATCATCAAATCAAGATGGCAGTTAAGGACCAGGAGAAGACAACTTTCATAACTCCCTTTGGAGCCTTCTGCTATGTATCCATGCCTTTTGGGCTCAAGAGTGCCCAAGCAACTTATCAGTGTTGTGTGCAGAACTGCCTACAAGGGCAGATTGGAAGAAATGTCCATGCATATGTGGATGACATTGTGGTAAAATCCAGGAAGGAGGAGACGCTGATAGAGGACTTAAAAGAAACCTTTGACAACCTCCGGGTTTACAAGATGATGCTTAATCCGGAGAAGTGTGTTTTTGGTGTTCCAGCAGCACGTGGCAGGCCGTATTGCAGCGTTGAGCCGGATCATCAGCCGTTTGGGGGAAAAGGCGACCCCACTTTATCAGATGATGAAGAAGACGGACCGGTTTGTCTGGAGCGATGCTGCAAACGCTGTGTTCGAGGATTTGAAGCGGCAATTGGCAGAACCACCAGTCCTTGCTGCCCTAGTTGACAAGGAGCCACTATTGTTGTACGTGGCCGCCAATGCCCGCGCAGTCAGTGTAGCCATTGTGGTGGAGCGCAAAGAAGCAGGCAAATAATATCCGGTTCAATGTTCGGTTTACTACATCAGTGAGGTCCTCATTGAATCGAAACAAAGATATCCACACTGGCAGAAATTGGTATATGGTGTGTTCATGGCAAACCGGAAGTTGAAGTACTACTTACAGGGCCACACAATCACTGATGTCAGTTCAGCTCCGTTGGGGGATATAATCCAGAACAGAGAAGCCACTGGCAGAGTGGCGAAGTGGGCCATTGAGCTTAGCCCACACGGATTAAAATATGTGCCATGTACTGCTATAAAGTCCCAAGCACTAGTGGATTTCATCAATGATTGGACAAAGTAGCAAGCACCTGAGGAGAAGCCGGATCATACATACTGGACTATTCACTTTGACGGTTCAAGGCAGTTGGAGGGCTCGGGGGCTGGAGTCGTATTAACTTCCCCACGAGGTGATAAGTTCTGTTATGTCCTCCGATTAATGTTCCCTTGTACTAACAATGCTGCTGAGTATGAAGCTCTCCTCCATGGTTAACTGATGGCCAAGGAGATGAACTTGAGCCGGGTTAAGTGTTTTGGTGACTCAGATCTGGTGGCGAAACAAGTATCTGGTAAGTGGGATTCTAAGGATCCGCTCATGGCAGCTTACCGGCGAGAAGTGGATGCTGTCGCGGGATACTTCAAGGGATATCACGTGGACCACATAGACCGGCGAAAAAATGAAGCGGCCGATGCATTGAGCCGGCTGGGCTCTCAGCGTAAACCGGTTCCACCTAATAACTTCTTGGATGAATTGCATAGACCGTCAGTACAGATACCTTCAGAGGTGGACTTGGCTGTTCTTGATCCGGAAGCACAGTTAGTCGCAGCGCTTCATGTCATTCCGGATTGGACACTCCCTTATTTTGCATAGCTGAGGTGAGTTGCCAGAGGACGAAGTGGAGGCCCAGCAGATAATCCGGCGGTCTAAGTCTATGACTATCGTCAATGGAGAACTTCATCACCGCAGCGTTTCTGGAGCGTTCCAGCGGTGCGTATCGTCAGAGGAAGGCTGCAATATTCGTCGAGAGATTCATGAAGGGGATTGTGGTCATCACGCCGGTTCAAAGTCCCTGGTAGCTAAAGCTTTTCGTCATGGGTTCTACTGGCTGACGGCTCACGCCAGCGCAGAGGACTTGGTCAGAAAATGTGACGCTTGCCATAAATTTTCGCGGCGTGCTCATGTACCGGCACAGGAGCTGCGGATGATTCCGATCACTTGGCCGTTTGCGACTTGGGGCCTGGATATGATTGGACCTTTTAAAAGATCTCAAGATCAGAAAACCCACCTGTTGGTAGCAGTAGACAAATTTACAAAGTGGGTCAAAGCAGAGCCTGTCAGTAATTGTGATGCGGCAACAGCGGTCAAGTTCGTCAAAAAGGTGATTTCCCGGTTTGGCTTTCCGCACAGTATTATAACTGATAATGGCACCAACCTATCTAAAGGAGAGATGGAAGAGTTCTGTCAAAGAGAGCATATTCGCCTTGATGTGTCCTGAGTAGCTCACCCTCGGTCCAATGGCCAAGCTGAGAGAGCCAACCAAGAGATCTTGAGAGGCATCAAGCCCCGGCTTATGGTTCCTTTGCAAAGAACACCGGCTTGCTGGGTAGAGGAGTTGCCTTCTGTCTTATGGAGCATCAACACTACGCCCAACAGATCTACAGGATACATGCCCTTTTTCATGGTATACGGTGCTGAAGCGGTCCTCCCTAGTGATATCCGGCATGATTCACCACGCGTGGCGGCCTATGTTGAAGCGGATAATGAACAAGCAAGGCAAGATAGCTTGGCCCAGCTAGACGAGGAACGGGACACGGTAGCAGCGCGATCAGCGATTTATCAACAAGATCTGCGCCGGTACCACAGCCACCGGGTTAAGACCAGAATGTTCCAGGAGGGAGATCTGGTGCTCTGGCTCATCCAAGACCAGACAGATATGCATAAGCTATCCCCACCTTGGGAAGGACCCTTTGTGGTAAGCAAGAACCTACACAACGGATCATACTACCTTGTCGACATTCGAGAACATAAGGACTCACGTACGACAGAGGAGGAGACCAAGCGGCCGTGGAACATCACTCTTCTTCGGCCTTACTATACTTGAGCCATTGGCTCCGCTTTATGTACAATGCATATATTATAATTAATAAAATAAACTGGCGCCCCTGGAACACCGGGGAATCAACCATCTTGTTCGCACAATAGTATCACATGGGGGCTTCTAAAGAAACCTACCATGGCCTTTTAAAATGGCGCCCTTGACAGAATCAAGGAATCAGCCGTGTTCTTCAAAGGATTATCACATGGGAGTTTCTACAGAAGCTTATCATGGCCTCCTAAACCAGCGCCCTTGATACATCAAGGAATCATCCATCTTATCAACCAAGAATCACATGGGGGCTTTCGCGGGCAAGGGAGTTTCCCATGGCCTCTTGAGCCGGCGGCGGTATGAAGCCCATCATAAGAGCACTGCTCTGGTTGCCTCGGCAATTTCCACATGATGATGAGGGGTAAAAGAGAGTGTTGGTGCCTAACCCAGCTCAAACATATGCCCCGACGAGCAAAACGGCTCACACACTACCAGTGGGCTCGCAGAGAGTTGAATACCCTTGTAGTGAACATGGCTTGGAAGCCCGGTGCATGCACCTAAAACCCTGGATTAACCTGCCTGCCTCAAGTAAATCACGCCGTCCAGGTAAACCTGGTATGACCCGTCGAACCTGCCACAAGTTACTCCTTTGGGACCCTGAACTTGGCCACGTTAAATTGACGATCATCGAGTTGATTACCTAAAGACAAAATCTTTACGAGATTTTGAAACATCGGGTAGCTTGTCATCGATGATTTGGTTAAGGATTGCGGAGCATCTTGACAGGCTTTGCTAAAATGGTTGATGACAGTAGCCTGGCAGCTCATAAAAAGCCTCGAATTTGGAGCCTGGCAGCTCGTAAAAAACCTCGACTACATGGTCTTATTTGCCCAAAAAACCTTATTTCTATTTTTTATGATTTCACAAATCTTGGTCGTCATGATCATTGGTTTTTAACCAAGTCCATTGATGCGAGACTGGACAACTACAAGTTTGACCATATATCTACAAAGTTAAAGTCTGGGTCATGAACACTAGCGAGAGTTAAACCGGCGTTCATGCTAACCCGGATCAACTATTATGCTAAACCAACAAGAGAGCCAAGGGCCTCATCAGCGCCCGCGCGATCAATTATTCCTACCGGGTTAAGTTCGACAAGCACACTTGGTCAGAGGTATGGTATATGTTTGTGTTCGAAAGCTATTCCTGTGATATATATATATCAGAGGCATATAATCCGTCCAGTGGTAAACCGCCAGGGCATCTTTTAGCTTCGTTTATGTAGGCACAGGTAATATAAGCTATTAAATCATTGCAAATAGAAGATTAAATTGAGAGATGCCAATCGAAATAGTACCATAACAACGGGACAAAGGCAGTATTTCAATTATCCTATTACAAGGCACTTGCAGGCCCGAATGGTTCAAAAGTTTCTGGCAAAGCATTCAGCATCTAAAAGTTAAACCGGGACGGTTTAGGACTCTTCTTCAGCACGCTGCGAAGGCTGAGGGTCAACTTGATCCAGATCTTTGTCGATTTCAGGAAATTGCTGGAAATCGGGAGCACTCCAGTCAATCTTGGAGAGAGCACGGAAATACACTTCATCATTGATAAGATCTGAAGGGTCAATATCTGGAGCGAAAGTGTGGTTACGAACAGGTGGGATCATATTTTCAGTGTCGTAAACCGGCCGCTCCACCCGCGAATTTTCTAGATCGTAAGCCAGATGGTACCTTGTCAAATCTGCTTCATCGGCAAGCTTACTTGCAAGAGGGCACATGTCCTTGGTCAAAGAACGGAGATCTTCAGCAGAGAAGGCAGACCCGTCCTCTTTCATGCTGGGGTACCCATTCATGGCCTCCGCCGGATCAAAATCGGGGACCCATGCTTTGGCTCGGGTCAGCGCCATCAGAGAGCCAGCTCGTTCAGCAGACTTCTTCACCTCAACAAGACGCGCAGGTAAGATAGATAGCTTTTCCAGGGTGGCTTGGATGGTGGTCGGCGCCGGTTTATTGTGCGACATGGCACTGATAGCCCTTTGAGTGCCGGAGTAGAGCTGCTCCACCAGGGTATAAGTAGCCTTGAGCTTCTTCCGGACATCGTCTCCAAGATGAGTTATGCGCCTCCCTTTATGCAATTGGTGAGTTAAACCGGAGCGGAACAAAGATTGCAAGGATACAAATATACGAAGATAGACACTCACCGAAGATAGCAGAAGTCATGTTTTCTATTTGCTGTTTCAACCCGGATAGTTCCCGCGTAATCGGATTGAGAGCGGCTTCGGCATCCTTTGCTCTTTTTTCTAGAGCGTCCCTTTGCACCTCCCATGTGGACCGCTCCGCTTCAAAATATTTCTTCAATTTTTCCATATTAGTCCAAGCAAGGACAAGTTCTTCCTTAGCTTTGATTGAAGCAGTCTCATGGAAGGCCAAGCTAATCCAGAGCTCAGTTGCCTCCGAAGCCCTCCGATTCAAGTCAGCCTGCAAGAAAAGCAAACGTGTTAGAAGGACAGATCAATCAAAGTCTCAAGCACATAACAAGTTATGCACTCGACACTTGGGGGCTAATGTACAATTGAATTAAAGAAAGCAAAGTTTTTCAGACATGTCCCAAGCACATAAACAAGTTATGCCCTTGGCACTTGGGGGCTAATGTACATTCATTCTCAGACATAAGTTAAGTCCAGGTTCACCTACAGGGAAGCTAAATCGGCACTTGGGGGCTACTATGGCCTAAAGGTAGAATTGCAAAGTACAGAGCAGAAACGAAAGGCAAGAGGAAAGAAATTCACCTCATATTTATCTTTCATCATGTTGATTAACCCGGCTTCATAGTCACGGCTGGTGAAGAGCCGGTTCAGATACCCGGAATGGAGTTCCTGGGCACTCAGCTGAGCATAGTTTGACAAGTCTGTGCTCCATTTGCCTTTATCTTGTTGAAATTTTTCTTCCTTGGCAGTATGCCTAGCCAAGGCAACAGGCTCGGTAGGAGCAGATAATCTTGTCCCAGTTATTTCAACGTCTGCCGTTGAAGTGGCCGATGGCTGAAGGGGATCAGTAGTGTGCACCAGACTAACAGGAGCCGGGCTAGCCCGAGGAGGACTACCCCGGAATGGGCTTGCCGGTTCAGCCGTGTTTTCCATATCATCACCTCGCGGAGCAGCCACATCTTCATGGTCCATAGGAGCGGGATCATCGAACTGAACTTCAACGTTGACCTCTAGACGGATGGCCACCTCAGGATCCTCGGCCGGTTCAGCAGTAGTGGTATCAGCAGCCGGTTTATTTGCTTTTGCCTTTTTTCTAGGCTTGGGCATTCTGATTAAGGTCAAAAGAACAATGAGAATCACAAAGGTAAAACATGAAGATAAACTGGACGTTTGAAAGAAGGACTTACCCAGGAACGGTTTTAAGCACTTGGAC
Organism: Secale cereale; assembly: GCA_902687465.1. NCBI lineage: Eukaryota > Viridiplantae > Streptophyta > Magnoliopsida > Poales > Poaceae > Secale > Secale cereale. The sequence continues at coordinate 206,455,912 of LR738712.1, forward strand.
TTGTGTAGCGGTCGACTCGTCGGAAGAAGACAAAGGAGCCTCCTGATAGTTGGGATCAGACGGTTTAAGTGGTTTACGTATAAGGCCTGCTTTTGAATGAAGAAGGGTTGGAATGAGCAAAACCTCTGAGAGGCGTCTGCGAGCCGGCGTAAGGGGTATTCCGGACAATTCAACCACATCGCCACTATGGCACGTGGTCCGGCGAGCTTCATGCTGCTGTTTCTTCAAAAGAAAGTTGGGATCCAATTGAGCATAAGGGTGAGAAAATGGATATTTTCGGGATACCTGGCGGATCTTGGGTGGCAATGGTTCTGAATCAGATGAGAGAGAAATTACCTCAGCTCCCTCCGCTTTACTTCCTTCCGCCAGATCCTGCGAAAAGGCATTGAAAACATAAATTCACACAAAGGGAGATCAAAGGACGTAAGAATCAAACAGTACCTCAGAAACCGGATCATCTTCCTCAGGGTTTGAACCGGAAGCAGTAACAGCCTTCTATTTCTTCACAGCAAAGGTTTTCTTGCGTGTTGGCTTCGCCAGTTTATCCTGCACTTTCCTCTTCCAGAAGGGATCATTATCCTGTGAGAAGGAACAAGAACAATTTGAAAACAAGGAATAAGAATAGATTAAACCAAAAAGAAAGGATCGGAAGAACTTTACCGATGGTGGTTTGTTGGTTAAGCAGAATGGAGCTAAATCGGTCTGGCTGCAATCCTCTAGAGGGATGTTCAGCATTTTCTTAGCAGACTCAGTAACTTCATTGTCAGGAAGTACTATTTTTGTGTGGCGTTGAGGATCTTCCGGCTTGCCGGTATATTTGCACATCAGGCTTGAGCGCTGGCTTAGTGGAAGAATGCTCCAAGAGAGCCAGCAGCGGACGACATCAACTCCGGTTAAACCGTTTGCCACGAAGGCCCTGAGCTTGAAAAGTTGAGGGGCATATCGAGTCCGGTCTTGGGCGTTTAAACGCTGCGGCAAAGGATGACTTGGAGCCAGACGGTAAGCGCGGTAACCCGTCAGCGGATTCTCTCCTTCAGGAGAAGTATCCTGACAATAGAACCAAGTCTGGTTCCATTCTTTGGGGTGGCTGTGAAGAGTGGCGTGAGGAAAACTGACGTCCTTCCTTTTCTGGATGCTGACATCGCCCAGCTCCTGATGGGGGCCATCAGAAAACTCAGTCTGGCGGTTTAGATGGAAGAAATCCCGGAACAGAACCACTGATGGCTCCTCTTGAAGATATGCTTCTGAAAAGACTTGGAAGTTGGAGATGTTCAATACAGAGTTGAAAAGTGGCTAATACATCATGGAAGAACTTTGAACCGGGAGGGCTGAACCCCCAGGACAGATGATCATAGAAGACTATGATTTCTCCCTCTTTAGGCTCAGGAGGACACTCATCTCCAGGGGCCCGCCAGTGCAGAACTTATTTGGGGCTCAGGACGCCGATTGAGGCTGCCTCTACTAAATCGTCTTCTGTAATCCGGGACGGAACCCAGTTGCAGGCAACAAATTGTTTTGCTATGGAAGCCATTTTTCTCCAAAGGAGCACTGGAAAATATAACACAAGATCCGGTTTACCAGCTGCTAGATATAAACCGACGCATTCTATGAAGATATGGACTCAATTGTCGGTTTAAACAAGGGACTAATGGTATCTATTAACCCGGAAGCAGGTAAGAACGAGACAGCTACCGGTTTATGGCAATAGAAGGAAAAAGTTAAACCGGCAATTATGAGAAGCAGGCTATGATTAAACTGGTAACATCAAGCAGATAAGCTGCAGATCTAAAGAGTGAAAAACAGTTTTTGCATAAGCAGAGGTAAGGTATGGATCTATGGCGCAGAAAAAAGACAGAACAATTACGGTCATATTTAGTGAAGGCAGTGAAAGTTTTCTACAGATTCAATCTAAACTAGCAATGCTAGAGAGACTAAGGATATGATGATGGAGCGGAGGCACACGAACGAGGGATGATCTAACAAATCTTGCATCTACAGCTAGAATCAATCTACAACGATGAACTACAAGAACGATGGTTCATGGCGAGCTACAGAAGAAACCCTAGAACTGAGATCTATGGGGAAGAAGATAGCATACCCGAGGAAACAGAGGACGGCGGTGAGTTCTCTGGACGCGTTTAGGTCGATGCAGCGGCCGGACTTGTAGACGACGGCGAGCTCGAAGAACAGCGGCGAAGGTTTGAGCACTAGAGACGGAGGAAGAAGAAGCGGAAGGGGAAAAGATACGCGCCTGGGCTGCATTTATAGGCCAAGGGGATAAAATGGTAAGCACGGGAATCGAGGAGGCCGGAAATCGGATAAAGATTGAGCTGTCGCCTCGATCTTCGGTGCGGCAATAAAGAAAAGCAACAAACAGATGCGAGCGTTAAATGCGCAGATGATGTCACGACAGATTGAAGCGATTTGAGGAGATGACGTCATGGCCGGTTTATGAAGCATACAAGTTGCAGAAAGGAAATTCGTACAAGGCTTCGAAGACTGACATGAACAAGTTCAAATCAATTTGGGGCCTAATGTCAGGGATATGACTAGTAGGTATCAACCAGCTAGGAAGGTCCGGATTACGCTAGTAGAATTATCTTATCAGAAGCCCAGTAGAGTATGTATCAGGAGGTTATAACCCACAGAGGTTTAGGGCCCATGTATAAGGCCCATGATTTGTAAACCGTCATACCATGTAACTTGGGATGTAAGATAGAAAGAGTAGAGACCGAGGCGGACACGTTTATGAGCCGGCCTCGGGACTCTGTAAACCGGACCGGGCGTCGCCTCCTATATAAAGGGACGACCCGTTGATGGTTCAGGACAAGAAACAACGGCTCGAGACACAGGCAAAGCGGATTCGCTCCCTGGTCATCGAAGCACAAGAAATACCACACCAAACTAGACGTAGGCTTTTACTTTCATCGAAGGAGCCGAACTAGTATAAGAATCCCTGTGTCCTTCATCCGATTTAATCCCTTTAAGCTAACCCGAGCGATGGCCTCACACCTAAGTCCGCTAACCTGGACATCTGTCGGACATCTGGCGAGGACGTCATCGAGCTGAACGTGTGCTGAACGCGGAGGTGCCGTACGTTCGGTACTAGATTGGGACGGATCGTGAAGGTGTACGACTACATCAATCGCGTTGTTAAATGCTTCTGCTTTCGGTCTACGAGGGTACATAGACACACTCTCCCCTCTCGTTGCTATGCATCTAGTAGATAGATCTTGCGTGATCGTAGGAAAATTTTAAAATACTACGTTCCCCAACATAAGTAATAAAGTTAATGATAGTGTATGTGGAAAAGTGGTGGTAGAAGTTGCGTAATTGCCCCTAAGCAATTGACTACGTTACTAGACCGATGGCAAGTTTTATGTGGGAGAGGCCACTGCTAGCATGTCATCCCTTACTTGGAATTCTATGCACTTATGATTGGAACTATTAGCAAGCATCCGCAACTACTAACATTCATTAAGGTAAAACCCAACCATAGCATTACGATATATTGGCCCCCCTTCAATCCCGTATGCATCAATTTCTACGCTAGGTTGAACCTTATGTCACTCTTGCCCTCCAATACGTAGTCCTATCAACATACAACTAACCCTATGGTGTGATCCACGCGCGCGCTCATATGATGGCACCAAAGGACAGCAACATAACCACAAGCAATTTAAATCAATCATAGCAATTCACCAATCACCGATAGGACAACGATAATCTACTCAGACATCATAGGATGGCAACACATCATTGGATAATAATATGAAGCATAAAGCACCATGTTCAAGTAGAGGGTACAACGGGTTGCGGGAGAGTGGACCGTTGTAGATAGATGGGGGAAGGTGATGAAGATGTTGGTGAAGATGACGGAGGTGTTGGTGTAGATCGCCGTCACACGATGATGGCCCCGGTGGCACTCCGGTGCCACCGGAAGCGAGGGGGAGAGAGCCCCCCTCCTCATTCTTCTTCCTTGACCTTCTCCCTAGGTGGGACAAGGGTTTCCCCTCTGGTCCATGGCCTCCATGGCGACGGAGGGGCGAGAGCCCCTCCGAGATTGGATCTGTCTCTCTGTCTCTCTCTGTTTCTGCGTTCCCAGATTCTGGCCCTTCACCGTTTCTTAAATTCCCGGAGATCCGTAAATCCGATTGGGCTCATCTTTTGACATGATTTTTATCCGGAAATTAGCTTTCTTGCGGCGAAAGAAGGGCATCAACCGCCTTACGGTGTGGCCTCGAGGGCCCAGGGCGCACGCCCCCCACCCTCGAGGCCCACTCGGGCATCGTCTCGTGTTAGTTTCGCTTCCCAAAATTCACATATATTCCAAAAAAAACTCCGTCCGTTTTTATTCCATTTGGACTCCGTTTGATATGGATATTATGCGGAACAAAAAACATGCAATAAACAGGAACTAGCACTAGGCACTGGATCAATATGTTAGTCCAAAAAAATAGTATAAAAAGTTGCCAAAAGTATATGAAAGTTGTAGAATATTTGCATGGAACAATCAAAAATTATAGATACGACGGAGACGTATCAGCGAGGCGCCTCGCGGCGAGCGCGACCTCCAGGTGGACATTCTTCGTGGCGTCGGCGGGCAGTCGCAGGGCCACCAGTGCTTCAAAGAGGTTCCGACCATGGAGGCCGATTAGGGTGGCAGGCAATGAGGAGCCCGGGTGCGTGGGATGGAGGAGTACGTCGATGTCATCTGCGAGCTTCTTGAGGACGGTGATCTTGTTGGCGGTGGCAACGATCATCTGGTCCAACTGAGAGTCGTAGTTGGCGTCGACGGCGGCCATCCACCAGCCGGTCTGCAACACCGTCTGGAGACGAACCTCGGCGCCATGCCGTAGGCCGACGTCGTGGACCATCTGGCACAGCCTTTGGCCGCTCGCGCGCATCGCCACCATGGGTCTGGAGTGAGCTCTTTTGCGCTTAGTGTAGGTGCTTAGGCAAATGCTTAGGTGCGTACGATGTGGCAGATTCATCGGAATGGAGGGGTGCCTTTATATGAGGGAAAACTGTGTTGCATTCACATCATGCAGCCTCTTTTCGCGGTCGTCCTCCCATTACTGCCCTCATGCATTAATTTAAGGAGGATGCATTGACCGTTCAACATTTCGGGAACCGCTACTCCCTCCCTCATCTACATTAAAGCCGTATCGGGAACTGCGCCGCCCGTTGTCAAATCGAATAGTACTGCGCCGCCTGCTGCACACCCGGCTGAACACGCCTCCTCGCCTCCATCAAACCCCTCCATTAAACCCACATGCAAACCGAGAAACCTTCTCCGACCACACGTCCGTTCCTGAGCAGGACGGAATTAAACGCAACACCGGCCAAGCTCCTCCCGTCCGCCCTCAGTTTAAGAGCAAGTATAAGGCCCTGTTCGGGACGAAGGAATTTTACGGAAATTGTGGTGGTTTCCATTCCTTCGGTATTTTTTTCTTTAGGAGCGTTCGATACAAAGGAAACAACCCAGCCGATTTCAAAGGAAATGCTTCTTAACCTGAGCTTTTCACGGGAACAGAAACATCTGCCGGAAGCTCATTTTTCACGTAGGTGATACGTCTCCAACGTATCTATAATTTTTGATTGTTCCATGATATTATTTATGATGTTTTGGATGTTTAATGGGCTTTGTTATACACTTCTATATTATTTTTGGGACTAACCTATTAACCCAAAGCCCAGTCTAGATTGCTGATTTTTTTGCCTATTTCAGGGTTTTACAGAAAAGGAATATCAAACGGAGTCCAAACAGAATGAAACTTCGGGAGATATATTTTTGGAGAAAAATACGCACAAGAGACTTGAGAGCCACGGAGTAGGGCTTATGTGGCGTCCACGAGGGTGGGGGGCACGCCCCCCAGACAGGGCGCGTCCCCTGCCTTGTGGGCCCCATGTATGGCCCCCGATGCCCTGCTTCCTCCTATATATACCTACGTACCCCGAAACCATCAGACGAATAGAGAAAACCCTAGTTCCACCTCCGTAACCTTCTCTTCCCGTGAGATCCCATCTTGGGGCCAGTTCCTGAGCTCCGCCGGAGGGGGGATCTACCATGGAGTGCTTCTACATCATCATCATCGCCTCACCATGAGTTGTGAGTAGTTTACCGCAGACCTTCGGGTCCATAGCTAGTATCTAGATGGCTTCTTCTCTCTCATTGGATCACAATACCAAGTTCTCCTCGGTCTTCGAGGAGATCTATTCGATGTAATCTCTTTTTGCGGTGTGTTTGTCGAGATCCGATGAATTGTGGGTTTATGATCAAGATTATCTATGAGAAATATTTGGGTCTTTTCTGAACTCGTTTATGTATGATTATAATATCCTTGCAAGTCTCTTCGAATTATTGGTTTGGTTTAGCCTACTAGATCTATAGTTCTTGCAATGGGAGAAGTGCTTGGCTTTGGGTTCAATCTTGCGGTGTCCTTTCCCAGTGACAGTAGGGGCACCAAGGCACATATTGTATTGTTGCCATCGAGGATAAAAAGATGGGGTTTATATCATGTTATTTGAGTTTATCCCTCTACATCATGTCATCTTGCTTAAGGCGTTACTCTGTTCTTATGAATTTAATACTCTAGATGCATGCTGGATAGCGGTCGATGTGTGGAGTAATAGTAGTAGATGCAGAATCGTTTCTGTCTATTTGTTTCGGACGTGATGCCTATATATAATGATCATGCCTAGATAGTCTAATAATTATTTGCTTTTCTATCAATTACTCGACAGTAATTCGTTCACCCACTGTAGAATTATGCTATCATGAGAGAGGCCACTAGAGAAACCTATGGCCCCCGGGTCTATTCTCAACATATCAATCTACAATCTACTTTACTTTTACGTTTTTACTTTCTGTTCTTATATCCAAAAGTACCAAAAATATCAAACTATCATCTCTATCAGATCTCACTTTCGTAAGTGACCGTAAAGGGATTGACAACCCCTTATCGCGTTGGCTGCAAAGTTCTTATTTATTTGTGCATGTGCGAGGGACTCGTGCGTGGTATCCTACTGGATTGATACCTTGGTTCGCAAAAATTGAGGGAAATACTTATGCTACTATGCTGCATCACCCTTTCCTCTTCGAGGAATATAATGCAAGCTCGAGAAGTAGCAAGAAGAATTTCTGGCGCCGTTGCCGGGGAGGCTTACGCAAAAGTCATATACCAAGTACCTATCACAAACCCATATCCTTCGCATTACATTTATTTGCCTCTTGTTTTCCTCTCCCCCACTTCACCCTTGCCGTTTTATTTGCCCTTCTTTTTGGTGTGTGTTTATCGTTATCTTGCCCTCATGTCTGAGATGGGGGAAGATTTTATCGAGAAGGGTAGTAATGTTGAGGGCAACGTCTATGTTGACCCCCCGGATGAAACTACCACTTTACATATTAAGAAGTTCCGGGTTGGTAGTGGTAATATCATTGGAAAAGGAGTTCTTCAAGACTTCTTTACTTGTGTCGGTGCTTTGCCCACTATGGGTGGCTCTATTCTTCACAGAACTAGTAGCCTTGCAGATGCTATATCTATGCTTGTAGTTGAAATTGAAAGGCAAATTATCCATATGCATCCCTGTATTCAGAGAATCTTTCTGGAGTTTTCCAATATTGAGCATTCTTTTGTTAAGTATGCAGTTACTATCTTTTTGGCTCATGAATTTAGATTTATCATGAAAGAGGCCAAGGAAATAGTTGCTCCTTACGGGGTAGATGCTGGTCGACCTCCCATATAGGCTATCTTATTTAAACAAGAAGACATAATGTGGTTGCGATCTCCTGATCATGTTGCTTTTAATGATAACCTTAGAAAAAGGTTCCTACCGATGCCTTGGTTGATAGAATTTCTGAGTTGAATGATGATTTTGCTATTCAAGACAATGGGATGGGCTTCTCCCTTGAGCGAAGGCTCATGACCTTCTGCCAAAAGAATGCCTATAATGATGAATTGGTTGTACACTATAAAGGGCCAAAAGAGGATCCTATACCTCCTGAGCTTGATATGGTGGACTTTTGTCCCATTAAATTTAGCCCTTTTGATTACTTTTCCTTGCCACAAAGAAAACTTGCTACTGAATGTAGGGAATATGAGATGAGTTTTCGCGATATATCTTATCATTATGGCAATACGTAGATCTATCCATGTATCGTGCCTAGCTAGGGGCGTAAAAGGATCGCGCTTGTTTGGAGGCAACCCAATTTTATATTTTTTTGTTTTTGCTTCTGTTTAGGAATAAATATTGCATCTAGCTTCTGTTTAGATGTGGTTTTGTGTTTTAATTAGTGTTTGTGTCAAGTAGAACCTTTGGGAAGACTTGTGTGAAGATTATATGATCTTGCTGTGAAAAACAGAATCATTAGCCCTCGCTAGAATAGTCACCACATTTTACTGGAGCATGCTATTTAGTTGATTCTTTTTACGGATGATTAATAGACAAATTCCTCACGTTTACCAATTTATTTCAAATTTTTTTGGAGTTACAGAAGTATGCGAAAGTTACATATTACTACAGATTGTTCTGTTTTTGACAGATTCTGTTTTTCGTGTGTTGTTTGCTTATTTTGATGAATCTATGAGTAGTATTGGGAAGTATGAATCATAGAGAAGTTGGAATACAGTAGGTTTAACACCAATATAAACAAAGAATGAGTTCATTACAGTACCTTTGAGTGGTGGTTTGTTTTCTTATACTAACGGAGCTCACAAGATTTTTGTCTAAGTTTTGTGTTGTGAAGTTTTCAAGTTTTGAGTATTGCTTTGATGGACTATGGAACAAAGAGTGGCAAGAGCCTAAGATTGGGGATGCTTGAGGCATCCCAAGGTAAAATTCAAGGACACCAAAAGCCCAAGCTTGGGGATGCCCCGGGAAGGCATCCCCTCTTTCGTCTTCATCTATCGGTAACAATACTCGAGACTATATTTTTATTCGCCACATGATATGTGTTTTACTTGGAGCGTCATGTATAATTTTGAGTCTTTGCTTGTTAGTTTGCCACAATCATCCTTGCTGGACACACCTTTTTGGGAGAGATAAATATGGCCTAGGAATTGTTAGAATACTCTATGTGCTTCACTTATATCTTTTGAGTTGAATAGTTTCTGCTCTAGTGCTTCACTTATATCTTTTAGAGCACGGTGGTAATTTCATTTTGAAGAAATTTTTGATCTCTCATGCTTCACTTATATCCTTTTGAGAGTCTATTATAACAGCATGGTAATGTACTTTGGCTATAAAACTAGCCTTCATATGATAGGCATCCATGATGAATGTAGTAAAAACTTTCATATAAAGTGCATTGATTACGATGAGAAGTTGGATGCTTGATAATTGTTTTGAGATATGAGTATAGTGATATTAGAGTCATGCTAGTGGAGTTATTATGAAATTGATAAATACTTGTGTTAAAGTTAGTGATTCCCGTAGCATGCACGTATGGTGAACCGCTATGTGATGAAGTTAGAGCATGATGTATTTGTAGAGTGTCATCCTTTGTGTGGAGGTCGGGGGCGCGCGATGGTTAACTCCTACCAACATCCCCCCTAGGAGCATGCGTTGATTGCTTTGTTTTGATGACTCGTAAATTTTTGCAATAAGTATATGAGTTCTTATGACTAATGTTGAGTCCATGGATTATACACACTCTCACCCTTCCACCATTGCTCGCCTCTCTTGTACCGCGCAACTTTCGCCGGTACCATACACCCACTATATACCTTCCTCAAAACAGCCACCATATATCTTCCTCAAAACAGCCACCATACCTACCTGTCATGGCATTTCCATAGCCATTCCAAGATATATTGCCATGCAACTTTCCACCGTTCCGTTCATATGACACGCTTCATATTGTCATATTGCCATGCATGATCATCTAGTTGACATCGTATTTGTGGCAAAGACACCATGCATAACTTTTCATACATGTCACTCTTGATTCATTGCACATCCCGGTACACCGCCAGAGGCATTCATATAGAGTCATACTTTGTTCTAGTATCGAGTTGTAAATAAATAAAAGTGTGATGATCATCATTATTAGAGCATTGTCCCATGTGAGGAAAGGCCAAAAAAAGGGATATGGCCCAAAAAACATTTATATAGAGAGGGGCTAAAAAAAGAGAAAGCCCCTCTCAAAAAAATGAGAGAAAAGAGAGAAGGGACAATGCTACTATCCTTTTCCACACTTGTGCTTCAAAGTAGCACCATGTTCTTCATGATAGAGAGTCTCATGTTTAGTCACTTTCATATACTAGTGGGAATTTTTCATTATTGAACTTGGCTTGTATATTCCAACAATGGGCTTCCTCAAATCCCCTAGGTCTTCATGAGCAAGCAAGTTGGATGCACACCCACTTAGTTTCTTTTGTTGAGCTTTCGTACATTTTTAGCTCTAGTGCATCCGTTGCATGGCAATCCCTACTCACTCACATTGATATCTATTGATGGGTATCTCCATAGCCCGTTGATACGCCTAGTCGATGTGAGACTATCTCCCTCCTTTTTGTCTTCTCCACAACCACCACTCCATTCCACCCATAGTGCTATATCCGTGGCTCACGCTTATGTATTGCGCGAAAGTTGAAAGGTTTTAAAAAATAGAGTATGAAAACAAGTGCTTGGCTGAAACCAGGGTTGTGCATGATATGAATATTTTGTGTGATCAAGAGGGAGCATAGCCAGACTATATGATTTTGTAGGGATAACTTTTTTTAGCCATAGTATTTTGAGAAGACATGATTGCTTTGTTAGTATGCTAGAAGTATTATTATTTCTTATGTCAATATAGAATTTTGTCTTGAATCTTTCAGATCTGAACATTCATGCCACAATTAAGAGAACTACATTGCAAATTATGTTGGTTAGCATTCCACATGAAAAATTCCGTTTTTATCATTTACCCACTCGAGGACGAGCATGAATTAAGCTTGTGGATGCTTAATACGTCTCCAACGTATCTATAATTTTTGATTGTTCCATGTTATTATTTATGATGTTTTGGATGTTTAATGGGCTTTGTTATACACTTTTATATTATTTTGGGACTAACCTATTAACCCAAAGGCCCAGTCCAGAGTGCTTTTTTGCCTATTTCAGGGTTTTACAGAAAATGAATATCAAACGGAGTCCAAATGGAATGAAACTACGGGAGAGATATTTTTGGAGCAAAATACACACGGGAGACTTGAGAACCATGGAGTAGGGCTTACGTGGCGTCCACGAGGGTGGGCGGCGGGCCCCCTGCCTTGTGGGCCCCACGTCAGGCCCCCCATGCCCTCCTTCCTCGTATATATACCTACGTACCCAGAAACCATCAGATGAACAGAGAAAACCCTAGTTCCATCGCCACAACCTTCTGTTCCCGTGAGATCCCATCTTGGGGCCTGTTTCGGAGCTCCGCCGGAGGGGGGATCTACCACGGAGTGCTTCTACATCATCATCATCGCCTCACCATGAGTTGTGAGTAGTTTACCACAGACCTTCTGGTCCATAGCTAGTATCTAGAAGGCTTATTCTCTCTCTTTGGATCTCAATACCAAGTTCTCCTCGGTCTTCGAGGAGATCTATTCGATGAAATCTCTTTTTGCGGTGTGTTTGTCGAGATCTGATGAATTGTGGGTTTATGATCAAGATTATCTATGAGAAATATTTTGTTCATTCAGAACTCTTTTATGTATTATTATAATATCCTTGCAAGACTCTTCGAATTATTGGTTTGGTTTGGCCTACTAGATCTATAGTTCTTGCAATGGGAGAAATGCTTGGCTTTAGGTTCAATCTTGCGGTGTCCTTTCCAAGTGACAGAAGGGGCAGCAAGGCACATATTGTATTGTTGCCATCGAGGATAAAAATATGGGGTTTATATCATGTTATTTGAGTTTATCCTTCTACATCATGTCATCTTGCTTAAGGCGTTACTCTGTTCTTATGAACTTAATACTCTAGATGCATGCTGGATAGAGGTCGATGTGTGGAGTAATAGTAGTAGATGCAGAATCATTTCGGTCTACTTGTTTCGGACGTGATGCCTATATATAATGATCATGCCTAGATAGTCTCATAATTATTTGCTTTTCGATCAATTGATCGAGAGTAATTCGTTCACCCATCGTAGAATTATGCTATCATGAGAGAAGCCACTAGAGAAACCTATGGCCCTCGGGTCTATTCTCAACATATCAATCTACAATCTACTTTACTTTTCTGTTTTTGGTTTCTGTTCTTATATCCAAAAATACCAAAAATATCAAACTATCATCTCTATTAGATCTCACTTTCGTAAGTGACCGTAAAGGGATTGACAACCCCGTATTGCATTGGCTGCGAAGTTCTTATTTGTTTGTGCAGGTGCGAGGGACTCACGCGTGGTCTCCTACTGGATTGATACCTTGGCTCTAAAAAACTAAGGGAAATACTTACGCTACTGTGCTGCATCACCCTTTCCTCTTCGAGGGAATACAATGCAAGCTCGAGAAGTAACAGTAGGCCCGAGGCAAACTGGCCCAGTGCAGGAGCACTGGATTTGACAAGTCTGGCTCCAGAAGTGGCGTACACCTGGTTTAAATGGACCATGCATGGACCTGTGTTGCTAAAACGGTGGTGGTGTATGTGGTCTATTTTCACATGTAACAACGATTCAGCCAGTCGCATGCACAGTAGGTTGCCCTTGATTTTTTTAATCCAGCCATAAGTGCATTCTATCTCCTGTACAGCTAGCATAGCTTCCTGCATTCCGAGCACCACTAGTTAGAAAAATTCCTCCAATTTCAAGCATGTAGGTTTTGGCTTTGTCCTCCACCCTGTTCATACATGGCCTAATAGGGTGATGTAAGCAGGCTGTAACGATTTAAATATTGTATTATTGTTTACTTGGAAGAGAGAGAAGAGGAGAGAGAGAGGAAGCAGGCTGTAGCACGAGGTCCAAGAAGCTTTGTGACAGTGGAAGGTGGGCCATATGTTGACAGGGTGGAGTACTTTCTTATAGCCAACTATTACGTGTTAGCTATTACATTGGCTGTAAATGACATGGCAACATGTTATAGACATCAGCTGGCTATATTATTAACCATGTTCTAAACAAGGCCATACGCCGGCCAAGCTCCTACCGTCCGCCCTCTATTTACACGAGGCCAGACAGACAGCAGGCAAGAATCGCACCCCTCTGCCGCTCCCCCATCTCCTCCTTCACCATTTTCTCCACTCTTCCGATGGCTTCCGAGGAACCGTTCACCGGCATATTACCCGGCTGGGTGGCCCGCCGAGCCCTCCAGATACGGGAAGGCACCCGGTGCTTCACCCACCTCGCTTGGCCCGACGGGGCCAGTTGCCGCCCCAAGAAGGTGTGTGGTTCAGCAACTCGCCGCTCCAGTTCAGCTTGATGAGGAGTGGCGAGTTGCTGCACGCCGCTACGGGCGTCATCGCTGCCGCATCATAGCGCGCCACCAGTGTCTGCGGTGTCGCGGCTCCCGTGTATGTGGGCGCGCCTCCCGTGCCTATGGCAGCGGCATGCAGGCAGAGATAGAAGCCGGGTGCGTGGACAGCGACGAGTCGGTGGCCAGCTTCTTGGTGTCCGCCGCCATCATCGAGGAGAAGTAGAACACGGGAGGCCGCCGCCTCTTGGGTCCCATGAAGGCCATCGCCGAGGTGACGACTGCGCATTCATGTGGTTTCTTTGCTTCTTCGTCTCTTCGGAGGACCTTTGTCGACCCCGCAAAGTGTCTGCCCGATATGAGGAAGACAAAGGGACCCGCAGGCGGCCATTTAAATTATGTACTCCCTCTCCCTTTAGTTTATGTACTCCCTCTCCAGCAGACGGAGGGAGTATTAATTATACCTACAGAGCCGGATTGGCACCACTTAGTTCATGTAAATGTGATGAAATCCATCATGTTTATATGAAGATCCGGCTTTATTATACGAAATCCTTCATGCTTATATGAAATCAATCCGTATTTGCACGAATCTCATCTGGTTGTTTAGAGTTGTGAAAATGTATGCCGCTGGCTTTTGATGTCGTCCTCCGTGGAAGGAAGCGGGAGGAAATTTGTCGGCTGTCGTTGGAGATGCTCTTATGCTGGAAATAATAGAGTGACATCCAATCCATTTGAGTTAATTCCGTGTATGATTGTCCCTCTATAAAAAGTTAATTGCATGTACAGTGTACACGTGACTTGCAGGGTGGCTACAGCTTCGTACAGAAAGTTAAAAAGAAAGAAGTCCATCCTTAATCTTGTATTCTAAGTACTCTGTGGGTTCCACTGTCAGTACAGTAGCAAAAGAAGTATATATTAAATAAGTAATATATAATATAAAAATCTAAAATTAAAGACAAAATTCGAACTCATGTCATCGCGTTGCGAGCATCCGGCGCTAACCAGTCCATCACATTTTTATTGTAGACCATGCTGGAGATATATCTCCATGTCTACTCTTATACTCCATCCGTTCCTAAATATTTGTCTTTTTCAGATTTCAAATGGACTACCACATATGGATGTGTATGTAGACATATTTTAGGTTCTAGATTCACTCATTTTGCTCCATATGTAGTCACTTGTTGAAATCTCTAAACAGACAAATATTTAGGAAAGGAGGGAGTAGAAAACAGAGTTGGTGATGATGGAGTGCGTGCCATCCCGCAATATAAGCTGTCGGATTTATATCTAACGGATATGAAGAAAACTATGGCAATTCTGCAAAAATATACCCACACCCCTCGCAAATACGGCCTTCCCACGTTCATCCTTTTCTCTCACAAGATAAACTACTCATACAAATGCATCCTGATGTTCCGTGCAACGCACGGGCATCTAGCTAGTTTCTTTTAAAATAGTTACTGCGATAATTGGGTTGAAGTGATATATTTTATGTCTGCCCCGAATGATTCCAGATTCACTAGTAGTAACAAAGAAAAGGCTGCCTTGTTAATTAACAGAAAATATGGTGAAAACTATCACATGAGGCCGGTACAAACGAGGTACACAGGGTTCAACGTCATCGTCACTACAGCTGTGCGCGCGCGAGAAGTCTACATATCGAGGGGGCTACTGAGCGAGGCACAGAGACACAATTTTCTAGAGAGAAACCAATTGACAGATTACGATCAGATTGAGTTGTCACCCTTCTACTGTCATTGTTGGGGTGGCGGGGGAGGGGGAGTGAGAAAAATACGTATCGAGAGTGTGCGCGGTAGGAACAAAGGCACAACTAGTGTGTGTGTGTGTGTGTGTGTGTGTGTGTATGTGTGTGTGTGTGTGTTTGAAAGAGTAGTAGATAGATTACTATAAAGATCGACGTGCCGCCCTACTCCTTCGGAGTCGGGTAGTGTGTGTGCGTGTGTGTGTATTTGAGAGAGAAGCCAGTCGATAGATTAGTATCAAGATCGAGGTGTCACCCTACTCCTTCGGTGTTGCGAAGTGTGTGTGTGGTGTGGGTGTGTGTGTCGGGGGGGGGGGGCAGTGACACTTACATATCCCTACTCTTATAAAAATAGAGTTGGTGATGATGGTGTTCCTGCCATCGTGCAACATAGGCCATCCGATTTATACTCGACAGATAGGAAGGAAATGGTGGCAATTTTGCAAAAAGATACCCACACCCCTCTCCGCATTTGCAAATAAGGCATTCCCTTGTTCATCCTTTTCTCACACAAGATAAACTACTCATACAAATGCATCTTGATGTTCGGTGCAACGCATGGGCATCTTGCTAGTAGGGAGGAGTATGTGTGACACATATCTAGCTATATTAAGGGATAGGTAGATAGCATTTGTGCGAGGCATACTTAAAGCATCACGAGGATAAACAAAATTGTGTGCATGCAAGTGCCGGAAAAAATGAAGCGAAAAACAATGTGTGTGTGTGCGCGCGCGTGAGAGAGAGAGAGAGAGAGAGAGAGAGAGAGAGAGAGAGAGAGAGAGAGAGAGAGAGAGAGAGAAATCTCAAAACAAAAGGTGCTCTGTTGGAATCCCACTGTATGTATTCATATGGTTCCAGAACTCGAGTTAACCTTACGCATATGTGTGAGAGACATTATTATACTTTGAGACAATAGTGGCTGTGGGTGGGCGGAATTAAAGGGGTGGGCGTGTCCGACAGAGAGAGCGTGCGTGTTTCTGTGTGAGAGACTTGTAGGATGGGGTAGAAAGACGAATACTAACCTTGACGGAGGGAGAGAAATACACGAAGTGCGCGTGTGTGATTCCGATGCCCACAGGGAAATGAGATATGTATGCGTTTTAGAGAGATTGCACAATTCATTCACGTATCACTATCTAGCGATCGTGGACGTGCATCGCTTGAACATAAATCAATATCTACTTCGTATCGTGGCCAAAGGTACAATATCGATTCAACGGTATAAATATTGGACACTCACATATCACATTTTTTCTATTTAAATAAACCTTTTCAGTTGTGCATGCCAAAGTTATAGTGATGTTTCTTCAAACAACCAATGTAGCTATCATGTACATGCACCATTGTTACTCTTGCATCCAAAATCATTAGTCTTGGATGATTTAAGGTTCTATTATGAAGTAATTTATGTAATATGAATATATGAATTCAATGGGTATGCATTTTATGAAATGGAGGCTATGTAATCATATGAGGTAACACTTTTAAGTAGCGGACTACAATATCCATTTCTTTTTGTGTGCCTCTACACTAACACGTCAATGCATTATGTTTAAAGTAAATAACCAATTGCACTAAATTATCTATTTACACGAGAAATACATAGGCTGAGCGTTTGATCCCTATTTTTGTGAACGCGCCACTACACCAGTACGATTGGCCGCGCCCCTGTGAACATCCAAGTAATCGGCGCATCGTCCCGAGTTATTGTATTTTTTTTCTCGGGTGGACTTCAGACCAATTATTAACTGCTGACGCGTGCCCCGTGTACACAGTGTCGCATGAGCTTCCCGCTAGCATGGTCCAAAATTAGTTGAACCTAGATATGAACGATCCCGCGGGCAGCAAAATCTCCCGGCTCCTTCTAAAATTCCCGCCACCTTAGTCTTTAGCATGCGAAATTCCCCTTTTATCCTTGGTGCTCGGAGACCAATAGTTACAATACCGCCCTCATCTACATAATAGGTCGGGGCTGCTTTGGTAACTTCCGTTTCCCCCAACTGCACGGCACCCCCATTTCCTCGCCCCCTCCCGCAAAAAATGACTAACTCCACAAGACCAGAGCATCTCACATCACGCCGTCCGTACTTCATCAGCCTTTCTCCCCTCCCATCTCGAAACCCTAGACTGCTCATCCACCGGCGTAACAGAGCCCATTCACTGCCAGTGGTGTCCACCTCGCCGGATCTGCTTCTGCGGCCGCATCTACCCCTCCTACCTCCCCTAGAAACAAGTAGACTGCTCATCCACCACTGTACCACATCCCATTCAGTGTCGGCCTTGTCCACCGCGCCGGATCTACTTCACCGGTACTCTCGTCAACCATCGCATCTGCAGCGACTCATTCGTACTCCCCATCGGAGACGCTTCATCCACACCCCCCGGAGCCGCCCCACCGATCCCCCGGTCGACGGCCTCTGATCCTCTTCGCCGACACCTTCCTCAACCCTACCAGAGCCGCTTCGTCGACACCATCGTCAAACCCACCGGAGTAGCTTCGCCTATACCATTTTCAACCCTACCGGGGCCGTTTTGCCAACTCACAAGTCCACGGCCTCAGATCCGCTTCCTCGCACCCTCATCCAACCTACCGGAGCAGCTTCTGACGCCCCGTCCACGGCCGCAGATCCGCATCGTCGACACCATCCTTAACCCAACCACCGGAGCAGCTTCACCTATGCCCTCGTCCACGGCCACAGATCTGCTTCGCCCACACCGTAGTCCACCCTACCGGAGCCGCTCCACAAACACCCTAATCGACGGTTCTAGATCTCCTTACCGGACCCCGACAGCCAGCGCAACGTGATAACCCACAAGTGTAGGGGATCGCAACAGTTTTCGAGGGTAAAGTGTTAAAACCAAATTTGTTGATTCGACACAAGGGGAGCCAAAGAACACTCTTAAGTATTAGTAGCTGAGTTGTCAATTCAACCACACCTAGAAACTTAATATCTGCAGCAATATAGTTCAGTAGCAAAGTAATATGATAGTGGTGGTAGCAGAAATAAAAGTAACGATAGTGTTTTTGTAGTTTTTGTGATAGTAGCAATGGAAAAGTAAATAAGCAACTAGCAATATAGGTAAAGCTTGTAGGCATTAGATCGGTGATGGGAAATTACGTCGTATGCAATTCATCATGTAGAAGTTATAACCTAGGGTGACACAGAACTAGCTCCAGTTCATCAATGCAATGTAGGCATGTATTCCGAATATAGTCATACGTGCGTATGGAAAAGAACATGCATGACATCTTTTGTCCTACCCTCCCATGGCAGCGGGGTCCTAATGGAAACTAAGGGATATTAAGGCCTCCTTTTAATAGAGTACCGGACCAAAGCATTAACACATAGTGAATACATGAACTCCTCAAACTACGGTCATCACCGGGAGTGGTCCCGATTATTGTCACTTCAGGGTTGCCGGATCATAACACATAGTAGGTGACTATAGACTTGCAAGATAGGATCAAGAACACACATATATTCATGAAAACATAATAGGTTCAGATATGAAATCATGGCACTCGGGCCCTAGTGACAAGCATTAAGCATAGCAAAGTCATAGCAACATCAATCTCAGAACATAGTGGATACTAGGGATCAAACCCTAACAAAACTAACTCGATTACATGATAGATCCCATCCAACCCATCACTGTCTAGCAAGCCTACGATGGAATTACTCACACACGATGGTGAGCATCATGGAATTGGTGATGGAGGAAGGTTGATGATGATGATGGCGACGATCTCCACTCTTCGGAGCCCCGAACGGACTCTAGATCAGCCCTCCCGAGAGAGATTAGGGCTTGGCGGTGGCTCCGTCTCGTGAAACGCGATAATTCCTTCTGCTTGAGTTTTTTCTCCCCGAAATGGAATATATAGGACCTGGGGATACGTCGGTGGAGCATCGGGGGGCCCTCGAGGCAGGGGGGCGCGCCTTGGGCAGGGGGGCGCGCCCCCCACCCTTGAGGACAGGCCGTGGGCCCCCCGGTGTGGATCTTCTTGCAGATATTTTTTATATTTTCTGAAATAATTCTCCGTTGATTTTCAGGCGATTCCGAGAACTTTTTTTTCTTCACAAAAACAACACCATGGCAGTTCTGCTGAAAACAACGTCAGTCCAGGTTAGTTCCATTCAAATCATGCAAGTTAGAGTCCAAAACAAGGGCAGAAGGTTTTGGAAAAGTAGATACGTTGGGGACGTATCAACTCCCCCAAGCTTAAACCTTTGCTTGTCCTCAAGCAATTCAGTAGATACACTGAAAGTGATAAAGAAAAACTTTGACAAACTCCGTTTGCTCTTGTTGTTATAAATATGTAAGCTGGCATTCAGGTTTCCAACAAGATCATAAACTAACCATATTCACAATAACTTTCAGGTCTCAATACTACTCACATCAATGGCATAATCAACTAACGAGCAATAATAATAAATCTCGGATGACAACACTTTCTCAAAACAATCATGATATGATATAACAAGATGGTATCTCGCTAGCCCTTTCTGAGACCGCAAAACATAAATGCAGAGCACCTTTAAAGATCAAGGACTGACTAGACATTGAAATTCATGGTAAAAGAGATCCAGTCATGATTATACTCAATGCAAATTAATAGTCATACATGCAACGACAGAGGTGCTCTCCTACTGGTGCTCTTTGATAAGAGGATGATGACTCTGCATAAAAGTAAATAGATAGGCCCTTCGCAGAGGGAGGCAGGGATTTGTAGAGGTGGCAGAGCTCGATTTTTAAATAGAGATTGAATAGCATTTTGAGTGGTATACTTTCATTGTCAACATAACTACTAAGAATCTCGATATCTCCCATGCTACGCACATTATAGGCGGTTCCCAAACAGAATGGTAAACTTTATACTCCCCCAACCACCAACAAGCACACTCCATGGCTAGCCCGAAACAACGGGTACCGTCCAAACCAGCAACAGCCCTGGGGGAGTTTCGTTTAATTATTACGATTTTGAGCATGGGACTGGGCATCCCGATTACCAGCCATTTTGTCGTGAATGATGAGCGGAGTCCACTCATCGTGAGAATAACCCTCCTAGCATGGAAGATATAGACAACCCTAGTTGATACATGAGCTGTTCGAGCATGCAAAATAGAATTTCATTTGAAGGTTTAGAGTTTGGCACATACAAATTTACTTGGAACGGCAGGTAGATACCGCATATACGAAGGTATGGTGGAATCATATGTAATAACTTTGGGGTTTATGGAAGTCGATGCACAAGCAGTATTCCCGCTTAGTACAGATGAAGGCTACAAAGGTACTGGGAAGCGACCAGCTAGAGAGCAACAACGGTCATGAACATGCATTAAAATTAATCAACAACGAATGCAAGTATGAGTAGGATATAAATCACCATGAACATAAATATCGTGAAGGCTATGTTGATTTGTTTCAACTACCTTCGTGAACATGTGCCAAGTCAAGTCACTTAAATCGCTCAAAAGAGGATACCACCCATCATACCACATCACAACCATTTTAATATCATGTTGGCACGCAAGATAGACCATTATAAACTCTCAAATAATCAAGCATGGCATAAGCAGCTATGATCTCTAATTGTCATTGCAAACATGTTTCATTCATAACAAGCTGAATCAAGAACGATAAGCAATCATATTTACAAAAACAAGAGAGGTCGAGTTCATACCAGATTTTCTTATCTCAATTAGGTCATCATATATCATCCTTATTGCCTTTCACTCGCACGACCGAACGGTGTGGAAAATAATAATAGTGCGCGTGCATTGGACTAAGCTGGAATCTGCAAACACTTGATACAAGAGAGAAGACAAGGTAATATGGCTCAAGGTTAAATCAACAACAAAGCATATGAGAGCCACTAAGCATTTCAATCATGGTCTTCTACTCTTAACCCCTAAAGAAAATAAAAGAAACTATTTACACGGGAAATCTCCCAACAAGCAAAAGAAGAACGGGAAATCTTTTTGGGTTTTCAATTTTTAACTACTACTACAGGCAAAGAAAGTAAACTAGCTAGAAGCTACAACTAATATTTTTTGTTTTTCTGGTTTTTTTCTAGCACACAAGAAAAAGACTAAGAAAAAGAAAATTTAAACTAAGCATGGATGGTACAGTGAAAGAGTGTGAGCACCGACAGCTAGCATAAGTGTGAACATGAATGTAAGTCGGTGAGAAACATGTACTCCCCCAAGCTTAGGCTTTTGGCCTAAGTTGGTTTATGGCCACGGATCGAAGCCACTCCCTCCAGTGTACTGAGATGTGTCCTCTGGGTGCCACTGGTTGGCGAGCTCGTCCAGCTCCCACCCATAAATAGATTGACGGGAAGGATCAAGTGGTGGTTCTGGCTCAGGCTCTGGAGCTTGTGCCTGGCCTTGGTACTTGTAGAAAGCATCTGAGGTGATGAGGAATATGCTTGTAGATAAATCAAACAAAGAACGTGCACGCAAGGTAACAATTTCACAATATATTTCATCGAACCTCAATTTATAATTGAGCTGCATATTTTTGTCTTTAACAATAAAGTCATGAGCTACCATGCTCTTGTAGTCTAGATAAACAGGGGCAAGCAATTGTTCTTCCTTCTCATGATGCCTAATAGGTATATTAAAATATTCAGCAAGGCGAGAAGCAAAGATGCCTCCAAAGACGGCCCCCTTTGAGCGACTCAGACTCAATCGTTTGGTAACGACGGCGCCCACGCTAAAAGTTGTGTCATGAAACAAAGCATGGCGTAAAATGATAATATCAGGGGCACTGAGATTCCCACTGTTCCCGCGACCAATTAAACACTAACTAGCAAATAAAGCAAAGTAGCACAGAATAGGGAAGTGTATACTAGTGATTCTTGCCCCTGAAACTTGTCCAGTTTCACCTACGGCTATCATATCAATAAACCCTTTGACGTCTTCATGACGTGGTTCATCAAGTCTACCTCCAAAGGGTACTTTGCATATTTCATAGAAATCTAAGAGTGATATCTCCTTACTCACATCATATAAGCGAAACTCCACCGTAGGTGGTGTTTTCCTAGAATGAAAATGAAAACATTGCGTGAAAATATTGGTGAGTAAAAGATACTGTTCTTTTTGGTCGTTGAGGAAGTCGGCGAGGCCTGCATTATTCGCCAACCAATAAAAGTCTTCGTAAATACCGGCGGACATCATGAAATTATTACACGGCCATTCGCACGGTCGAACTTCCGCCATGCGAGGAAGATTATACTTGGGATTCTTATTTTCTTCTTTCTTCTTCTCCTCTGAGCTCTTGCTAGAGGAGCCCCTCAATAGTCTTTCCAACATTTTCCTTTTCTGAAAATTTCTGAAATTTTTAGTAACTCACGATACAAGTTAACCAAACTCAACAAAATTGATAGCAACGACTCCTGTAAATGCCCAGAGGCTATATCATGCATTAGAACTACTTGGGACCAAGAAAATTTGACATGCAAGCTCAAGAACAAGGTCACCAGAGCAGCATAAATTTGCAACAAATAAAGAACTAGAACAAAAACTAATTGGACCAATGGAGGAGTCACATACCAAGGAACAATCTCCCCAAACAATTAGGTGAATGGTGCTTTGAGCAAGGAGATAAAAAATGGCAGCAAAATGAGCTAGAACTCAGGTTTGAGCTGGTTGGGGATGTTTTTTGGGAGGAAGAAGAAGAGCATGGGTGAAAGGATAAGTTGAGGGGGGGCACGTGGGCCCCTCGAGGGTGGGGGGCGCGCCCTGGGCAGGGGGGCGCGCCCTATGCCCTCGAGGCCACGTGCTGGCTCCCCTCGCTGTGTGTTTAGTGCCATATTTTCTTAAATATTCTAGAAAAAATCATATTTCATTTTCATGGCATTTGGAGAACTTTTATTTCAGGATATTTTTTTATTGCACGGATAAGTCTGGAAACAGACAGACAATGTTATTTTTGTTTTATCTAACCTAATTAACAGAAAGTAAAAAGAGGCTACAGAAGGTTTGTGCTATCTAGATTCACCTATCCCATGTTCATCAAAAGGAATCCATTAACAAGGTTGATCAGGTCTTGTTAATAAACTCTTTCCGAGTAACATGAAACTGGAGAATTTTTCGAATAACACTATCTTACCTCAATGGGGATATGTATGTCCCCAACAATAAGTATGTCATATGCCTTCTTGATAGTAGGGATAGGAAACTCAAAACCTCCGATAGTGATAGTTGAAGTTTTTCCAATATAATTGATACTATGGACCTCAGGTTGTTTCCTCGGAAAGTTTACCGTATGCTCATTACCATTGACATGAACAGTGACATTGCCTTTCTTGCAACTATAACAGCCCCTTCAGTATTCAAAAAAGGTCTTCCAAGAATAATAAACATACTATCGTCCTCGGGAATATCAAGGATAACAAAGTCCGTTAGAATAGTAACATTTGCAACTACACCAGGCACATCCTCACAAATACCGACAGGTATAGCAGTTGATTTATCAGCCATTTGCAAAGATATTTCAGTAGGTGTCAACTTACTCAAGTCAAGTCTACGATATAAAGAGAGAGACATAACACTAACACCAACTCCAAGATCACACAAGGCAGTTTTAACATAGTTTCTCTTAATGGAATAATGTATAGTAGGTACTCCTGGATCTCCTAATTTCTTAGGCATTCCACCCTCACAAGTGTAATTGGCAAGCATGGTGGAGATTTCTAATTCAGGTATCTTTCTTTTGTTGGTAATAATGTCTTTCATATACTTGGCATAAGGATTTGTTTTAAGCACATCAGTCAAATGCATACGCAAAAAGATAGGTCTAATCATTTCAGCGTAGCGCTCAAAATCCTCATCATCCTTTTTCTTGGATGGTTTCGGAGGAAAAGGCATGGGTTTCTGCACCCATGGTTCTCTTTCCCTACCGTGCTTGCTAGCAACAAAGTCTCTCTTATCATAACGTTGATTCTTTGATTGTGGGTTATCAAGATCAACAGCAGGTTCAATCTCTACATCATTATCATTGCTAGGTTGAGCATCATCATGAACATCATTATTATTATTATCACTAGTTTCATGTTCATTACCAGATTTTGTCTCAGCATCAGAAACAGATATATCATTGGGATTCTCAGGTGGGTGAGCTACAGGTTCACTAGAAGCATGCAAAGTTCTATCATTTTTCTTTTTCTTCTTTTTAGAAGAACTAGGTGCATCTAAATTAGCTCTCTGAGAATATTTCTCAATTCTCTTAGGGTGGCCCTCAGGATACAGAGGTTCCTGAGTCATTTTACCACCTCTAGTTGCAACTCTAACAGCATAGTCATTATTCTTACTATTTAATTCATTAAGCAAATCATTCTGAGCCTTAAGTACATGTTCTACTTGAGTGGTGACCATAGAAGCATGTTTACTAATACATTTCAGTTCACTTTTAGCACTAGACAGATAATCACTCAAGCGTTCAATCATATAATCATTGTGTTGCAATTGTCTACCAACATAAGTATTGAAGTTTTCTTGTTTCACAATAAAATTGCCAAACTCATCAAAGCATTGGCTAGCGACTTATAACGAGGAATATCACCTTCATCAAATCTATATAGAGAATTTAACTTTACTACCTGTGTTGGGTTATCAAGACCATGTATTTCTTCAATAGGCGGTAAATTATTAACATCTTCAGCTTTAATACCTTTTTCTTTCATAGATTTCTTTGCCTCTTGCATATCTCCAGGACTGAGAAATAGAACACCTCTTTACTTCGGAGTTGGCTTACGGGCTGCTTCAAGAAGTGTCCAATTATTTTCATTAGCTAGCATATTATTCAATAGTAATTCAGCTTGTTCCACTGTTCTTTCCATGAACACACAACCGGCACAACTATCCAGGTGGTCTGTGGAAGCATCAGTTAGTCCATTATAAAAGACATCAAGTATATCATGCATCTCAAGAGGATGATCAGGCAAAGCATTAAGTAACTGGAGAAGCCTCCCCCAAGCTTGTGGGAGACTCTCTTCTTAGGTTTGAGCAAAGTTATATATTTCGCGTAAGGCAACTTGTTTCTTATGAGCAGGAAAATATTTAGCAGAAAAGTAATACATCATATCCTGGGGACTACGCACACAACCTGGATCAAGAGAATTACACCAAGTCTTAGCATCACCCTTTAACCAGAGCGGAAATAGCTTAATGATATAATAGTAGCAGATCTTTTCATCATTGGTAAATAGGGTGGCTATATCAATCAACTTAGTAAGATGTGCCACAATAGTTTCAGACTCATAGCCATGGAAAGGATCAGATTCAACCAAAGTAATTAACTCAGGATCAACAGAGAATTCATAATCCTTATCAGTGACACATATAGGTGAAGTAGCCAAAGTAGGGTCATGTTTCATTCGAGCATTCAAGGACTTTTCTTTCAGCTTAGCTAATAACTTCTTAAGATCATATCTATCATTGCAAGGAAGAAAGTCTCTATCAGTTTCTTCATCCATAACATAACCCTCAGGCACAACAGGCAATTCATATCTATTGGGATTAGTTTCATCATCACTTTCATAAATATCATCTACATTTGCACTCTCCCTAACCTTAGCAATTTGTTCATCTAGAAATTCACCTAGTGGCACAGTATCAGGCATAGAGGTAGTTTCATCATACATAGAAGAAGTAGCACCATCAAGAACATACAACATATCAGATTCAATAGCAGGAGTAGGTGTCGCAAGTTTACTCATAACAGAAGGAGAATCAAGTGCAGAGCTAGATGGCAGTTCCTTACCTCCCCTCGTAGTTGAGGGTAAGATCTTGGTTTTTGTGTCCTTCAAATTCTTCATAGTGATAAGAAGATATAAATCCCAAGTGACTTAAAGAATAGAGCTATGCTCCCCGGCAACGGCGCCAGAAAATAGTCTTGATAACCCACGAGTGTAGGGGATCGCAACAGTTTTTGATGGTAAAGTATTAAACCCAAATTTATTGATTCGACACGAGGGGCGCCAAAGAATACTCTTAAGTATTAGCAACTGAGTTGTCAATTCAACAACAACTGGAAACTTAGTATCTGCAGCAAGATAGTTTAGAGGAAAAGTAATATGATAATGGCGGTAGCAGCAATAAAAGTAATGATAGTGTTTTTGTAGTTTTTGTGATAGTAGCAACGAAAAAGTAAATAAGCAACTAGCAATATCGGTAAAGCTCGTAGGCATTGGATCGGTGATGGGAAATTACGTCGGATGCAATTCATCATGTAGAAGTTATAACCTAGGGTGACACAGAACTAGCTCCAGTTCTTCAATGCAATGTAGGCATGTATTCCTAATATAGTCATATGTGCTTATGGAAAAGAACTTGCATGACATCTTTTGTCCTACCCTCTCGTGGCAGCGGGGTCCTATTGGAAACTAAGGGATATTAAGGCCTCCTTTTAATAGAGTACCGGACCAAAGCATTAACACATAGTGAATACATGAACTCCTCAAACTATGGTCATCACAGGGAGTGGTCCCGATAATTGTCACTTCGGGGTTGCCGGATCATAACACATAGTAGGTGACTATAGTCTTAAAAGATAGTATCAAGAACACACATATATTCATGAAAAAATAATAGGTTTACATATGATATCATGGCGCTCGGGCCCTAGTGACAAGCATTAAGCATAGCAAAGTGATAGCAACATCAATCTCAGAATATAGTGGATACTAGGGATCAAACCCTATCAAAACTAACTCGATTACATGATAGATCCCATCCAACCCATCACCGTCCAGCAAGTCTACGATGGAATTACTCACACACGGCAGTGAGCATCATGGAATTGGTGATGGAGGAAGGTTGATGATGACGATGGCGATGATCTCCACTCTCCGGAGCCCCGAACGGACTCCAGATCAGCCCTCCCGAGAGAGATTAGGGCTTGGCTGCGGCTCCATCTCGTGAAACGCTATAATTCCTTCTCCTTAATTTTTTTCTCCCCAAAACGGAATATATAGGACCTGGGGATACATCGGTGGACCATCTTGGGGCCCTCGAGGCAGGGGGCGCGCCATGGGCAGGGGGGTGCGCCCCCACCCTCGAGGACAGGTCGTGGGCCCCCCGGTGTGGATCTTCTTGCAGGTATTTTTTATATTTCCTGAAATAATTCTCCGTCTATTTTCAGGCGATTCAGAGAACTTTTTATTCTGCACAAACACAACACCATGGCAGTTCTGCTGAAAACAACGTTAGTTCGGGTTAGTTTCATTCAAATCATGCAAGTTAGAGTCCAAAACAAGGGCAAAAGGGTTTGGAAAAGTAGATACATTGGAGACGTATCACAGCGTCATCACCCTTGACGTTTCTAACCTGATTCCCACCGTCTGACAAGATGCCAAGCACCCGCCACGGCCTAGGTACATGTCACCTTTAATCTCGTGCAGCGTCACCTGCCCGATGTACTTCAAATATACTAACAGGTCGCTGTTACCTTTTATGCAGCTGGCAAAAACTACAAGGATGATGTTTCTTCTAGATCTAACAGCTTGGCCAACCAAGATCCTAGACCGACCCATTTCTATGATCTTGTAAGCGTGTCTCTCTCTCTCTCTCTGGTATTGTTCTGTGCCTGCCAGCGTGCCTTGCTAGGATTTTCGACTAGTAATCCCTTTGTACAGACAATGATTTCTACTACTGGCTGCTAAATTAGATATGTAGATGTCATACATGATACTACCTCGTACCTCTGTTCCTAAATATAAGTCTTTCCAGAGATTCCACTATAGGCTACATACGGAGCAAAGTGAGTGAATCTACACTCGAAAATGCATCTATATACATCTGTAAGTGGTCCATACTGGAATCTCTACATAGACATATATTTAGGAACAGAGGCATTACATTACACAAAATTGTAGGTGGCATGTAGGAATTCCAGTACACTACATTAGGCTCCCTTAGAGTGCCTGCTAGTCCAGCACACGGAGTCATGGCTAGTTTATGCTACGCACACAATCATTAATTGGTGGTTTAAATATGCGCAAGGGATATGCAATGTATTATCATGTAGAGATGTCTGAAATTAGCCTTGTCAACTTGCAGATAGGGTTACACAATGAAAAAGTAGAAGATGTATGTGGCAATTTCATGCAACATCGCAAAAAAAAGGAGAGCCAGCGGTGAGCGTATACAGTGTGCTATGGTACGGCACTCCTCCATTGCAATCATCACGACGTGTTATTTATATGTCAGTTCTATTGGCCAAGTTTCTTAGGGACAATTATTACGAGTTATCCTAAGAAAATAAGCACCTGTCAATATAAGCTCCATGTAATAAGCCAACCAGTTCTTTTCATTGCGTTTTCAGCTTATCTTTGGTATGATCAGTGAAAAGTCTAGATTGCATTATATTTTTTCATTTTGATGCCCATATGAAAATTAATTTGACGTGCAAACATCACAAATTGAACCCAATGCAGTAACGAATATGATAGGAAAACAGACCGTCACTATTTGCTCAAAATGCAAACACAAAGATACCATCTACTTGTTACAATCTACTTTGGTCAATGTTTCCCATTGCCTAATTTATACAAAAACGCATGACCATCACTGTTTGCTTCGATTACTCGTTGTTCTTGACCTCACACTCTAATAGAGCTTGTCAACGATTTAAACACTAAGGGTTGCTGTAATGGGGCCTTTTCTAACTCATAGGTGACATAAAGGTTTGGTTGTACACTAAAGTAGGCTCTACAAGAGTACCTGGAGATCCAGTTCAAAGGTATGCATAGTTTTTACATAGTGCATATATAGTAAATCCTCATTTTATTGTGTGCAAGTGAAAGAGATGCGGCATGTTTCATTATGTGGTGCTGTTTTGTTATAATCTCATCCTTTTGTGTTCACAGACTAGAAAGTATTCATATTTATCTTCCAAGGAGACGAGTAACTAGTTTGTCTCACCTTGTAGAGGAGGTGCAATGAAGATAAGATTGAGGATTTCCAAGTACAAGATGTTAGGAAGGAGCCTTGCAAGAGAAGTAGGAGATGTGCTGAGCCTCTTCAACCCGTTAAGGTAAGTCACTGTATCCAACTCAACAGTTCAATTCCTTGTTTGTTTCTGGCGTAGCTCTTTTCAATTGCTTTATTTGTCCTCAGTTAATGAGATTCCCAAAGAGTGATGCTTGATGTTGGGTACTTGTATAACTATCAGTTTACATAATTAAAGGCCTTACCATTTAAATACTCTGCCGAAGTGTGCCTGAAGCATTGAAGTCTATTAACCAACTATTATTGAATGAGGCTCATAATCTAGTTATACTATGTCGGTGTACTAAAGTAGGGGTACCTTAGTATCCCGACTTGTGCACGGGCAGTAGCAGCGTCCCGTGGTCTGGCTCACCACGCGCCCGCCAAAGCCCACTCTAGACCCTTTTAAGCCATTCAAGAACAAAGTATTCAAGTTAAGAGACAAGACCCCGGCAAGAGGAGCTTGCCGGGAAGGCCGCACCAGGCTCAAAGTTATCATTCCAGCACAAGGCCCCGGCAAGAGGAGCTTGCCAGGAAGGCCAAAAGAACGGCACTTCAAGGAGGAATATCGCGGTGCATCATGCGCCCCGGCAGGGCCCGGAGAGCGACAAGCTTCCGGGCCCGGCAAGTTTGCGACCCCGGCAAGGTGCTTGCCGGGGAAACTTATGTTGTGTGCCTGCGCTCCAGCTCATCTGGCCACGCGTCGCCCTGGGGCCCTTCCAGGGGCACGTGGCGGATGGCTGTGCAGCCTGGGATACACGGTGGCAAGCTGCGGTGACGAGACCATCGCCGTGGCGAACGGAGACGCATGAACGGACGCTTTTTGGGGCGACGGCGACGGGCATTCAATGCCTTTGTCCCCCACCGTCAAAGTTAGGTGAAGACCACTATTTATACACTGTTCATGCACTGTTACAACTACCACCAGTTTTACATTTTTACCCTCCTCTACGTTGACACCTGTCGGTGACCCCTTTGAGCTATAAAAGGAGGCCCATGCACAACGTAGAGGAGGTTCGATCCCAGAAACTCGATCACCCCTATGCTCGGTGTAGCTAGTACTGTAGATCTTCAAGCTCCCGAGCTCCAGAAACTCAATACAACCAAGGCAGGAGTAGGGTTTTACGCGTACGCGCGGCCCGAACCTGGGTAAACTGCCCACGTGTGCTCCTCGATCTGCTCTCCGTGCTCCCTCCGCTCCCTTACCGCAACGTAGAAGGGGCTCCGGTCCCATAGGTGTTCCTGGGCTTCCAGTTTCCCCGACATCTTTGGCGCGCCAGGTAGGGGGCGTCGAGGTTGTGCGAACCTGATCCGGCGCTCACGCGAGCGCAACCTTCAGCAACCTTCACCAGCTTCATCAACCTCATCGGCTACGTCAACATGCCTCCGAAAAAGAAGGCTTCGGAGGTAGGAGGCCCGTCCGCGTCGATCCCACCACCACCAGGGCCGACGGTTGGTGGGGGAGACGCCGGCGGAAGGGTGGACGCCGATGGGGTGACTCACGGCGCCACCAAGTCCAAGGACAAGACGGACGACCGGGCGAACTCCAAGGCCTCGGTGTCCGTGCACGCACCACGTCCCTCTCAGGAGGTGCCAGGCCAGCAGCGACGCGGTACCGGAGGTACCATACGCTTGCTGGGACGTGGCCAGGCCGGCGGGTCATGGGACGCTCAAGGCCAACGTCCTGGCACGAGCAAGGCGCGGTCGCCGGGACGGGAACATGCTCCTTCTAACGCGGTTAGAAGTCCGAGCGTGTCCCGCTCCTCGCACCGTTCGCCACCGTTTCCCTCCTCTCCATCAGAAGCCCTGGCCAGGGCTCAGCTACTCCTCGACTTCCCTCCAGCGGCGGACAAGGCCGAACACTGGAGGGCGACGATCCAGAGCCTCATCGCCTTCGCCAACAACGACGCGCCACAGCAGCCGGCAACTTCACGGCCGCGGCAAGTCGACCAAGCGAAGGCCGATGGAGACAAAACCGCCGGGGGTGCAACTACCGTGCACTCCCCGCCGCGGAAGCAGAAAACGCCGCCCCGCCGGATCACCGTCGACGACGACTCCACGGCATCGTCGGATCCGCGGGCTCACCGCGATCAGCGCCAGGTCCTCGACGACAGGCGACAAGAGGACGCTCGAACCCGCATCGAGCGTCGACGAGAAGCCAGAAGACAGTCCAATCAGCGCGCTGGGACCGCTGTCGACATGCACGCGCCCGGTGAACCAGGCGACTTGCCGTACGCGGCAGGTTGCCCTGCGTTCACCCGAGAGCTGCGGCAAGTCCAGTGGCCCAGCATGAAGAACTTTAAGCCCGACGTACCCGAGAAGTACGACGGCAAGACACACCCCTCGGAGTTCCTCAGCATCTACACCATTGCGGTGCAGGCTGCCAGGGGACGCGACGAGAAGATTCTAGCTAACTACTTCCCGCTCGTGCTTAAGCCAAACGTCAGGTCTTGGCTTATGCACTTGCTGGAGAACTCCATTTCTTCATGGGCGGATTTGTGCCACCAGTTTGTTGGCGCCTTCACGGGCGGCCACAAACCCCACGGCCAGGAGAGCGATCTCCACATCCTTGCCCAGAAGAAGGGAGAGTCCCTACGCAAATACATCAAAAGGTTCAGCCGTGTTCAACACAATATTCCCGATGTCCACCCTGCCGCAGTTATCAGCGCGTACCACCAGAACGTGCGTAACCGCCGGATGAGGGAGGAGATGGCGATGACCAAGATCCGGGACTTCACCGAGCTTTACGCTCTGGCTGACAAATGTGCACGTGCTAAAGAGGGGAGGAGACTCCCCGGGGAGGATACCGGCGCAGGAGGAAGTGACAGCGAGGATGCCGCCCCGACAAGGAAAGGCCGGCGGCGGAATAACAGGAAGAAGAAGAACAAGGAGGTACTGGTTGTCGAGCAGTCCGGCAAGGAGGCTCCCGCCAAGAAGACACAGGCTGGTGGCTCCGGCAAGGAGGCCGCCCCTGTAGCGACAGCCGACAAGCAGGACGGCTCCGACAAGCAGTACTGCAAGATCCACCGCAGCAAGGGCCACGACCTCCAAAACTGCAAAAGGGTAGAGTACCTCGTAGAGCAGCAGAAGGCTGAATACGAGCGTCGTGACAAGGAGAAGGCCCAAG
Source organism: Secale cereale (assembly GCA_902687465.1). Lineage (NCBI taxonomy): Eukaryota > Viridiplantae > Streptophyta > Magnoliopsida > Poales > Poaceae > Secale > Secale cereale. The sequence goes on from LR738712.1 coordinate 206,488,183, forward strand.
GAGGCGGAGGAGAGCCCAGCAAGAAGCGGCCGTTCAATGGCCGGGGAGGACGCCGTGGCAAGGCCAAGCAGCGGCAAGGAGACAGACCTCCCCGGGGCCGCGACAAGGACGAAGACGAAGACGATGACGAGGATATGGACGAAGGAGACAACAGCGAGCAGGAGTTCCAGAAGGCCACAGAAGTTCTGTGCGTCGATGGAGGTGCCTCTCTGCACACCTCCCACCGCCAACTCAAACAATGGGTGCGGGAAGTGAATGCAGCTGAGCCACCCGTCGAGTCGCGCAGGCTGCTGAAATGGTCCGGCACGCCCATCATCTTCGACCTCGAGGACCACCCTGACCGCACAACCGCGGTCGGGTGCTTGCCAATGTTGGTTTCACCAACTATCCGCAACCTCAAGGTCACCAAGATGTTGGATGACGGCGGGGCCGGCCTCAACTTTATTTCCTCCGCTGTGATCAAGAAACTGCAGATCCCCGACAGCGAGCTCGAGGAAACCGGGACGTTCCAAGGAATCACCCCGGGAAGGAGCAAGCCGAAGGGGAAGATTACACTGCCAGTGACCTTTGGTGGAGAGCTCAACTTAAGGACGGAGAGGATCACGTTCGATGTTGCCGATATCCCATTGCCATACAATGGGATACTTGGCCGTCCTGCGCTCGCCAAGTTCATGGCAGCTTCCCACTACGCATACAACATGTTCAAGATGCCAGGGCCGATAAGCATCATCTCTGTCCCCGGCGACAAGAAGGATGCGCTTATCTGCGCCGACAAGATCTACCGGGACGCTGCAGCCGCGGCAGACAGCAAGACACTTGCCGCTGAAGCTCCCGGGGGGAAGATCAAGACCAAGTCCGGCAAGAGTTCTGCAGCCCACTCCGGCAAACGCACCTCTTCGGAGTGCTGCGGTGCCGTCGAGGAAGCCCACTCCGGCAAACGCACCTCTTTGGAGTGCAGCGCTGCCGTCGAGGACGCACCATCGAGCTCCACCGGCAAGTGCAAGAAGGGAATGGCAGCTCCACCGGCAACCAAGAAGGTGTCCGCCAAGGAGGACGGCGCTGGTGGTACCTTCGCCATCAGTGCTACACTCGACCCCAAATAGGAAAGCGCGCTCGTGGCCTTCCTGCGGGCGAATGTGGACGTGTTTGCGTGGCAACCGTCTGACATCCCCGGCGTTCCCAGGAAGGTAATTGAGCACAAGCTTGCTGTTTGTCCTCACGCGCGGCCCGTCAAGCAGAAGGTCAGAAAGCAAGCGGTGGAGCGCCAAGAGTTCATCGCCGAAGAAATCAAGAAGTTGGAAGCAGCAGGCCTCGTTAGAGGCGTACTCCATCCTACGTGGTTGGCCAATCCAGTTGTCGTACGGAAGGCTAATGGGAAATGGAGACTTTGTATAGACTTCACCGATGTGAATAAAGCATGTCCCAAGGATCCATTTCCCTTGCCGCGCATCGACCAAATTGTGGACTCCACGGCTGGATGTGAGTTGCTTTCATTTCTCGATGCATATTCAGGTTACCATCAAATATTCATGGCTGAGGAAGACGAAGAGAAGACTGCATTCATTACTCCATGTGGCACATATTGCTTCATACGCATGCCCTTTGGATTGAAGAATGCGGGCTCGACATTTGCAAGGGTGGTACACACTGCTTTTGAGCCACAGATACACATAAATGTAGAAGCCTACATGGATGATATAGTGGTCAAGAGCAAGTGCAAAGATACCCTTATTCAAGACTTAGAGGAAACCTTTGAGAATCTGCGCAAGATACAACTCAAGTTGAACCCCGAGAAGTGCGTCATCGGAGTCCCCTCCGGCAAGCTTCTCGGGTTCTTCGTGTCCCAGAGGGGGATTGAAGCCAACCCCGACAAGATTAAAGCCATCGAGCAGATTGAAGCCCCGAAGCGCATCAAGGACGTAAGAAGACTTGCTGGTTGTGTGGCTGCCCTCAGCAGATTCATTTCAAAGTCTGCAGAACGCGCCCTGCCTTTCTTCAAAATCTTGAAAAAGGCAGGTCCTATGAAATGGACTCCGGAAGTGGAGGCTGCGTTGCAAGACTTGAAAGGATACCTATCTTCCACTCCAATACTTGTCGCACCTAAACTGCAAGAGAAGTTGCTGCTGTACTTAGCGGCGACCAATCAAGTGGTTAGTGCTGCGTTAGTAGCGGAGAGGGAGGCAGATGAGGAACACACGTCCCCGGCAAGCGCATCCAGCGACAAGCAAGGGGCATCCCCGACAAGCTCTGGCCCCGACAAGGACAAGTCTGCGCAGGAACATGGAGAAGTGCGAAAAAAGATGGTGCAGCGCCCAGTTTATTTTGTAAGTTCCCTCTTACAGGGGGCTAGATCAAGATACTCTGGAGTGCAGAAGTTACTTTTCGGCCTCCTCATGGCCGCTAGAAAGCTGCGCCATTACTTCCAAGCACATGAGATAACAGTGGTCACTCGCTTTCCGTTGAAGAGGATATTGCAAAATCCAGAAGCAACAGGAAGGATCGTCGAGTGGGCACTGGAGCTGTCAAGCTTTGGTTTCAAGTTTGAGAGTACTTCAACCATACAGAGCAGAGCTTTGGCAGAATTCATAGCGGAATGGACCCCAACACCAGATGAAGAAGTTCCAGAGACAAGCATCCCCGTCCAAGAAGCAAGCAAGGAGTGGGTAATGTACTTCGATGGTGCCTTCTCGCTGCAAGGTGCCGGCGCTGGCGTGTTACTCATAGCGCCCACCGGAGAGCACCTCAAGTATGTTGTTCAAATGCATTTTCCCAAGGAGCAAGCGACAAACAATACTGCCGAGTATGAAGGTTTGCTTGCCGGTCTCAGAATTACGGCCGAACTTGGGATCAAGAGACTGATTGTGCGGGGAGACTCACAGTTGGTGGTCCGACAAGTAAACAAGAGTTACCAGAGCCCTCTGATGGAAGCTTATGTCGATGAAGTGAGGAAGCTTGAAGAACACTTTGAAGGCCTACAGATGGAGCACGTTCCAAGAGCTCAGAATGACATCGCAGATGGCCTCTCAAAGTGTGCTGCAATGAAGTTACCTGTGGAACCAGGGGTCTTCGTTCTCAAGCTAACTCAGCCATCCGTTACACCATCAGTTGGGCAGAGCAAGAAGAGGAAGTTGGTCTCCGGCGACTACTTGCCGGCGGGTCTTCCCGAAGCCGTCGCCAAGGTCCCCAAGATCAGCAACCAAAATGCTGAGGAACAGTCTGCTCCAGCGGACCCAAGGGTCTGTACAGTTGAAGCAGGTGTTCCCGACAAGCCTTGCCCTGGCAGGCTTGCCGGGGAACCTCAGCTCCGGCAGAGCCGCAGGTTCTTGCAGTAGAATCTGAGGTTCCCGCAGCAGCCCTGATGCCTTTAGTCCTTGTTGCTGAGCCTCAAGCTCCAGCATGGGCACAGCAAATCGTTCGTTTTCTTCAGACTGGAGAACTTCCCGAAGAACCAGAAGAGATAGAGAGGATAACCACACAGTCAAGTATGTACCAGTTCGTTGGCAACGAACTGTACAGAAGAAGACTCAATGGTGTCAGATTGAAGTGCATTTCCCGGGAAGATGGACAGAAGCTGTTGGCACAGATACACGGAGGCATATGTGGTCACCACATTGGCGCAAGAGCACTTGCCGGAAAGGCGTTCCGGCAAGGTTTCTTTTGGCCAGAAGCCTTCCAAGATGCAACTGCACAAGTAACCAAGTGTGAAGCGTGCTAGTTCCATGCCAAACAAATTCACCAGCCAGCTCAAGCTCTCCAGACAATCCCTTTGTCCTGGCCCTTCTCGGTCTGGGGGCTCGACATCCTCGGCCCCTTTCCCCGCGCTGTCGGGGGCTTTGAGTACTTGTACGTCGCAATCGACAAGTTCACAAAGTGGCCAGAAGTGGAACGAGTGAGAAAGGTGACAGCACAGTCAGCATTCAGGTTCTTCAGATCAATAGTTTGCCGTTTCGGAATCCCTAACAGGATCATCACCGACAACGGCACACAGTTCACAAGTCACGCCTTCATGCAATACGTCCAAGACCTTGGCGCCAAGCTCTGCTTCGCTTCTGTTGCTCACCCAAGGAGCAATGGTCAAGCGGAGAGGGCAAACGCTGAAGTGCTGCGCGGACTCAAGACAAGAACCTTTGACAGGCTGCACAAGTGTGGAAGAAACTGGATAGAGGAGTTGCCGGCGGCTCTTTGGTCAATCAGGACGACACCAAATCGAGCCACCGGATAGACACCCTTTGCTCTTGTCTATGGAGCAGAGGCAGTTCTCCCCACGGAACTCGTATACGGGTCTCCTCGAGTGCTCGCTTATGATGAGCTCGAGCAAGAGCAACTGCGACAAGATGATGCATTGCTCCTTGAGGAGGAACGTCTCCAGGCTGCTGTACGAGCTGCTCGGTACCAGCAAGCCTTGCGTCGCTATCATAGCCGCAAGGTCAAGGCCAGGAGTCTCGAGGAAGGCGACCTTGTTCTTCGGCGCGTTCAGTCCGCCAAGGGCTCCAACAAGTTGACGCCAAAGTGGGAAGGCCCTTATCGGGTGAGACAAGTTACAAGGCCTGGCGCTGTCCGCCTTGAGACCGAAGAAGGCTTACCGGTGAGCAACTCCTGGAACATAGAGCATCTTCACAAGTTTCACCCGTAAGGCGCGGTTGCCGTGATCCTCTCCGGCAACCACCTTTTGTACAAGTCTTGCCGCTGTTGCATGTAAACCTTTGTACAAAGCCGGGCGCAGACCCCGTGCATCAGTAAAACTTTTGTGCTTCGCACCATTTGTCATTTCATGCCTTTCCTTTTACTTGCGTGTATCGTCTAACATTTTGTGCAGCACACACCCCCAGTAAGCAATAACAAACCGCAAGGCTCCATACTTGTGTTTCCTCCCCTTTTCCTTTCTCTCTTAAACAGAAGGAGTGTTCCTCGCGCACAAGTTTGCCGGGGGGGAAGGAGATAGAAGTATGGACCAAGTGCTGTTCAAGAAAGAAAAGTCTTGCCGGGAAACAAACAATCCATGAAAGCTAAGTTACCAAAGTTTGAGCATTCAAATTTTTAAATTTTTTGTTATCTTCCTTGAACAACTAGACTTTGTATGGAAAACCTGTGCACGGAGGAACCTACCCGTGGCTAGCCGCACCCTTACTTTGTTTCGAGCACGCTCAACGGCTTAAGTGATCTGCGACAAGTGTCGCGCCCTTACTTCGTTTTCGAGTTCGCTCAGCAAATCTAAGTGTGCTGCGACTAGCTGCGGCAAGGTTTCTTGCCGACAAGGGCTTTGCTAGCAGGCTGCTAAGAGTCCCGCACTCAGCGCTCGCAGCAAGGGCCCCTTGCCGGCAAGTTCTCCTAAAAGCGTAGGGTGGAAAACATACAAAGTGAAGGGACTAAAGAAAGGGAGATAACATTGCATTGATTATCCGAAATAAAAGTATATATTACAAAGATAACTTGCCGGTGTTCTAAACAACTACTGCCTATGACTTAATTGACAGCGGCGAGGGAAGCAAGGTGCCTAGTCTCTTCGGTCCCCGTCAATCCTCTAGATCTTGCCCACCTTGGCTACGATGTGGGCAACTTGGGCCTTCAACGCCTCCTGGTCGGCTTCGGGCGGTAGGGTCCGGAGGACGTTGACGAGGTTGATCCCGGGGTTGCGGTAGACGATCTTCGACAACACCCGCTCCATGGTACCCGTGCAAAGCCAGCGCGCCTCGTCAGCGAGCTGCACGGGGATCTTCTCCGGTAACCGCGCGAGATCCGGCGCCACTCCTCTGAGGAACAAGCTCAGCTTGGCGCTGTAGGGGAGATTCTCATCGGGGGAGTACGCGAGGTGCTCCGCCCTCAGTGCCACCATCTCCATATCGATGTTGGCGGCGGAGGTGACGAGCTCCTCGGTCCACTGCTCCACCGTCCGCTGAAAGTGATTTTGTGAGACGGCGGCGCTCTCCAGCAAGGCCCTCTCGGTACGGAGATCGTCCTTGAGCTTCGTCTCACGGTCCCGGGCAGCGTCAAGCGAGTCGGTGAGGGTAGAGACCTTCATCTCCAAGTCAGCGATGGAGTCCCTGGCATCGGTGAGCTCTTTGCCCTTCTCGGAGAGGCGGATTTGCAACTCCGAGTTGGTGTGGGCATCCTTCTCCCGCGCCACGTTGAGCGTGGCGACCCTATCTTCACTCGCCTTCAAGTTCAGCTCCATCTGCGCCACCCTGGCCTCCAGGTCCCTCTTGGCGGTCTCTGCGGCAGTGGCGGCATCCCTCGCCTCCTGCAGAGCCCCGCCAATAGCCTGCTCCCGGGCGGTAAGGTCGTCCTCGTGGCTGTCGAGGTCGACCTTCCGCTGGTTGAGCTCTCCTTCCCGCCGAGACAGCTCCTCGGCGGCCAGACGCTGCTGCTCCTCCACCTCGGCCTTCTCGAGGATGAATGCTTTGTGTGCTCCGGCAAGCTCTTCGCGCTCCTCCGCCAAGTTTCGGAGGGCCGCCTGGTTGGCGGCACGGAGCTTCGCGGCGCGCTTCTCCAAATCAGCACCAACCTTGGCAGCCAGAGCTTCCCGAGACTCCAGCTTCGCCTGCCTGGCCCGGTACAAGGCCAGGAGTCGATGCAGGAGTTGCTCTTCTTCGGGCTCGTCGCTGCTGCCGGGCGCATCGACAACCTTCAACCCGGCGGAGGCGAGAACTTCTCCGTCAAACGTCTCTCCCTCCGCGGGTGCTCTTAATGAGGACGCCCACGGGACTTGGATAAAAACCCCGTTGGCGGCCTCCAGATAGACGACCGACCCAGCCGCGGAAGCGGAAGGATCGGCGGCCGATGCAGCGTCCGGCGCTCCTGTGGCCTCCGGGCCAGCAGTGCGATCGCCGGTCCCTTCCCCAGCCGCGGCGTCAGCGGTCGGGGCGGTCTCCTCGGCGGCTGGCTCATCAACGCCAGCCGTTCCCTCTGCGGCAGTGGCATCGCCAGCGTCGCCGTGCACCTCCTCCTCGGCGATGGTTTCCGTCTCGATCGACTCCGGGGCGGGCGGATCTAGCAGAAGAAAAAGAAAAGAAAGATTTGTCAAGCAAATATCCAAAAGGAAGAATCCAAGAAGAAGAGAGTACAAGGGTATACCTGCGCGGGCCTCTTCGATGACGGGGTCCCTCGCCGGGGAGTTCACCCTTGGCAGCGTAGAAGAAGCCCCCGCCGGCGGAGGGCCGCTGGCGCCTTCCCTTGGCGGGGAGTCCACCCTTGGCGGGGTGCTTGCCCTTGGCGGGGTGCTCGCCCTTGGCGGAGTACCCATCCTTGGCAGAGCACTGTCCCTCGCCGGGGAGCTCATCCTTGGCGGGGAGGGTGGAACAAACGTCTCGTCGGGGGCGACCTCCTGGTGCTCCTGCGGCTGCGGCTCCACTTCTGCACTAGATAACAAGACATTAGTACGGACAATAACCTCAAGCGCGCCCGTCAAGTAGAAAAATGAATACCAGACTTACGCTGGGGGCTGTGCTGGGGGCTGCTCCCCGGAGCAGCAGGCTGGTCCGGCAAGTCTGTCGCTGGCGCATCACCTGCCGCTGCGACGGGCTCGTCGTCCTCGATATCGACCACAGGGATCTTGGCCCTCTTCGCCATCCGCTGGGTCAAGGTCCTGGAAGCCAAAACTAGATCAGAACCAAGCAATAGAAATCAAGACAAAATCAAAGGAAAATGAAAATTGCAAGTACGTACTCTTCCTCCTCTTCATCGGAGCTGAGGGCGGAGAAGTCAAACCCCACCTCGCGTGCTCCAGCACGAGGAGCTGGAGGAGAAGGCTCCCTCGGGCGCTTGGCGGGCTCCGGAGCTGCGGGCTGTGAAGACCCAGGACCAGTCGTCGCTGAGGACCGAGGAGCAGAAGGAACCCCAGAGTCACTCCGGGAAGATCCCCCTCCGCTTGTCGCTCGGGCACGGGGCGCCTCCTTGACGACCTTGCTCGTCGTGGTGGCGCGCGTCGCCCGGCGCTTCGGTTGCTGTCGGGGCGCCTGTGGCCTCACCGTCTCGGCGGCCTTGCGGAGGCGCTTCTTCTGTTGCGGCGGAGGGCTTGGTGGTGGCGGAGAATTCTCCGAGGATGAGGAGGCGTCGTCGTCAAGATTCAGAGACCCGCCAGAATCTTCGTCGGAATCACCGGACTCGGCTTCCTCCTCCTCCTCGGCGGGCCCGCTGGACTCAGTACCCTGCCCGGCAGCCTCGCCCATCCTGGCAGGCTCCCCGGTAGGCTCCCCGGCAAACTCCTCGGGCGCGATCTTCAGCAGCTTGAGGATTTCCTCCTCCTCAGCCTGACTCACCGCTTCCGCTGCCTCCGCTTCATCCATAGTGTATCCAAATTCACCTGCCGCTGCAGCCGCAGCGGCCTCCTCCATCCTGGAGGCAATGTACGCCACATCCCGCTCGGTGGTCTCCCGGGTGAGCCCCTTCTTCTCCTCCTCGGATTTGCGTGGTTTTTCAACCAAGCTGTCGAAGAAGGCTTGCACGGTCTCCGCTGAAGGCTCCAGCCAAGTGGGGACGACCCCGTGGGAGTCGCACTCAGGCATTGCCGCGCGGATGGCACTAAGGGCGGTATTGTTGCATAAGGGAACTACTCCGACCGACGGTTTGAACCACTCCGGGTGCTTGGGGTCGTGCTTGAACAGCTCCCGGACCATCCCCTTCAGTTCCAAGACGGTGAAGTTATAGTTCAGCCCGGGGCACAGCCTCATGCGGTCTGCCGCGTTGCCGAACTCCCAAGCGGGTCTCTTCCTTTCCTGCAGAGGGGCAATGCGGCGGCGGAGGAAATCAGCCCCAACTTCACCCACAGTCAGATTGGCAGCCCGGAGACGAAGGATCCTAGTGAGAGCAATCTGCAGCTTGTCGTCCTCCGGGGCCAAATCGCTCCAATCCTTGCCGCGCACTATTGCAGTCTGGCGCGGCAAGGTAAACTGCTCAGGCTCGTCTTCCAGAACCCAGCACCAGTCAGCCCTCCACTCTTCCCACTTGCCGCGAAGCTCTCCTTTCAAGTACACCTCCTTCTTGTTCAGCCTGAAGATCCAGGAGATGCCGCCGGAGAGTGGGGATCCGGACTCTACTCTAGGCGTGAAGAAATGGCGGAAAAGGGCTACGTTTGGGTGGACCCCGACATAGTTTTCGCACAGATGTGCGAAAACGGCCAAGGTGAGAACGGCATTTGGGGTGAAATCTAAGAGGTGGAGGCCGTACGTGTTCATCACATCACAGAAGAACTCCGAATACGGAGGGCAGAGACTGCAATAGAAGAACGCAGCGAAGAAGTAGTAACCTCCCGGGAACATGTCGACAGCCACAACGGGGAGGACTCTGGTGCGCGGGTGATCCTTCGTCTCCCTCGCCCAGAACAAGTAGTACTTGTCCTGTAGCTCCCTCGGGCCGAGCCTCGGCGGGAAGACCACCCTTCTTATCCGCATGGCTTCCAGCTTCGCCGCCTGCTCATACTTCTCCTTCTTCGCCTTGTCGCTCTTCGCCTGGTCGCTCTTCGGGCCCATGGCGGGGACGGCGAGGGAGGGCGACGACGCTGCGGGTGGGGAAGACGGCGGAGGAAGGGCGCAGGCAGGGAGCAGCGGGGATTTCTGGAGATTCAAGGCACAATGAAGGCAATGGGGGGAAACTGCCCCTGCTTCCTCTGCTTTTAAGGGGGAAGTGGGGGACGTTCCGCATTTCCCCATTAAAGAAACCGGCCACGATCTCTCCCACGACGCCGCAATCGACGCGTGCCGTTAGGGAGAGATGCGGCGAATTTGGAGTGGGAAACAGCGCGGCGTGGGCCGCGTGTGCCCGTGCACTGTTTTGGGCCTGGACCAACAGCGCTCGGCACCGTGTGTGTCCCAGGCCCGGGGGCTCCTGTCGGTGTACTAAAGTAGGGGTACCTTAGTATCCCGACTTGTGCACGGGCAGTAGCAGCGTCCCGTGGTCTGGCTCACCACGCGCCCGCCAAAGCCCACTCTAGACCCTTTTAAGCCATTCAAGAACAGAGTATTCAAGTTAAGAGACAAGACCCCGGCAAGAGGAGCTTGCCGGGAAGGCCGCACCAGGCTCAAAGTTATCATTCCAGCACAAGGCCCCGGCAAGAGGAGCTTGCCAGGAAGGCCAAAAGAACGACACTTCAAGGAGGAATATCGCGGTGCATCATGCGCCCGGCAGGGCCCGGAGAGCGACAAGCTTCCGGGCCCGGCAAGTTTGCGACCCCGGCAAGGTGCTTGCCGGGGAAACTTATGCTGTGTGCCTGCGCTCCAGCTCATCTGGCCACGCGTCGCCCTGGGGCCCTTCCAGGGGCACGTGGCGGATGGCTGTGCAGCCTGGGATACACGGTGGCAAGCTGCGGTGACGAGACCATCGCCGTGGCGAACGGAGACGCATGGACGGACGCTTTTTGGGGCGACGGCGACGGGCATTCAATGCCTTTGTACCCCACCGTCAAAGTTAGGTGAAGACCACTATTTATGCACTGTTCATGCACTGTTACAACTACCACCAGTTTTACATTTTTACCCTCCTCTACGTTGACACCTGTCGGTGACCCCTTTGAGCTATAAAAGGAGGCCCATGCACAACGTAGAGGAGGTTCGATCCCAGAAACTCGATCACCCCTACGCTCGGTGTAGCTAGTACTGTAGATCTTCAAGCTCCCGAGCTCTAGAAACTCAATACAACCAAGGCAGGAGTAGGGTTTTACGCGTACGCGCGGCCCAAATCTGGGTAAACTGCCCGCGTGTGCTCCTCGATCTGCTCTCCGTGCTCCTTCCGCTCCCTTACCGCAACGTAGAAGGGGCTCCGGTCCCATAGGTGTTCGTGGGTGTCCAATTTCCCCGACATACTAGGCTGATGATTGCATAGTTTTGCTTGATGTAGTATGTTTGTATGAAATCCTCTGCTGTTCATTATGCTACCTAAGACTTTAATTGAGCTATAGAATGGCCAACTGCTTCCTTACTTCTATGCAACATGCTGTCTAAATTTGTAACTTGTCTGTGTTTTGGATTGGGCCCCAACATCATGCTCCTTTGGTGAGCTAAGAGAGATTTCTGTATGCAGGCTGCACAGACTACCTTTTCTATAATTTTTAAAATATCACCTGCTTATGCTTCCTGACGTGTAACATTATTGATAGTCCTGTTTTGCCATGTACTCCCTCCGTTCCTAAATATAAGTCTTTTTTGACATTTCAAATGGACTATAACATACATATGTATGTAGACATATTTTAGAGCGTAGATTCACTCATTTTGCTCCGTATGTAGTCACTTGTTGAAATTCCTAGAAAGACTTATATTTAGGAATGGAGCCAGTACAAAATAGTCTGTCTTGCACGTTTCACTGTTGTAACTATATTTTTGCCTAGTCATGTGTACTTACAGAAACATTTTAGGATGAAGTAACATCAACACAAAGATCTGCGAGCAGTGCGGCATGGCCATTACCGAATGATTATGGATAGGAATTGGAATGCGCTGATGTTCTCGAGCATCAACTAGAGGTGGCAAGACAACGTGTACATGATTCTGAACGTACAATCAAGTTGAGACTGGACATGCAGGTATTAGATGCAGGAGTAAAAAAAATGAAACAAGACACTGAGGTAACAATGAAGGAATTGGAGATTTTGCATACTGAAATTTGTGCTATCTAAATCCGGCCAATCCTATTTTGTGAAAAGATTATAGTTAAAATATTAAGTTATGTTGATGCGCGTCCATGATGTATGAGCTGTATTTGCCCAGTGTATGTAATTGGCTCTTTGTGTATGCTTTATTATCACCGGTGCCGAACCATAATGCCCAGTGGGTATAATGCACAGTGTATATAATTGGCTCTTTAGAGGTGATAGTATAGAGTAGGATAATTCTTTGAATATGCTATATCGTTCAAATAGGGGCCAACTCGCCCAAACGTTGTAGTGACCATGGCCCTCCACAGGCCGTATGATCCATGGGCCATTTATGGGACGGACGACCCATGGCCTTCTATGGCCTTCGGATTCGTGGGCCTTTTATGGGCTTTCGGATCCGTGGGCCTTCTATCGACTGTCGAATCCATGGGCCTTCTATGGGCCAGCGGATCCATGGGCCGTCGGATCAATGGGCCTTCTATGGGCCGTCGGGTCAATGGGTCTTCTACGTCCCGTACGATCCATGGGCCTTCTACTGGCCGTCTCATCTATGGGCCGTATAAGGGGCCGTAAACGGGCTAGAGTGGAAATCGTACATTTTATGGGCTGACCTTAACGGGCCGTTAATAGGTCATATTTGATGACGCTATGAAAATGGCCCAACGTATTAACGGGCCACAAACGGGCCGACTGTAACCACGGGCTGAATTTGGCCCACAAGTAGAAAATGACTGTAACAGGCCGAAAGTAAACGAATGCTGGAAATGAGCCCAAGAATAAATGGGCCCTGAGAAGGTCGAAAGATAACATGGGCTGGAAACAGCCCAATAGAATAATGGGCCGTTAATGGTTATAAAGTGATACACTGTTCATTACGGGCCAGTTTTACCACGAGCCGTTAATGGGCGACTGTTACTAAGGGACTCATATGGGCCAAAAGACGTCATGGGCCATACATGGGCCGGAAGTTAAAACGGGCTGGAATTATATTGGATGGCCTAGATGACGCTACTGGGCCTAATTCGGGTAGGCAGTAAACGGGCCTTGGTTTAGCGGGCTATAAATGGGCTATACCCGAACAGGCCGTTAACAGACTTGCCGTGGGCCGGCCCGCCACCTTTTGACCAAGTCAAACGGGCCTGCCTTTTCACACGAATGGGCCTCTGTTGGGCAGTGCCACGTGTCAACGTATCATAGGCTCTTTGGGTCCAATGAGTAGATGACGCTACTGGGCCTTATTCGGATAGGCCGTAAATGGGCCCTAGGTTAGCGGGCTGTAAATGGGCTATATGCGAACATGTCGTTAATAGGCTTGCCGTGGGCCGGCCCGCCATCTTTTGACCAAGTAAAACGGGCCGACCATTTCACAGGAATGGGCCTCTGTTACACTGTGCCACATGTCGACGTATCATAGGCGCTTTGGGTCCAATGAGTGGATGATATCTGTTCCACCGGCGAGCCGACACGTGTTCCGTCCAGCCAATGATGATTTTTCACGTGGAAAATCCACATTGATCGGGGCTGTTAACGGGTTATCGGATCCAAAAACGGACCCGATAGCTTAACGGCATTCCGTTACGGTGGATGCCACGTGTCGGTCACCCTTGAGGAAAGCACTTCTGTGACGCGCGATTTATCGTCATGGAAGTGGACACTTCCGTGATGATAATTTTGGTAATGTCATGGAACAGTTCTACGACAGCACATGTATGACTATCTTGATTCTGTCATAAAATCGTCATGGATGTACATGCATGACAGAAAACATGACCTACTGTGACAAACACGTATCATCACGGAAGTGTATTTTTTTGGTAGTGCTCGTGGTTGATCCCTCGAGCATACACAGTTAGATCTTTTGGTTTGACCAATGCTATCACCTTGTTGACATGACTGTGGAACTCCATCTATATGGAAACCTGGATGAATTGTTGTTGAGCCCATCGGCAACATCCTTATCTTCTCCATGATTTGTGATGAACATTCACTACAAAAAAATACACTTTCGTGATGATACGTGTTTGTCACAGTAGGTCACGTTTTCTATCATGCATGTACATCAATGACAATTTTATGATAGAATCAAGATAGTCATACTTGTGCTGTCGTAGAAGTGTTGCATGACATTACCAAAATTATCATCACGGAAGTGTCCACTTCCATGACGATAAATCGCACGTCACAAAAGTGCTTTCGTCAAGGGTGACCGACACGTGGCATCCACCGTAACGGAACACCGTTAAGCTATCAGGTCCGATTTTGGATCCGATAACCCGTTAACAGCCCGGACCAATGGGGATTTTCCATGTGTAAAATTCTGATCGACTGACGGAAACACGTGTCAACTCTGCGTTGGCACAGGTGTCACTCATCCAATGGGCGAGATGCGCATATGACATGTTGACACGTGGACCGGCCCAAAAGTGGCCCATAAAGTTTAAATGGGCCGGCCCAACTAAAGTCCCGCAAGATTTTGCGGACCATAATGAGGCGTCCCAACTAAAGGCCCATGAGATTTTGCGGACCATAATGGGCTTGCCTAGCTAAAGGCCCACAAGATTTTGCAGGCCATAATAGGCCGGCCGAAGTAAAGGCCCACAAGATTTTTGCGGGCCATAATGGGCCGGCCCACGAGAAGGCCCATGAGATTTTTGTGGACCATAATGGGCCGGCCCAGCTAAAGGCCCACGAGATTTTGCCAACAATAATGGGCCGACCCAGTTGTAGGCCCACAAGATTTTGAGGACCCGAGTAGGCCAGCCCATTAACTGGCTGCCATGTTTTGGACCAAATGCCGGCCCATATTTGATCCGGTCCATTAATGGACTGCCACGTTCTGGGCCTAACAATGGCCCATATGAGATTCGGCCAGTTAAAAGCCTACCACGTTCTGGGCCAAAAATTATGGCCCAGATCAGGTCTGACCCTTTAAGAGGCTTTGGGGGTAAATTATGGCCCATATCAGATTCGGCCTGTAAAGTGGACGCTATGCTTTTGGGCCCACTTGCTAAAGGCCCATTTAGCAATTTGGCCTAATATTAGTTTTGGCCTGTTAAGGGCACGTTTAACATTTCGGCCCTATATTAATTTCGGCCTGTTAAAAGCCCGTCATATAGTTGGGCCTAACTACGGCCCGGTTTGCAACCGGCCTGCTCGCAGCCGATAATGTGATTGGGCCAAACAAGGACCGGGACAATTTTGCTCTATTAAAAGCCTGTGATTTGATTGGCACAATCATGGGCCGGGGTCCACTTCGGGCTTCTATAGGCCCGTGAGTTGTTCGGCACATTTCAGGCCCAACCTATTTCTCAGCCTCCTAAAAGCCCAATGAGTTTTCTTGCGAAAAGAGGGCCGGCGGTTTACTCGGCCTATTAAAGGCCCGACTCTACTAGTGGACTAGTTTACATTTAGGCCTTCTAACGGACCAAGATGACGGGGCCCATGATGCAGATCATACATCATGATTGCATGACGGCCCGATTATGTACCGTAATTTTACGGTTTGGCCATTTTACTACGAAGACAAGATAGATATATAGTAAAATAACTGCATCATCGGGAATAGGAAAAAACCTAGACTATACAATAAATAAATTACGACATATTACATCCACTGGGCATCAAAGTTCGTCACAATGATAATAAAGCACAAGCAGACATCAGATTACATACACGGGGCATCAAAGATCGCCACCGGTGCAACTAAACACGCAGACAAAATAATATACAAATACGACTGCACTTCAATAGAGTTCAAGAAAGGTTAGCCCTGCTGGGGAGCTGCAGCGCAAGCACCCGAGCAAGCTGATGAGACTGCGCTTGTTTAACACTTATATCCTCCTCACTATGAAAGATAAACAAGCAGACAGATGACAGGTTGTGCACATAAAAGTATCAGTGCTGACAATTCATCACATTTCTTACTAACGTATAAAGTGACACAGTTTAAAATTTCATTAACACAATATGGTATTGTTCAGGTCAAGACATGGCAGGAAATGACATTGTGAAGGAGTTGGCAGCTTCACGACACCACACGATCACAGATCAAGAACTCAGAAGTATCAATAGTTAGTGTGCTATCAATTTATCCCATTTCAGATTGGCAAATAAAGAGATGGTTTAAATAATAGTAGAATGATATGACATTGTTCTTAGTTAAGACATTGCAAAATACGACATTGTGCTGTAGTGGGTAGGTTCACCACACCACTGGATTACAGATCAAGAACAGAAGCATACATACAGTGCAAAAGAAGATCACTTGATCTGTATAGATTAATTTACATGGTATGAAGAAGGTACCTGGTTGTACAACTAAAACCTTAAATTTAGAAGGACAAACTTTTGTTTATGAACTACATAATAAACTTTAAACATGCAATTTAATGCAAACACCAAAAATAAACAGCTGTTCCAGTCATGCCTAACCAAATATATACAACAAAGTTTGAAGGCTTGAGAAGGACAAACTTACATTATTGGTGAATGCAGGCTCTATAAAGCCCTTGTCCATGCTGATGGGTGGGGGGGGGGCAATTCAAGAAGTTTACCACATAATCATCTTTATAAGCATAGCCTTTATTCTACATTTTTGTTAAGAGTAAATATAGATGTGACAATATAAGAAAAAATGGAGAATATTTAAAATAAGATGAAGAGTGATGCTACATAACCAAGTAGCTATAAATGTAAGTATAGCGATAGAGGCAAAAGGTACATCCAAGAGCGATGGAGAGCTAAACTTCTTTATTACCATCGGTGTTATCCAACCTTATGTGTAGAAAATGGAGGGCAAAGGAAAATAAGCTGCAGAGTGATGGTAGATGAACAACTACCTGTCAATATAAGTACACTGATAAAGGACATCAGGTACTTACAAGAACAATGCAGAGCTAACAAATTTCATTGGCATTAGATATGTTCTAAACTAATGTAACCATTCATACAGATCAGATAATTTGGAACGAACAATTGATAAGCAAGCTATCATGCATACTGATGTCACATAATGAACCAGGTATGTATGCAAGTACAGTGATACAGGACAACGGGTACTAACAAGAGCAAAGCAGCGGGTGGCATATTTGCGACATCCTGTCGTTCTTTTCAAACCGGAATTATTTTTCGAGCAGATTTCCTGCAAAAAAGATCCATAAGGCACATGCGGAAAAGTAGAAGTTCAAATTGTCATGCGATATCATAGACATTACCTCATCCTTGGACCGAGACCAGTGCATAACAATATTTTTCCATTCAATGTCTTCTAAATTTAGCACAGGAGACTTCACCAGAAATTCGTTTATGGACTTGCCATCAAATTGTGATTTCCTCAGGTAACACCAATACTGCTGCAATGCTTCCTTGAAAAGCACAAGCAAGCTTTGCTCGTCATGACTATCCAGATTGACCCTCGCCTACTTACAACAATGTAATGTAAATCATTGATGTGTTCAATAAGGAGAAAACAGGAAAATAATCACCATGAATAATAGCACTTACACGTAAGTGGGACAGGAATATGTGAAAATTGTGTTTGTCTTCACTATAATCTTCCCATGATGGGAATATATGCACGTTGTCCCTAACAACATTGAAAGCATTGTCTTTTAAACTGCGAATAACTGGAATGGGGTTCCAATCTGTAGGAATTGGTCCTCTCTGCAGTTGGGATAGGTCTTCGGCCGGTGGACTTGATGTACTTTTTGCAGGAGTGGGATTTTTCTGTGGTACGGTTTGTGCTATGTCAACTGAAATCGGCAAACCTTTTGCTGGAGTGCAGGTACTGTGTGGTGTGGCTACTGGTGTGGCCAGTGAAGTATGGGCACAGTCTGCTGGAGTTGGTTCTACGTTTTGTGTCACTAGTTGTACAACCAATATAAGTGGGGTGCTGTCTGATTTCTCCAGCACTACTACGTTTTTCATGGACTTTGCTGGTGCTCCTTCAGGTTCGGCAATCACCCTCTTGCTTTTTGATGTCTGATGCACAAGAACAGCATTTGAGTGAAAAAATATGTTATGATGACAGATGGAATATGTATTGATAATGGATGGGCATGGCATCTCGACAAATATGATGAGTAAACTAAGAAGATGGCGGTGCAACAAAGTAGAAGAAATGCAAGACAACATATGCAAGATACACGCAATCAATAAAACCTTGCCAAATTAGAACAGGCACCTTGATGGGTGAACAGGACAGGCCATCTGCCTTTGACTCCTCGAGGTTAGAATAGTCATTAGGATCATATTCTGAACAAGAATCAACAGGTGGGGAGCGTATGAGTTTCATTGCATCCAGAATGGCACTCAATGCCCTGGTGCCAATTTTGTAAGTCATTGCGGTGTATAGCTTCAAGAGTGGACTACTACTAGTGCGACACAAAGTAGCTACACAGATCATAGTGTAGATATAACGGGAAAACTATAAGCATCGGAGTAAAATCAGCAAAGTGGAACTTGCTGGAATATATGTGCTAGTATTGCCGGTACAGCTAGAAAGGCTTCAGATACCAGCTCTCTTCAACTAAAGGTGCGGTACTGTTAATATCAGTGTAACTCTCAATGGCGACACAGCTCCCCGCATTTCCTTGCTATTCTTATAGGATTCAAGTGGGCAGGCCACTACAAATCCTATTGCCATGTTTACAAAATCCTACGAATCAAAGAGGCCCAAAGAGTTCAAAGTGTTCATACCAACCGACCATATAGACCTCTACATTACAAATGTCCTAGCTCATCTTCACTACAAGGAATATACTATACTACTATCATACTCCCTCTGTTCCAAAATATAAGTCTTGGTAGAGATTTCCACTATGGATCACATACAGATGTATCTAGATACATTTTAGAGTGTAGATTCACTCATTTTGCTCCATATGTAGTCCATGGTGGAATCTATACGAAGACTTGTATTTAGGAAAGAGTGAGAACTTATTAAAGAAGAACGGAAGAGGAACATGCTAAAGAAGAGCAAGCAGATTTTGGATAATAAAATGTTCGTTGCGTAGTGCCCACACATGATGAACCAGAGCGCACTAAGAAAGCAACTCCGTGCTGTCTCTCTATATGTGGTGCACGTGCTTTTTTGAAAGTAAAGTAGGAACATTAGCTGACCAATTAAATGTTATCTGTTTTAGTAATATCAACATCATATCATATTCGTGCTTGAGCAAAAAGTTTGGAATTAAGAGTGGCACGTTGTTTAGCTTGATGGATTCAGGGGTAGTACTAAGGAGGTACGATGATGGTACTGAATATAAAGGCATGTCTGCATGCAAGTCGCGTGACTTTTGTCATTTGGATCAGTCGACCATTTCAGGCGGTTGGATGAAGATACTACGTCTCCTATCCCTTCTTCTTCATCGTCTCCGATTCTTCCCATACAAAACACCGCACGGGCAGCCGGCCGGACCATCGGCCCCCACCGCCTGTGTTCCTCCGCCACCCCCACCCCCACCCCCGCCCCCACCCGCATCAAGTTTTCTTCATTCAGGGAGGCCCCACCATCGCCCCCCACAACCAAAGTCCCCACCCGAGCCCCTTCATTCGCACTAGCGAACTTCGGCGAGCTCTGAAAAATCGACTGACCCAATTTTGAAATTTAGTCTACTGTGATTTAACTAGTGTGGAATATAAAAGGCGAAAACCATAAGCATTGGGAGTATAGTGTTGAGCGTGCCATGGCGGATCTGAAGGTGTAAACCGGACAAAGGCAACTTTGAAACCAATGTTTGCTTTTAACTAGCAAGTAAGTGATGGACAAGAAATTAGAGTAAAGCTGTGGCGATCTATTTTCTTGCTGCGATAAATAAGTTGAGCAGATACGAAAGAGTACCGCCTCTGGTGCGGCACTGGTGCCCACGATCAAGAGGAAGACGCTGCCATCCTCCTCCGAAACTAGCAGGCGGCGCTGATCCTCCAACGACTCCGGCATGGTGAACGGGTAGCACGTCTCGTACCTGATGTTCTTCGCCAACAGCTAGTAGTGATCTGCGAATTATAAAGACTTCAGGCTAATTTCGTTCTTCAACTGCGGTCTCGCCTATCTGACAGGTCACTGCGACAAGTGGATAAATCTGCACGTCCATCGCAGGATCATACATCTTCCATGGTTCTCTGATGCCATTGAACACAAGGGCTTCATTTACACTGTCGACTCCTTCTATGGCTGGACGTATTGCTGGCCTACTCCAGTCATCGCTAAAAACGGCTGTTACATCAGTATGTTACTTTCCAATGATATCATGATGGCTTGTTTATATTACTATCAACATTTACTGAAAAAATATTAATGCTCATAAAATGCTGTTCTTAAGATTGACTACATCAAGAGCCCTTTTTTATTTGACTCCAACTTTAGGGTTATTTCACTCCAACTTGATATGATGTTGTAGGCCACCTGGTGTCCCTACCCTTCCTAATCCCAGAACCTTTCAAAGAAAAGCAACATGGCAGTTGTAGGTGGTTCCTGGCTCGATCAGACGATGACGAATGATTGATGATCATTTGCACGTACCGGACGTGCTGTTTCGCGGAATATAATCACAGTCACTGCAAGGTCTTTGAGCAGGATCCCAGCTTCTCTGGGCCTTCAGGAATTTTTGACTGGAGGTTGGTTAGTAGCCTTGGTACACACTCTCTCTTTGTCAGACTGAATTATCCGATTAACCAGGAGATAACCGATGGCAAGGATCATGATGGCAGCACGGTTTCATTCATCAGGCAAAACTATGTGTACACAGCGTACCATGCGTCTCTACATGCACCATACCCTGATATGTGGTGCCACACTCTGCAGCCCAAAGTAGGAGAGAGGGTCGCAAGTATCAGACTTCGACCTGCAGGCTGGAGTTTCCCCCGTCGGGCACCCATGCCGTCAGCCAATCTCCACAGCTTAATAAATAGTAACGTCTAACTGGGCCAGTTAGTTAGAGGCGTACACTTGTTTAGTAGGAGCTTTATTTAGTTTGATGCATACACTTGTTCTTTTTTGGTAGCCCTTTTGTAATGATGACTGATGTTTGGTTTGGAAGAGAGAGCTGCGTCTTCACTCTTCTGGCCTGCTTACTGCTTCTGTTGCAACCCCAGCCCTGGTTGTTGCTGCTGCTATATGCAATGTATAATCAATAGTATATTTCGTCTTGGTTGAATAAATGTGTTGTTAGAACGACAAACACAATGTTTTGGAAGTCGTTGCACGGTTCATCCTTTAGTGCCCCCGTACCGTACGTAGCGCATACTATATTTCGTACATAACACATTTTCCACTTGTTGATAACATGCAGCCCACCGATGAAGGCCCAATAGAGAAGCCCATAATTAACTGGAAGGGAGGCTCTCACATGAATCCGACTCAGGTACATGCTCATGGTCCCCTAAACATAAATAAGTAATTCGGAGGAGCAGGCTATAAACTGGGTTGAGCGGTCTCTGTGGCACGTCTAACAACATGACCAACCCGACAGTTTTTTCTTTGGGAAAATAGGTAGCCCATTATTTCTTTTTGAAGAATACCCAAGCTAGGCCTATTTGTTTTATCCGACTTACTGGGCTACAAATCTTTCAAGATGAGGAGGGATGCATTCCGGCCAGGCCAAAGAGTATGGTCAGTGTCTGTTAAAATTAATATCAAAAGGGGTTGAAAATTCTAAAAACAATTTATAGCAAATGGGATATTAGTTTCTGTTTTATATTTTTGTTCTTCACTATTATCTTATACGCATGTCATTGGATTTAAGATGACATAGTACTAATTTATTTTTGAATTTGTTTTAGTATAGCTACTAATTTTTGGAATAAGATTATTTTGTTCCCCAACAAAAATTTGCGAATTTTCAAAATTTCCCACATATTTAGTTCATTTTCTTAACCCTGGTACTGACCAGAAAATGGGCAGCAATTCTTAAAATGGAAAACGGGCTGCAATAAATTCCATATGAATTAGAAAATCAGTAAAAGTTATAAAAATAATAGAAAATGGGCTGTACACGCCACAGATTTCGAGGCTGACTTGTTTACGCAAGGCTTTGTCAGTCAACACATGATTCTAGCAGCAGTGACTGTTGGATGTCCATCCAACGGCCGACGTGCTTCTTCAATCTCTGATCTTCCTGCTGCGGCCGCCTAAACTAGCGCCGGCGGGACTGCCTGCTCCCTCCTCTTGCGGCTCGCTGTGATGCCGCGCCGGCTTCCCCAGCTCACCCTACTCCCTCCGCTGGCCTGGCCGCACGCAATCAACTGCCTCCTTATTATGCAAAAAAAAAATTGATTCCTCCCACTGACATCTGGGGCACACCGGTTGGGACGCTGACATGTGGGCCTACTAATTTTACGCGTACGCAGGGCTTGTCAACTTAGTCAACAAACGATTCTAGCAGCAGTAACCGTTGGATTTGAATCGAACGGTCCTGCTGCTTCTTCAATCGCTGCTCTTCTTGCACCAGCAACCCAAACCAGCGCCGGCGAGACCGCTTGCTCCTGCCTCTAGTGGTCGGCTGTGCTGCCGTTGAGGCCTCATCGCCCCCTACTCCTCCCACCGCTAGCCAGGCCCTGCGGCGACGGCAACCTCACACCGCAACCGAACCAGTGAACCCTCATACTCCTCTCCTCATGGGCATCCACTACCGTGTCTTCCTTGGCTCCGCGTCCCCTTCGCAGGCCTCGTCGTCGTCCACCGCCTTGGTGCTCTCGGCGCAGCGTAGTCAATGTGGTCAACGACCGACTTCCATCGGAAGAGTACTGTACGTGGAGAGGCTTACGGCTGGGTCCATGGCCATAGCCCAGTTTTTTTGTCATTTGCCAAGTAAGTCGCTTTGTCAGGCTTGTTGGGCTGCAACTCTTTCAAGACGAGCAGAGCTTTCATTCGGCTGGCTGAGAAAATGGCTTATCAGTAATGAAAAATGGGTTGTACATTTTTAAAACGCTTCAAACCGACAATTAGTTTCAAATTTCTTTTTTTCATTTCGAGATTTTAAATTGCATTGATTTTTATGCATGGACAATTTGTTGGATTTTATATTGATATATATTTATTTTTAAAATTAGTTTGAACGTGACTCGAAATTTTGGGATTAAAAACAGTTCGGACCGCACCGAAATATGCAAAATTACATATAATTTATTAACCGTTGCCACAATATGGGCTGTAATGCTAACAAAAATAATATGGGCTCCAAAAAAACCTTAAGAATGAGCAAATGGGCTGTAAATTATTAGAAATAATGGCAGATGGGCTGTATGATGTTTTCCATAGATTTGAGGCTTCCCTAAAAAAAGGTTGACGCACAAGCAGTGACTGTTGGATGTCCATCCCACGGCCGTCGTGCTTCTTCAATCTCTGCTCTTCCTGCTCCAGCCGCTCAAACAAGCACCGGCGAGACTTCCTGCTCTCTCCTCCTCGCGGCCGGCTGTGCTGCCGCGCAGGCCTCACCGCCCCACCGTACTCCCATCGCTGGTCTAGCCATCCCTCTACTCACCCACACCTGCTGTTATTCTCCGGCAATGGCAGACAAACCAGTAAACCCTCGTATAGTTGTACTCCCCTCCGCATGGGAAACAACTGCCGACTCTTCCCTGGCTCCGTGTCATTCCCTTCCTAGGCCTCGCCGTCGTCCACCGCCCTGGTGCTCTCGACGCGGCCTGGTCAACGTGGTCAATGACCGACATGCATCTGAAGTGGACTGTATGTGGAGAGGCTGACAGTTGGGTCCACGGCCGCACGCAAGGAAATGCCTCCTTATTACGCGCAAAATAATGATTCCTCCACGTGACATCTGGGACCCATCAAAAGGGGCTCTATATTTCGCGAAAAAATGTTACCGCTGCTGACAGCTCGGACCCACCAGCTATATCTTCGCACGCTAGGAAGTGCCTCCTTATTATGCACAAAACAATGAATACCCCCTGCTAGCTGGGACCCAATATAGTGGGAGGCTGACTTGTGGGCCTACTAAGTTGATGGGGGACGGAGGGCTTTGTCAACTTAGTAAATATGCATGATTGTAGCTCCAGTGACCGTACGATGTCCATGCAACGGCCGTAGTGCTTCTTCAACCTCTGGTGTTCTTGCTCCAGTCGCCCAAACCAGCGCCGGTTGTGCCTCGTGCTCCTGCCTCCCATGGCCGTCTATGATGCCGTAGAGGCCTCATCGCCCCCAACTACTCAGACCGCTGGCCAGGCCAGCCCTCT
Organism: Secale cereale; assembly: GCA_902687465.1. Lineage (NCBI taxonomy): Eukaryota > Viridiplantae > Streptophyta > Magnoliopsida > Poales > Poaceae > Secale > Secale cereale. The sequence goes on from LR738712.1 coordinate 206,511,959, forward strand.
ACTCACCCACACCCCCTGTTATTCTGCGACGACGACAGCCTCACACCGCAGCCGAACCAGTGAACCCTCGTACTCGTCTCCGCGAGGGCATCCACTGCCACGTCTTCCCTGGCTCCGCGTCATCCCCTTCCTAGGCCTCAGTGTCGACCACCGCCTTGGTGCTCTCGGCGCGGCGTGGTCAATGTGGTCAACAAGCGTCTTCCATCGGAAGAGTACTGTACGTGGAAAGGCTGACAACTAGGTCCACGGCCACAGCAAGGAAGTGCCTCCTTATTACGTGCAAAATAATTATTCCTCCACCTGACAGCGGGGACCTACCGGATGGGCCACCGTATTTTGCGAAAAAAGTTCCCGCCTGAGTGCTGGGACCCACCAGCTGCATCTTCGCATGCAAGGAAGTGCGTCCGGGCAAAAAGATAAAGATTCGCCCCCCTAACTGCTGGGACCGACCAGCTACTTCTTTGCAGGCAAGGAAGTTCCTAATAGTCGGGACACACCTAGTCGAAGCGTACATAGCGTTGTCATTCTAGTCGCGAACGTGTACGTACATACTGGTCGATGTAGAGGCGCGCACGTGTCATAGTAGAGGCGCACACGAAGCATGTACATGTACGTACAGCGACCAGTGTGCAAGAAAGAAAATACGTCCACATACGTACATATGGGCAGGGTCTCGAATCCCTAGCCGCGCATACGTGTGGCCAGGGCTCGTGCACATTGCTGGGTCGAAACGGAGAAACATCATCATCGTCGTGTTCATGGGGAGCCAATCAGCCGGGTCGGAATGGAATGCGTCGTCGTGTTCATCAGGAGGGCTTGGACAGAACAGCCGATGGAAACGAGGCCTGGCGTACTGCAGAACGGAGGAAACAGCTTTGTGTTTGACCGGGCACGGTCGAAACAATATACTGTTCATTAGGAGGGGTCTGGCGTACCGCAAAATGGAGGAAATGTACCTCCTACGGTCGAAATGGGGGTCCTATTGATCGGGAGGGGTGTGGCACACCACAAAACGGAGAAAAAAGAATTGTGTTGGAGCGCTACGGTCGAAACGGTGGTCCTGTTCATGAGGAGGGTTGTAGCGTACCGCAAAACGGGACTCCATGGGATACTGTTCATCTCCACCGTCGACCCCCTCCAGCCTCCATGGGCTACTGTTCATCCACCATCGACCTCCTCTAGCCTCCACTTGCAAGTATTCATCCACGGCTCCTGTTCATACAGCCTCCACCGCGCGCTACTCGACCGGCTACAGTTCAATCAGCCCTCTCCACGGGCTCCTATTCAACCACCCCTCCACGGGCTCTTGTTCATTGAGCCCTCCACCGTCTACTGTTCATCCTTCCCTCCACGGGGAGGTCCTGTTCATCCATCCCTCCACGGGGTCCTGTTCATCCAGCTCCAACCGGCTCGATCGATCGGGGTCCTGTTCATCCATAGGAAACACCACGGGGTCCTGTTCATCCACCCCCACCGGGAACTGTTCATCAAACCCCCTAGCAACGCTCACTATTCATCCAAAGGTAGCATCGATCGGCTTCAGTTAGCAGCAGTAGCGAAGGAATCGCTCGATCGGGTTCAGTTAACAGCCATCAATCGATCGCTCAGGTTCAGTAATGCGTAGCCTGTAGTGCAATCGCTCGGGTTCAGTTAGAGCCCAACGCCTCACTCAGGTTCAGTTAGAGCCCAACACCTCGTACCCACGCGTGTGCGTGTACGAGAGAAACGCGCACCACTCGGCCCTGACCACCCACCGTAACCGGGAACACGCCGATATTTTCCTCGCCCTCGCTTCTACCACGGTTTTTCGGTGATGGACGGCCGAAAGAATGTCATGCAGCCACGTCTCCGGCCCGCCAGGACGAAAAACCCATTTTCTGTCATGATTTTTGGTCATAGAAGTAGGACCCCACCACATCTTTGATGATACCGGGTTTTGTCACAATTATCGTCATAGAAGTGTCATAAGTATTACAAAACATTTTTTGTTCGGCCCAAAATGTCACGGATGTGTGTTTTTTTTGTAGTGATTAAGCTAGTGTTGGAAACTTTTAAGCATGGCCTCTGTGTTCTGTTCATGAGGTATATGTTTTGGTGATAGAAGTGACTTCCTCTTATTCATGAGCATCCGATGGAAGTTCCCGCCGTGAATTCGAGAAAGCTTGTTTTTGGTTCTTCTGGAATCATCCCAAGTCAGCCATGCACATGCGAAGTATTCTATGGTTTGATAGACTGATCATCTTCATTCCATATGTATTCCCTAGCACACCAAGCAACTGATTGATTTGTTCAAGGAGGAGAAGATCCTTCTTAACAGCTAACCCGGGCTTATAAAAGGACTTCGATATGGGCAATGATGGTTCCCTACCAGAACTCAATAGTGTTTTGTGTTTAAGACTACCATGTGGTCATGCTTGTAAAGGACTGTGTGTTCACATGTGTGTAGCAGAACCAGCTCATGTTTTGGAGATTGCTATTATAGTTCATTTCCCGAGAAACTCGCAACATCATCTTGTCGATTTGTGTTGCAAACTTCCTTTTCCAGTCATGCTATCTGAAATATCCCGTTACCAACCAGACCTGAATCTCAGGCAGATATGATGGTTGGAACATTCCTAACATTTGCATTTTGTTCCCAGCTCACACCGCCATTGTGCCAAATTCCCATGGGCTGCCCTTCTTAGTAATTACTGTTCAGGGTCATCTTCAAAAGTGGTGCTACCCTAGGCCCTATCCTTTCCTGATGATAAGAAAAAATCACCCCTTGCTTCGTCTTCAACAAGGTAGTCCACATCATCCATTCTAGTGTGAGTATGCCATTCTCGCGAACTCCTTCAAAGTATCGTTTGTGAATTGCCTTAGTCTGCTATAGAGAGTTTCAATGATCTCTGTATCAAAAGTAATTCTTTTTGCCACTTAAGGGAATACTTGTATGAGTCACCTCCTCTAAGATGCCTAGTTATGGAATCCCGACAATTAACTCCTCGCTACTTTGAAATACATAAACCATCTTCTTAAGCATGGAGTTGTTCCCTACCAAATTGAAGCTTCGTCACCTGTTTTTTTTCCATTGCTCCTCATATGTGTTTTGTCATTCAGTTCAAGAGATGTTTCTATGTTTCATTTCATGAGTTGATCGTCAATTGCTCGATCTTCGAGAAGATTGATTCCTATAGAGTTTCTTTCTGTTATCATGATGTTGTATGAAGTTCCCAAAAGAAAATACATCAAGACCAAGTTGATGCAATGACCAACATATTCGAGAAGGGCAATTGGATCGAGAAGATCGTGTTAGCTTGCGTCTCTCCGACTTCTTACCTCACGTCTCGAATCTCGGGACGAGATTCTTGTTTAGTGAGGGTGAGTTGTCACAGCCCTAGAATTCCTTGTAAGTAATTGCATGAAAGCATTCATGTCATCATGTTTAAATTTAATAAATTTGAAATGGGGATTGATAAACCCTAGCAGCAAAAGAAATTCAACTAGGGTCAAAATTAAATCTTTTCAATAAACTCAAAATGGCCTTTAGAAAAGTTCATCGATTTGGAAGGGTTGAAAACTTCTGCCAAAAATGATGCACACAATTCTAGGACATTTCTGGATTTTTGAATTAAACCTTAATGTTTATCAAGGTTGGAAAAAGCGATAGGCGTAAGCGAGGCAGTGGGCCTTCTCCTAGTGCCTAGGCAGTGCCTAAGCGCCCTAGGCGTGGCCTAGGTGGTAATATAGGATTTACTCGTAGTATATTTGTGATTATTATATGGGTGTTGATATTATTTGGAGTATATAAATAAGTTAGTTATCGACTACTGCCATTGCAATATAGGCTGTTTGGCATATCAGTGCAGTATGTGGCCTGATTTCTTACTTGGGTAGAAAATTCCTTGCTTGCCCTGCCTGGACCTCCATTTATGCCCTAGGCGAGTCGTTTGGCCATTGCCTAGTGCCTAGGCGTGCCTAAGCGCCTCCTAGGCACTGCCTTTTCCAACAGAGATGTATATAATTGGAGCTATTAATCCCTATAAAATATTTAGTGGCTCCAATAATTTCAAAACTTGGTGAGGGCCACTGGAATAATTCAGAGAGTGCCCACAAAAAGTTTCAGAGATTATAAAAATGGTTTGGTCTTTTAACTAAATAAAAAAACAACACAAATAGAATAACAAAAACAGAAAAGAGGGAAACCTTACTTGGCGCTCACCTGCAGCCCAGCAAGCCGACCCAGTCCATTGGCCCCTGCCAGTCATCCCTTCCTCACGCCAGGAGGACAAGGGAACGCGCCCGACGCGCGCGGCCACGTGCCCGGCCACCTCCAGGCAGCCTGCCTGTGCCTCGACGGTCTGGACGTCGGCACACACCACCTGCCTCTCTCTCTCTCTCACTCGCTCTCAACCCCTTCCCTGGATCTCTCTCTCTCTCTCTCGCGCGTGCCCGAGCACTACCGTCGCCGCCGCTTGCCGCCCGTGCAGCCACAACCACCTCCCCAACTCTCAGCCGCGACATAAAGGTCCGATGCGACGCCTACTTCATCTCCCTCAAGCCACGCGTCGCGGGCGGGCCTGCAACACCGTCACCACCGTCATCTTCAACCTCGGGCGCCGCCGATCGCCCTCACTGATTCGTCGTCCTCAGCACACCCCGGCTACCCCAAGCGTTGCTTAGGGATCTACGTGAGCCCCGCCCTCATTCCCCTCTCTTCTCACTGCCGAACGCATCCCCTAGCCATGCTCTTCCCCGTAGCCAAAAGCTTCTGCCGCCGGCCCTGTGACTGCCATCGCCGTAGCCACTTAGGCTCAAACGTGAGCGTGTTTCCATGCTCAGTACAGCTCCAGGAGCACGTAGAAGCCATCCGTTTCTCCTACCGTGCACCATATCGACATTTGCATCATCATCTGAATTCCTGCCGCCATCACCACAGACCACCGCAGCTGCCCCTGCTTGCTCCATCAGATGCGCGCGGGCTTTAGCTCACCGTAGAGACCAACCGCGGCTCAAACCGCGGCCTGTAGGCGAAACCCGAGACGCTCCAGTGTGCCTCCGCCGCGTATTTGGTCGCCGTCGGCGTAACTCTGGTGATGTTGACATGGCAAAGTCATTAACCGCTAATGGCCCAGTTAATTAACATCTAGTGACACTGAGAGCTGGGCCCCGTTGCCTAATTAAACACAATTTAGTGTCTGCTTAGTTTTAACTAACCATAGTGCCCCACGCGTCAGCTTTTCACCTTGCTGACCTGGCCCTTGACCGACCCCACCTGTTAGTGACCCAAGCCAGCACTGTGACATTGACCAATGGGTCCCACATGTCAGGTTTGACTTGACCGAGCCAGTTGACCTGCCGACATCATCCTTGCGCAATGCTGACGCAGTAATTATTTTCTGGAATTGTCACATCCCTAGCTTCACCCTGCACTAGGCTACCACTTGTCGGTTGCATCACGTTTAAATTTCAATTAAAGTAGAAACATGGATTGATCAAACCCTAGCACCAAAAAGAACTCAACTAGGGTTTACTAAAATATTTTTCAATGTACCCAAAATGCCCTTCTAAAATGTTCATCATCTTTGCCTTGGTCTTAAACCTCTGAAAAAATGGTGCACAATTTTCTAGGACATCCTAAGGTCTTTGGGTTAAATCATATGTTATTTGCATTTGGGCATTTAAATGCTATAAAATATTTTAAATGCCAAATTAATCATAAACCAAAATGTTACCTGTTGGTTATATTATATACAGTGGGCATGAGTAGTTTCATGATTTATGAAAGTGCTTTAGCATTTTTAATAAAGCCAAAATAAATGTCAAAAAATAGAAAACAGCAACATAATTAGAAAAGGTAGAAGACTTACCTGGCTTACCTGGTGGCCCAACACTGTTGCCAGCCAGCCCAACAAGCAGGCCCATCCCACCACCGCCTGCTCCCTATCGTCTTCCTCGTTGCCAGGAGGATGAGCGCGCGTACCCGATGCGCGGTCGCCGCACGCCGGCCACCTCCACCCTGCCTGCATGCACCCCCGATGCCCTGGACGTCTCTGGCATTGCCACGCACCTCTCTGGCTCTTTCCCTCACTCCCTCGTCCCTCTCCTCTCCCTTGGTGCTCCCTCTCTCGCACACCCGAGCACCATCGTTGCCGCCACTCACCGTTGGCGCGGCCACCGGCCATCCCACGCCCTACCGCTGAGCACAGAAGAACCGCCACAACTTCCTCATCCTCTCCACCGAGTCACGTGGTGCCAAGAGCTCCTCCTTATCCGCAATGCCGTCGTCTTCCTCCTCGGTCGTCCGAGATCACCGCCGTTGATTCTCCGTCGTCAGCGCCTCCCCGAGCCCGTCGTTCTACTCTACGTGTCCGCCATGAGTCCCTGCGTCGCACTCCCCTCTTCCCTGCTTCGTTTGCATGCCGTAGCTGCAGCACCTCTTGTGCCCGACTGCGCCGCCGCCTGAGCTCACCGGCGATGACGCTCCGGTGAGCATTTGTTCCCGGGCATGCGTCCAACGTGTTCGCCAAACGCGTAGTTGTCGTACGTGCCAACCCTGCGTCGCCTAGGCCGCTGCAGCCGCATTCCCGCGCATGCCCGAACTCCGGCTGCCGCCTGGCTCGACGCCAGCGAGGATTCCGGCCACCCCAGCTGTTGCCGCCCGGTGCGTTGGATGCGGAAGAGCCTGCGCGTCCTATAGATGCCCTCCGCCGTTTGTATGGTCACCGGAACGGTGATTCCGAGCCGCGCCGCCGTCCTGGCTCTCGCCGGCGGCGAGTCGCCGGTGGGTTTGACCCCCTTTGACCACGGCTGGACCCCCTGTGTCAATGACATGTGGGGCCGGCGTCTGACTAAATTAGTTTAGGTTTTGAGTTAAGTGCTAATTGTTGTCATTAGTTTAATTAGACACTGACATGTGGGCCCCATGCATATTTAGTTTAATTTAATTTTCTGTTTAGTTTAGTTCTTAAACTAGTGGGACCCACACGTCAGCATTGACTTTGCTGACGTGGCTGTTGACTGGTCCCACCTGTCTGTGACTCGGGCCTGCACTGAGAGACTGACCAGTGGGGCCCACTGGTCAGGTCAGAAATGATTTATTTATTTTTATAAAATGCTTTAACTTCTAAAAATCATATAAAATCAATCGTAGCTCAGATGAAAAGGATTTATATAAGAAAATGATCAGAAAAATATAAAGAATCTGTTTATGGCATTATCATCCATGTTTGAGCAACTTATGACTGCTGATCATGTAAAATCAATTAAATGTAATTTGAATATTAACATATGGAATTTGAATTTGAACCCTTGGTTCAAATCAACTTCATTTAAATCATTGCTAGTTGCATTAGCCCAAATCACAGCATATTGCCATATCATGATCGTGCATCATATTGTTGCATCACATTGATTGTGTTCTCTCTCATTTGATGGTGTTTGTCCTCTCTCAATAGACGATGTTCCGACGATATGATTTCGATGACACCGATGAAGAGCTATGCTATCTTCAGAAGTGCCAGGCAAGCAAAACCCCATTGAGAATTCTGATACAATCCAACTCTCTCGCTCTTGCTCCCTTTTACTGCATTAGGACAACAACGCTTCAACTGTTACCTATTGCGGTAGCTGAACCCCTTTCCTCTGCATGACCTGTCATTGCCATAGTAAATAGTTGAAACCCACTAGCATGAGTAGGAGTTGTTTGAGCCATGATGTATGTCACACCCTGCATTTTGTAACATCTCATTTGCATCAATAAAGCATGAAAATTTGGACCAGCAATTTTTTTGGCATCATTAGGCTTTTATTTGGAATTAAGTTTTTCTTCCTGTGTTTTTCAAGTGCTCATTAAAGTCAACTACTCCCTCATGTAGAATTCATTTCCTTACCCAAAACCTCTTCCCTCTGATCATACCAAGTGTTTATAGCAATATAGTATTTTCTTATAAAATTAATTTGGCCAAAACGTATTTTCAAAATTTAGTATTCCAAAAACCCCTGAATTGAGGTTTGCACTGCAAGTGCTTGATTTAGGGTGAGAAAATTATTTCAAAAAGTATATTTGAAACCTAGTGGATATAGGACTCCCATAAACCACAAAAGTATAATTTTAAAAGTGATTTTCCTATTTTATTTAAAAGCTTTCTCTTAAGGCCAGAAATGGTCTTTAATAGGGAAAAATTATTTAATTATTTCAAAAATATTTGCCAAAATTCAGGGAGACCTATAGGACATATATTGTCCATATATAAGAGTTTCAACACTTGGTCATGTTCAAAATATTGGGCTAATCCCTCAGAAACCCTTTCTGGATATTTCAAGCTTTTGAAATATTTACAAAGGAAATATTCTCTAAAAATTCCAGGGAAATTTTATCATGTCATATATGACATATTTGTTGATCTTGCCAAGCCCCATGCCTTGGTAAGCAAGAAAACATCATCAAAACCCTTCAAAACCATTCGGTCCACATCTGAAGTTTGAGCAACTTTACATTGCCAAACTTGTCCAAATGCTCTCAAACTTGGTGTACATGCTAGAATCGTCTAATAAGGCATCTAGACCAAATGGCACAAGCTTTGGAGTAGGGTAACTTGACCAACTTTTTACCTGGGGCTTCAAACTTTGTGGGCATGATCATAACCCCAAATGATGACACTACACCAAGTGGTGCATCAAGGGGAGATGGTTAGCTTAACTCAAACATGGTGAAACCATTTCTGTTGATTTCTAGGGTTCACCAAAGCTACATTGGCCAGTTACTTCAAACAAGCCCAAACTTGGGGAAACACCCTATTTCTAGATGACATTCAATCCTGTTAAGTGCCATGTCAATTAAAAGTCATTTGACTACTCTAAACATCATCAAACACCTTTTGCCATTTTACCAAAACCATTGTTTTGGCCCCTTTTACTATTTGCTTTTGCTTCAACTTTTTACCACAGCCTTACCTAGTCACCTTCTACCTCCAGTAACTTCCCCATGACCAGAGTTCAATAATTGAAGGGTGAAAACCCCATTTTACCTTGCTGGACAGCCCAGTTCTTACCTCCTCTCAGCTCCCCTCCTCTTCCATTGGATGGCCAAGGCATCCAAGGCCTCAGCCCGTTTGTTTACTCCATGATTGACCCCCCAGACACGGCGGACGCGCTCAGCTAGCCAACGGCATGCCGTGGCATGCACAAGGCACGCTCTAGAGCATGCTATAGTGCGCGCCCGTACTATAGCCTCGTCCAATCAGTCGCCCCCGACCACCTCGTGCTCCCCCCTCGCGCCATTCGATGCGCCTCGGCGTCCGCAACGCCCCCCGGCGCTGTCCCCGTCCTCCTTCTCCCTCCAGTGGACGCCCTCGCACGCGCGCCGGCCGCCCGCGAGCTCCAGTCTTCGTCCTCACACGCGCGTAGCACGAGACGCTTCCTCCGCTCCCTCTCTTCCTCTCCTCTGCCCTGGACCTCGTCCAGCAACCCCGCAGACACTTCCCCGGCGCCTTCCGTGCCCTGTGGCAACGAGCAGAGGCTCGCCGGCGCACAGGTCCACGGCACCTCGCCGTCCGCCTATAAATAGACCCCCGGAGCCCCTCCTCTCCTCAGCGGTCGCACTCTCCCTCTCTCAATCTTCCCCCAGAGCCACTCTCCGCACTCCAGACAAGCCCGAGCTCGAGATCGAGCTCGAGCTCCACCGCGGCGGCTCCCCGTCGCTTGCTCGGTACAGGCCGCCCTAACCTCTTCTCTCACTCGATCTAGTACCACGGCACCACATTGACGCATTTCCCCCTCTTTCCCCTCTCTACAGCTGCCGGAATCTACCGGAGCATCACTCGCCCGAAACTCCTCCGCCACGTGTCCTCGCTGCCGGCGAACCAGGCCCCTCCAGCAACCCGCACCACCTCCACCAGATCGGCGACATCTTGCTGAGTCCATCCCTGCCCATAGCTCGCCCCGCCGTGCCCAGAAACGTCGCCGGTGAGCTCGCCGGCTCTCTGCCGGAGGGTTAGGGATGGCAGGCGGGCCCCGCCTGTCAGCCTCCCCTCGCCCTCGCCCCTCTCTCCACTCACTCACGCCAGGCCCCACCCGTCAGGATTAAAAACCCTGGCGCACGCGCTGGCGCCCGTGCGGTGGGCTGCTCGCCCTGGGCCTGCTGCACTGTGGCCGTTCTGGCCCAGTGGCACACGGCCCCTTTTTCATTTTTCTTTTCTGTGGGTTTTCAAATAATTCCACAGAATTAAATATTTGTCCAAATGAATTAATTCCAGTTCCTAAAAACTTATAAAAATCCAACCTATTTAATGATGTCACTTTCACTCATGTCCATGGACCTTTTCTGTTCTGTTCAAATTTAAATTCATATTTGGACATTAAATCTTCTGTTGAAATATTCATGTACCCCATTCTGCCACTCCAAAACTCTAACTAAGAATTTTGGCCATCTTAGTTTTCCCTCTAGTATTTGATAAAAATAAGTTGACATTTTTCTGAGCACTTTGGTTTTTCTGTTTTTATTGTGGTCTTATTTTCCCGTTGTTTATTGCGACGATTAGATACCGTATTTGACGAGGTTGCTGAAGAAGAAGGAGGGGAAGGATTTGAAGACTTTGAAGATCAAGCCAATCCAGGCAAGCAGCCCTTTGACCATAATACCCTTGTGTTCTTCGAAACCCATTTATTTCCGTATGCATGATGATAAGAGTGACGGTGGTGACCTAGTTAAGGACCACCACATGATGCATGCTTTATTCATGATCTTGCTAAATGCTCAGATGCAACGCAAATGATTAATAGTAACGCTTAGTGATGCATGTGTGCCATGAAACCTTCGTGGTTGCATTATTTTCAAAAAAAACCCATCGGGTGCCCCTAATGCCCGAGGGTGATGTTGAGTTAGGTCATCACTTGAGGAAGAAGTGATGTGCCAATAAAGATCTTGTGCATGGGTGAAATGATGGATTAGATTGATGTGTGCCTACCGTCCCAACCAAACATGTGCAACCACTCTACCCCTTATGGGACAGGGCATTATTGATTACTTAGGCCGATACTAGCATGGTGCCCACATTACTAGTGACGAGAAGACTTGAGGTCTTTCCCGGGACGGGATCGTGCTTGGATAGGCGACAATGACTGTTTTCACAGGGCACCGGACACACTGTTGGTCCCTTCGTGTACGCGTGACATTGAATATAGGGCAAGTCCCATGATCAATTGTTTGTACTCGAGGGTCGTGCACCAATGAGTGGACTCTATGTTAGTGTCGTCTAGGGAAAGGTAATGACCGGGTGCTTACCCCGGGTACTTGAGGTACCGCGGGTCGTGGATGACACAGAAGTTCCCCGGATCTAGTGGGTAAAGTGCTTAACCTCTGCAGAGTGTAAAACTATTCAAATAGCCGTGTCCACGGTCATGGACAGTTTGGTGGTGCTACATAAACTATGTCCAGAATTTTACTATATCGGTGAAAGTATGTGTGTGTGATGAGTCAAAGTGGTGACTTGACTCGTTGAGTTGAGTCCTATTCATGTTGATATCGGTAACCTGTCCTCGATGTTACGTGAATTTATTGATGCATATACTTGATGGTAGAATATTTATTCTAGCTTGTAGCTAGATTGCTCATTGCTATGCAATTGCATTGTTACTTTGAACCAAATCATGGGTTGCTTGCGAGTACATTCAAAGTACTCATTGGCTTGCCACTGGTTATTTAATTGGCCAGGCATGGAAGAGCAGGAATATGAAGAAGAATTCTATGGAGACGAACATGCGAACTAGGACGCTATCCCAGTCAGAATGCCTGTAGGGTTAAGGCAGATGGCATGGGTTCTACCTATCTTCGAAGACTTCCGCTATTCGAGTTATTTGCTATTCAGCCCTTGAGGCTTTATCTATGTAATACTTCACCGTAATGGCCATAATTTGTGTAAGATGGTATGTATGGATGTAAGACTCTTGTTATTCAGCTTCTGTGTGTTCAGTGAGCATTGATCTCTGGGATCACTGTACATGTGCATTCGGTGATCTCGACTCTTAAGTCGGGGTCCCCACAGAGCTGGTATAAGAGCCATCCTGACTGTAGGAAGCCTTAGTTAGCATGGGCGTTAGTTAGATGAGACCCCCTTTTCGAAAACCATCTGAACCTCTCTTCTTTTCTAAACCTTACCAACCTGAGATATCATCGGCTTATTAACCTCTCCTATTCAACCTTTGTAGATGGCCGCTGTACCTGAAGAGCACCTGACCACTGGGTTTCCCTTGCTTCTCGAGGATAGCCTCCAGGAGTGCCAGTTCCACCGAGCGCCCATCCTCACCTACCTTGAGCATTGGGTTAGCAACACTGAGGTGGAGTACCATGTGGAAGTGATCGTGAAGGCAAACGATCCTCCCAAAAGTTGGTTCTTCGAGGGACCCCAGATGGCAACACTGCCTCTCGCTATCGAGGCTGCTGCACTCAAGGCACTAACCCGTCTCCGCGAGCTTCTTCCGGAGATGGCAGCGAAGATGACAACCCGCTTCTTGCCTTACCAGAAGGAAGGTGAAGATGAAAGCAGTGCACAAGCCCCTCCGCTGAAGGAAGGACTCCCACTTCGATTCCAGACCTACTTCAGTCTATGTGCCGACAGCTTGGCACAAGATTTGGCCTCGGAATCAATGAAGCTCCGAAAAGAACTTCACAAGACCAAGGCACTTCTTCGTCGAGCACAAGAGAATACATATAGGATCAAGAAGGAAGGTGCGCCTCCCGGACAGTCCGGTATCGTGTACCGAGGCGGAAGGCCCTCATGAGATGTATCTTCCAAGGATGAAGAACCACCCCGGCGACGCCGTATGACGGCAAGGGAATATCGCAAGCTTTTCCCTGTACCACAGACAAAACACCGTCGTATCCAACTCCTCCACTCCCCCACACCCTCAAGCGACAAGGGGGCCCAGACAGATGAAGACAAGGAGGAAGACCCAGAAGAGCCAGAATACGCGACCGAGCATTCCGCCGCTTAGGCAGTATTCGCAACTCGGATATGCCAGTTCGTGACCTCTATGGTAGGATAGGTCGTGTAACCCCTATGCGTAGTCGAGTCCTAGTATGGTTCATATGAAGCCATCTAGTGATTGCTTTTGTTGTGTTTGGATGTATGTCGTATTCTCCCTTCGGGAATATGTAAACGACTACATCACCCTTTCAAATTTTAATGAATGTGTTTGGCCCTTTCGGCCCTTGCATGATTTGATTAGTGTCACACCCACCCCCTTACTAGGCACCCATCTTTATTGCTCTCCCTCTTCCAAATCATGAGACCTTTTACCGCTCCAACAGGATGCCTGTTGTAACTCGTACTGGTACCTCTACCCAGCAGCCTGAAGCCGGAGCATCCGCTCAATCAGAGGCAGGCCACGACCAAACCAACGACCAAGCTCCACCACCACCACCTCCTCCGAACATGGACATGGCTCAGCTTCTCCAAGCTTTCCGAGAGGAACGCCAAGCCAACACCGCAGCCCTTTAGATGATTGCTCAAGCTGTCACCAACAACCGCCAGCCGACGGGGAATGGCAATGGACGTTCCACGTTGGCAGAGTTCAAGAAGCATGCACCGCCAACTTTCATCGAGACTGCTGAACCCCTGGATGCAGACGACTAGGTCCGCACCATTGAGGACTTGCTAGAACTAGTCGGATGCACCGAAGACCGCAAGAAGGTGGCTTATGCAGCCCACTGCCTCGGGGGGACTACTAGAGCTTGGTGGGATGGGTTCAAGGTCATGCATGCTGGGCAAGACATCACTTGGGACAACTTCAAGGCAGAATTCCGCAAGGCCCATATTCCATTCGGAATCATGGCCATCAAAAAGCGTGAGTTTCGAGCCCTGAAGCAAGGAAGTGGCACTGTCAAGGAGTACATGCAGAAGTTCAGTGTTCTGTCAAGGTATGCCCCTAAACATGTCAGCACTAATGCTGCAAAAAGGGAGCGCTTCATGGAAGGCCTCAATCAGACTCTGCAGTACTCGCTTGTCGTGTGCGACTACCCAACCTTCCCTGAGCTGGTGAACAAAGCACTCATGCTTGAAGACAAGCGGCGTGCTCTAGAAGACACTCGCAAGCGCAAGATGGTCAGCAAGGGAAGTTCCAGCAACTAGAAGCCTCGCCCGTGGCAGTCAGCCCCGGTCAAGCCAACCTACCAGCAACCAAGAGCTCCTCTATCAGCCTCAGCAGTATGCCAACCCAAGGCCAGCATTCAACCCCAATAACAGTGGTGGCAACAAGATCAATAATCCAAACCAAGTCACTTGCTTTGGATGTGGTCAGACAGGACACATCTCAAGGGTATGCCCCAACAAGAAGCCTGATGCCCCGCGCCCCAATGCGCAGAACCCAGGACAAGGCCGCGGGATGCCACCAAGGAACCCAGCTCCTCGCAACCCACCTAACCATGGGAAGGGGCGTGTGAATCACGTCAGTGCTGAAGAAGCCCAGGAAGACCCGGACGTCGTGCTGGGTACGTTCCTTGTCAACTCAGCACCTGCAACTGTCTTGTTTGATTCTGGAGCCATGCATTCATTTGTCACTCAAAGATTTGCATTAAAAATTGGCATGACCCCTACACCCCTAAATAACCCCATGGTGGTACAAACCCCCGGAGCAGAGATGAGAGCCAAGATAGGCTGTAAAGGAGTCAGTGTTATCATTAATGGTGTAGACTTCCTAGCAGACTGCATCATCCTAAGACCGCAAGGCTTGGATGTGATCTTAGGGATGGATTGGCTCAGTAAGCACCAAGGCTTATTAGACTGTGCCAATCGGACTGTCACTGTGACCAATGACCAAGGAGTCGAAGTTAAGTTTGCTCCCAACTCCTCTTCCGCTCAAGCCATTCAAGTCAACTGTCTGTCTGAAGTTGGGCTGGAACAAGTACCGGTAGTATGTGAGTATCCCGATGTCTTTCCAGATGAGCTACCGGGAATGCCCCCTGACCGTGACATTGAGTTCATCATTGAGCTCGTGCCCGGGGCAGGACCCATCTATAAGAAGCCTTATAGAATGGGGACGGAAGAATTAGCCGAGTTGAAGAAGCAACTGGAAGAGCAGCTGAGGAAGGGATTTATCCGCCCAAGTGCCTCCCCTTGGGGATCACCTGTTCTGTTTGTGGCAAAGAGGGACGGTACCATCCGCTTATGCATTGACTATCGCTCCCTCCATGAGGTTACAATCAAGAACAAGTATCCACTTCCCAAGATTGAAGATCTGTTTGATCAGCTCAGCGGAGCCAAGGTGTTCTCCAAGATCGACCTCAGATCTGGGTACTACCAGCTGAAGATCAGACCCCAAGATATTCCGAAGACGGCATTCGTAACCAGATATGGCATGTACGAGTGCACGGTCATGTCCTTTGGGTTAACCAATGCCCGAGCTTACTTCATGTATCTCATGAATAAAGTCTTCATGGAATATCTAGACAAGTTTGTTGTTGTCTTCATCGATGACATTCTTGTCTTCTCCAAGACGGAAGAAGAACATGAGCAACATTTGAGGATGGTCCTAGACAAGCTTCAGGAGCACCAACTATACGCCAAATTCAGCAAGTGTTAGTTTTGGCTGCATAAAGTTGGATTCTTAGGTCATGTCTTGACCGAAGAAGGATTGTCAATTGATCCCGTGAAGATCGAAGCTGTGACCCAATGGCAATCTCCAACGACCGTCAAGGAAGTCAGAAGCTTCCTCGGACTTGCGGGCTATTACCGCAAATTCGTGGAAGGATTCTCTAGCATTGCCCGGCCAATGACTCAGCTCCTCAAGAAGGACAAGAAGTTCGAGTGGACGCCAAAATGCGAAGAGAGCTTCCAAGAGCTCAAGAAGAGATTGACCACCGCCCCAGTTTTGGCAACACCTGATATTCACAAGGAGTTCGTGATATATTGTGATGCCTCTCGAACCGGATTGGGAAGCGTTCTGATGCAAGAAGGCCGAGTCATAGCTTACCTCTCAAGGCAGCAACGACCTCATGAAGAGAACTACGCTACTCACGATCTTGAGTTGGCAGCAGTGGTTCATGCCTTAAAGACATGGCGACATTACCTCCTAGGGAAACAGTGTGAGATATACACAGACCACAAAAGTTTGAAGTACATTTTCACCCAAAAGGAATTGAACATGAGGCAACGAAGATGGTTGGAACTCATCAAAGATTTTGACCTCAGTGTTCAATATCACCCCGGGAAGGCTAACGTGGTGGCCGATGCCTTAAGCAGAAAGGCTTGCTCCTTGAATGCCATAATTCAAAAGAGGCAGCCATCCCTGTTTAAGGAGCTCGAACAATTCAGTTTGGAATTGGTCACCCCTGGATTTCTGGATCATTTGGAGGTCAAACCAACCATGATGGATGAAGTCAAGAAGGCGCAAGGTGGGCATGCAAGCATTGAAGGCATCAAGAAGAAGATGAAGCTAGGAAAGGCCCCAGGATTCTCCGAGGACGAGCACGGGATTGTTTGGGACAAAGGCCGCATCTGCGTACCAAACAAGATGGAGCTGAAGAACCTGATCCTGCAAGAAGCCCACGACACTCCGTATTCCATCCACCCTGGAGGAACCAAGATGTATCAAGACTTGAAGGAAAGATTCTGGTGGCACGGGATGAAAAGAGAGACTGCAACCTATGTTGCAAAGTGCGATGTGTGCCAAAGGGTCAAGGCTGAATATCAGCGACCCGCTGGATTGCTCCAACCACTCAAGGTTCCTGAGTAGAAGTGGGATAAAAGTCGGAATGGACTTCATCACTGGATTACCAAGGTCGAATAAAGGACATGACTCCATCTGGGTCATAGTCGACGATTTGACCAAGGTGGCCCATTTCATTCCTGTCAAGACTACTTATGATGGCAACCGGCTGGCAGCTCTCTACATCGACAGAATCGTAAGCCTTCACGGCGTTCCCAAGGAGATTGTGTCAGATCGAGGAACCCAGTTCACCTCAATGTTCTGGAAGAAGTTCCAAGAAGCCTTGGGAACCAAGTTGTCTTTCAGCACGGCTTTCCACCCACAGACCGGAGGTCAGACAGAACTAGTAAATCAAATTCTCGAAGACATGCTCCGAGCCTGTGTCTTGGCATATGGAGCCAAGTGGGAAGATTGCCTCCCTTTTGCCGAGTTCTCCTATAACAACAATTATCAGTCGAGCCTTCAGATGGCACCATTTGAGGTGTTGTACGGACGCAGATGTCGCACACCCCTCAACTGGTCAGAGACTGGAGAAGGGCTAGTCTTTGGACCGGATATTCTCCGCGGAGCAGAAGAGCAAGTCCAACTAGTCAGAGAGCGTTTGAAGGCAGCCAAGTCAAGGCAAAAGAGCTATGCTGACACTCGCCGTCGGGATATGAGCTTCCATGTCGGGGATCATGTGTACGTGCGGGTAACTCCTCTAAAGGGAACCAAGCGTTTCCACGTCAAGGGGAAGCTCGCACCAAGGTTAATTGGACCCTTTGGGATCACTACACAACGAGGAGAAGTGGCTTACCAGTTGGAACTACCACCTGAGCTATCCGATGTGCACAACGTATTCCACGTGTCACAACTCCGGAAGTGTCTCCAAGTTCCGAACAAGCCTGATCTCTACAAGGATGTTGATCACCAAGCTATTGATATTCAGCCTGATTTGACCTACCGCGAGAAGCCCATTCGCATTCTGGATGAAGCAGAGCGACGGACACGAAGCCACACCATCAAGTACTTCAAGGTCCAGTGGAGCAACCACACGGAAGCAGAAGCAACCTGGGAACGTGAAGACTACCTTAGATCCGAGTATCCCGATCTCTTTTAAGACCTAGTTTTGGAATCTGGGGGATGAGATTCTTGTAAGGGGGGTAGGTCTGTCACACCCTGCATTTTGTAACATGTCATTTGCATCAATAAAGCATGAAAATTTGGACCAGCTAAATTTTTTGGCATCATTTGGCTTTTATTTGGAATTAAGTTTTTCTTCCTGTGTTTTTCAAGTGCTCATTAAAGTCAACTACTCCCTCATGTAGAATTCATTTCCTTACCCAAAACCTCTGCCCTATGATCATACCAAGTGTTTATAGCAATATAGTATTTTCTTATAAAATTAATTTGGCCAAAATGTATTTTCAAAATTTAGTATTCCAAAAACCCCTGAATTTAGGTTTGCACTGCAAGTGCTGGATTTAGGGTGAGAAAATTATTTCAAAAAGTATATTTGAAACCTAGTAGATATAGGACTCCCATAAACCACAAAAGTATAATTTTAAAAGTTATTTTCCTATTTCATTTAAAAGCTTTTTCTTAAGGCCAAAAATGGTCTTTAATAGGGAAAAAATATTTAATTTTTTCAAAAATATTTGCCAAAATTCAGGGAGACTCATAGGACATATATTGTCCATATATAAGAGTTTCAACACTTGGTCATGTTCAAAATATTGGGCTAATCCCTCAGGAACCCTTTCTG
The DNA here is from genome assembly GCA_902687465.1 of Secale cereale. Lineage (NCBI taxonomy): Eukaryota > Viridiplantae > Streptophyta > Magnoliopsida > Poales > Poaceae > Secale > Secale cereale. The sequence goes on from LR738712.1 coordinate 206,530,386, forward strand.
GATATTTCAAGGTTTTGAAATATTTACAAAGGAAATATCCTCTAAAAATTCCAGGGAAATTCTATCATGTCATATATGACATATTTGATGAGCTTGCCAAGCCCCATGCCTTGGGAAGCAAGAAAACATCATCAAAACCCTTCAAAACACTTTTTGTCGACATCTGAAGTTTGAGCAACTTTACATTGCCAAACTTGTCCAAATGCTCTCAAACTTGGTGCACATGCTAGAACGGTCTAATAAGGCATCTAGATCAAATGGCACAAGCTTTGGAGTAGGGTAACTTGATCAGAGTACCCCAAAACCGTTTCTATTCAAATTCAAATTTGAACAACTTTACATTACCAACTTTTTACCTGGGGCTTCAAACTTTGTGGGCATGATCATAACCCCAAATGATGACACTACACCAAGTGGTGCATCAAGGGGAGATGCTTAGCTTAACTCAAACATGGTGAAACCATTTCTGTTGATTTCTAGGGTTCACCAAAGTTACATTGGCCAGTTCCTTCAAACAAGCCCAAACTTGGTGAAACACCCTATTTCCAGATGACATTCAATCCTGTTAAGTTCCATGTCAATTGAAAGTCATTTGACTGCTCTAAACATCATCAAACACCTTCTACCATTTTACCAAAACCATTGTTTTGGCCCCTTTTACCATTTACTTTTTCTTCAACTTTTTACCACAGCCTTACCTAGTCACCTTATACCTCCAGTAACTTCCCCATGACCAGAGTTCAATAATTGAAGGGTTAAAACCCCATTTTACCTTGCTGGACTACCCAGTTCTTACCTCCTTTCAGCTCCCCTCCTCTTCCATTGGATGGCCAAGGCATCCAAGGCCTCAGCCCGTTTGTTTACTCCATGATTGACCCCCCAGACACGGCAGACGCGCTCAGCTAGCAAACGGCATGCCGTGGCATGCAGAAGGCACGCTCCAGAGCACGCTACAGTGCGCGCCCGCATTGTAGCCTCGCCCAATCAGTCGCCCCCGACCACCTCGTGCTCCCCCCTCACGCCATTCGATGCGCCTCGGCGTCCGCAACGCCCCCCGGCGCTATCCCCCTCCTCCTTCTCCCTCTAGTGGACGCCCTCGCATGCGTGCCGGCCGCCCGCGAGCTCCAGTCTTCGGCCTCACACGCACGCAGCACCAGAAGCTTCCCCCGCTCCCCTTCTTCCTCTCCTCTCCCCTGGACCTCGTCCAGCGACCCCGCAGACACTTCCCTAGCGCCTCCCATGCCCTGTGGCAACGAGCAGAGGCTCGCCGGCGCACAGGTCCACTGCACCTTGCCATCCGCCTATAAATAGACCCCCCCGAGCCCCTCCTCTCCTCACCAGTCGCACTCTCCCTCTCACAATCTTCCCCCAGAGCCACTCGCCCCACTCCAGACAAGCCCGAGCTCGAGATCGAGCTCGAGCTCCGCCGCGGCGGCTCCCGGTCGCCTGCTCGGTACAGGCCGCCCCAGCCTCTTCTCTCACTCGATCTAGCACCACGGCACCACACTGACGCGTTTCCCCCTCTTTCCCCTCTCTGCAGCTGCCGGAATCGACCGGAGCATCACTTGCCCGAAACTCCTCCAGCGCATGTCCTCGCCGCCGGCGAAACAGGCCCCTCCGGTGACCCGCACCACCTCCACCAGATCGGAGACATCTTGCTGAGTCCATCCCTGCCCTTAGCTCGCCCAGCCGTGCCCGGAAACGTCGCCGGTGAGCTCGCTGGCTCTTTGCCGGAGGGTTAGGGATGGCAGGCGGGCCCCGCCTGTCAGCCTCCCCTCGCCCTCACCCCTCTCTCCACTCACTGACGCCGGGCCCCGCCCGTCAGGTTTAAAACCCCTGGCGCGCGCGCTGGCGCCCATGCGGTGGGTTGTTCTCCCTGGGCCGGCTACACTGTGGCCGTTCTGGCCCAGTGGCACAGGGCCCCTTTTTCAATTTTCTTTTCTGTGGGTTTTCAAATAATTCCACAGAATTAAATATTTGTCCAAATGAATTAATTCCAGTTCCTAAAAACTTGTAAAAATCCAACCTATTTAACGATGTCACTTTCACTCATGTCCATGGACCTTTTCTGTTCTGTTCAAATTTAAATTCATATTTGGACATTAAAACTTCTGTTCAAATATTCATGTACCCCATTCTGCCAGTCCAAAGCTCAAACTAAGAATTTTTGCCATCTTAGTTTTCCCTCTAGTATTTGATAAAAATAAGTTGACATTTTTCTGAGCACTTTGGTTTTTCTGTTTTTATTGTGGTCTTATTTTCCCGTTGTTTATTGCGAGGATTAGATACCGTATTTGACGAGGTTGTTGAAGAAGAAGGAGGGGAAGGATTTGAAGACTTTGAAGACCAAGCCAATCCAGGAAAGCAGCCCTTTGACCATGATACCCTTGTGTTCTTCGGAACCCATTTATTTCTGAATGCATGATGATAAGAGTGACGATGGTGACCTAGTTAAGGACCACCACATGATGCATGCTTTATTCATCATCTTGCTAAATGCTCAGATGCAATGCAAATGATTAATAGTGACGCTTAGTGATGCATGTGTGCCATGAAACCTTCGTGGTTGCATTCTTTTCAAAAAAAAAACATCGGGTGCCCCTAATGTCCGAGGGTGATGTTGAGTTAGGTCATCACTTGAGGAAGAAGTGATGTGCCAATAAAGATCTTGTGCATGGGTGAAATGATGGATTAGATTTATGGGTGACTACCGTCCCAAACAAACATGCGCAACCACTCTACCCCTTATGGGACGGGGCATTATTGATTACTTAGGCCGATACTAGCATGGTGCCCACATTACTAGTGACGGGAAGACTTGAGGTCTTTCCCGGGATGGGGTCGTGCTTGGATAGGCGACCATGACTGTTTTCACAGGGCACCGGACACAACGTTGGTCCCTTCGTGTACGCGTGACATTGAATATAGGGCAAGTCCCATGATCTATTGTTTGTACTCGAGGGCTGTGCACCAACGAGTGGACCCTATGTTAGTGTCGTCTAGGGAAAGGTAATGACCGGGTGCTTACCCCGGCTACTTGAGGTACCGCTGGTCGTGGATGACACGGAAGTTCCCCGGATCTAGTGGGTAAAGTACGCAACCTCTGCAGAGTGTAAAACTATTCGAATAGCCGTGTCCACGGTCATGGACAGTTGGGTGGTGCTACTTAAACTATGTCCAGAATTTTACTATATCGGTGAAAGTATGTGTGTGTGATGAGTCAAGGTGGTGACTTGACTCGTTGAGTTGAGTCCTATTCATGTTGATATCGGTAACCTGTCCTCGAGGTAACGTGAAATTATTGATGCGTATAATTGATGGTAGAATATTTATTCTAGCTTGTAGCAAGATTGCTCATTGCTGTGCAATTGCATTGTTACTTTGAACCAAATCATGGGTTGCTTGCGAGTACATTCAAAGTACTCATTGGCTTGCCATTGGTTATTTAATTGGCCAGGCATGGAAGAGCAGGAATATGAAGAAGAATTCTATGGAGACGAACATGCGAACTAGGACTCTATCCCAGTCAGAATGCCTGTAGGGTTAAGGCAGATGGCATGGGTTCTACCTATCTTCGAGGACTTCCACTATTTGAGTTATTTGCTATTCAGCCCTTGAGGCTTTATCTATGTAAGACTTGGCCATAATGGCCATAATTTGTGTAAGACGGTATGTATGGATGTAAGACTCTTGTTATTCAGCTTCTGTGTGTTCAGTGAGCATTGATCTCTGGGATCAGTGTACACGTGCATACGGTGATCTCGACTCTTAAGTCGGGGTCCCCACAATGTGCCTACTCATTCATGCTTTCTGGTTATGCCTGCTATTGCTTAGAGTTGTGTTAGGTGTGATTCATCGGGGATGAATTGGAATGTCGTGAACATGTCCTACTATTGAGAGCTAAGTGTGTGAACACGATTTGGTAAAGGTAGCGATGAGAGGCCATATAGGAGTACATGGTGGGTTGTCTCATTGAAACTGTCCTCGGGAACTGAGTTCCGTGTTTCTGATCCATGAATGGCTACTACCACACATTGGGCTCCAGGCACTCCAAGCTCTCTAGACTTATTAATCAATCTGATCTCTGTCCAGGAGTTGCAATTAGTTTCTGGTGTTTGCAGTATACTGGAGGTCGTGCTCAGCGCTGACCCTCGGGGTGGGCTGTGATGCGGCAGGTATGTGGTACAGTGTACCGTGTCGCCCGTTTGGTGGCTCGAGAACCCTGTACACATTGTTTGGGGCCGTGAGCGACACCCCAGCCGGATCTCCCCACGGATGGAACCCAAATAGGCGATAAACCTGGACTAGAGACTTGTGTGGTTACTCAGGTCGTGGCCGACACCCTCGCTGGGCTTCTGCGTGAAGGTTGCCGAGTACATGTCGTGTAAACGGCAGTAAGTGCTGAGAGCGTGTGTGAAGGAGTACACCCCTGCAGGGTTATAAATGATCTATTCAAATTGCCATGTCCGCGATAAAGGACTCTTGGATTACCTGTACAATTCATAGACAAGTGAAAGTGGATACTCTAAAACGCGCAAGATAAGCGTGAGTGCTATGGATGGCCTTCTCGTAGGGAGACGGGAGCGGATCCATAGTGTTGTATTGATTGGTGAATATGTGGACTCGTGTGTGCCACCTCAAAAGAGTTACTTGTAGTCGTAGTTCAGGATAGCCACTGAGTCAAAGCTGGCTTGCTGCAGTCAAACTCCACCACTCCCTTTGTTGATACTGATGCATATGTTGCTAGTTCTGATGTAAGTCTTGCTGAGTACCTTTGTACTCACGTTTGCTTAATATATGTTTTTGTAGAGAGACTTTAGTCTCACTAGTGGTTCCGCTTGGACTTCGACGTTTAGCTTGTTACCTCAACTATGATCTTGTACCCTTGGGAGGGTCTTATAGATAGTCAGGCTTCTCAGCGTTTTTCATTTGTAGTTGTCTGTACTCAGACATGTTATGCTTCCGTTGCCTGTATGCTATGTATGTTGGGTCATGAGATCCACTTCTTGTAATAAATGTTATGATGGATCTTCTGGGTCTTTATCTATATGAGTTGTTGAGTTATGCTGTGATGCCATGTTGTACATCACATACTTGCATGTTATGCGTACGCGTAATGTGTATTGCTATGTGTGGGATCCGACACCTAGTTGTTTACCCTTGGTAGCCTATCTTATAGGGAAATGCCTCCTAGTGCTTCCACTGAGCCTTGGTAGCTTGCTACTACTCCGGAACACTTAGGCTGGCCGGCATGTGTCCTTCTTCATTCCTGTGTCTGTCCCTTCAGGAATATGTCACGTGTTGTTCCTTTAAGTCCTTGTAGCTTGCTACGACTTGGGTTCATATGTTGATGACCGACACATTCGTTGCTGGGTCATGTATGCCTGTCTCTGTAATTTAGTGCCACTTTTGGTTTACAACTAGTCATGTCGGCCCGGGTTCCCTGTCATATGGATGTTAGTGACACTATCATATACGTGAGCCAAAATACGCAAACGGTCCCGGGCCAGGTAAGGTGGCACCCATGGGGATACCGCGCGTGAGGCCACAAAGTGATATGATATGTTACATGCTAGGTCAGTGTGACTTAGGATCGGGGTCCTGACAACTTTGGTATGAGAGCCTGACTACCTGTAGGATTACCAAGCCAAACTGGTCGAAGTCGTGTCTAGAAACTCTTTAGTTATATAAGGAAATTGATTGTGGAAGGGAACATAAGGCTCTTTTTACTCCTTTACTCTATGCCCTTCTGATCCGAGTCATCCTTTTCTTCTATGGGTTAAGAAACTAGGCTTCTCATTCTATTAATCAGGATCACGTTAATGGTGAATCCAACTCTCTCTTCAGTCTCAAGTACTTCAGTTTATTAAACTATTGGTCTCAGAACCTTGACATCATGACGTTGAGTGGTTATGATATCTTGTGCATTAGTCTCAAAAGTCTTTTGAGCATTTACAACCGTTATGCTATCCGAGTCATCCCAGGTTTCTAAATAATCTGATGCATTTGCAAACCTTTCCTCCCTGTTTCCGATATCCTTTTAGGCCAGATTAACCACACTAGTCGATGTGTGGAGGTACTCCGTTGCCTCGACATATATGCTGGAACTATTATTATGACCCTAGGTGTTTTAGGGAGTCACCTAGTAATCTAGCCATGTTTTATATTCCCAGTGTGATGAATTCTGGCCATCACTCTCGAAAGCATCCCGTGATGTCATATAGTTAGTAGGCATTCCAGTCCTGGGTTCTTAAACCCGAGATTCACCCTACTTACTTCATGTCAATGTTGAGGATATCGCTTATCGTTATCGTCTTGGACACCTGGGGATTAGAGATTAATCGGAAATCGGCCGATTAATCAATTTTATCGATCGACTATTAATCGGCCATTTTTTTTCAAATCTCAGGTTCCCAACACTAAAATATGCTATATTCAACACCAAAACAATACTGGACATAAGTGTTACCTTGAATCCTAGCCTTTGAATCATGATATAATGACAACAAAATAGAAAAACATTACATATTGTGTAACAATGTCCACAAAACACAAATAAACATAGTTCTTGCAAACATAGTGCTACGAATAGGCACGATTTATCAGCAGATTCCCGATAAATCGCTTGTCATAGCGGTAAATCGGCCCAAATGATAAATGATGAAGATAAGGCATAATCTAATCGGTCACCCCAAGAGTAGTGATAAATCGGATAAAAAATCGCTGAATCGGAAGATTTCTTGAACAGTGCTTCATGTTGATTGTGTTTGCTCGTTCCTTTAGGATAGTAGTGACCTTGTGATAGTCCTCGAGGTCCGTGGTATATCATTCTTACAATACCATGAACCATCATGGGAGAAGTTCCTACAAACCAAAATATCACAACCAGAGTGCTCTTGATGAGTTCTCTATTCCACATTATGACCCTGCTAATTCCACCTTTCTGCATGGATTATCCGGAAGAAATATGTTGAAAGTTCGACAAGCTAATCTATGTATCCACAACTCAGAAAGTGATATGTTCCTTTGAGTTGTCCCTTTTAGTTGTTTTATGACCCCCGTCTATCAGTTGATAGTCAAGAGTAGTTGTGCATTCGTGCTATCGATGCCTATTATTCTTATGGTCCGTCAATCCATTCTATTTCAGAATGACTAGGAGAAACAAACTCTAGTACCTCATCCATTTCCAGGATTGGGTCAAAGTAGTTGTACTTCGCATATCAGAATGCCAATCCAGCGTTTGTTCTGTTCTACCTCGGAGTGTTACCCTCTTTTATGTCAAGAATGTCATGGGAATTGCACCACCTCCTATGAACTCTTGATATAGTGATACTTCTCTCCATCATCGTTCATTCCTTGGCCTCCGCGTTATTGTAACCGGAATACCGACAAATGAATTGTGATGTGTGAAATCAATACTCCTAGCAACTCTGTTGCTTGGTAGTTAATGGACGATAATCTCATTCTTAGCGTGCTGGTTACTGAATCATCATTCTAAGATTGACCGTGCTACCTAGTCCATTTTTCTGGTGCACTCTTCGATCAATGAGTTAGGATTGTGTCAATCTCTCGCTATTTTGATCATATTGTCTTGCCTTGAAAAGCAAGATTGTTCTCGAGCTTCATAGCATATCGATGGTTCGTGATTTTCGGAATATCTTCTCGGATGTATTACCAGGTTGTTCCCTGAAAGCTATGTTGAGCTCGTGATCGTGTTGGGTTTTCTCTAAACCACCGTTTCTCCAAGAATCCGTGTTGGATACCCCTGAGCTAGTTAGTTAAGCTAAACAACAACTTGGAGAGTTGGAACATAAAAACTTGATCTAAAGTAGTTCATTTTGAAGGGATGTCCTTTGTGTGTGTGTGTTGAAGAAAGATGATATGTTCATCAATCGATCTTCATGTTCAGTTGCTGGACCTACTGTCTTATCCAAACTTTGATTTGAGTGTGGGCTATTGTCAAGTCAAATTAGAACCAATGGTATTCATAATGTTGTCTTACTCGTGGTTGATCCCTCGAGCATACACTGTTACATCTTTTGGTCTGACCAATGCTATCACCTTGTTCACATTATCATGGAATTCCATCTATATGGAAACATGGATGCATTATTGTTGAGCCCATCGACAACATCCTCGTGCTCTCCATAATTTTGTTGGACATTAAGTTAGTGTTGGAAACTTTGTAAGCATTGCCTTCGTTTCCCGTTCATGAGGTATATGCTTGGATGAGAGAAGTGATTTTCCCTAATTCACGTCTAATTGATGTAAGCTGCTAATGTGAGTTTGAGAAAGTTTGTTTTGCTTCCCCTGGAATCATCCCAAGTCACTCATGCACGTGTCTGATAGACTGATCATCTACGTTCTATATGTATTCCTAGCACGCCAAGCCACTAATTGGTTTGTTCAAGGAGAAGATGTTCCTTCTTAAGAGCAAGACTTATGCAAGAACTTTGATATCCTCGATGATGGTTCCCCACCTGAACTCGGTAGTGTTTTGCTGTAAGACTACTACGTGGTCATGCTTGTCTGTGACAATGTGTTCACATGTGTGTAGCAGAACCAGCTCATGTTTTGGAGCTTGCTATCATAGTTCATTTCTCGAGAATCTCGCTACGTCATCTCGTCGGTTGTGTTGCTACCTTTACTTTCCCAGACATGATGTCTGAAATAACATGTTACCAACCAGATCTGAATCCCAGGCAAATATGATGGTTGGAACATTCCCATCATTTGCATTTTGTTCCCAGCTTGCACCCCAGTAATTGTCGTCTAGGATTATCTTCAAAAGTGGACTTACCATGGGTCCTATCCTTTTCCGATGATAAGCGGAAATCATTCCTTGCGTTGTCTTGAACAAGGTAGTCCACATCATCCGTTCTAGTCTGGGGGTATCATTCATTCGAACTCCTTCAAATGATTGATTGTGATTTGCCTTAGGCTGGTATAGAGAATTTCAATGATCTCTATATCAAAAGTAATTCTTTTTGCCACTTAAGGGAATAATTCTTCGAGTCACCTTATCTAAGGTGCCCTGTCTGGTGACATCGATCACCATCTTCCTTAGGTGTGGAATTATTGCCTACAAAGTGAATCTTCGTCATTTGTTTCACTCCATCCCTCTGGATGTGTGTTCCGTGTCTCAGCTCAAGAGATGTCTCAACGTCTCACTCCAGGAGTTGATCTCAATTTTCTCGATCTTTCACAAGATCAATTACCGCAGAATTTCTTTCATAGTCACCGTGTAGGACAAAGACCTCGAAACCAAGGATGTCAAGATCGACATGATGCAAGCAATCAACATTCTTATGAAGTGCAATTGGATCGAGAAGATCGTGTTAGCCTTTTGTCCCTCTATTTTCCTACCTCACGTCTTGAATCTAGGGACGAGATTCTTGTTTAGTGGGGGTGAGTTGTCACATCCCTAGCTTCACCCTGCACTAGGCTAGCACTTGTCGGCTGCAACATGTTTAAATTTCAATTAAAGGTGAAATGGGGATTGATCAAACCCTAGCACCAAAAAGAACTCAACTAGGGTTTACTAAAATATATTTCAATGTACCCAAAATGCCCTTCTAAAATGTTCCTCATCTTTGCCTTGGTCTTAAACCTCTGAAAAAATGGTGCACAATTTTCTAGGACATCCTAAGGTCTTTGGGTTAAATCATATGTTATTTGCATTTGGGCATTTAAATGCTATAAAATATTTGAAATGCCCAATTAATCATAAACCAAAATGTTACCTGTTGGTTATATTATATACAGTGGGCATGAGTAGTTTCATGATTTTGAAAGTGATTTAGCATTTGTAATAAAGCCAAAACAAATGTCAAAAAATAGAAAACAGAAACAGAATTAGAAAACGTAGAAGACTTACCTGGGCTTACCAGGTGGCCCAACACTGTTGCGCGCCAGCCTAGCAAGCAGGCCCAGCCCGCCACCGCCTCCTCCCTGCCGTCTTCCTCCTTGCCAGGAGGATGAGCGCGCGTGCCCGACGCGTGGTCGCCGCACGCTTGCCACCTCCACCCTGCCTGCGTGCACCCCCGACGCCCTGGACGTCTGTGGCATCGCCACGCACCTCTCTGGCTCTCTCCCTTACCCCTCGTCCCTCTCCTCTCCCTTGGTTCTCCCTCTCTCGCACACCAGAGCGCCATCGTCGCCGCCACTCGCCATTGCCGCGGCCACCGGCCATCCCACGCCCTACCGCAGAGCACAGAAGAATCGCCACAACTTCCTCATCCTCTCCACCGAGTCACGCGGCGCCAGGAGCTCCTCCTCATCGGCAATGCCGTCGTCTTCCTCCTCAGTTGTTCGAGATCACCGCCGTCGATTCGCCGTCGTCAGCGCCTCCCCGAGCCCGCCGTTCTACTCTGCGTGTCCGCCATGAGTCCCTGCGTCGAACTCCCCTCTTCCCTGCTTCATTTGCATGCCGTAGCTGCAGCGCCTCTTGTGCCCGACTGCGCCGCCGCCTGAGCTCACCGGCGATGACGCTCCGGTGAGCATTTGTTCCCGGGCATGCGTCCAATGTGTTCGCCACAACGCGTAGTTGTCGTATGTGCCAACCCCGCGTCGCCTAGGCCACCGCAGCCACATTCCCACGCATGCCCGAACTCCGGCCGCCGCCTGGCTCGACGCTAGCAACGATTCCGGCCACCCCAGCTGCTGCCGCCTGGTGCGTTGGATGCGCAAGAGCCTGCGCGTCCTGTAGATGCCCTCTACCGTTTGTTTGGTCATCGGAATGGTGATTCCAAGCCGCGCCGCCGTCCTGGCTCTCGCCGGCGACGATTCGCCGGTGGGTTCGACCCCCTTTGACCATGGCTGGACCCCCGTGTGTCGATGACATGTGGGGCCGGCGTCTGACTAAATTAGTTTAGGTTTTTAGTTAAGTGCTAATTGCTGTCATTAGTTTAATTAGACACTAACATGTGGGCCCCGTGCCTATTTAGTTTATTTTAATTTTCTGTTTAGTTTAGTTGTTAACCCAGTGGGACCCACACGTCAGCATTGACTTTGCTGACGTGGCTGTTGAATGATCCCACCTGTTTGTGACTCGGGCCAACCCTGAGAGACTGACCAGTGGGGCCCACTAGTCAGGTTTGACTTGCACCAGCCCCTGTTGACCTATTGACGTCAGCATGAAGTCATGCTGATGCAGTAAGTATTTTCTGGGATTTAAAATAAATCAAAAATGATTTATTTATTTTCAGAAAATGCTTTAACTTCTAAAAATCATATAAAGTCAACCGTAGCTCAGATGAAAAGGATTTATATATGAAAAATGATCAGAAAGATATGAAGAATCTGTTTATGGCATTATCATGCATGTTTGAGCAACTTATGCCTGCTGATCAGGTCAAATCAATTAAATGTCATTTGAATATTAACATATGGAGTTTGAATTTGAACCCTAGGTTCAAATCAACTTCATTTAAATCGTTGCTAGTTGCATTAGCCCAAATCACAGCATATTGCCATGTCATCAGCATGCATCATATTTTGCATCGCAGTGATTGTGTTCTCTCTTGTTTGTCGGTGTTTGTCCTCTCTCAGTAGACGATGTTTTAACGATACGAGTTTGATGACACCGATGTAGAGCTATGATATCTTCAGAAGTGCCAGGCAAGCAAAACCCCATTGAGGATTCCGATACAATCCCACTCTCTCACTCTTGCTCTCTTTTACTACATTAGGACAACAACGCTTCAACTGTTACCTGTTGCGGTAGCTGAACCCCTTTCCTCTGCATGACCCGTCATTGCCACAATAATTAGTTGAAACCCACTAGCATGAGTAGGAGTTGTTTGAGCCATGATGTGCCTACTCATTCATCCTTTATCGTTATGCCTGCTATTGCTTAGAGTTGTGTCAGGTCTGATTCATCGGGGATGAATTGGAATGTGGTGAACATGTCCTACTATTGAGAGCTAAGTGTGTGAACATGATTTGGTAAAGGTAGCGATGAGAGGCCATGTAGGAGTACATGGTGGGTTGTCTCATTGAAACCATCCTCAGGAACTGAGTTCTGTGTTTGTGATTGATGAACAGCTAATACCACACATTGGGCTCTGGGCACTCCAAGCTCTCTCGAATTATTAATCAACCTGATCTCTGTCCAGGAGTTGCAATTAGTTTCTGGTGTTTGTAGTATACTAGAGGTCGTGCGCAGCGCTGACCCTCGGGGTGGGCTGTGATGCGGCAGGTACGTGGCACGGTGTACCGAGTCGCCCGTTTGGTGGCTCGGGAACCCTGTACACATCGTTTAGGGCATTGAGCGACACCCTGGCCGGATCTCCCCACGGATGGAACCCTAATAGGCGATAAACCAGGACTAGAGACTTGTGTCACTACTAGGAAAAGGGCTGCTTGTGGCCTGTTTTCGCTACTAATGGCGCGCTACAGGTGCGCCACTAGCACCACACCATTAGATTTTTTACTAATGGCGCACCACAGGTGTGCCACTAATATAGCCCATGGTGTGCCATTAGTATCTGGCATACTAATGGTGCACCACATAGAAGTGCGGCATTAGTAACAATTATTTTTAAAAAAAATCAGAATTTTTTTTCAAATTTTTTTAATTTTTTTTTTGTTTTTTTCTTAATCTCAGGTCACTATGGCTTAATCACTACTCCAGCCCGAGCACGCTTAACTTCACAGTTCTATCCAACCCCAGCACCAGCTCACTTCACACGCATTTGTTGATATATCTATCATATCAATCCTATTAAACCTTCTTGATGTCTAGGACTTTGTTCATGTTCATGAGTATGATGAAATTTTGAAAAAATATTTCAAACTTCCCGGTCATATTACGTATCATATTTTGAAAAAAAATTCAAACTTTTTTTTCGAAACCAATTTTTTTCTGTTACTAGTGGCGCACCTAGCAAACGGTGCGCCACTAGTAAGTTTGAATTTTTTTTGAATTTTTTTGCCTCTAGATCTTAAAAGCCTCGTAACTTTTTTTTTGTTCGGTTTTTGGGGATTTTGAAAATGTTTAACGGGGTTCATATTTGTAAAAGTTCGTATGCAAAAGTTATGCCCATTTTACAAATTCCTGAGATATTTTGCAAAAAAAGTCAAAATTCATATTTGCAAATTTTCCCAACAAGTAGACCACATATCACATGGGAAACATATTTACTTTTATTTTTTTGACATCTCCATCATTTTCTTTTATTTTTTTAAACTGAAAAGGCGGTCCAGGAGGGGGGCATTCGGTGGAATTTTTGGGCCAAGTTCGTAATGGCGCACCGTGGGAGTGATGCGCCATTACTAGTTCAACTAGTAATGGCGCACCACACACACGGTGCGCCATTACTAGTTTAAAAAAAATAAATGAAAAAAATTACTAGTGGTGCATCGTGGATGTGGTGCACCATTACTAGTTTAACTAGTACTGGCGCACTATCCACTGGTGCGCCATTACTAGTTTTGAAAAAAAAAATTTGGAAAAAATATTTAAATTTTTTTTGGAAACAATTTACTAGTGGCGCACCGTGGATGTGGTGCGCCATTACTAGTTTAACTAGTAATGGCGCACTATCCACTGGTGCGCCATTACTAGTTTTCTAAAAAAATGAATATTTTTTTGTTACTAATGGCGCACCGTGGATGTGGTGCGCCATTAGTATTTGGACACTAATGGTGCACCAACACATGGTGCGCCATTAGTATATATTAGTGGCGCACCACATGTCTGGCACGCCATTAGTGGCCATATCATCTATAGCCCTTTTCCTAGTAGTGTGTGGCTAGTCAGGTCATGGCCGACACCCTCGCTGGGCTTCTGCTTGAAGGTTGCTGAGTACATGTCCTGTAAACGGCGGTAAGTGGTGAGAGCATGTGTGATGAAGTACACCCTGCAGGGGTATAAATGATCTATTCGAATAGCTGTGTCCGCGGTAAAGGACTTCTGGGTTACCTGTACAGTTCATAGACAAGTGAAAGTAGATACTCTAAAACGCGCAAGATAAGCGTGAGTGCTATGGATGGCCTTCTCGTAGGTAGACGAGAGTGGATCCATAGTGGTGTATTGATTGGTGAATATGTGGACTCGTGTGCGCCACCTCAAAAGAGTTACTTGTAGTTGTAGTTCAGGATAGCCATTGAGTCAAAGCTGGCTTGCTGCAGTCAAACTCCACCACTCCCTTTGTTGATACTTATGCATATGTAGCTAGTTCTGATGTAAGTCTTGCTGAGTACATTTGTACTCACGTTTGCTTAATATACGTTTTTGTAGAGAGACTTCAGTCTCACTAGTGGTTCCGCGTGGACTTCGATGTTTAGCTTGTTACCTCAGCTACGATCTTGTACCCTTGGGAGGGTCTTGTAGATAGTCAGGCTTCTCAGCGTTTTTCATTTGTAGTTGTCTGTACTCAGACATGTTATGCTTCCGTTGCCTGTACGCTCTATATGTTGGGTCATGAGATCCACTTCTTGTAATAAATGTTATGATGGCTCTTCTAGGCCTTTATCTATATTAGTTGTTGAGTTATGTTGTGATGCCATGTTGTACAACACATACTTGCATGTTATGCGTACGTGTACTGTGTATTGCTATGTGTGGGATCCGACACCTAGTTGTTTACCCTTGGTAGCCTATATTACAGGGAAATGCCTCCTAGTGCTTCCACTGAGCCTTGGTAGCTTGCTACTGCCCCGGAACACTTAGGCTGGCCGGCGTGTGTCCTTCTTCCTTCCTGTGTCTGTCCCTTCAGGAAAATGTCACACGTTGTTCCTTTAAGTCCTTGTAGCTTGCTACGACTTGGGTTCATACGTTGATGACCAACACGTTCGTTGTTGGGTCATGCATGCTTGTCTCTGTAATTTAGTGGCACTTTTGGTTTACAACTAGTCATGTCGGCCCGTGTTCTTTGTCATATGGATGCTAGCGACACTATCATATACGTGAGACAAAATAGGCAAATGGTCCCGGGCCAGGTAAGGTGGCACCCGTGGGGATACCGTGCGTGAGGCCCCAAAGTGATATGATGTGTTACGTGCTAGATTGGTGTGACTTAGGATCGGGGTCCTGACAGGAATTTAAATAAATCTTAAATGATTTATTTATTCCAGAAAATAGCCTAAACTTCTAAAAATCATAGAAATTTTACTATAACTCCAAATGAAATAATTTATATATGAAAAATTATCAAAAAAAAATCAATCTATCCATCTGTACCATTTCCATGCATGTTTGAGCAACTTATGCCTGCTGATTAGGTCAAATCAATTAAGTGGCATTTGAATAATCACATATGGGGTTTGAATTTGAATCTTGTATTCAAACAAACTCCATTTAATTTGTTGCTAGCTGCGTTAGCCAAAATCACTGCATATTGCCATGTCATGATCACGCATCATATTGTGCATTGCATTGATGGTGTTCTTTCTCTGTTGCTGGTAGTTGTTCCCCCTCAATAGACGTATGTTCCGATGATGAGATCGATGACACCGATGAAGAACTATACTATCTTCAGAAGTGCCAGGCAAGCATAACCCCCCTGTTCATTCCGATAAAATCACACTCTCTCGCTCCTACTATCTTTTACTGCATTAGGACAACAATGTTTCAACTATTACATGCCGCGGTAGTTGAACCCCTTTCCTCTGCATGACCATTCATTGCCACAGTAAATAGATGAAACCCACTAGCATGAGTAGGAGTTGTTTGAGACCTGATGTGCCTACTCATTCATGCTTGTTTGTCATGCCTGCTATTGCTTAGAGTTGTGTCAGGTCTGGTTCATCGGGAATGAATTGAAAAGTTGTGGACATGTCCTACTGTTGAGAGCTAAGTGTGTGAACACGATTTGGTAAAGGTAGAAATGAGAGGCCATGTAGAAGTACATGGTGGGTCATCTCATTGAAACTGTCCTCAGGAACTGAGTTATGTGTTTGTGATCCATGAACAGTTACTACCACACATTGGGTTCCGGTAACTCAACCCCTCTCGTCTTATTAATCGCCTCGATCTCTGTCCAGGAGTTGCAACTAGTATCTCGTGTTTGTAGGTTGTGTTAGTAGTCTACCAAGTGGCACTCGGTACAGGTGGGCTTGGGATAGACTAGGCACCGTGGCATAATGTACCAAGCGTAGATCCATCCGGCGAGGTGGGATTGGGAACCCTGTACACATCATTTGCCGCCATGAGCGACACCTCGGCCGGATCTCCTTCCGGATGGAACCGGAATAGGCGATAAACCTAGACTAGACACTTGTGTGGTTAGTCAGGTCATGGCCGACTCCCTCACCAGGCTTCCGCTTGAAGGTTGCCGAGATATACAACGTGTACTAGGTGGTAGGTGGCGAGAGCATGTGTGAAGAAGTACACCCCTCCAGGGTTAGCATCCTCTATTCGAATAGCCGCGTCCGCGGTAAAGGACTTCCGGGTTGCCTGTATAGTTCATAGACAAGTGAAAGTGGATACTCTAAAATGCGCACGATAAGCGGGAGTGCTATGGATGGCTTTCTTGTAGGGAGACGAGAGCGGATCCATGGTGGTGTATTGATTTGGTGAATATGTGGACTCATGTGCGCCAGCTCAAAAGAGTTACCAGCAGTCGTAGTACATGATAGCCACTGAGTTAAAGCTGGCTTGCTGCAGTTAAACTCCACTACCCCTTTGTTGATACGGATGCATATGTAGTTATTTATGATGTAAGTCTTGCTGGGCACATTTATACTCACGTTTGCTTAATTTATGTTTTTGCAGAGGAGACTTCAGTCTCACTAGTAGTTCCGCGTGGACTTCGACGTTTAGCTTGTTACCTCAGCTACGATCTAGTACCCTTGGGAGGGTCTTGTAGATAGTCAGGCTTCTTAGCCTTTTTCATTTTTTACATGTTTGTACTCAGACATGTTATGCTTCCGTTGCTTGTATGCTCTGTATGTTGGGTCATGAGACCCATGTTTGTAATATCTGGCTCCTCGGAGCCTAATTAATAAATACTTTGATTCATAGAGTTTTGTTATGATGCCATATTGTATTTCCACATATCGAGCATATTGCGTGTATGTTATTGAAATGCTTGGTATGTGTGGGATCCGACACCTAGTTGTTTACCCTTGGTAGCCTATCTTATGGGAAAATGCCTCCTAGTGCTTCCACTGAGCCTTGGTAGCTTGCTACTGCACTGGAACACATGGATTGAGCGGCATGTGTCCTTCCTTGCTCCTGTGTCTGTCCCCTCTGGGGAAATGTCACACAGTGTATACCGGAGTCCCGTTAGCTTGCTACAGCCCGGCAACACTCGCTGGTGACCGACACGTGCATTGTTGGGTCATGTATGCCTGTCCCTGTAATTTAGCGCCACTTTTGGTTTATAACTAGGCATGTCGGCCCGATTTCTCTGTCATATGGATGCTAGCGACACTATCATATACGTGAGCCAAAATACGCAAATGGTCCAGGCTAGGTATGGTGGCACCCGTGGGGATACCGTGCATGAGGCTGCAAAGTGATATGATGTGTTACATGCGAGACCATTGTGACTTAGGATCGGGGTCTTGACAGCTTACTATATTAACTGCCATATGTATTTTTGGACCCCATTGGGCCTTGTCATCTTAAGTCGCCAATGGTGTGACCCGGCCCCTCCTGAGCGGGTCATACCTAGGAGTTATATCCCCAACATTAGGACCAAGGTTGATTTGAACTTGTTCACATCAGTCTCCACTAATTGACTTAGCAGATTTTTCCATTATCAATTCTTTACCAGCACGCTGTAACCAGCCATGACGTCACATAGCAGAACCATTGTAACCTGCCATGACATCATGCGTATTAACTCCACACAAGGCCCAGGATACCTCAACTGATCTTTATCTTAATGGACATCCCAAAAATCGAGGCACCCTCTTTGCTAGCTTAATCATTTTTGCCTCCTCGATTTCCGTGCATACCGTCTTGTTACCTCCTTGTAAATAGGGTCAGGGGTCCTCTTTTTTACTATTTACCCATGCTTCCTGTTCTTCATCTCCTTCCTCGCGACGCCACTTCAACCCGAGCTCCCCCGCTGCCGCCTTCCTCCAGCGATGTCAGCTCCGGCTGCTTCATCAACCTGAACAGACCAGAGAAACGCGGCGCACATCCGCTCTCCCTCTTCATCGCCATGTACGCATCCCCATTTCCTTATAGATCTGCATTAGGGTTTGCCAAGTTCCTCTCTGTTCGTCAGTCATTCCTTGGAGTTCTTCGCAATACTTCCGTTCATGCCTTATTTGATCTCTCAATACCACATGAACTGTGTGATTCTTGTTTGTAATGCCCACATGTAATCATAGATGCCCCCCCTATGTTTTAGGTTAAACTTTAGTGCATTAGTTCATCCATTCTGCGCTAGGTTTAACAATTTCCTTCTATTTTTTGAACTGCAGTAGATTCAAAATTGTAGAACTGATCTGCAAAACTTGTTTGTTCAGTACTTAACAAAATTTCACTTATAGATCCATAGATACCTGTGAACTGCAGCCATACTGCCGACTTATATGATATGCCATAACCCGCCAAACACCATTAGGTCCACCTTAAACCGCTAGTATATAATCAGAGTCTGTATAACCCGGCATTGTCTTACCGGTTTAATCATGCCAAACTTTATAGCACGTATTCTCTGTATATGAATTTACCTTGCATAATGCACTTGCTTTCTGATCACTGAACGGCTTAACATCATAAACTTAACCCGACAATATTTCCCTTTCTAGGCTTTTCATCGATAAAAAATACCAAAACCATCACCTCATGCAACTGGGTTATCTCCACTGTTACGGAGCAATCTCTCAAAGAATATGTTTAAGTAGGTGTCTTAGCTGCCAAAGATTTTAATCACTAGAGAGCTCCGGGGAACGAGGCCATACCTGCCCCAAAGGAAGGCGGGGTCATATTTTTTGCTGATCATATGCTCCGGGGCTTTTCACCACCCGGCTCAAAAAATTTCTGCGATGTGTTGCATTTCTTTCAACTCCACACTCAAGGAATCGGACCCAATTCCGTTTCCAATATTTGCAACTTCCAAGTTTTTTGCGAAGTATACCTTCAAGAAGAACCCACTGCGGATTTGTTCAGAGAATTTTATTACTTGAACCGCCAGACTAAATTCACAGGCGAGCCCAGCCTAGAACTTGGCGGAATTTCTATTCAAAGACGAAAAGAAGTTGTCTTCCCTGCAGCCGCACTTCCTAGCCATCCGAAGGACTGGAACAAAACTTGGTTTTACTCCTAGGAGACATCTCCGGCTGGTGAAAATCCTCTGCCGGATTTCCGTGAGAACCAGCTTACACTGGTACACATTGGTGCTATACAAAAGGTTTTTAACACCTTTCCACGACGACATTTAGAACCGTCGCCAAGTGACTGTGGGCGATAGGGGGGTCCTTCCCACATGACCCAGAAACCGTCGGGGGTACGGTGCCTTGATGCATACAGTTGTCCCTATATAACTGTTTCCAATATCTTGAAAATCCCAAATGCTTCGTCTTTGCTACTCATTTGTGCTCGCATTGCCATCAAAGTCGGAGCTTTGTGGTTTTACCTAAAACATGGCAGATTCCAGGCACGGTAGATTTCCACGCACGTACCAAACTGGCTCTATGTTTACGATGCCTGGCACATCACAAATAGTTCATGATTATAAACCATGTACGATAGGTAGACAATCACACACATTTAGTTTTCCCGCACCATATGTGATAGTGTCTAACATCACACACACTTTGCAAACGGGAACTGTGTGCATTGTTACACACGTTTCTTCTGTGTGAACCGTGTCGGATTATGATGTATATCTCACACGCTGTGCTTTGTTAACCGTGCGCTCCGTAATGACCCGCACACCGTAATTTCGCCCTAATTTAATTGTTGCTATTTAAAATTGTACCTAATTTAAACTTGAAAGTAGGCTACAGCTTTATTAATATCCATCATGTTGAAACAAGCAATGCATTATTCGATTCACAGGTACATATGTTTAAGAATTACATAAGCATCAAATAAAAAATGATGAACCAGGGTTCTATACTTGTACTATTACATATGGTAAAGAAAGATGTGACAGATATTCTAGTTGCTCAACAAGGTGAAGCGGAATGGCCCTATTGTGATCTCGTGGATGCAGAATGTAGTCACGACTCTAGTCCAACCCCTTGTGATGGCCGACCGCCAATCATGTAGCTTGAGAGGTAATCTTGAGTAAAATGCTTCAGGATCCACTTCAAAGGAAAAAATATTCAGACATTATCATCTAACACAACTCATTTCGGGCAGTAAAAAGAAGGCTACAGGGTTCTTACTTACCATCATGTAGTTCACTTTTGTCTTGCATAAAGTGTAAACAAATAGTTGGATTCAGATCTTTTGACCCATTTTAATAACAATCTTTATCAGTTTCCTCACTTGTTGCTGGTTCATGAATATCTCATTGCCCCATACACAGAAAGGGTCGAAGTCTGGATCTCTGGCAACGACATATGTACCTAAAAGCACCAAGTTAATATTAGAAGCTAAACAACAATTGCAAAAATGATGTAGTACAACACTCCCTCCATCCCATTATATAAGATTTTATTACATGTATATCTAGACATCATCGGAACATTAAGGTAACACTCTTCATTGTCGCTATGTAGGCTAGGATTGCATATTTAGTCATTCAGTACAAGGCATGTTGCTATGTAGCCTCAGCGTGCAGGCTTAAGCATGCTAGTTAAGGAAAACAAGAATTGGTGGTGTAAAAAACCGTCAAAAAAGTTGCAAAATGTTTGCGATTACGGATGCATCAAACACGGTTCGGAGTTTAGTTGCGTGTGCGATGCAGGGCATACTGCTCAGTTCAATTAGCTGTTTGTGATGAGGAGGAACAAAAGAAATGGGTAGATAGATGAAGGTGTGTGTGCGATATACAACATACGGTTGACTCAGATGAACTGTTTGTGATTAGGCAAAACAAAAGAAACGGTCAGCCAGATCAAGGTATGTGAGATATACGGCATGCAGTTCACTCGGATGAACTATTTGTGTTGAGACAAGAGAACATAAATGGTTCAATATAACAAGATGTGTGTGATGTGCGGCAAACATGTCTGTAAACAGAAATGTGTGCGAAGACCGATAATAACACATACGATTGCTTCTAATAAGACGTATGTGATATGCTATGTCTACACAACATCTATTGATTGATGGCAATTTATGAACACGCCCACGTTTCCCGCCATTTCCTCACATGTTTCCCGCCACCTAGCGATATTGCGCATAAACCTAGGCAGCACGCGACGCACGGTGGCAACAAGCGCAGCCTGTAGCACATCCACCTTTCCCCAAGCATGCCAACCCACCATATCACCGCCTCTGCCATCAACCATGTCAATGAGGAAAATGAGAAGGCGCCACGACCCATCGAGGCCGAGGCGCCCCCCGACAATGCGGTGGACGATGCCGTGATGCGCGTCATCGCCAGGGTTGTGTAGACGCTTGGTGCATGGCGCTTGGGCGCCGTGGATCAAGATAGGCATGTCAGCGTCGAGAGGCTGCAGCTCGCCCCACAACATGATTGATGGCGCGCCGCAGAGCAAGCTAGGCGCGTCCGCGATGATAGGGTGGGGCTCGCTGCACGACGAGACAGTTGGAACGCCGCAGAGCGAGAGGTGCGGTGCGCCACACAGCAAGAGCAGATCCATCGTTGCTTGCCTGCTGTTGACACGGCGTCGCAGCTGGGTACACGTCCCGTTAGTACCCCCATTCCTCGCCAGGAGTGGGAAGAGGCCATCTGCGCCGTACTTGCACTAGAGGCCGGCCGCACCGTACTTGCACCGGACGCCTGCCATGCCGTTGGCATGGGTCGCGCCGTTCGCCTTTTCCGTGGCCCGCTCGATGCCAATGCACTGGTCGGTAGGTTCGACCGCCTCCTTGGCCCAGGTGTCTACCTGGGCGCAGTAGAGGAACATGGCCGTCGCATCCTCGACCTGGTGATCTCCGATGAAATAGCCAACTTGGAGCTCGAGATCGCGCTCCGGATGTACCGTGAGCGCGTCGACCGCTTGGACGAACGCCTGCCCGAGTTCAGGCAGAGCCAAGAGCTACCGTAGGCAAGGGCTGCTGGTCATGGTATCATGGACACATTTTATTTTGTTGAGTCATTTCGACGTGGATAGCTATGTATTAACAACAATCATAGTATTTATCTGTTAATTGATCTGTTTTAATGTGTGTACTCTGTTTTCCGTCTTATATGTTCTGTTTCAAGTATATAGGCTTTCCATTCTGTATATGTGGATGATGACAGCTAGATTCAATTTAGTATACAAAAACAGATAGAAAATGGAATTCATAATATATATATATATTGTTCATTAGTTCATCAGAGAATATATATAATATCATGACATATACGTGATGATACCTAACTACTAGGTACAATGCATAAAATTGAAAAAGAACAATACTAAAACTAATAATCACTCCCGATGCATGGTGTCAACCCAGCGTGGAGGCAGTACTCCGCCTCCTCCGCCTTGCAGCGCTTAACGTACCGATCTGCCTCTTGCTGGCGGACAGGCACGGATGATCTTGCCATTTCCTTGGGCGCCCACAGGAGCTCCTCGCCGGTGGCACGCTGGAGCTTATCACCCCACCTCCACCCAGTGATGAGACACCTAGCACCATTGACCTTCCTTGCGGAGTACCCATCTTCGTACACCTTCTCCGCACGATGACGCGCCCGCTCCCAAAGCTCCACCTTCTCCTTTTTACAGGCGGCATCACGGGCTTCACATGCCGCCTGGTACCTGGTTTCCTCCTCCGCCATCTCCTTGTTGATCGCCACTTGCCTGGCTTTCTCAGCCGGCGGCAGTGACTTCCATAGACAAAGATTGTACTGGCCCCAAAACCAATCCAAAGTGGGGGGCGGGGGTCCGACACAACATTGTCCGGCGGCGCGTAGGGGTCATCCTCATCACTGCTCTTCGACTAAGCGTCCTCGGGGGCGGCGACTCCTAGTCGATGCACGGGTGATACGTCTCCAACGTATCTATAATTTTTGATTGTTCCATGCTGTTATATTCTAATAATTCTTGGATGTTTTACAATCATCTTATATCATTTTTTGGTACTAACCTATTGACATAGTGCCAAGTACTTGTTGTTGTTTTCTGCATGTTTTTTACATCGCAGGAAATCCATATCAAACGGAGTCCAAACACCGCAAAAATTTTTGTGGATTTTTTATGTACTAGAAGACCACATCATGTTTTATAGCTTTTGTTTCAATAAAGTGCCAAGCGAAGCCTTAGGATCATGTTGGGTGATAGTAGATTTGATCTTGATGAAAAACAGAAACTTTTGTGCTCATGAAATAAATTCTCGTTTTTAACAGAAGAGTACTTTTGAGTTGATTATTTTTGCAGAATATTAATATACAAATTGTTCACATGATCCTATTTTTTCAAGATTTTTGGAGTTGCAGAAGTATGGTGAATGTTCAGATCATTACAGACTGGTCTGTTTTTGACAGATTCTGTTTTCAATGCATAGTTTGCTTGTTTTCTAGTTTCTATGGCTTATATTGATCAATATAAATTGTAGAAATGATATGCTACAGTAGTCATTGTGTGAGAACAATTACGAATCTTGTCTTTTATAGTAACCTAAGTGAATGATTTGTTTTATCATATTAACCCATCTCACGAAGTTTTGTTAAGTTTTGTGTGATTGCAGTTTTCAAGTTTTGGGTGAGATATCGATATGAGGAGAATAAGGAAAGAAAATACCCTAAGCTTAGTGATGCCCAAGGCACCCAAAGGAAATATTCAAATAATCAAGGAATACCCAAGCAACTAAGCTTGGGTATGCCCCGTAAGGCATCCCCTCTTTCGTTTCGAAGAGTACCAGCAACCTCACTTGAAGCTATATTTTTATTCGTCACATGATATGTGTTTTGCTTGGAGCGTCCATTTATTTTGTTATAATTTTCATGCTGTTATTTAGAATAATGTTTTACGTCTTTTATTTCCTACAGCATGTCTACATGTTGCTTATTTTGCAAGTCTACATGTTGCTGTTTGAAAACCTTTACTATGCTTATTTTGCAAGTCTACATGTTGCTGTTTGAAAACAGAAAGTTTGTCGCTATTGCAAGAATTCCCGAGAAAAGTCAGAATGTGATAAAAGCTTGAAATTTTTTGCATAGTAAGATATGATAAATTTCCTACAGCATGTCAAAATAAAAAAAATGAGTTATGAAAGTATTGATACTCTTGCATTCTTTACATACTGTACTGTTTTGGCAGATTTCTGCTATGTTTGCATTGTCTACATAGGTTTGCTTGTTTAATGATTCTATTTGAGGATATGAGTACTAAATATGCAGATGCATTTAGTATGCAATGTTGAACAATAATTTTAGTGATTTTCTACAGTAGAGAATGATAAGGTTTTTTGCATTTGTTTATAATAACTTATCTCATGAGATCTTGTTGAGTTTTGTGTGGATGAAGCTTTTGAGATTTAGGAAAACCGTGATATGAGAAGAATTAAGGAGACACAAAATATTAAGCTTGGGGATGCCCAAGGCACCCCAAGATAATATATCAAGAAGTCTCAAGCATCTAAGCTTGGGGATACCACGATAGTCATCCCACCTCTCTTCATCAACAATTATCGGTTAGTATCAGTTGATCCTAAGTTTTTGCTTCTTCACATGAGATGTGCTATTCTTGAAATGTCATTTTATTTTCTTTGCTTGCTGTTTTAATAAAATGGTTAGATCTGAAAGTTTTTAAATAAAATAGAGTTCTCAAATAGTTTCCAGGGAGGCTAGGTAAGCGGCATTCACATCCCGTCAACGAAGCTCTTTTCTGGCGCCGTTGATCTAGTGCTTCACTTATATCTTTTTGAGCACGGTGTAATTTAGTATTTCTGAAGAAATTATCTCTTGCTTCACTTAGATTAATTTGATAGATGAAAATATTATGCTCATGAACTTCACTTATATTTGTTTGAGCTGATCAAAAGAAACACATGAAAATTAGTCCCATAGTGATAGATATCCAAGAAGGATATAATAAAAACTTTCACGAAGATCATTGGACAAAATAAACTTGATTCCTTGTAATAGTTTTGAGATATGATGATGTTATATGTGAGTCATGTTGATGAGTAACTGTGCTTTATTAAGAATATTGATGTTAAGGTTTGTGATTCCCTATGCAAGCACGAAAGTCAATCATCATGCAATGAAATTACATCCTACTTGTGGTGCAATATTCGGTGTTAATTATGCTTAGTGCTCGCTTATGAGATTATTCGTTTCTTGGTTGGTCGCTTCCCAATCTTTTACTAGCCTTCATTTTGCACTAAGTATGATCACTACTTGTGCATCCAAAATCCTTTAAACCAGTTTTGCCACATGAGTCCACCATACCTACCTATATGCGGTATTCCTTTGCCGTTCTAAGCAAATTTGTATGTGCCATCTCTAATTTTCAAAATAATTTTCTCTTTTGTGTGCTCGTACCGCTCGCGGAGCGGTGAGGGGTGGCTAATATTTTCCATGCTAGATGTGTTATTCTCATCATGATTGTTTATTCACTTGTCATTGCACGGGAGTGAGGCAATGGTATTTGGGATGCCTAGTCCCGAAATGAAAAATGAATTTACATTATGTTGTCAAATAATAAATTCCTTGGAAAGTGTTGGTATGGAAGGCAATCGTGGATTCAGCTTGCCATGGAAAGTGAAAGTTTGGTGGAAAAAGGAATAAACTTTACTATATGTTTGGGAGTCGCCTATGATATTTCTAGCATGGAAAGTGTTGGGAACTCTAAGTCGTTTTCGTTGGTGGGAAAAGTATGCCACCGAAAATGATTTTATCTCCCAATTTAAGCTTTGTGCTCTGGCACCTCTAGAAATCCCAACTTCCCTCTGTGAAGGGCCTTTCTTTTACTTTATGCAATTTTTATTTTGAATTTGAGTCTCCATCTTCTCTTATAGAGAACCAACTAAGAGGCACTATGATCGTACTTGAGCATTGGGTGTAGTTAATATGTGAGTGTTTTTCATTAATGGATCAATGGTCGAGCATGATGAGCTAGGGATAACTTATTTTAGCCTTGATATTTAGAAAGACATGGTTGCTTGTTGATATGCTTGAGTATTTAAATCTGATATCAAAACTAGACTATTGCTTTGAACCATATAAAAGTCCAAATTTCCATGCTATAAAGAAAATAATATTGTATGACATCATAGGAAGCATTCCACATCAAAAAAAATATTTTTATTATTTACCTACTCGAGGATGAGCAGGAATTAAGATTAGGGATGCTGATACGTCTCCAACGTATCTATAATTTTTTATTGTTCCATGCTGTTATATTATCATTCTTGGATGTTTTACATTCATTATACAATCATTTTATATCATTTTTTGGTACTAACCCATTGGCATAGTGCAAAGTGCCAGTTGTTGTTTTCTGCAAGTTTTTTACATCGCAGGAAATCAATATCAAATGGAGTCCAAACATCGCAAAACTTTTTGTGGATTCTTTATGGACCAGAAGAGCACCAATGGGCCAAAGCAGTACCTGGGAGTGCCCCGAGGGGGGCACAACCCACCAGGGCGTGCCTAGGGATGGCAATGGGGGCAATCCCCTATGGGGATACCTACAACATCTCCATCCCCATCTATTCCCTATCATCCCATCCCCATCCCTGTTTACATGACTGGGGATGAAAATTCCCCATACCCATGCCCCACTGGGGAATGGGGCCCCATTAGGGTCCCCATCCCCATAAACAAACACTCATATATGACACCCTATAATCAACATACATAAATGGTGTTGTCCTTGTCCTGCTAATGCATATCTAGGTCGTACTAACTTCTTGGTCATGGTGGCAGCTGAGATGAGGACGTGAGATAGGTTTAATGTCATTTTCTAGAGCTTTTTTTTGTTTTCGCAAGTTTGTTTGTGAATATTTTAAGGTTGTCCGCAGTGTCACAGTTACTAACCGGGTCCCCGACGGGTATAGGGTCTGGGGAATAGGATATCGTCCCCATCCCCATTGTACCCTATGGGGAATAAATTAGTTTGGTAAATATCCCCATGGGGATGTTTTTCGCCCATCCCCACCCCCTAATAGATGAAATCCCCATGGGTTTGGCATGTATGGGGCCCCGTTGCCACCCCTAGTGTCATATTATGTTGGATTGAGTATTATGAATCTAAATTTGTTTTGGTGTTATTTTAGTACGAAGTCTTGATAGATCGATCGGAAACAATAACTTGTGTTATTTTAGTACGAACTCTTCATAGATCGATCCGAAATAATAGCTTGGTGTTATTTTAGTATGAACTCTTGGATAGATCGATCAGAAAGAATAGAAACAAACAATTCCTTCTTATGTTCTCCTCTAGATAGGAACTTTGGAGTGATTCTTCATCGCACGTTGAGGGATGGTTATCTGATGCAATTATATTAGCATTGTTGAGAGATTGCACTAGCGAAAGTACGGACCCTAGGCCTTGTTTCTAAGCATTGCAATACCTTTTGTGCTCCATTTTATCACTTGCTACCTTGCTGTTTTTTATTGTTACTATTACAAAAATCAATATCTACAATCCATATTACACTTGTATCACCATCTCTTCGCCGAACTAGTGCACCTATACAATTTCCCATTCTATTTGGTGTGTTGGAGACACAAGAGACTTTCTATTATTTGGTTCCAGGGTTGTTTTAGAGAGACCACCTTCATCCTACACCTCCCACGGATTGATAAACCTTAGGTCGTCCACTTGAGGGAAATTTGCTACTGTCCTACAAAACTCTGTGCTTGAACGCCCAACACGAGTCTACAAGCACAAGTTGTGTAGTAGACATCAGTGGGCAGATCAGCAGCGCCATGGCAGAGCTTTGAGAGAGAGAGAGAGAGAGAGAGAGAGAGAGAGAGAGAGGGATGGCGAGCGAGGGGAGGATGTAGATGATAATGCAGGCGGGACAGCGTGAGAAAGGTAGTATTTATTGGTGGCCGGAATCTAGATCGACGGGAACAATACACCCGCAAATCGCCAGAATTTGCGAGTACTGTAGTTTGAATTACACACGATTCCCGCATTACCAATGCAGAACCGTGTCTGATTAATAACCCCCGCCAATCACTTTGCAAACCTCGAGGCGCGAAATAGAGTGCCAATCGTGTGGGGGGCGGCTGTCTTGCCAGATCTTTACATTTTCTTTTTTGAACACCAGATATTTACATCGTCTGAAGATTTTTTAACTCACACACAAGTACACAAAAATATGATTTTTCAAACTGTTATGGTTAGTTGATCCATATAGATGCAGTTCAAGTTTGAATTACGATCATTAAATGGCTAGAAAATCACTTAAATGTCTTTAAAAGGTCAAATGACCCCTAAAATTTTCCAAAATTTCACATGACAGTTGTATTAGTGCACGTTAATCGTGGAAAAATTTTGAAGGCCGTAAGGATAAGCTATCTCCCATTCGTCATCAAACATGCAGTGTTCCCTCTTGGAACCACTAGCCTTCTAGTGAGTTGCTCCAGTTTGTGAGGGGTGTGTGTCCAAACTTTTGTCAAACATGCCATTGTTTTACTACATAATCTTGGTGGCATGACATTACATCAAGCAAGATTTCATGTTTTTCTTATCATTTTTAATTTTTTGGAATTTAAATGCCATGTTACTCCATGCATGTACATGTGTCCTTGCCGTGAGACCAATATGTTTGAAAATTCCTTCTAATTTAATGCACATGGAATTAACTCGCACACAAGTACACAAAAATATGATTTTTCAAACTGTTATGGTTAGCTGATCCGTATAGATGCAGTTCAAGTTTGAATTACGATCATTAAATGGCTAGAAAATCACTTAAATGTCTTTAAAAGGTCAAATGACCCCTAAAATTTTCCAAAATTTCACATGACAGTTGTATTAGTGCACGTTAATCGTGGAAAAAATTTGAAGGCCGTAAGGGTAAGCTATCTCCCGTTTGTCATCAAACATGCATTGTTCCCTCTTGGAACCACTAGCCTTCTAGTGAGTTGCTCCAGTTTGTGAGGGGTGTGTGTCCAAACTTTTGTCAAACATGCCATTTTTTACTACATAATCTTGGTGGCATGACATTACATGAAGCAAGGTTTCATGTTTTTCTTATCATTTTTAATTTTTTGGAATTTAAATGCCATGTTACTCCATGCATGTACATGTGTCCTTGCCGTCTGACCAATATGTTTGAAAATTCCTTCTAATTTAATGCACATGAAATTAACTCTCACACAAGTACACAAAAATATGATTTTTCAAATTGTTATGGTTAGCCCTTGCATGTAGATGTAGTTCAAATTTCAATTACGGTCATTAAATGGCTATAAAATAACTTAAATGTCTTTAAAAGATAAAATGATCCCTAGAATTTTTCAAATTTTCACATGACAGTTGTAGTAGTGCACGCTAAACGTAGAAAAAATTGAAGGCCACAAGAGGAAGCTATCTCCCGTTAGTCATCAAACATGCAGTGTTCCCTCTCAAAACCACGAGCCTTCTAGTGAGTTGCTCTAGGTTGTGAGGGCCGTGTGTCCAAACTTTCATCAAACATGCCAATTTTTTTTACCACATCATCTTTGTGGCATGACATTACATCAAGCAATGTTTCATGTTTTCTTGATCATTTTTTATTTTTTGGAATTAAAATGCCATGGCAGTCCATGCATGTGTGTCCATGCCGTGAGACCAATATGTTCGAAAATTCCTTCTAATTTACTGCACATGGAATTAACTCGCAAACAAGTACGCAAATATGATTTTTCAAACTGTTATGGTCAGCCTTTGCATGTAGATGTAGTTCATCTTTGACTTAGGGTCATTAAATGGCTAGAAAATCACTTAAATGTCTTTAAAATATCAAATGACCCCTAGAATTTTCCAATTTTTTACATGATAGTTGTAGTAGTGCACGTTAAACATGGAAAAAAAATTGAAGGCCGTAAGAGGAAGCTATCTTTTGTTCGTCATCAAACATGCATTGTTCCCTCTTAGAACCACGAGCCTTCTAGTGAGTTGCTCCGGTTTGTGAGGGGCGTGTGTCCAAAATTTCGATAAACATGCCTATTTTTTTACTACATCATCTTGATGGCATGACATTACATCAAGCAAGGTTTCATGTTTTTTCGATCATTTTTTATTTTTTTGGAAATAAAATGCCATGGCACTCCATGCATACATATGCATGTCTCCATGCATACATATGCATGTCTCCATGTCGTGAGACCAATATGTTTGAAAATTATTTCTAATTTACTGCACATGGAATTAACTCACACACAAGTACATAAATATGATTTTTCAAAAGGTTATGGTTAGCCGTTGCATGTAGATGTAGTTCAAATTTGAATTACGGTCATTAAATGACTAGAAAATAACTTAAATGTCTTCCAAAGGTCAAATGACCCCTTAAGCTTTCCAAATTTTCACATGATAGTTGTATTAGTGCACGTTACACGTAGAAAACATTTGAAGGCTGTAATAGCAAGTTATCTCTCATTCGTCATCAAACATGCATTGTTTCCCTCTCAGAACCACAAGCCTTCTAGTGAGTTGCTCCGGTTTGTGAGGGGTGTGTGTCCAAACTTTTGTCACACATGGCAATTTTTTTACCACATCATCTTGGTGGCATGACATTACATCAACCAAGGTTTCATGTGTTTATGATTTTTTTTAATTTTTTGGAATTTCAATGCCATGGCACTCCATGCTTAATTGTGTCATGGCCATTAGACCAATATGTTCGAAAATTCCATGCACTTTACTGCACATCGAATTAAATCACACACAAGTATACAAAATATGACTTTTTCAAACCGTTATGGTTACCTGTTGCATGTACATGTAGTTCAAATGTCAATTACGGTAATTAAATGGCTAGAAAATCACTTCAATGTCTTAAAATGTCAAATGAGCCCTGAAATTTACCAAAATTTCACATGGTAGTTGTATTAGTACTACAAAGTTTCTCGTACATTTAAAACACCATCCATTGCCACTATACTCCAAATTCATCTTTCATAGCAAATAAAAAAAATATACAACATCACACACAGTTGATTTGTAGGAACCGGTTGCGATGAAAATATATGGTTCTGTCGGGTCGAAAAGATACCTCTGGGATCACTGGAATCCCTTCTACGGTTGGCGGGTGCGAGGTTGTGCAAAGAGCGGGTCTAAGAGTCAGCACAGCAATCGTTTACCCAGGTTCGGGCCGCGAGGATGCATAATACCCTAGTCCTGCTTTGGTGTATATTTGAGTGTTCTTGAGTTCTTGAGCTAGCTACGGTGCCTGTTCAGCTTTTCAGGACCCAAATCCTCCTTCAGTATGCCACCGTCCTCCTTTTATAGTCTAAAAGGGGCTGCCACAGTGGCACACAGGAGGTGGAAAGGTGTTGTAATGCCCAGTATGCGACTATGTCTCCCACATGTCGAGGCACGACTTAAAGACATAATGGCATACTAGAATGATCTCAAATACGGTATCTTTGCACATCTCATGTAAAATTCAGGGATGAAATTGTAAAAGATAGTAGGATTACACTCACCACGTCACACAATTGTCACAACCCTAGTTCTGGTATGCACTAGGCTAGTCTTGTTGTTTGCATCATGTTTAAAATTCAAATAAATTCAAATAAATTCAAATAAAATTCAATAAAATTGCACCAAAAAGGTCCAAGAAAATGTTCATGTTGCTATCTGAAAATATTGGTTAGAGATAAAAATCAAACCAATATTATTAGGAGCTCATAAATATTTATTTTGGGCATTTGGAATTAATGCAATAGTTATTTGCTTGGATATATATTTATTATATATTTTATATATGTCCAAAATTCTGATTGTTTATTTTGAGGGGCTTGGATTTATTCCTAGGTCCCTGCAAAAAAATTGTCAGAAGAAAATAATTGATTTAGTTTAGAAACTAAATCAAAACATAATTAGAGAAATAGAAAACAGAAACAAATAAAAAAGACGAAGCAGACTTACCTGTGCTGGCCCAGCATAGTGCGGCCTGGCCGGCCCAGCCCATCTGCCTCCCAGTTCGTCTTCCTCACGCCAGTAGGCGAGACGCGTGGCCGACGCGCGCGCACGGCGAGCGCGCCACCTCCTCCGTCTCTGCCTAGCTATCCCCTTCTCCGTTGCGTCTGGACGAGCCACGCACCCCCGGAAGCACTCGCACTCTCCCCCGTCCTCTTCCCCCTCCTCCGCACTCTCCTCCGCTCGGTCCCGAGCGACGCCGTCGCCACCGGCCACCGTTGCCGTACCCACCACCTTTCCCTCGCCTCTCCGACGAGCCCCCGATCTCCGCCTCGCTACCGTGCATCTCCAAGCCGAAGGAATCGACCTCGGGCGCCCTGAGGCCTCGTCCCCGAGCTCATCTTCTCCGCACGGCCACCGGACGCCGTCGACGAATTTGCCGCCTCCGACGCGTCCCCGAGCCCACTAAGCTACTCCGCCGCCTCACTGTGAGCTCCTCCTTCTTTCCCCCCTGTCCTTGTCGTCGTTTGCGCCCTCTAGGTGTCGCCCCCCTTGCTGACCGAAGCTTGCCGCCGCCGGTGATGCCGCCGCCGTGGCCAGAGCCACGCACGCTCAAAACCGACCACGCCACCGCACTCGGTGCTTCACCAGGAGCCCGTAGCACCCGTCCCCTGGCCTCCCCGTGCCCCGTAGCGCCGTTTCCGACGAGGCCCGAACTCCGGCGCCATCGCGAGCTTCGTTCCAGCCAGCTCCGGCGCCCCCCGCACCCTCCCGTCGGCATGAGTGGATGCGGACGAGCTCCAGCTCCCCGTAGCTAGTCTCCACTGCCGAAATGACCGCCGGAACGGCGATCCCGATCCCCTCCGCCGCGTCTGTGGACGCCGGCGTCGAGCCGCCGGCGGGTTTGACCGCTGACCGGCGTGGTATGACCCCACGGTCTAGTTGACCTCCCCTCTCTCTCACTGACATGTGGGCCCTGCCCAGCTAATTAGTTGTTAGGATTAGTGTTAGTACTAATTAACTTAGTTAGGTTAGTCCTACAGTCACTGACTAGTGGGCCCTGCCCAGTTAGTTAGGGCTAACTAACTCAGTTAGTTTATTGAAGACACTGACGTGTGGACCCCACACGTCATGTTTGACCTGAGTCAGCGCTGCTGACTTGCTGACGCAAGCATGACGCAGTGCTGACGCAATAAACAATTTTCTGGAATTGTTTTTGTTTAGAAAAATCCAGAAAATTGTTTAAACTTCAAAAAATCACACAAATTCAACCGTAGCTCAGAATGAAATAATTTATATATGAAAAAATATCAGAAAAATTCAATCTATCCATCTGTACCATTTTCATGCGTGGAAAATGAAGTTATACCCACTGTTTATATGAAAACACATAAATGGCATTTAAAAATGCTTGTTTCAGAGTTGCATTTGAAACCTTGGTTCAAATGGAATTCAACCAATTAAAATGCTAGTTGCATTAGCTCAAACAACATCATATCTTCATGCCATATTCATGCATCATATTCTTGCATATGCTTGTATTTGATTGTCGGCATCGTTCTTCTCGATAGGTCCAGCTCCGGAGACCGTTCCAGAGTACCTGTCAGAGGAGCAGTGCTCTGCATGTTGTTATACCAGGCAAGCAAACCCCCTTGTTCATTCCGATACAATCCCTCTCTCTCTCCTGCTCTCTGTTATTGCATTAGGACAATAACGACTTCAACTGCTACTTTATGCTGCGGTAGTTGAACCCATTCCTCTGCATGACCTGTCATTCCACAGTAAATAGTTGAAACCCACTAGCATGTGTAGGAGTTGATTGAAGCCATGATGTGATCTTACCATGCCTTGCTTGCTATTGCTTAGAGTGTGTCAGGTCTAATTCATCGCGAATGAATTGGAGTGCAGTGATATGTTCTGATGCTGAGAGTTAAGTGCGTGAACACGATTTGGTAAAGGTAGTGGTGAGAGGCCATGTAGGAGTACATGGTGGGTTGTCTCACTGGAACCGTTCCTAAGAACTAACTTCTGTGTATGTTGTCCAATGACTAGCTACTACCACACATTGGGTTCCGGTAACTCGACCCCTCTCGACTTATTAATCAACATGATCTCTGTCCAGGAGTTGCAACTAGTTTCTGGTGTTTGTAGGTAGTGTTAGTAGTCTACCAAGTGGCACTGGGCCAGTGGGCTTGGGACAGACTAGGCACCATGGCACGGTGACCCAAGCGTAGATCCACTCGGCGAGGTGGGCTTGGGAACCCTGCGCACATCATTTGGGGCCGTGAGCGACACCTCGGCCGGATCTCCTTACGGATGGAACCCAAATAGGCGATAAACCTAGACTAGAGTCTTGTGTGGTTAGTCAGGTCGTGGCCGACACCCTCGCCAGGCTTTCGCTTGATGGTTGCCGAGATACACGAGATGTACATGGCGGTAAGTGGCGAGAGCGTGTGTGAAGAAGTACACCCCTGCAGGGTTATCATGATCTATTCGAATAGCCGGGTCCACGGTTATGGACTTCTTGGATGCTTACGTGGTACATAGACAACTTGAAGTGGATACTCTAAAATACTCAAGACAAGTGTGTGTGCTATGGATGGCCTTCTCGTAGGGAGACGGGGATGAATCCATAGTGGTGTATTGTGTGGTGCTTAGTGGACTCGTGTGCGCCACCTCAAAAGAGTTACCAGCAGTCGTAGAATAGGATAGCCACTGAGTCAAAGCTGGCTTGCTGCAACTAAACCCCACTTTGCCTTCTTGATACAAGTGCATGTATGATAGGATCTGATGTAAGTCTTGCTGAGTACCTTTGTACTCATGATTGCTTAATTAATGTTTTGCAGATAAGATTGCTGTCTCACTAGTAGTTCCGCTTGGACTTCGACAAGTAGCTTGTTACCTCAGCTACGATCTTGGACGAGTGTTGTAGATAGTCAGGCTCTTCAGCCTTTTTCATTTGTAGATGTTTGTACTCAGACATGTTGTGCTTCCGCTTGTTGCTTGTATGCTCTGAATGTTGGGTCGTGAGACCCATATTTGTAATATCTGGCTCCTCGGAGCCTAATGAATAAATACTTTGTTTATTAGAGTCTTGTTGTGATGGCATGTTGTATTTGCATATATTGAGCATATTGTGTGTATGTTATTGAAATGCTTGGTATGTGTGGGATCCGACACCTAGCTGTTTACCCTTGGTAGCCTATCTTACAGGGAAATGTCTCCTCGTGCTTCCACTGAGCCTTTGTAGCTTGCTACTGCTCCGGAACACTTAGGCTGACCGGCATGTGTCCTTCTTCGTTCCTGTGTCTGTCCCTTAGGGGAAATGTCACGCATTGTTCCTTTAAGTCCTTGTAGCTTGCTACGACTTGGGTTCATACGTTGATGACCGACACGTTCGTTGCTCGGTCATGTGTGCATGTCTCTGTAATTTAGTGCCACTTTTGGTCTATAACTGGTCATGTCGGCCCGGGTTCTCTGTCATATGGATGCTAGCGACACTACCATATACGTGAGCCAAAATGCGCAAACGGTCCTGGGCCAGGTAAGGTGGCACCCGTGGGGATACCGTGCGTGAGGCCGCAAAGTGATATGGTGTGTTACATGCTAGACCAGTGTGACTTAGGATCGAGGTCCCGACAGTTTTGGTATCAGAGCCTGACTGCATGTAGGATTACCAAGCCAAAATGGTCGAAGTTGAGTCTAGAAATTCCTTAGTTATATAAGGGAATTGAATGTGGAAGGGAACGTAAGGCTCTTTTTACTCCTTATACCTCATGCCTTCTGATCTGAGTCATCCTACCTTTCCTACGGGGTTAAGAAACTAGGCTATCTCTTCCGTCTTTCAGGATCACGAGTTACTACTCCGTAGTCCCTTAGGATTGGTTGATTAGAGTCCTACTCTTGTTTCAAGTTCTTCCGGTGAAGTTGTTTTAGTACCATCACAAAACCTTGAGTGATGATGTTGAGTTGTTATACTACCCTTTTTGTTAGCAGGATGTCTCATTCTGAGCATTTTACTGCCGTTATGCTGCCGGAATTATCCTAGTAGTTCGAGAGATACTAATTTCTTGTTCTACCTTTTGCATCCTATAATTGTTGATGTTTCCGTCTTCGGTTTTGCTTCTCAGGATGTCTTTAGTTAAGCGAAGCTCAGCTGCTCATAGATAGAACCACAGAGGTGGTAGGGATGAGGAGGATCCTCCCGACCAGCCTTCGTTGGCAGAGTTAATGTTAGAGATGGAGAGAAACAAGCGTGAGTCTAACCGCTTGTTGGCACGTATTGAGGAGAACACCGCACATCAGTGCAAGGAATCAGCAACCATCCATGACTTCATTCGTGTGATACCACCCACCTTCCATCATCCCATTGAGCCACTCGATGCAGATGATTGGCTCCGTAGTATCACTCACAAGCTGCATTCGGCGAACGTAGCTGAAGGAGATAAGGTCATCTATGCCACTTATCACCTGGAAGGTCCTCCTAGTCTTTGGTGGCAGAACTATGAGGCCATGAATCCAGCTGGCCAGATTCCTACCTGGAAAGATTTCACAGAGGCTTTTCGTGAGAATCATATCCCTCAAGCCCTTATTGATCATAAGAGAGAAGACTTCTGTAGTCTTACCCAAGCTAATATGGCTGTTGATGCTTATAGTAGAGAGTTGGAGAACCTCGCCCGCTATGCTACAGAAGAAGTGTCCACGGACGCCAAGAAGCAGGCTAGGTTCCGAAAGGGTCTCAACCCCAAACTGCGTCGTGATCTCCACTTGCATCATTGCAACATATTCCAGGCTCTTGTGAACAAGGCCATCAATGCAGAGACAGCTCAGCTCACTTACGAGGAGTCTCGTAAGCACATCCTTGATTTGGGATCTTCCTCCGGTTCTAGTTCTCAGAAGCGCCGGATTTGGGTTGGGTTTCGAACTTTGTTCTTCCACCCAGTTGTACACCGAGGCCATCTTATGTGGTACCTCTTCCAGTTCAGCAGTATGCTCCACCCAGGTCTATTAGTGGACCGTTTGCCAATGCGGGTCCACTTCCTACCTCCAGGATTTGTTACAAGTGTGGAGAGCCGGTCCACATTGCCCATACTTGCACTCAGACCCGTTTTGCTTCATCCCAGTCCGAGAAATCTGTTGGCCGTGATAAATCATCATGCAAGATGATCAGTGTTAAGTCAGCTCCCACTGAACATGGACGTGTGCATCACGTCTCAGCCAAAAACGCTCATGATGATCCAGATGTCGTTCTTGGTACACTCCTTGTCAATTGTCATCCGGCATCGGTTCTATTCGATACTGGAGCATCTCATTCCTTCATTTCCGAAAGTTATGCCCGCTTGCACAACATGTCATTTTGTGATATGCCCTCCCCACTACTCATTCAAACTCCTGGATCCAAATGGAAAACTTCTAGTGTAAGCCATGGTAATGAAATCCTTGTCGACAGACTTGTGTTCCTTGCATCACTTGTAGCCCTCAAGTCTTCAGATATTAATATCATCTTGGGTATGGACTGGATGACAGCTCATCATGCCAAGATTGATTGCTTCACTAGGTCTGTTCAGCTTACACACCCATCTGGCAAGATAGTCACTGTCACCACTAGAGTTGCAAAGCGTCAACTATATTCCCTTAATGCCAACCCCCTTCCAGACCTTGAAGATGTTTCGGTAGTCCGTGACTTTCCGGATGTCTTTCCAGAGGAACTGCCAGGTGTTCCACCTGACCGAGATGTAGAGTTTGTTATAGAGCTTATCCCAGGAACCGCTCCAATCTCTAGGAGACCTTACAAGATGGCACCCTTAGAACTAGCTGAGCTTAAGAAACAACTTGATGAGTCCTTGCAAAAGGGTTTCATCCATCCTAGTTCTTCTCCATGGGCTTGCCCCATTCTCTTCTTCAAGAAGAAGGATGGTACGGATCAGATGGTTGTAGATTATCATCCCGTTAATTTGGTCACGGTGAACAACAAGTATCCGCTTCCCAGGATCAACGACCTGTATGATCAGCTCGCTGGATCCTAAGTCTTCTCCAAGATGGATTTGAGGTTAGGATACCATCAAATCAAGATTCAAAATGGGGACATCCCCAAGACGGCTTTTGTCACTCGTTATGGTCAGTACGAGTACACCGTCATGTCCTTCGGTCTAACAAATGCTCCAGCCACTTTCTCCCGCTTGATGAACTCGATCTTCATGGAGTACTTAGATAAGTTCGTCGTGGTTTACCTCGATGATATTCTTATTTACTCGAAGAACGAGGAAGAGCATGCCGAACATCTTAGACTTGTTCTAGAAAAACTCATAGAGCACCGTCTTTATGCCAAGTTCTCCAAGTGCGAATTTTGGTTGCCATAAGTGACCTATCTCGGCCACGTAATCTCTGGTAAGGGCTGCTGTCAATCCCGGGAGAGTTCAGGCCGTCCTTGATTGGACTCCACCTAAAACAGTTAAACAAGTTAGGAGTGTCCTTGGTCTAGCCAGTTACTGTCGCCGCTTTGTTGAGAACTTCTCTAAAGTGGCCAAACCTCTCACGGAACTTCTCAAGAAAGATAAAAAGTTTGAGTGGTCCCCACAGTGTGAGCACAGTTTTCAGGAACTGAAAAGACGCCTGACTTCTGCTCCCATACTCGTGCCACCGGATTTCACTAAGGACTTTGTTATCTACTGTGATGCCTCACGACAGGGACTAGGTTGCATTCTTATGCAGGATCGTCATGTGATTGCCTATGCATCTCGACAGTTGCATCCACATGAGGAGAATTATCCTACACATGATCTAGAGCTTGCAGCCGTAGTCTATGCACTTAAGACCTGGCGACATTACGTCCTTGGTAATCGTTGCGAGATCTACACCAATCACCAGAGTCTCAAGTATATCTTCACCCAACCAGATTTGAATCTTAGGCAAAGACGTTGGTTCGAGTTGATCTCAGATTACGACTTAGGAATTACCTACACCCCAGGCAAGGGAAATGTCATGGCTGATGCGCGAAGTCGTAAGTCCTATTGCAACAATCTCATGTTGCAGCAGGGCCAACCACTTCTCCATGAGGAATTATGTAAGCTTGACCTTCACATTGCTCCTCGCGGATTCCTTTCTACCTTGGTGGCAAAACCTACTCTTGTGGATCATATCATAGAAGCCCAGAAGCATGATACTGGGATTACCCGGATCAAGAGAAACATAGCCAACGGTATTGCTGGTAGTTTCTCCATAGATGATCGAGCTGTTGTTTTCTTCCAAAACCGGCTGGTGGTTCCCAAGAAGCAACATCTTCGGCAACTGATCCTTAAGGAGGCTCATGAATCTCCTCTCACGATTCATCCCGGTAGTACTAAGATGTATCAGGACCTACGCCAGAGGTTCTGGTGGACTAGGATGAAGAGAGAAATCGCTCAGTTCATTGCTAACTGTGATGTTTGTCGTTGCATTAAAGCAGAGCATCAAAGACCTGCTGGCACCCTTCAGCCTGTAGCTATTCCTGAGTGGAAATGGGATAAAGTTGGTATGGACTTCATCACCGGCTTTCCCAGGACCAAGAGAGGGAATAATGCTATCTTCGTAGTCATTGATCGTCTCTCCAAAGTGGCTCACTTCCTACCTGTTCGAGAGAGTATCACTGCTAGTCAGCTTGCTGACTTGTATATTTCTCGAATAGTGTCACTTCATGGTGTTCCACTAGAGATTAATTCAGACAGTGGTAGTCTTTTCACTTCTCATTTCTGGGAGAGTTTCCAGACTTCCATGGGCACCCATCGTTCCTTCAGTACCGCTTTCCACCCTCGGTCAAGTGGTCAGGTGGAACGGGTTAACCAAATTCTCGAAGACATGCTTAGAGCTTGCGTTATCTCATTCGGTATGGATTGGGAGAAATGACTTCCTTTCGCCGAGTTTGCTTATAACAATAGCTATCAATCCAGTCTCAAGAAAGCTCCTTTTGAGATTCTCTATGGACGAAGATGTCGAACACCTTTGAACTAGTCAGAAACCGGTGAAAGAGAATTCTTTGGACCGGATATGATCCAGGAAGCAGAAGAGCAAGTTCGCATCATTCGTGAGAATTTGAAAACAGCCCAGTCTCGTGAAAAGAGCCAGTATGATCGTCATCATAAGGAAGTGGCTTATGAAGTTGGCGACAAAGCTTACCTTCGGGTTACTCCCTTGAAGGGTACCCATCGTTTCGGTATCAAGGGCAAGTTGGCTCCTCGTTACATTGGCCCTTTTCGCATTCTCGCTAAACGAGGAGAGGTTGCCTACCAATTAGAACTACCCCCACATCTTTCTCGAGTTCATGATGTCTTCCACGTCTCTCAACTCAGGCGTTGCTTCTCGGATCCCATCCGCGGAGTGGACCACGAAACGCTTGATCTCCAAGATAACCTCACATATCGTGAGTATCCCGTTCGCATTCTGGATCAAGCAGAGCGTGTTAATCGACGTCATAACATCAAGTTTCTTAAGGTTCAGTGGTCTCATCATTCCGAGAGAGAAGCTACATGGGAGCGAGAAGATCGTCTCCGACTGGAGTACCCCACTTTCTTTCCGCCGACTCCTGAATCTCGGGACGAGATTCTTTCGAGTGGGGGTGAGTTGTCACAACCCTAGTTCTGGTATGCACTAGGCTAGTCTTGTTGTTTGCATCATGTTTAAAATTCAAATAAATTTGAATTGAGGATTTGTGAAACCCTCAGAAAACCCTTTTGAAAAATGACCCAAATGAAAATTGCTCCAAAAAGGTCCAAGAAAATGTTCAAGTTGCTATCTGAAAATATTTGTTAGAGATAAAAATAAAACCAATATTATTAGGAGCTCAAAAATATTTATTTTGGGTATTTGGAATTAATGCAATAGTTATTTGCTTGGATATATATTTATTATATATTTTATATATGTCCAAAATTCCGATTCTTTATTTTGAGGGGCTTGGATTTATTCCTAGGTCCCGGCAAAAAAAATGTCAGAAGAAAATAATTGATTTAGTTTAGAAACTAAATCAAAACATAATTACAGAAATAGAAAACAGAAACAAATAAAAAGAAAGAGGAAGCAGACTTACCTGTGCTGGCCCAGCACAGTACGGCCTGGCCGGCCCAGCCCATCTGCCTCCCCTGTCGTCTTCCTCGCGCTAGTAGGCGAGGCGCGTGGCCGACGCGCGCGCACGGCGAGCGCGCCACCTCCTCCCTCTCTGCTTGGCTGTCCCCTTCTCCGTTGCGTCTGGAAGAGCCACGCACCCCCCCGAAAGCACTCGCACTCTCCCGCGTCCTCTTCTCCCTCCTCTGCTCTCTCCTCCTCTCGGTCCCGAGCGCCGCTGTCGCCACCGGCCACCATTGCCGTAGCCACCGCCTTTCCCTCGCCTCTCCGACGAGCCCCCAAGCTCCGCCTCGCTGCCGTGCATCTCCAAGCCGAAGGAATCGACCTCGGGTGCCCTGAGGCCTCGTCCCCGAGCTCATCTTCTCCGCACGGCAACCGGACGCCGTCGATGAATTCGCCGCCTCCGACACGTCCCCGAGCCCACTAAGCTACTCCGCCGCCTCACTGTGAGCTCCTCCTTCTTTCCCCCTGTCCTTGCCGTCGTTTGTGCCCTCTAGGTGTCGCCCCCCTTGCTGACCGAAGCTTGCCGCCGCCGGTGAAGCCGCCGTCGTGGCCACAGCCACGCACGCTCAAAACCGAGCACGCCACCGCACTCGGTGCTTCACCAGGAGCCCGTAGCACCCTTCCCCTGGCCTCCCCGTGCCCCGTAGCGCCGTTTCCGACGAGGCCCGAACTCCGGCGCCGCCGCGAGCTTCGTTCCGGCCAGCTCCGGCGCCCCCGCACCCTCCCGTCGGCGTTAATGGATGCGGACGAGCTCCAGCTCCCCGTAGCTGGTCTCCGCTACCCAAATGACCGCCGGAACGGCGATCCCGATCCCCTCCGCCGCGTCTGTGGACGCCGGCGTCGAGCCGCCGGCGGGTTTGACCGATGACCGGCGTGGTATGACCCCCACTGTCCAGTTGACCTCCCCTGTCTCTCACTGACATGTGGGCCCTGCCCAGCTAATTAGTTGTTAGGATTAGTGTTAGTACTAATTAACTTAGTTAGGTTAGTCCTACAGTCACTGACTAGTGGGCCCTGCCCAGTTAGTTAGGGCTAACTATCTCAGTTTGTTTACTGAAGCCACTGACATGTGGACCCCACACGTCAAGTTCGACATGAGTCAGCGCTGCTGACTTGCTGACGCAAGCATGATGCAGTGCTGACGCAATAAATAATTTTCTGGAATTGTTTTTGTTTAGAAAAATCCAGAAAATTGTTTAAACTTCAAAAAATCACAGAAATTCAACCGTAGCTCAGAATGAAATAATTTATATATGAAAAATTATCAGAAAAATTCAATCTATCCATCTGTACCATTTTCATGCATGAGAAATGAAGTTATACCCACTGTTTATATGAAAACACATAAATGGCATTTAAAAATGCTTGTTTTAGAGTTGCATTTGAAACCTTGGTTCAAATGGAATTCAACCAATTAAAATGCTAGTTGCATTAGCTCAAACAAAATCATATCTTCATGCCATATTCATGCATCATATTCTTGCGTATGCTTGTGTTTGATTGTCGGCACCGTTCTTCTCGATAGGTCCAGCTCCGGAGACCGTTCCAGAGTACCTGTCAGAGGAGCAGTGCTCTGCACATTGTTATACCAGGCAAGCAAACCCCCTTGTTCATTCCGATACAACCCCTCTCTCGCTCCTGCTCTCTGTTATTGCATTAGAACAACAACGACTTCAACTGCTACTTTATGCTACTGTAGTTGAACCCATTCCTCTGCATGACCTGTCATTCCACAGTAAATAGTTGAAACCCACTAGCATGTGTAGGAGTTGATTGAAGCCATGATGTGATCTTACCATGCCTTGCTTGCTATTGCTTAGAGTGTGTCAGGTCTAATTCATCGGGAATGAATTGGAGTGCAGTGTGTGATGCTAAGAGTTAAGTGTGTGAACACGATTTGGTAAAGGTAGTGGTGAGAGGCCATGTAGGAGTACATGGTGGGTTGTCTCACTGGAACCGTTCCTAAGAACTGAGTTCTGTGTATGTTGTCCAATGACTAGCTACTACCACACATTGGGTTCCGGTAACTCGACCCCTCTCGACTTATTAATCAACATGATCTCTGTCCAGGAGTTGCAACAGGTTTCTGGTGTTTGTAGGTAGTGTTAGTAGTATACCAAGTGGCACTCAGCCAGTGGGATTGGGACAGACTAGGCACTGTGGCACGGTGTACCGAGCGTAGATCCACTCGGCGAGGTGGGCTTGGGAACTCTGCGCACATCATTTGGGGCCGTGAGCGACACCCCGGTCGGATCTCCTTATGGATGGAACCTGAATAGGCGATAAACCTGGACTAGAGTCTTGCGTGGTTAGTCAGGTCGTGGCCGACACCCTCGCCAGGCTTCCTCTTGAAGGTTGCCGAGATACACGAGATGTACATGGCGGTATGTGGCGAGAGCGTATGTGAAGAAGTACACCCTTGCAGGGTTATCATGATCTATTCGAATAGCCGGGTCCATGGTTATGGTCTACTTGGATGCTTACGTGGTACATAGACAACTTGAAGTGGATACTCTAAAATACTCAAGACAAGTGTGTGTGCTATGGATGGCCTTCTCGTAGGGAGACGGGGATGAATCCATAGTGGTGTATTGTGTGGTGCTTAGTGGACTGTGTGCGCCACCTCAAAATAGTTACCAGCAGTCGTAGAATAGGATAGCCACTGAGTCAAAGTTGGCTTGCTGCAACTAAACCCCACTTTGCCTTCTTGATACAAGTGCATGTATGATAGGATCTGATGTAAGTCTTGCTGAGTACCTTTGTACTCATGATTGCTTAATTTATGTTTTGCAGATAAGATTGCTGTGTCACTAGTAGTTCCGCTTGGACTTCGACAAGTAGCTTGTTACCCCAGCTACGATCTTGGACGAGTGTTGTAGATAGTCAGGCTCTTCAGCCTTTTTCATTTGTAGATGTCTGTACTCAGACATGTTGTGCTTTCGATTGTTGCTTGTATGCTCTGAATGTTGGGTCGTGAGACCCATATTTGTAATATCTGGCTCCTCGGAGCCTAATGAATAAATACTTTGTTTATTAGAGTCTTGTTGTGAT
The DNA here is from genome assembly GCA_902687465.1 of Secale cereale. Classification (NCBI taxonomy): domain Eukaryota; kingdom Viridiplantae; phylum Streptophyta; class Magnoliopsida; order Poales; family Poaceae; genus Secale; species Secale cereale. The sequence goes on from LR738712.1 coordinate 206,574,591, forward strand.
GCCATGTTGTATTTGCACATCTTGAGCATATTGTGTGTATGTTATTGAAATGCTTGGTATGTGTGGGATCCGACACCTAGTTGTTTACCCTTGGTAGCCTATCTTACAGGGAAATTTCTCCTAGTGCTTCCACCGAGCCTTGGTAGCTTGCTACTGCTCCGGAACACTTAGGCTGACCGGCATGTGTCCTTCTTCGTTCCTGTGTCTGTCCCTTAGGGGAAATGTCACATGTTGTTCCTTTAAGTCCTTGTAGCTTGCTACGACTTGGGTTCATACGTTGATGACCGACACGTTTGTTGCTGGGTTGTCTATACCTGTCTCTGTAATTTAGTGCCACTGGTCTATAACTGGTCACGTCGGCCCGGGTTCTCCGTTATATGGATGCTAGCGACACTATCACATACGTGAGCCAAAATGCGCAAACGATCCCGGGCCAGGTAAGGTGGCACCCGTGGGGATACTGTGCGTGAGGCCGCAAAGTGATATCGTGTGTTACATGCTAGACCGGTGTGACTTAGGATCGGGGTCCCGACAACAATGAATACAATAACATACATCATCCAAATAACACAGGGTCCGACTACGGATGAAAGCCAAACGAGAAAGATACCATAAACACAAGGCCTGATCTCCCCTAGTAGGAACCACTACTCATCGTCGAAAACATCACATACATACGGCCAAGCTCTTCATCGAACTCCCACAGAAGTTCTGATCCATCTCCTCCATCGTTCTCAGCGGTACCTGCATCTGGTGTGTGTTGAATCTGTAAGCCACAGATGACTCAGCAATCCCGTTCCCGGGTATCGAAACTACCAAGGCCTTAGGTGTGGAAAGGCTATAAACAAGGGTTGCAGCAAGCACTAAGCACTAACTTACGAGTTTAGAGCGAGAAGAGAACAAGTGCCAACGGTCGCCAAGTTGATCAAGAAATGATCCTAGCTACTCACGACCAAACGTAACCCCACCGTGTTCACTTCCCGAAGCCCTTCGGAAAGAGACCATCACGATCACTTACACACGTTGTGTATTCTTAAGGATATCGTGTCAAGTTATCTACAACCGGATATTAACAAATTCCCATCTGCCACATAACCGCCGGCATGGCTTTCGAAAGATCGAAACCCTACAGAGGTGTCCCAACTTAGCCCATCACAAGCTCACGATCTGCGGAGTCGCAACTCCAAAGTGGGAAGACCCGAGTATTCTCGGAATCCCGTGCTCAAGATATTTCGACAAAGGTAAAACTAATACAACAAGACCTCCCAGCGTGCCGACACCCTGATAGTAGCCGCGCGTATCTCGTCTCAAGCCACGACCGGATGGGACAACCTACGGGAGCCAGATATCTCGTGTTTCCCCGTGGCGGCCCCGCAGTCTGCCCGTTTGGGACCAACACCATCAGCACTGGTGCCCCCTGTTATGTAGAATTAAGAACCCGGGGACATGACCCCCTATGCAATTAATTAATTAAGTTTTTTATTATGAGGTAAATTAAAACCAAAGCTGGGCCTTCTTGGAAAAGCTTTAAGCACTGCGAATTATCTAGGGGGGCCCATAAACCCCAACCGTGTTAGGAACGCAAAATTAAGGAACATAACAGCGGTTTATCGGTTCCTAATGTGGCATGAGTGGAACAAAACACCGAGCAAAAGGCCAAGCCTTCCACCCATTGCCAAGTATATAGGTGTGTTAATATATTTAAGAGATATTGTGATATTCCAACAACAAGTTCCAACATGGAGCAATCTTCATCTTCACCTACAACTAACAATGCTATAAGAGGGGCTGAGCAAGCGGGTAACATAGCCAAACAACGGTTTGCTGGGAAGGTGTCAAAGGTTAGAGGTTTCATGGAAACAATAGGAGGATGACAAACAGGAATATGCATCGAGGCATAACTAAAGAGCGAGACAACTAGCATAGGCAAAGATAGAGGTGATATCGGGGAATGGTCATCTTGCCTGGGATTCTGCAAGGAAGAAGAACGAGTCCAAGAAGTAGTCGAACAAATCCTCACAACTCCGGAACGAAACAGAAGCTAACGAGAGAAGCAACCCGGAAAGAAGCAAACAACATGGTAAATACACATATCATAACCATGGCATGATGCACAAACAAGTATGATGCATGTCCGGTTTAAATATGCATGGCATGGCGGCTAATTTTTTTTAAATAATACATTTTATTTAATAAATTTCATAACTAGTACGTAGGTAGGCGAATTTTCAAAAATGTGACCCAATCGGCCAGCAGTAGGCCGACTAGGCCTTGTCGGCCTGCTGCTGGCCGATTGGGCCTTATCAGCCAACGGTAGGACGACAAGTGGCTTATCGGCCACGCGGCGGCCGATTACTCGCCAAGCCACGTCGCCCCGGGCGCTGTCGGCGCGGGCTGGGTCACGGGCGCCCCTGTCGGCCAGCCGCGGACCGATCGGCTTGCCGCAGGCCGACAGGGTGCGGCCCCACAGCGCGGCCGGCTTCTTTCCTCTTTCTCCTTCCTTCTTCTTTCTCCCTTCGTTCTTATCCTCTTCTGTTCTCTGTTCTTCTTTCTCCCTCTCCTCACACACATATTTCCTAATTTATACACCCAACCCATCCATCTATTTGCGGATTTGGCACCGTGAATGGGTTCTACGTAGTGAGGGGAGCTAAGGGATACCTCGATCTACTCATGGGGTAGCTCGTGTTGTTCGTGGTTAGCATTTTGGTGGAGCTTTTTTGGAGCTCACTGGTGAAGGTTTGTTTGAGCTCACTGGTGGCGGTGGTGTTGGTGAAGCTCGGGCATTGCGGTGTAGGCAGTGGTGGTGGTGGAGCTCCGGCGTTGCTACGCGAGTTTCCCGCTCCGGTTCCGTTGATTGAAGACCGACGTTCGTCGTTCGTTTGCACGCTTCAAGGGTATATTCCAACACACATTTTATCTCTCGTAATTGTTTGGTAGTATTTTTTAGGTATGTGAATATTTTTAGGTATATGAAGTATTTTTAGTTGGTCCGTGACTTTTTATTAGGTATGTGAATATTTTTAGGTATATGAAGTATTTTTAGTTGGTCTTGGACTTTTTTTAGGTATGTGAATATTTTTAGGTATATGAAGTATTTTTAGTTGGTCCGTGACTATTTTTAGGTATGTGAATATTTGTAGGTATATGAATATTTGTAGTTGGTCCGTGAATATTTTTAGGTATGTGAATATTTTTATGTATGTGAATATTTGTAGTTGGTCCGTGAATATTTTTTTAGGTATGTGAATATTTTTAGGTATGTGAATATTTTTAGTTGGTATGTGAATATCTTTAGGTATGTGAATATTTTTAGTTGGTCCGTACATATATACATGTCTAATATTTAGTAGTGCGGACATTTGAAAGCGTTGCTTATTATTTGTCTGTCGTTGTTGGAAAAAAATTAGGTGAGCCGAGATGTCTGATGTAGTGAAGTTCATATTTTACTACGGTACTGGTACTGTCCAGACAACTGAGATGGGAGCTGATCTGAGTGAGTTTACTCACATAGAGGTGGCACTAAACGCGCCTCAAACATGGTCAGTCAGTCAGTTGAAAGAATGGATTGCGGCAAGTTTAGGGCTAGATAATGTAACGCACACAGTCGGTATTCATGCATTGTGGACACGGTCAAGTTCAACAATATATTTTTATTTGAGGCCAATTGAGCGAGACTCCGAGTGGGTGAAATGGTTAAAAGGTTGTGAACGCAGGGGATGCAATCATGTTGCCTTAGTGACTCCCGTCGTTAATGCTGGGCATGCTGGTTACGAACCAAGGCAGAGCAGTCAGGTAGAAGGAGGAAATGTTGCTGGTTACGAACCAGGACAGAGCAGTCAGGTAGAAGGAGGAAATGCTGCTGGTTACGAACCAGGACAGAGCAGTCAGGTAGAAGGAGGAAATGCTGCTGGTTACGAACCAGGACAGAGTAGTCAGGTAGAAGGAGGAAATGCTGATGGTGATTACATTGGCGAGGTGGACGCTGACGAGGTAGATGGGCACATGCAGGACCAGATGGAAGAAGAAGACACCGATGTTGATGTGGGTCATGCCGATCATTCTGATGAGTCGGATGAGGAAGACAATCAACAGATGGCCCCGATTCCTGCATCATGGAATCATGACTTCTCATCTTCAATGATAGTCAATGATGGACATGATTCTGCCTGGCAATATCATCAGAACAATATTGCGACGGGAGCTATATATCCGAACAAGCAAGCTTTGAAGGATGCAATAATTAATTGGGCAATGTCCACGCAAAGGGTTTTCACAGCTCAGGTGTCAAGTCAGAAATACCTCACAATGGTATGCAAGAATGCAGATTGCCCTGCCAGGGTGCACGGCTATCTTCCTAAGTATGGCTCAAGTTGGGTTATCAGTGACTTAGTGCATCACACATGTCTTATTCCGTGCATCCCTCAAGATCATGCCAACCTTTCATCGCCGATGATTGCTCGGTTATTTTACGATGAGATAGTGCAGGGCAAAGCTATGGAAGTGAAGGCAATCCAGACAAAAGTCTTCACCAGGTTCAATTACAGGATTTCTTATGGCAAGGCTTGGAGGGCTAAGCATTTGGCGCTGGAGAGCAGATTTGGTTTATATTTTGATGCATATGACTCTGTTGTCAAGCTCCTCTGTACACTGCAGCAGCGGAATCCAGGCACCTATATCGATATCCAAGACCTCTTCATGCCAGAATTCCCAACTGTGAGAGTGTTGCATCGTCTCTTCTTCTCTTTCGGTGTATGCATAGAAGCTTTCAGGCATTGCCGACCGGTGATATGTGTAGATGGTACATTTCTCACAGGCAAGTACAAAGGTCAGATCCTAACAGCCATAGGTCAAGATGGCCAAAATCAAGTTGTCCCACTCGCATTTGCTTTCGTGGAGAGTGAGAACATTGAGAGTTGGACATGGTTCTTCAGGCAGTTGAAAATATCCGTTGTTAAGGAGAAGCCCAATGTGTGCATCCTTCATGACAGGCATGCAGGTATACTCAGTGCGATAAGGACACTGACAAATCCAGGCCCTGAGGAACAAACTCCATGGCAGGACTTGCAGAGCCGTTGGTGCATGCGCCATCTGGGGGCTAATTTTTTCTCCCAGTTCAGAAACAAGAACCTGATGAATCTATTCAAAAAACTCCGCAAGCAGAACCAGTTATGGAAGTACAATTTGATACGTTACCGACTTAATGTGTGCACGCAGAGACATGTTAGGGACAGGAAAGCTGCAAGAGATGCAGCGGTGAGGGCACATGTTGAAGCAGTAGCTGCACAGTTGGCAACAGGAACAGCGGCCGTGGAGGAGGAGCCTGTTGGGCTATGTGACTTGCCAGGCTTTGACCCACCAGGTACTAGGAGAAGGCTCGGGAGGTCGATTAAAACCTTCCAGCAGTGGATAGAGCATGAGCCTCTTGAGAGGTGGTCTTTGCTACATGACACACATGGAGCAAGGTACGGTGTCATGACAACCAACCTCGCTGAAACATACAACTTTGTCCTCAGAGGAAACCGGGCATTGCCGCTTACAGCCATCGTTGAGGGTATTTTCTATGGCACCGTGAAGTATTTCAGAGATAGACGTCAAAAAGCAGAGCAACATATCTTGAACAACCCGAATACACGTTACTGTGAAAGAATCACGAAGTACATGGAGAACAAGATGCAGAAAGCAAGGTCACACACTGTAGTCGTCATCGGTAATCAAGAAAGAAGGTTTGAGGTCCGCTTAGCCAACAACAAATTCGGATGTGCCAATGTGATGAGGACACATGAGGTGAAAATTGGAAATGAAGCCTGGCCAACATGTGAGTGCACATGTAACAAACCAAAATTGTGGCACCTACCTTGCTCACATGTACTTGCTGCTTGCGGGCTGATTGGATTGGACGCAATCTCGTTTGTGTCTCCATATTTTCTAAAAGAGGCTGTCCTGAATACCTGGACAGGTGAGCTGATGGGTTTTCGATCAATGGGTAACTTCAACACCGTCAACTCCTCTGAAAGGCGTTACATTCCAAACCCAGAGCATAAGCGTACAAGTAGAGGCAGACGTCAGTGTCGTCGCATCCGGAATGATATGGATGAATCAGAAGCAGGAGGTCCGACAATTCAATGCATTCTATGCAATGAATTTGGCCATAGGGACACTAATTGTCCCACTTTTGTCACAGCCAGTGGTACCGGGCGTGGACGTGGCAACCGGGGACGAAGAGGAGGTAGAGGAGTAAGAGGTCGAGGAAGAAACTAAGCCAACAGTACTATATTCTGAAATTTGTATTAAGTGTGGCACTATGTTTGAAATTTGTATTAAGTGTGGCACTATGTTTGAAAATTTGTATTAAGTGTGGAACTATGTTTGAAAAATTGTATTAAGTGTGGCACTATGTTTGAAAATTTGTATTAAGTGTGGCACTATGTTTGAAAATTTGTATTAAGTGTGGAACTATGTTTGAAAATTTGTATTAAATGTGGCACTATGTTTGAAATTTTGTATTAAATCTGCAGGAATGTCGGGAATGGGTTTGCTGGATGCGGAGCTTGATAGGTGTCATCGTGCTGCGATTTGGTCTCAGCGGAGGCTTGAGCCTCTGGTCACTCGCACTCCTAAGGAGAACTGGAGGATACACAAAGATTGGGAACAAAGGTACATGCGTTTTAATTTGCACACTAACATACATATTAATTGGAGACACTAACTGTAATGTTCTGTGATGAAGGTTGAAATGGGCCGGCCTATTACCTTTCGCGCGTCTGGTTGAGGCTATCCCTGGCTGCAAACGCCTCTCCATCGACTCCTCCTTGCTGAGCTGCTTAGTAGACCGTTGGAGGCCAGAGACCCACACTTTTCACTTCCGATGGGGAGAGATGGCTCCTACTCTAGAGGATGTGTCACTTTTGCTCGGACTACCATTGGCAGGTCATGCCATAGGACCGTTGGACGCACCGGTTGATTGGAAGCGAGGACTTACACATCGTTTTCATGCTCTTTATCCGAATGTTCCGGATGCAGTATGGGAGCATCACGGTCCTAAGTATGAATGGTTGCTCAATTTCCAGGTAAAATTCCCTACCTAGTATCTTCAACTTATCGTGCCCGTAGTTTTATGGAAAATACATGTGGCTTACAAAAACTTTCAATATGCTTACTATAGATACAGAAGTTCCCGGCGCCGATGACTGCGGAACAGATCACACGGAGCCTGGAGGCCTACTTATTGTGGCTTTTCGGCAAGGTGATGTTCACAGAGAACCATGTCACCACTATTAGCGCGCTCTACATCCCTATGGCACTCGAGATAGCGAGTGCTCAGACGGCTGATCAGATCAGACAGAGGAGTTGGGGTTCGGCGGTCCTAGCAGCTACGTATCGAGGTATGTGCAACGGCTGTCAACTTACATCGAAAAAGCCAGCCCTTCTTGGATGCCCTCTATTCCTTCAGTTGTGGTCGTGGGAGAGGTTCTCTATAGGGCGACCAGACGTACTTGTGAATCAGCCTATAGCCGCCATGTTCGATGCTGACGGCATCGACATGCCCACTTTCGGTCTGTGTTGGACGCGCCGTGAGGTATGTATTGGTGTATAGTTTAATGCAACTTTTTTAGCAAAAAAGATAGTTCTATGCTACCGGGTACTAACTTGTGTTTTATGCAGAGGCGATTTGCTAGTGATCAGACAAGGAAGGCATACACGGCATTGAACGAGCAGTTCGATACGTACACTGGTGTCATCTGGCAGCCCTACACGGGAGCAGCCATACAAGCGAGATACCCCGGTGGTTTGTCTGTGCTATGCACAAGGGACCGAGATTACTGGATGACAAAATCGAAGATCATCTTCGATGTCTTTGTTGAGGAGATGGCACAACAAAGGGTTATGAGGCAATTCGGTCTTCTGCAGTCAGAGCTTCCGCCCCCTACAGAGGACCCGGTGCCAAAACACATCCACAGGTATTTACCAAGTTTTTTAATGTTGCATTATCTTTGATAGTACTCTTTTCAAGAACATAATAATTGTTGAAAATACACCGCTATTTTAGGACGACAAGGAGGGGCACGAATAAGACAACTGCCGAGTGGCTAGTTAGACTTGAGCCGTATATTATAGAATGGGAGACAGCAAACACACATCTATGGATCCAGAATCATGATTTCGAACTCAATGAATTCAATCTCTATTTGCGGCGCTACATGACCGGAACACGGTTGCGCATCGTTGAGCACTCTCACCCAGAGGAGATACTTGACCCTACCCCATCGGATATGTACCCGAGCTATGATACTTCAGGCTCTAGACAGTACGCGGTAAGACATATTGCTCTTAAATTTAGTTGTCACATATTTTTGACGTGCATACTTAATAACCTGGCAAGATTTTGCAGGCTAGCTTGACACACGAACTATACAACGACGTGGCCACCTTTGGACGATCACTGTCGTCTGGACCTCTTCTTCAGCACCGTCCTGTGCTACAGCCCTTCTTGGAACGTATGCAGAACAAGATTCGGGCTGTCTACGAGGCTATCACGTGCACCCGGAGGACTGATGTTGTTCAGCACCAGCAGCAGCCGCCGCGTCACTCCACACACCGACATCAGCCACGTCCGCGTCTTGCACATCAGCCGACTATGAGGGCACCCCCTCCTGACCAACCTGGCAGTTCGACGTGGCAGCACGCAGACCGTTTTGGTCGCACGTCAAGCTTTGTGTTTTCTCCACCGCCACGACAACAGGGTCCCTCGTCGAGCTTTGTGTTTCAACAAGAGCAGCCGTCACAGCCAACAGGTATGTGTATTGTTCTCAATATTAATTTAGGCGACCTTATTCTGCATGACTTAATGTTCCATCGTTCAGGAGCCTACGGATATCATGCGTCTGCATCACATGATACATGGGCCAGTGATCAACGTCATGAGGACCACATAGAGGGTCCGATGTCGCAGCACTTCCAGTGGCCAGACATGTTTTCGACTCCTCCACCTGGCCCGACACAGGATACACAGTATCACCAGGATGAGTCTGAGATTCCGCCTCGTAACATCAGGCCAATACATAGGTACGGATGGACGACGCCGCAAGATCCGCCTCCGCGCCAGGGCAGACGTCGTCAGTGACGCTTCTATCTATCAGTAGAGACATGACCATTTAATTATGTATGAGACTTATATCTATGCTATGTATGAGACAAATGACTATGTATTTATGTATGAGACTTATGACTACTCTATTTTAGTCTCTGCTATTTAGATAGAATATAATGCTCATACAACAAGAAAGTACAAACAACTAGATAAAGGATAAAAACTAGATAAAACGGCACATACAACTTAAATGACAACATAAAGGATAAAAACTACATAAAGTCATCATCGTCATCCTCCATCGATGCAGAACTCTTGCCCTTCGACGATGCAGAACTCTTGCCCTTCGACGATGAAAAACTCTTGTCCTTTGATGAGGAAGAACTCTTGCTCTTCGACGATGCAGAACTCTTGCTCTTCGACGATGGAGAACTTTTGCCCTTTGACGATGCTGAACTCTTACCCTTCGAATATGTAGAACCCGGAAGCGGCGCCATGAAGATATCCTCATCATCCTCACTGTCCTCAGTCCATAGAAAAGTATGTTTGGCTGCACACTTTAGGTATGATTCACCCTTCGATTGTTGCTTCTTCCATCTCCCCTGCAACCTCAGAAGTTCTTCCCGTATCTCCTCAAAGGTCCTGGAAGGCCATCCGCACCTACTTAGTGCGTGAGCCAGCTCATTCAGTAGGGTGTCACTACTGATGAGCTTCTCCCATTGAACTATCTTGTTGTCTACCCTGAAATCGGCGGCTAAATCCAGAAGACATCTGGACATACTAGGGTGAAAAGTACGATCGAAAGGATATCCGGACATCTTCGCGAGACTACAATACTACAACTGAATGCTTACCAATGTTACTGCCGACGGTGTTTTATAGACTCACAACACAAAGAAAGGCGGGAACTCGGTAGCGGGAGATACTGGCGGGAACTAGAGAGCGGGAAAAAAATGGCGGGAAAGAGCAAAGCTGGAAAAAATGGCGGGAACGAGCAAAGCGGGAAAATATGCGGGAACAAGCTAAGCGGGAAAATAGGGCGGGAACAAGCAAAGCGGGTAAAATTGGCGGGAACGAGCAAAGTGGGGGCAAGTAGAGAGCGGGAAAAATATGCTGGAAACGAGCTATGTGGAAACCTATGTCGGGAGAGGGAAAATATGGCGGGAAAAGAGCTGTGTTTATGCCTGTCGGCCAGCAGCAGGCCAATAAGGACCTTATCGGCCAGCAGCAGGCCAATAAGGTCTTATCGGCCAGCAGCAGGCCAATAAGGTCCTGTCGGCCAGCAGCAGGCCAATAAGGTCCTGTCGGCCAAGCAGCAAGGCCGACAGCTGGGGAGCTTGTGGCCGACAGGCCTATCGGCCAGCAGCAGACCGATAAGGCCCTAATCGGCCAGCAGCAGGCCGATAAGGTCCTAATCGGCCAGCAGCAGGCCAACAAGGCCTAGTCGGCCTGCTGCTGGCCGATTGGGTCACATTTTTGAAAATTCGCATACCCACGTACTAGTTATGAAATTTACTAAAAAAAATGTATTATTTAAAAAAAATGTGACCGGAAACACCACAAGTTAAGTGGGGTCAGTATGCATCGACTTGCATATTTGACGAAACACCACATTCACATATTTAGTTCGATCTCGTTTATGTAGACAATAATATTAAGTGTTGTTTAACATGGCAAGAGGTGGAGCAAAATTAAACTACCTATTTAAGCAATTTAAATGAGGCCGGAAATAACAACAACAATTTCGGAAAATCCCCATGTGCATGTTTAGCAATTTAAGCAAACAACAATTTAAACATTTTAATGTTGTTATCATGATGCGGATGACATTTTCAAGTTTTATGCAATTTTTGTTAAAAGTTGACAAGAGCAAGATATGAAGCAATTGTCACCGTGGTGGAAAGAAAGGGGCCACGGCAGCGATAACCAAAAATGATGCCGCAACAACATTTCGGTACCGGTAACTTGTTGAGAGACCGATGCAGAAGAAAGGGTCGACGTGAGCGTGTCATGCAAGAGATAGGTGGGGGTGATCCCGTTAACCGGGTTCCCACAAGACGGTGGCAAGAAAACGAGTGGTAAAGCAAGCGGCGATTCGGGCACAGTGCAAACATAAGGTGCATCTCATACAGCACATAACATTCATTCACGGGCAGTCGTCTCGGGGTTATACCTTCAAAGCGAGCGTTTTCGGAGGAGTTCGGGTTCGTCGAGGGAAGTAGCCATTCACGTTTCAAAGAGGAAGTAGTTGTTCACGTGAAAGTAGTCGTACACGGTCTTCGGCGACGGTAGTGGTACACGTTGTCTTGTCGAATCCATGGCGATGGTAGATGTTCACTCGACGGTCTTTGGCGATAGTAGTCGAACTTGGCGTTCCGAAGGAGTACTTGGCGTGTCGTAGTGGCGCTTGGCGAAATCCACGGGGCGGTTTTGAAGGATTCGGAGGGGTAATCGCCGATCCAAAATCGCTCTTGTTCATAGACATCCTGGCACTTGGTGGAAAAAAAACCATGGGAGGTTGTTGTGGCCCATCAGGGCACTGGATCGGAGCGGGTCCACGTGGACGAACCCGCCTCACTCGATGCAAAGGAAAAGGCGCACAGGCCGGTCTTGGCGAGACGGCGGAGGGGTCCGAGGGGGATGGTCCGGAACTGTAGGGGTTGAAGAAGGACGGCGCTCCCGCGGTTGAAGAAAAACGGCCGACGACACGACGAAGGCAATGGCGAAGCGGATAGAAGGCCACGCATCGGATGCAGCCTATGCAGGCGTCCCACGCGGCCAACGCGCTGTAGGCGATGCGGGACGAGCACGTGCATGGAGCAGAGGCATCAGCGGCGACCGACGAGGGTTGCGGGGTAGTGCGGCGAACGGGCCAGTGGTCGAGGTCGCCGGCAGGGGTTGCCAGGTGGCGTTGAAGTCCTTGGACGGAGCCAGATGGCGCGGCGGTGCTCGTCCTGACGAGCATGGGGCTCACGGGGCCTCGGCTTTCGGGAAGAGGAGGCAGCGCCTCGGCGGCTGCAGCCCCTGGTTCCCGGGGCGGCGGGCTGCAGAGGAGATGGGGCAGTAGAGGGAGAGGGACAAGGGGTGGTGGCGGCGCGCTCGGGAGGACGAGAGGGATCAAGGGAGAGAGGGGTCTGCGCAGAGGACTGGCGGCGCGACTTGGAGGAGACGAGGGATGTGGGGATCAAGCTGCGCTCTCCCGGCGACTAGGGTTAGATAGGCCCCGGCTGGGCCTTAGCAAGAAGTTGGGCCGGCCTGAGAACGGGTGGGCCTGGCTGGGTGTTCTCTCTCTAATATTAAGAGTGAAAAGAGAAAAAAACAGAGAATTAAAAGAAAAGAAACAGGGGGTTAGGAGTAGAGTTTGGGCATGAGGGCAATTTTCTTATCCTCGCAAAAATGAGGGTTCCAAGAAAGATAGAAAAGAGGCATGATTGAAATATATAAATTCAAATTCATTTGAATATGATTCAAATGGATTTGAATATGAATGGGGTATTTGAAGAGTCCAAAAATGTTGATGTTTTTGGAGTAGCCTCGATAAACGGAAAAAGAATTTTGAGGAAGGTTAGAGAGTCAAAACTTGAAGTAGAAAAGTCATGGGAATTTGCAAGTGTGTTTTGGTGATTCCAAATTAATAGAATATTTATTATAGCTCCCTAATAATATTGAGAGGATATGTTATAAAGTGAAATCATTATATGACATCCCTCAACTTAAATGGTCTGAAGATCCATATGATTTATTTAGTTGAGATGCAAAAGATTTATGACATGATGGCATGATGACATGATGCAATGCAAAATAAAATAGAGCAAGCAAATTTAAAACACACGGCGAAACCCAGAACATATGGAAGTCTTCTGGAGGGTCGGTCTTGGGGCGTCACAGGCGTACAGTGTATAGGCTTATCCCATGCTATTACGGGACAAGACGCATTAAATGCGCTGCTTAGGTGTCAATTTACTTTATCGGGGATGGAAAAGGAGCCCGTCCCGTTCGTGGCCGCTCTCTCTGGTCGTGACGCGCATCTAGGCCAGCGAGGAAGGAAGCTGAGGTGGCGTGGTGGTAGGGTGTTCACGAAGATCTGCATGCCACCATGCAGGTGCTTGATTAGCTTGCCCAGGAACCACGTATTGCCACGTGGGTGCCTGCCTGGGCCAGCGGATCGGCTGCCGGGCTGGAGCGGCGACGGGGCGGCAAGGTCTGGCCGCAATCTTGCTTCTGTTTTCGGCAAGGGTCTTACCGGGGCCTCCGTGAGCGTCCCGCGGCAAGAGGCTTGCCGGGGCTCCAGGGCGTCTTCGGCAAGGAGCCTTGCTGGGGCCTCGTGGGCATCCTTGGCAAGGAGCCTTGCGATCGTCATTTCTTTTCGTTCTTATCTTGGGAGTCATGTACCTTTGTCTTCACAAAGATCTGCATGCCATCACGTGGGTGCTTCCCTAGCCTTGGCTCCAATGTTGTGGATGACGTTGGAGTTCTTAGGCCCAAAGGTGGACGCGATGGAGGTGTCTGGGTGGATCGCCCCGGCAAGAGCTCTTGCCGGGGGGCGCGCAGGCCGCCCCGACAAGAGTCCTTGCTAGGGGAGAGCCTGTCTCCTTGCTTGGTCTTCTCGTGCCGCCGTCTTGGCGTTGTTCTGGTAACTCCGCGTCCCTGGCTTCCCCCCTCTGCTCTGTTATGTTTGGCCACAGGCGTGGCTCTGATTGCCCGTGCACAAGTAAGGGGTAAAAAAGACAGCACCTACTTTTGTACACCGACAGGAGCCCCCGGTCCTGGGCCATTCAGAAGCGCAACGTGTTGTTGGGCTAGGCCCAGAACAGTGCGCGAGTAGTGAGGTTGGATTCCTTTTTTATCGCAGTAACTCCTCCGATGGTTGCGCTTCCCCATGATCTGTGCTGACGTGGGGGGGGGTGCGTGCGTGGGGTGGTTTGCAGCATGCTAGTGTCACGTCCCAGTAAATGGTAATGGAGGGTGGCCCGCGCCTTCCCCGTAAAAAGGGGAAAAACCGCAGGCACGCCGGTCATTTACCTCCTGCGCTTCTCCAATCTCGCGCTCGCCGTTCTTCTCCTTCTTCCCTAAGCCAGAACCCTCGCCTCCGACCACCGCCGCTGTGCTCCCCTTCGCCTCCGATCCCTCACTTCTTCCACAGCTGCAATGGCACCTAAGTCCAGCAAGGGCAAGGCGGCGGTCGAGGACGCGGGGGAGAAGGAGCTACTGGAGAGTGAGTTGGCGGTGCTTCGAATGAAGCACGCCTACTTCCCTCCGACGGTCGACGCGATCCATCTCAGGGATTACTTCAAGCCCTTGTGGGGGTGCGAGACAATGGGGCATCCAGCCACACACGTCATCCCCGCTCAATTCGCGGAGGCCGGCCTGGATCGGTATCCTTTCTTTGTCGATTACTTCTATTGTGGCCTCTGTCCCCCTTTCTCTAGTTTCTTCAACGACATCATGCACACCTACGGCTTCCATCTTCTTGATTTCACGCCGAACGCCGTGGTATGCATGGCTTTCTTCGCCCACCTTTGTGACGGTTTCGCCGGGGTGGTTCCCAGCACAGCGCTCTTCCGCCACTATTTCTTCCCTCGCATCCAGGGGGATGCCATCTCCGGCTGCATCACCTGGATCCCACGGACCCAAGAGAAGGGCATGTATCCAGATGGCGCACAGAAGGAGAGGTGGGATGAGTGGAGGAGCCGGTGGATGTGGATAAAGGAGGAAGACCCATCGGGATTCTGCCGAGTTCGTCAGAGCCCACCGGTCCGCCAGAGGGACTGGGGTACGTTGACGCTAATTACAAGAAGCTCTCGATCGCCACCACCAGGATCCACCGCCTTGCCCAGGCTGGGCTCACCCTTGAGATGATCGGGGCTGATTTCATCCGCCGCCGAATTGCGCCGGTGCATAACAAGGGGAGGCCATCTTGGCTATTCCAGAACGCGACCGACGTCATGAGGCTCTGCCCCAGCCTAAAGCACAACTTCACGGTGATGTAGCACACCCATATCTGCCAAAGGCTCTTCCAGCTCGACGTGGACCGCGATGGCAGGGCCGAGAGGACCGGCAAGGCCGTCAAGGGGCCCTTGTTTGGGTTGCCGGCGGGACAGGTCCCGCTAAGCAATAACTCTCGCCAGTCCGACATCATCGCCATGATGCCAGATTTCAATGCGCACGGTCTTGACCCATCCTGGGTGGAGTCGCCGACATATCAGGTGCAGGAGTTCTTCGATACTTTGTCGGAGAAGCACATCCGCGATGAACCGGTGCTCGTCCACGACACCACCCAGGCGGAACTCAATTACATTGCCGCCAGGGCGGCGGAGGCGGCGCTTTCCCTGGAGGCCGGCAGCGCCGGCCACATGCAGCATGAGGCCAACGTGGCCGCTGAAGAGAAGGAGCTCGCTGAGTCGGCGAAGTCTGCCGGGGAGGCCAGCCGTGCGGGCGCCGACGCCGATGCTCCCCTTGTCAAAGACGTGGTCGAGGAGTCGACCGAGGAGGAGGCCGAGGCCACCGACCCTCCCGCCACGGTCAGGCGGCGGGTCCTGCGGCGAGCTGGCTTGGGCGAGCCGGTCCGGCCTGGTAGCATCGTCTGGCGGCAACAACCCCCGGAGCAGCTCGTGCGCAAGACAAGGTCGTTGGCGGCCGCGTCGGAGAAGAAGGCAGGGAAGACCGCGGCGGTGAATAGGACGGCGGCCGCCTCCTCTTCGTCCAGGCGTGGCCGGACCCCATCTCCTTCTCCCCCTCCCACAGATATCACTATGGAAGTCAACTTTGACCTTGGGTCTCTTAGCCCAAGGAGGAAGAGTTGGAAACCAAAGGAGGAGGAGGAGACGGACGACGAGTAAGAATCTCGCCCCCACATTATTTCCTGGCTCCATTTCTGCATTATCTCTCTCAGATCCAACGCTGTCTCTGTAGGGATACGGAGATGTTGGCCTAGAGGGCGGCAAAGAGGGCCAGTGTGTCGTCCGCCGATAAGCACCCGGCGGGTACTTCAGGCATGCCGCTGGTGGTCGAGAGCAGCCCAGACAACAGCCCCCGGCGTAAGTTCACTACTCACTCTTCCATGGACGAATACTGGGGCGTGAATTCTCGACGCTGACCTTGTCGGCTTTGTAGGTGGGGAACGGCAGCAGGAGGGCCCATAGGGGGCCACCCCCAACACGCCGCCCCCTTCAACTACACCGCCCCGAGGGGCGTCTCCGGCAAGGGCACCAACCGCCGAGTCCGCGCCCATGGAGGATGAGGTGGCTGTTCCCTGGGAATGGTCGTTGGTAAGGAGAGCACCACTCCTCCCCAGCCTGGTATGAATGATTCACCTTTGTTCTCTCCAAGTTTAGTCTTGACCTTGGGCATCGCCCCACTTTGTCTTTTGACTTTTAGACCCTCCCTTGACGGACTGGGTGGATGTCGAACCCACCGTCGAGGAGGTTGCCAAAGACGCCGAGGTCGAGGCCAACATGATTGTTGCCGAGGACGCCTCCAAGGCCACAGCAGAGGAGGCGGCCCAAGGGTCTGCCGAAAGGACTAGCGACGCCAGCGCCGAGGAGGACGGCAACGGGCCCGCCGGAGGGACCGGTGAGGCTCCTGGTGAGGAGGCCGGCAAGGCAACTGCCGAGGAGGCCGGCAAGGCCGCCGCCGAGGACCAGCCTTCCTCCTCCGCCGCCTCTGGCTCGGGTCGTTACATAAAGGTGAGCGATGACTTTTTCGTCCACCTCCCCTGGATGGCAAGCAGCAGGGCGCCAACCAAGGGGGAGGTGTTTGATGATGAGGTGCTCGTTGCCGCTGGTCTTGAGGTCGTTGACGAGCATTGCGCCGGCGGCAACGGTTCTGAAGAGTAGCAAATTCTTCGGGCCATGAGCGCCAGCTTCCAGAAGCTCCGGGTACTTTACCGCGCCCGCCTGGACAAGGCAAAGTCCAGGTCGGCAGTGGTGGATAAAGCAGAGGTCGACTTCCAGGAGCGCGTCGCCCAGACAAAAGTCTGGTTTGACCAGGCCCGGAGTGATTTGAGGGCTTCCCAAGAAAAGCTGGACGAGCATGCCCGAGACTTCATGCTGGTGCAATCCCATTATTTATCACGCCCGCCTGGACTAGGCAAAGTCCAGGTTGGCAGTGGTGGATAAGGCGGAGGACGACTTCCAGGAGCGTTTCACCCAGACAAAAGTCTGGTTTGACGAGGCCCGGAGTGATTTGAGGGCTTCACAGGAAAAGCTGGACGAGCGTGCCCGAGATCTCATGCTGGTGTAGTCCGATTTTGAGAAGGCTCAGGAGGAGGCCAAGGAGCGAGCTGCCAATGATGAGGCTGCCCACAACCAGCGCCAAGCTCAACTGAACTATCAGGAGGAAAACCTTGTCGCCCGTGAGCAGGCACTCGTCGCTACACTCCGCGGCAAGGATGAAGAGATTGACAAGCTTGTCGCGTGGCGGACCCAGGAGCTAGAACATAAGCACATTGAGGCTCTTGATGCTCAGGCGCGGGTCCACGCTGGCAAGGCAAAGGAGCTGGAGGTGGAACGGAATGGCTTGAACGAGCGGGTCCTGGGGCTGGCCAAGGAGAAGGACACGATCCACGCTACCCTGATGGAAGCGTAATCCGAGGTCCTCGGCAAGGCCGAGCAGCTCTCCACGGTCCAGGATTCCATCAAAAATCTCAAGCTGGAATTGGAGGGCCTCAAGGGAATGCTCACAGAGGCCAAAGCTCGGGCGGACACTCTGAACAAGGGCCTAGAGGAGGAGAAGCGGCTGCGGAAGGATGACGCCGCTAGCTTCGCAGTGTACGTAAAGGGCGAGAACCTCTAGATCAGCCGCCTCGTCGCCATCGCGGAGGAACTCACTGCGTAGCTGGCCGCCATGGGCATGCCAAGCTTCAGGTTCTCCCGGGAGGTGTACCTCTCCATCCACGCTTGCTTGACCGTGTTCTTTGAATGCGTTCTTGAGGCCCAGGGAAAGCTCCACTCTGACCGGGCGGCTTGTCTAGCCGATGAATCCCGGAGGCTCTGCGGGGTGCCTTGAGCAAGGTCCTCACAAAGGTGGCCTACTGGAACCCCGACCTTGACTTCGACTCCGCACTGGATAGCTTGCCGGATGATGTAGACCTCACGACGCTCAAGGAGCGTATCAATCCCATCATCGATTGCGTTGGCGGAATTCGGAGGATAGAGGGCCAGCGTCGGGATTAAGCACCCCGTTTCTTGTTGCCGCTGCAGGCTCACAACCAAGACAGTTTTTATCTTTAGTTAGAACCGCAACAATGATTTGTGTGATATAACTCCGCAGTATTTTGTAGCGATGCATGTTATTTTCCTATTTGATTCCTCTCTGTATGTCTACCCTATGCTTAATCGGGTAGGCTTGCCGGCGCGTAAACCCAAGCCGCGGCGCTCCGAGGACGAATCCGCGATAGCCTGCCGGGTGCGCTTGCTCCAGGTAAACTACCTTACCGTTCTCAGCGCGACCGTTTGAACTGTTGAGCGGACACGAAATAGGACAAAAGAATTGCTAGTAACGGAAAGGCTTCCCTGCCGTTCTCGACGCGGCCACTTGAACTATAGAGCGGACTCGAAACAGTGCGAGGGCTTTGCCTATAGTGGAAGGGCCCCATTGCATACATGTGTATCATATAGAGAGCAAGATCTCCGAGGAGAATAACCTTTATGTAAAAAGGAATTACTCAAAATCTTGTGTGACTTATCTCTTTTGTCGTCGCGTGGGCGTCCACCGTACATGCTGATGATGCCCCGCACTTGGTTATTTCCTTCTTGGGAAATCATGGCCATGAAGAACTACTATACTAACTGCTAGACCATATTTCCACAACTGGGCCCCCTACTTGGCGCGCCAAAGATGTCGCGATGAAACAACACCTATGGGATCACTGGAATCCCTTCTACGGTTGGTGGGCGCGAGGTTGTGCAAAGAGCGGGTCTAAGAGTCAGCACATCAATCGTTTATCCAGGTTCGGGCCGCGAGGATGCATAATACCCTAGTCCTGCTTTGGTGTATATTTGAGTGTTCTTGAGTTCTTGAGCTAGCTACGGTGCCTGTTCAGCTTTTCAGGATCCGAATCCTCCTTCAGTATGCCGCGGGCCTCCTTTTATAGTCAAAAAGGGGCTGCCACAGTGGCACATAGGAGGTGAAAAGGTGTACAATGTATAGGCTTATCCCATGCTATTACGGTACAAGACACATTAAATGCGCTGCTTAGGTGTCTATTTACTTTATCGGGAACGGAAAAGGAGCCCATCTCATCTGTGGCCGCTCTTTCTGGTCGCGACGCGCGTCCAAGCCACCGAGCCAGGCAGCTGAGGTGGCGTGGTGGTAGGGTCTTCACGAAGATCTGCATGCCACCACGCAGGTGCTTGATTAGCCGGCCCAAGAACCACGTATTGCCACGTGGGTGCCTGCCTGGGCCAGCGGGTCGGCCGTCAGGCTGGGGCGGCGACGGGGCGGTAAGGGCTTGCCGCAATCTTGCTTCTTTTTCCGGCAAGGGTCTTGCCGGGGCCTCCGTGAGCGAACCGCGGCAAGAGGCTTGCCGGGGCTCCGGGGCGTCTTCGGCAAGGAGCCTTGCCGGGGCCTCGTGGGCGTCCTCGGCAAGGAGCATTGCGATCGTCATGTCTTCTGGTTCTTATCTTGGGAGTCATAGACCTTTGTCTTCACAAAGATCTGCATGACATCACATGGACGCTTCCCGAGCCTTGGCTCCAATGTTGTTGCTGACGTTGGAGTTCTTAGGCCCAAGGGTGGCCACGACGGAGGGGTCTGGGTGGATCGCCCCGGCAAGAGCTCTTGCCAAGGGGGCGCGCAGGCCGCCCACGCAAGAGTCCTTGAAGGGGGCGCGCAGGCCACCCTCTGCTCTGTTATGTTTGGCCATAGGCATGGCTCTGACTGCCCGTGCACAAGTAAGGGGTAAAAAAGAGATGATGTACTTTTGTACACCGACAGGGTCTATCTAAGTCATCCTCCTTAAGCTTTGCCGACTCTTCTGGTCCAGTGCCAGCAACCCCCGAATCCACGAATCTCGATCCCCATTCCCGCACCCCCTTCTTGCAAAGATGATGCCATGGAAACACTTCATGAAGGCACGTACGATCGCCGCGTCCCCCCGAGCACCGCCGCCTGCGCCGAGAGCGTGGCCGCCTATGCCGAGAGTGTCGCCGCATCCGCATTAGGCGCGGGCGCTACCGCCGAGAGGGTGTCTGCGGTAGTCGACAGGGCAGCTGCAACAGCCGAGACGGGTGCAGTTGCTGCTGCAACGGTGGCTGCAAACACCAAGAGCGCTCGAGCTGCCGTCCATGCCGCCAATGTCGCCCTGGTCCGGGTCGGGGCCATCCATGCCAAGATCGAGGATGCACACGCCAAGATATTCCAGGCCACCTCACAATCCAGCATGCAACCCATGTCCGAAAAGGCAGTGGTGGCAATGGAGCACCTGCTTGCTCATGAGGTCACCAAGCGGGAGCAGGAGATGTAGGTGATGGCGGAGATCGAGGAGCACCGGGAGGAGGAGTTGCGCGTGGCCGAGGTCGAGGAAGAGAAGAGTCTGTCCGTCGAGGAATCTCTGGCGTAGCCACTACTACGAGTACTACAACCTTGAGGGTGGTGTGAGGACGAGGACGAGGATGCGGTCGACTGTAGCAGGGGGACGCGTAGTCCACCAACGGCGGCATGTCGCCAGGACAAGTCACATGCGGCAGATTTGTTAAAATTATGCATACTTAGGCTTTGTTTTTAATGCCGGTATTTTGTTAGTGAAATTTTTAGGTCAACTGGCTCTGTTTAATTAATAAAATTGCTCGATTCAGTAAGTGTGGTCTTTCTGCTGTACGCTCTTTTGTGTGCCCAAATAAGCAAGCGATGTTAAATTTTGCAATGGCGTACCCGGGGAAATTTCCACCAAAATTTGAACTATCAACTTCATCCCATGTGCGTAAAGCAGAAGATTCGTTTGCGATGCACACAATCATTTTAAGTGAATGGTTTGGCGGCACCGCGCGCTAAGTTTCCCTCCACATTTCCAAAATATTGGCCAACCACAAAAATATCTACCCCTTCCCCACCCCCGTTTCTCCCAGACCAGAAGTCACATTTCCCTTGTTTCCTCATTCCTTACTTCCTTCCTGTGCTATAGCTGCTTCCTTGCTTGCTTGCTCGCTCTCGTTGTCTCGCATCCTACCGCCGGGGTCGCCATGGTCTTCTTCAAAGACCTCTCCAGTGGTTCCTCCTCCGGCGATAACTCCTTCACCACCCGGGTATGCCTCTCTGCTCTCTCTCTCGGGCAATGACTTGGAATGAAGAATTTTTACTCGACGGTCGTTTTGAGTCATTTCTTCCTCTTGTAGCTCCCTAGGACCATTAGTGGCAACGAATGGAGCGCGGTGGATGAAGATCTATCTGCTCATTGTCACCAACAATCTCCATGCGTGTAGCTAGTTGCGTTCGAATCTGTGGACAGTGGGAGGAAGTTTCTGGCATGTGCATAGAAAGTTAGACCCTCTTTCATTGTTACAAATCATTTGTTAGATGTGATTCAGACACTATCACTGTCCCAACCCATTCATACCACACGTTCAACCAAACGCATCCTAAGACAGTGTCACAGTTTGTACCTAGTATTAAAAATTGTTGCCATTAGAAAATTATTTGGCACCGCTTTAGCAGTTTGTGCATTCAACTTTGATCCACACATCCGAGCAGCCAAGCAGTAAAATACTAAATCTTTATGGCACGAAGGAATTAGGCATCGGAGCAACTAGGTGCTCCGGAGTCCGGGTCCCTGATTTTTTTCCGCTGCATCGGCTCGTCAGTGCAGGGCACCGGTGCGAGATGTAGCAACCGTTGTCTTTACACCAGTTTTGACATACATAGTGGACGACCTTAGTGCTATTAGTTCTATGTTACTAAATTTGTGCATGTACACACCTGTTAGTATCAATTTGTTGTCATCCAAACATTGTCGCTATGTTGTTGCAGTTATATTTACCTTCCTCATAAAATGTTCAATTTGTTATTTATTGTACATGAGTAAGAACTTGTAGCGTTGTTGTAGTTAATTATAGCTTCTAATGTTTCAGAATTTGGTTGTTGTCTCAGTAGCAATTAATTCATTTGCACATTGTTCTTTTTGAGAAGATATGTCATAATTACCATGTTTCATCAGTTTTTCAAAATAAGCATTGGTGATTTTGTATGTTTCTATTATCCTATTTCCTCTACATTTGTTACTTATATAGTTTTAAATATTATAGGATGAACGGAAGTGTTCTTACTTGTAGTATGTCGTGGAATTGTCACGGCAGATGTCCTAGTGTGAGGACTTAGTCGTCAGGCCGCACATCTATGTGGTAGCTTGAGAGGGGTTGAGCGGAATCAAGAGACGCAACACACAAGACACAGATTTATACAGCTTCGGGCCCCAGGAAACATCATCCGGTAATAGCCATACATGTTGTTTGAGGCTAGATCTCATTATGACCTTCATGGAGTCGCCGGTAAACCGGCTCTTTGTGTCTAGCCCTAGAGATTGTTTCTTCTTGCCTCCTCCCTCTTTGGAGAGCCCTGCCCCTCCTTATATATGTTGAAGGGGCGGGTTACATGATTAGTCCTAGTAGGATTAGGATTACTCTATTCCAAGTGGAGTCCTAGTCTTGCTTACTTTGTAGGAGAATATTCCTTGTGCTTTCCTCATAAACCGACCCACCATAACATGAACCGGCTTTCTCGGCCTTGGGCATTGTCATCCGTCCGCCGTCCGCCGGGTTACCAGTGAGTCATACTAACCAGCCAGGTTGCTTGTAAACCGTCTGGTCAGGGCGGGTCGCTAGTGAATCACCAAGTTATAAACCGGGTCTCAAGTAAACCGCCAAGTCCGGCCGGGTCATATTTCCGGCCAGGTTACACCGCAGGGTATATCCCGGACATTAGCCGCAGTTTAATTTGGATTTATCCATGTTAAACTGATCTACAACATAAACACAAGAACAAATTAGGGGGCTTGTGCTCCGGGTTGAATATTCTTATAAACCGGCAGATGATCATCCTTAAACCCTTGTCATTTCTTCCTTCTAAAAAATCCGAGTCAATAGACCAGCTTTATAATCAATTTGCTTGCAGAAGATATTTTGTAAATAAAGAATCCATTTGAATCGGCCTACAATGCTTTGATTTAACAAAACTCTTGGTCTTCAATTATTCAACTGATATCCAACTGGCTTGAAGATGACAGTTTATGATTAACACCATTACCTGGTTATGAAAACTGATAATTCCGGGTCATTACTATTTACAGACGCCAGGTTATGATTGTTTCCAACGCCGGATCACACAATTAATCTTCCTGATTTGCCCAAAACTGAGAATTTGAAGATGTTCCTCCTTTATATGCATACTACCTTTAGCCCCCAAGTCTTAAGAGGAGAACATAGTGATAGCTTAAGACTTGTTTCAATGTAAATGTTGCAACCTTGAAGAAATCCAAATTGTTCATCTCAGTCACTAGTAAAAACTGAATACTCCATATTATGTAGCCCCCAAGTGTCGGGTTGTCATGCTTGCAGCAGCCTGGGACCTATAATTGCCTTATGCTCATAAAAACTTCAACCAGTGTAGCCCCCAAGGGCCGGGTCATTATGCAATAATGAGCAGGGACTTTGTAAATATAATTATGTAGACTTGAACAACAACCTGTAGCCCTCAAGGGTCGGCTCATTAAGAATACTGAGCTGGGACTTTATATATACTTCATTGAATATAACATTATATAATGTAACTCCCATCATGGGGCTTGAACCCACGTCCACAAGGTTAAGAGCTTTGTGCTTTAACAACTGAGCAGTGGACCCTTCAGTATAATGTATTAAGGCTTGTGTACCTTAATATTTTGACAGGAGCAATTGGTAGTCCCCAAGTGTCATGGTGCATGCTGGCAGTGACATGAGACTTGCATATTTTATGAAATCTCAACTTGAATAATGTAGCCCCCAAGTGCCGGGTCATAAGCCTGTAGCGACTTGGGACTATTCCTTTGTAGAATAAATCATACCCATTGATAAAATAATATCCATTGCGCTAAAGCGACTTTGAAAACTTTAATCATAATATTGGTTATTGATAACCATGATAAAAATCCAGCCACGTTGGCTATTTAAAGATTTGAATAATATAACCCGGTTTGAAAACCAGTTTCATTGATATATGGGTGATAATCCAATTTGAACATTGGTAATTATCATAGATTGACGGTTTATAAAGAAAACCAGGCCGGGTTAATAACACACCGGTCATTATCTTATCTGATACTGGCAACTTATAGTCAAAAGCCAGGTCAGATTAATAAACACCGGTCATTATCTTATCTCATACTAGCGACTTATAGTCAAAAGCCAGGCCGGATTAATAAACACCGGTCATTATCTTATCTCATACTAGCGACTTATAGTCAAAAGCCAGGCTGGGTTAATAACACTGTATAATATCTGATCAGGTACTGCTAACTTGTAGTTGAAAGCCGAGCCGGGTTAATAAACACCGATTTATCAAAACACTATAAATCTCATCAAAGGAGAAAAAACTTGGCAAATAAAAGCATATGAAAACTTGTAGTCGAGACTTTTGACGAGCTGCCAGGCTCCAAATTCGAGGCTTTTCATGGGCGGCCAGGCCGCTGAGTTAAACCATTTCACAAACCCTGTTAAGATGGACCTCAATCTTTAACCAATCGTCGTTTTAACGTTGACAAGTTCAGGGTCTGTTATACGATTGACTTGTTCAATCGTTCGACGGGTCATACCAGGTTTACCTGGACGGAGGGACTTACTTGATGCAGGCAGGTTAACCCGGGGTTTTAGGTGTATACACCAGGCTTCCAAGCCGTGGCTGGATAGCCTATTACAAGAGCCTTCAAAGCTCTTTGTTGCTGTGCAACAGGAGCCCCCAAGTAACATTTTGAGCTGTGCTCAGCTGGTGCCTATGTTTGAGTTGCGATGTGCATCAAACTCTCTTTTGCCCCTTATGATAATATTGGCTTGATAGATGGATTATCGAAGTAACCAGAGCTGTGCTCTTATGATAATATTAGCTTGATAGATGGATCAAGAGGGTAGTCAGAACTCCGATTTATAAACACAAGCCCCCATGGGATATATTTCTGAGCTGTGCTCGTCGGGTGCCTATGTTTGAGTTGTGCTGTGCAACAAGCTCTCATTGGTCCCTTTAATTTTTCTTGAGAACTCGAACTTGCGAGAGATTATTCTTTTGAACCAGAAATTCTTAAACCGGATATCGAGAGCTTCAAAGCTTTGTGGGAGACATCTTTCCCTTGAACCGGATCTTAAACCGGAATCTTCATTTTCAGCCGGAATTTTTCTGACGGCCTTTAACTTTTCATCAATATAGCAGTTGCCTCTGGGACCGGGTTATCTTTCGCTCCATCGTCCTGGGGTTCTTAAATTTGCTGAAACTGGCAAGATTTGCTGAGTCATGTCATCGTAGCCCCCGAGTCTTAAGACGACTCAAGGAGTTGTCTTTGAGACTCTCCATATTTGACCATAGCATAAGGTGTCCATCATTGTTGCTGATAGTGCAATATGAATCCATAGAAAATTGAGGTGACTGCGGCGGGTTATCAATGATCTCGTATTAGCCGTGTCAACAACTCGGCAAATGGTTCCATCCAACTTGCTATTTGAAGTTAACCAAACTGCAGTGGCGGCGACTTGTGCGCCTGCCCGTTGAACCACCCAGTGCAGACGGCGGTTGATAGTATATGATAATTTGCCTCCATTTTGTTGAAAGAAAACCGGGCTACCCAATCTGTGACTTGCTCATACTCAATAAATAGCTCATGCAGATAAGTGCGGCCCAGTATGTTGATGTAGACCAGGCCGCGTGCGTCGTACAGTAAAGACGACCGCAACATCGAAGGCGATATTGATAAATGAGTCGGCCACAGCGTTGTAAACCAGTGCAGTCTGATGAACCGGCTGCGAGGGCGGACGGGTGAGTTGGCCTAACATGTTAGGCCAGTATTTATCCGCCGGAGAGTTGATGATCCGTTGACCACCATGTTGAAGCGGCGCGGTAAACCGTACGAATGGGAAAGTGAGCCGCATTGTGTTGATATATGTCGAACCGCAGAGGCGGACGGAAAAACAACCGCAACATTAGAAGCAGTATGGACGCGGGCGAATCGCTGCCGCTCTTGCAGTGACCAAATGTCCTGCATAAATAATATCACAAACCGGAGTAATTGTTCTCAAAAGGAAAAATTGATACATGTTATTTAAAATAGTCTAGACCGATATCACCTGATATATTTGGACCTTATGATCCTCATCGGTGTCCGTTAGCCAACCTGGAATGTTGAATAGACCGGACCGCAGGACGGACAGTAAAATGACCGCAGCATCAGAGGCAGCACAGACACATGAGTCGGCCGTAGTGTTGTAAGCCGGCGCAGACGAGCATGTTGTCCTCCGTGTTGTAAACCGGTGCAGTCGCGAAAGACGGCCATGACGTGGTAAACCGACGCGATCGCGAGAGATGGCCACGATGTTGTAAGCCGGTTCGGGAGTCCGTTGAGTAACGACGCCCACTTGTGCCAAATGATGTTGGCGTGCCTCCATCTCCGCGGTATAATATCACTTTGTAATGAATAATTTTCCTGCGTATAAAATACAGCATGGCGAGGTATTTTTGCTCAGATGAATTAATATGTAATAAAAATAAATTGAATGATATCACCTGATTCGCCCGGACAACAGATGAGTCAGCCGCGACATTGTAAACCGGCACGTGCAGACAAGTTAATCGTAGGCGCGGACAGCTGAATCGGCCACGTATTGATGTAAGCGCAGTAACGTGGGCAACGACTCGCACGCGTATCCACTAGGCCGGTTTATGAGAACGGATGCGGCACTGTTGTGTTAATGTAGACCAGACCGCGGAAGCGCTGGAGTGTGCACGTCCATTGGCGAGGGAGTCGGCCGCGGTGTTGGAGACCGGCGCGCGTGGGCACGGACAGACGAGTCAGCCGACGCGTTGATGTAAACCGAACCGCAACACGCATGTTCGTGAAGATGCGCAACACAGCTGAACGGGCATCCGTGGCATAGCACCACCCCTTTTTCTTTTAATAGTCGTCCTGCGTAAAAAATATTACATGCGAGAGTAATTATTGTCGGAGGAATTAACATGTGCTGATAAAATATATAGGGAAAAATAACACCTTGTATTTTTTGTCGGGTCCGGAGCGGCCCAGCATGACTGGCGAACTTAGCGGTCGGTCGGGGGTCAACCACAGGGGGAGTGGGCTGCGAGCCGGCGGGCGGCTGGATGCTCTGGTTTGTTTGGCGTAACAGATACATCATACTGGTAATGCTGCACAGTGGACATAGTAGTTGATGGAGGGAAATAAAAAAACTGATTTTGCAGCCTTCCCGTGATAAGTACTATTGGAGTAGTAGTGGATGTTTGCTTCTGTCTTCATGTAGCAAGCAACTTTATGGATGGGATTTGACCTTGCATGCGGCAGCCATCAACAATGATGGAAAAAGTCCAAAATAAACCTTGAAGTGGTAGACGAAAGCTAAATCAAAATCTGAACTTTGAATCTCGGAAATTGGCACTCTAAACTTATAATCCCGGTCTATTTTGAACCCGACATGTGTTTGGCACACCAGGAATACTACAATCCCGGTCGGGATAACCAGCGACTCACACGGACAGGAATTTGGGCCTGCCCACTCTAACACAACAAGAATTCATGAAGCTTAAAAAATGTTCGCACATTTCTAAAATTGTTCAGAAGTGAAAACATGTTCCTATTTTATATGTTTGGCACGAATTCAATTCATTTTCTGTTTCATTTAATTATTTGGAATTCTAAAATTCTATTCACATTATTTATTTATTTCGAAATATTTGAACATTTTATAAAGTGTGTTTTTGAAAATTTCGAATACTTTTAATGAACCAACAACTTTAAAAAAGAGAACACCTTTTGAAATATAAACATTTTGTTTAAAACCTGAACAAAATTTTAAAGTGCAAACACTTTTTGAAACATAATTTTTTTCAGAAACCTGAACAAAAGTTTAAAGTGCGAACACTTTTTGTACAATGTAAAAAATGTTTGCATGTTGTAACAAAATGTGTCATAACCTTAATAGAATATACGTGACATGTGTTTGCAAAAAGTGTATGAAAATTAAAAAAATGTTGAACCATGTAAAAGATTGCTCGTGTAGTTTTATAAAATGCTTATTCTCATTAAGAAAATGGAAAACATGTATTTGGAAAAAATTACCATGTATTCAAAAATGTTTCGAAAATATTTAATTTAAAACTATCCACAATTTATTTGAAAATAGCAAAAGTTTATCAAATATTTAATGTATGCGTTAAAAATGTACATTGGGTACTGAGAAAAATTAGACATGTGTTAAAATGAAAAATTAAATGAAAACGTAAAATAAAAAAACAAGAAAAAAACAACTTAGTGCGCGCGCGAGAGCGACTGCGCTACTGGGCTGGCCCAATTCAGCAAATAGCGGCAAAGTCGTCTCAAGGTTTAAAATAGACCGGGATTAGAGAGTTTGGTGTGCTGATTTCGGGGATTGAGAGTTTGGGGTTTGGTTTAGCTTTCGCCTACAAATTCAAGGTTTGTTTTGTACTTTTTCCAACAATGATCGATCAAAAAACACGTAAGTAGTAGTAGCGGCGGCTACGTCACGTGTGATCCTTGGTAGCATTGGGAAGTGGAAGCAATTGATGATGAAAACAACGTATTATATACTAGCACCTTCACGTGGCGAACCAACAACAGTGGGAGCACTAGCAATCAACGAGAATTGTAGCCAAGTAGAACTAGCGTCCATGTGAGTAGTATTCAACTAGTAAGATGAAGTGGCTTCGGTCTTCACGCCTGAAAAGTAGTACTAGCAGCAGCAATGTACGGAGCCGCAGCGGCAACTCCGCGAGTTACTGATTTGACGCGACGAAGCGGCGAGGACTTGTGTTGGCCACGGACTGTTGCTCGATTAGCAATCGGATCATGGGAAAAACACATGTCGGTCTCGGGCGATTTGGGGCAGCGATGAACACGCCGCCACCCTAACTCTTGTCTTCTATATCGTATCTACGAACCTCAGCTAAGCACGAGACGACCATTGCTCCCAGCCGGCTTTTCTTCATCCGGGCTAACGCGAGCTTCTCGATCCCTGAGATAGATCCCTTCAAGAACTCAACACCATCGTGCGCAGGCCCCACGGTCGGCGCCAACTGTCGTGGAATTGTCACGGGAGATGTCCTACTGTGAGGACTTAGTCGTGAGGTCGCACATCTATGTGGTAGCTTGAGAGGGGTTCAGCGGAATCAAGAGACGCAACACACAAGACACGGATTTATACAGCTTCGGGCCCCGGGAAACATCATCCGATAATAGCCCTACATGCTGTTTGAGGCTAGATCTCGTTTTGACCTTCATGGAGTCGCCGGTAAACCGGCTCTTTGTGTCTAGCCCTAGAGATTTTTTCTTCTTGCCTCCTCCCTCTTTGGGGAGCCTTGCCCCTCGTTATATATGTTGAAGGGGCGAGTTACATGACTAGTCCTAGTAGGATTAGGATTACTCTATTACAAGTGGATTCCTAGTCTTGATTCCTTTGTAGGAGAATATTCCTTGTGCTTTCCTCATAAACCGGCCCACCATAACATGAACCTGCTTTCTGGGCCTTGGGCCTTGTCATCCGTCCGCCGTCCACCGGGTTAACAGTGAGTCATACTAACTAGCCAGGTTGCTTGTAAACCATCTGGTCAGGGCGAGTCGCCAGTGAATCACCAAGTTATAAACCGGGTCTCAAGTAAACCGCCAAGTCCGGCCGGGTCATATTTTCGGCCGGGTTACACCGCGGGGTATATCCACGACAGAGTGGGTTGATCAAGAGTGGCCACAGTCTTTGAAGATGTGCCTAGAAAGGCTCTAGAGCATGTATGACGAAGAGAACAGAGGTAGGATTAGAGAAAGTGTTGTCAATGGTGAAGAATATTTCAAGATGTGGGATAAAAAGACGAAGGTTGAGAATAAGCTCTGATTTTTTTAAATCATACTTTCCTAAGATGGTGTTGGCGAAGAAGGAGGCACTTTCCCAGTTGGCATGTGCAAAACAGGTTCTTACTGAACTGAAAGCAGAGGTGGATAAGACGAGTCTGGATGATCTCGATTAGGCAATGAATATATTGTTCTAGTATTGTTCTTATGAAGTTGAACTAGCTATATGTTGTATTGTGCTGTTCTCATGTAGCTATCGTACTGTAATGTTTTAATATATTTATGTGCTAGATATGAAATTGGCAAAAAGCTGTTCAATATGAAATATGAATTTGAGTCATACTGGAATTATTAATTGTAAACTAATAAACCTGCTAAATGTGTGATGCAACTTTGCAAACGGTTCTACCAGTAAAAGCGCTTGTAATGGATAGCCCAATGCCACACTATTTTCTTCATCAAATCGTGTGACGTAGTTGATAAAAGCAAATAGTAAACCAAGGCAGAGCATGTGTGATAGTTACACCTTTCTCACACGAGCCTACACACAAAATTGTGTGGGATGTACATACGAACATAAACGTTTTCCCTGGATTGACTGTGCGGGATGTACATAAGAACGAAAACATATTCCTTGGATTTACTATGTGTGACATACATACGAACGGAAATGTTTTCCCTGGATTGAGTGTGTGTGATGTACATAAGAATGGAAACGTATTCCTTGGATTGGCTGTGTGTGATATACATACGAATGGAAATGTTTTACCGGGATTCACCGTGTGGGATGTACATACGGATGGAAATGATTAGGTTTCGATGCCTTGCCCGATCGCACAGGAGCTCATTTTGCCCCAGCCTGGGCCTATCCCGGCTGGTTTCTGGGTCGTGTGGGAAGGACCCCCTATCTCCCACACTCACTTGGTGACAGTTCAAAATGCCGTCGTGGAAAGGTGTTGAAAACCATTTGTATAGCACCGACGCGTACTAGTGGGTGTGTTAACTGCATCAGGTATAACATTAAAAAACAAGCAAATAGTCATTTAGACTGGTATTGTGCAGGTCTAAAGTACACTAATTATTGTTAAAAAAACAAAAAGGCATGTGAACTGCTATATCCTTAATAGCAAACAAATATCGTAATTCATGGTACTATTGTTGAAACCATTGTTGGTGAAATTGAACTGCATGGCAAATAGTTGCACATATAGAGCATCATATTGTGAAGAAATGAAATAAACAAGCATAAGGCCACCTCTAGCCGATCCTTTCAAAGTTAATGGACTAAAACCCTTGGTGGATATATATATATATATATATATATATATATATATATATATATATATATATATATATATATATATATATATATATATATATATATATCCAATTTTATTGGCCGTTTCTAGTCGATCCCCTAAACTTAACATTGTAAACTTAAATTTCATCAAGTTCAAAGCAGGTTCAACTGAAAGTAGCATGCATTAACACATAAACATAGATACTTTTGCATAACCAAACATAAAACATAAATTTAAACTAAGCTAAACTACTTTCGGTCAAAGTAGAGGTCAAGCGAATCCATCTTCGTTATGTACTGTGTGCCACAAGCCGGGTCCGAGCCGTTGTCGTCGTCGGGGTCGTTGGGGAAGACACTCCTCCACTCGTCGACTTCGATCTCCTTTCGGGGCCCACCTCGACGCCCTCCGCGCCGCCGTCCTTTTCACCTTCGACCTTGTCATCGGAGAAGAGCGTGATAACCTGGCCGCCCTCCGCGCCTGTAAAGATCGCTTACTCCGCCTCCACCAGCTCCGGGTGCTGCCGGCGGAGCTCTTGCATGTAGGCCTGATCGGCGGCCTCGGCCTCAAGGCGCTCCCACGCCTCGAGGTCCTCCCGCGCCATAGCCGAGCTCACCACCCTTGCTCCGGCGGACCGAGGTCGACTAGACGTGTGCCGAAGGGGAAATTGAGCCTACCCACCGCGCCATGGTGGCGGACCTGCCAGAGGTCGTAGTCCATAGCCACGACCTCGGCCGCGTGGAAGCTACCGAGCCACCGGCGGGTGTGGGTCTCCTGATCTGTAATCTCGTCGACCCACTTCCTCCATCATCGCTGGCGGACCCCGAGGTAGGACCACGTCGGCTGCCGGGTCCGAGGGACGACAGGTAAGTCCTCGAACCGGCATAGGGGCATGGCGGTAGGCGGATAGGGGGAACGGCGATGGCGGATCGATAAAGAGCCCGCGGAGGATGACGGGGACACCTCGGCGGCTACCTCGCCGGCATCGGGCAAAGTGGCCGCGATAAACCTCTTTTTGGCCATTGGCTCCTCGAGGTCCCCGGCACACAAGCAGAGGATGAGGATGGAGGCGGCGGTGATGGCGGTGAACTACCAATGATTTCTACGGTGGTGTGTGTCTGTGTGAGTGGAGGTTTCGGGGAGTGTGTGGTGTGTGTGGAGGGGGCAAGGTGGTGTTTGAGGAAATACCGCGGCAACTGGATATTTTACTAGGCGGGAGTAACAAGGCGGGGCTACTGAAATTTGGATCAAGGGCGAGTAGATATTTTTTAGATTGTGAGGGATGCAGAGGCGGGAGTAAAATGCTGGGGCTACTGAAAATTTGAATCAAGGGACTGAAGTACAGTGGGAGTAACATACATCGCACACGGTCCACACATACTAATCATGTGCTATCGAACAATAGAACCTTGCATGCGATAGATATTTTTGAGATTACGAGGCAATAGATATTCTCAAGATTGCGAGGGATGCAAAGGCGGGAGTATTTGGGGAGCGAGCTATTGTGCTTGACACGCCGGCTGTGGACTCTAGCCGACGCACCTTCTCGGGTAATCTATAGGCGCGCTATACACCGACGGTGCTCCAGGATATTTTGTACAGTATCTCACATGGTTGGCGATAATAAACTGTGTGGGATCTACTTGATTTTTCATCTTAATTTGAATTACATAATGGGGTCAGAGCGGCAATGGACGATGTTTAAATTGGTAGAACTTTTATCTGCAGTCAACATGCAACTATATGTGTGTCATAAAAGAATTGGAATTATTCAGGGTTAGTTTGGACATTTTATACGTTAAATTGGTTTTCTAGCCATTTCAGTTGCACATTTCAAAATTAAACGACATGCATATGCTCCGGTGCACCAACATGGGTTGTGAAATCATATTTGTGTCCATGGGTGTATGCTTATGTCCCATCCAAGAAATGGGGATGAATTTCGAACACCACGTCACCGTGGCTCTCCGGCAAATATTGACGTACTTGCTTTCGTAATTCTAGTAAATCCAAAAGCCGTCTGAAATTCATGAAATTTGGCATGCTATCAGGGAGCGGCATCAACATTACGTGGTAAATGTTTTGTCCCATTTGGGGTAGGTTTGGGTATAAGCTTCTCTCAAACCAGAACTTCTCACAACAAGTGTGATGGTTTCGGTAGGGAACGTTTCACCTTTCTTTCACTCTTCTTGATATCAATATTTTTTCTAGTGTCAACATAGAACAATAGGTGTTTTGTGTTAACTTTCGGAATTTTTCGCGGTTTTTTGGATATTTTTATACATTAATTGAGTTTTCAATGCATTTATGTGGACAATTCAAATTTGAACTACATGCACATGCTCTAATGCATATAAATTGGTTGAAAATTCAAATCCATGTCCTTGGTTGCATGCTTAGGTCCCATGCGAAAATGGGAATGAATGTCAAACACCTTGCCCCTATCACTCGGCCGCAAACTTTGAGATTCCTAGTTTTAAAATTCTAGTAAATCCAAAACTCGTCTGAAATTCCTGAAACATGGCAAGCTATCATGGAGCAGCATCAACATGCCGTGGTAATTTTTTTGTCCCATTTGGGGCAGGATTGGGTATAAGCTTCTCACAAACCAGAGCTTCCCACAACAAGCCTGATGGTTTCGGTAGGGAACATGCCACCTTTGGGGACGAAACGATATCCCTTGCCTCTTATTGCTTTCAAAAAAATTCTAGTGTCAACATAGAACAACAAGACTGTTGTGTTAAGTTTCGAAATATTTCGGGGTACGTTTCGACATTTTTATACATTAGCTGGGGTTTCTAGGCATTTTATGTGCAGAATTCAAATTTTCACTACATGCACATGCTCCAATGCTTATAAATTGGTTGAAAAATCAAATATGTGTCCTTCGGTGCACGCTTATGTCCCATGCAAGAAATGAGAATGAATTTCATACACCAGGGCACTGTTGATTACCGGCAAAATGTTGAGATACCAGGTTTTTAAATTCTAGTAAATCCAAAACTCGTCTGAATTTCATGAAACTTGGCATGCAATCATGGAGCGGAATCAACATGATGTGGTAAATTTTTCGTCCCATTTTGGGCAGGTTTGGGTATAAGCTTCTCACAACAAGCCTAATGGTTTTAGTAGGGAACGTGCCACCTTTGGGGACATAATGATATCCATTGCCTCTTATTTCTTTCAAAAATGTTCTAGGGTCAACATAGAACTACCACTACTAGAAAAAGGGATATGGATGAAATTGATACTAATGGCGCACCAGACAAGCAGTGCGCCATTAGTATATACTAATGGCGTACCACCTTCTGATACGCCATTAGAGTTCAAACTACTAATGGCGCACCTGGCCCAGGGTGCGTCATTAGTATCAAAAAGTTTTTTTTAGAACTAGTGCGCCTGTCCAAACATACTAATGGCGCATCCAGACACAGTGCGCCATTACTAGTTGTATCTAGTAATGGCGCACCTGTGGGAAAGTGCGCCACTAATGTTGTTTTTTTATTATATTTTTTATTCTTTTTTTTGCAAAACTACTAATGGCGCACTGCTCCACAGTGCGCCATTACTAGTTTAAACTACTAATGGCGCACTATGGATCAGTGCGCCATTAGTATTTTTTTTTCAAAACTACTAATGGCGCACTAACAGAAGATGCGCCATTAGTAACCTGGATTACTAATGGCGCATTTAGAGTTGGTGCGCCATTAGTAAGTGGGCAGCAACAAGATATTTTGGACAGCCTCTCCTACCCACACTCACTTTCTCCCCACTTCATTCTCTCCACCTCCTCCTTGTCTCAGGTCCCTCCTCTTTTTTCACCTCATTTCCACCATAGATTCATTCAAATTAAGTGGTTAAATTACCTTGTTTTGATAGGTAAGTAAGGGGGGAAGCTATATTTATGTTGTTCTCCCTACAACAATGTGCACATGCACTTTTTATGGCCTAGCTAGATATATGTATGTTCGTGGTGTTGCATATGTTTGTTGTGTTGCATATGTGTTTGTGTTTGGAGGTGTACCGGTATTTGAAATGTGATAGTTGCAAATATTTTCCTGGAATGTTGATTCATTTCCGTTTCGGTGAGAATTTTGGCATTAAGCATTCTTTTTGGTCCTATTTTTAGGGAAAGTCATGGCAATTTTTTTCTTGGTTCTAAAATATCGTTTTGCTCTACCCCGGAGGCGACCATGGTGCGCACGATGACCGAAGGCATCGTGAATATGTTTTTGAGGTCCGTGAAGGCCGAGATTCTTCAAAAGAACGAGACGGAGATAAGATGTCCGTGTCGAAAATGCAAGGTGAAGAGCCTTATTGCGGACCCGGATTCCGGGCAGGTGCGGGACCACCTGCTCTTGCGTGGTTTCATGGATGGCTATCGGTGGCAAGGTGATGAAGATGACTACGAAGTCGTCCATGGGGGCCGGGCAAGAAATGAGGAAGGGCAGCAAGATAACCACCGCGGCTCGGGCGGGCGAGAAGACGAAAAATCCCCAGGAGATGATCACGACGGTGATGCTGTACACAGTCATCATGTAGAAGATGCAGGACATGATGATGAGGAAGATGCCGGAGCAGACGAGGGGCATGATCATGAAGATGACGATGCCGACGGAGCAGACGACGCTGGACCATCGATGGGCTGGGTGCAGGACCCTCATATTCAAGAGCTGCTTCTCAAGCAGATCGATAACGCAAGAGCTACCGCCCGAGAGAAAGCCAAGATGTATCAACTTGAGTTAGACGCGGTTACTTCATTGTATGAAGGATGCAGGCCCGAGGATACCCGCCTGAAAGTAACACTCATGGCTCTGGAGATGAAGGTAAACCACAAAATGACCGACGCATGCTTCGACGAGAACATGTCATTCTGGCACGAATGTCTTCCCAAGGGGAGCAAGTGCCCGACCAGTTTGGAGGAGGCGAAGAAAATCGTGTGTCCTCTGGATTTACCACACGTGAAATACCATGTGTGCATGAACAATTGCATCATTTATCGGGACGAGCACGCGGAGTCTACCATATGTCCGGTGTGTGGCGTCACTCGATACAAGAAGAGGAAGAAATCTCCTCGAAAAGTGGTGTGGTACTTTCCGATCACTCCTCATCTGCAGCGGTATTTCGCGGACCCTAAGGTAGCAAAACTCCTGCGTTGGCACGCGGATAGGGAGGAGAAGAAGCGAGAAGATGACGCAAATGATCCGGAGAGAGATAAAAAAGACAAGATGCTGAGTCACCCTAAGGATGCGAGCCAGTGGCAACTTCGAAGACCTAGAATTTGGGAACGATCCAAGGGACATCGTGCTGGGCGCGAGCACCGATGGAGTCAATCCGTTTGGCAGCCAGAGAAGCACACATAGCACCTGGCCTATGTTTGTGTGGATGTACAACCTTCCCCCCTGGTTGTGCATGAAGAGGAAGTACATTCACATGAGTATGCTAATTGAAGGACCGAAACAACCAGGGAACGACATCAATCTGTATCTGGGGCTGCTGAAAGAGGAGCTTGACACGCTGTAGAAAACGCCAGCCAATACGTGGGACGCCGCAGAGAAAGAATATTTCCCTATGAGAGCTGCGCTGCTCACGACGGTGCACGACTATCTCGGTTATGGATATGTCGCGGGGCAGGTGGTCCACGGATTTTCTGGATGCGTCAGGTGCATGGATGACACAAGTAATAGAAAGCCTTCACCGAAGAACAATTGAGCACAGTGTAATCCACCTTGGCTATTTTTTGGCATTCCTCAAATGAAAGTTGATTTGATAGAAAATGAGACATTTTTAGAGCCAATGTGAAATGACTAGAAATGGCACTGGAATGACAAGCAAACAGACCACCGCACTGGAATGATAGTTATGGAAGCATGCAAATCAAGGCTTGTTTATTAATCTTGAAAGATGGAGCTTCGGTTTTACGTCCATGGTGTAGATGAACAAGTCCACTTATTTTGTGGTCAATTTATTTAGTTAGTTACCAGAGAGAGAGAGAGAGAGAGAGGGAGGAGCACATACAAATTTTGCAGCCCATACAAATTTTGCAGCTATGACTTCCTCTGGTAGTATTTTATTGCTTATTTAAACCATGTATTGCTAGTACAGATCATGTGAGGACACAGGAGACACTCAGCTTTCAATACATCGCCTTGCATGAAACTTAAGCCATCTAGGTCATTGCTGTTATTAAAGGGGGCGGCACAATAACACTCATGTCTTGCTGCCATGCTTAGTTTTTTTATCCATTCTCAGTATTGGCATAGATTCTGTTATTGAAGTTTCATGCTCCCAAATAACACTCATAATGCACCCATGGTATTATTTTCCAGCTTCTTACCTAGGTGCTTCTGTATTGTGATTATTTTGTTTCGAGGGACTATAAAAAATCTTCCATTTATCAACAGAATTCTGGTTCTGTTTTGAAAGTTGGCGACACAGAAGATGCATCAGCGTCTTGCTGCCGTGCTTAGTTTTTTTATCCATTCTCAGTTTTCTATCTGTCATACCAATATTAGTTATGTAGAGTTCTCATCTTTTCATCTTCCCGTAGTCCCCATTTGGTGGCTATTTTTCTTTTTATTTTATTTTTCAATTTTTCGTATTTCCAAGTAGTGCTACCTGTGAAGCCAGTACAATTTTTTGCTTCTTACCCGGGTGATTCTAGTTTGTAAACATTTAGTTTCATTCATCTATGAATTTGCTGTGTGCATTTAGTTTTCCCATTATAATTATTGTGTCGATGTTGTGTGCATTATTCTATTTTGACCTTCATTTAGAAGCATGGAAGATTTAGAAGGCATATGTATGATGACTGCTTTACCAATGTACTGAAAGGTTGGAGTCCAACATCTTTGAAGAGTATATTTTTGCTATTTGCATGATCTTACTTATGTAAACGTGGACATAGATAACCTTGGACACAAGCTTGGAGTTTCCTCCACTTAAATATGCATGCATAATTTGTGAGTTCTAGGACCTTACTCTTTATCTGAATTTTAATTGGTGATGTCAGTAGTTGAAGCCAAGCTTCAGCTTACTCAAATGGTAGGGAGGTCATAGTGTTCCTTTACAAGCATAGTAGAGCATAGTATGGATTCTAATGTTCAACTCTGACTAAACAGGTTCTGCAAACGGTCTTTTACTGCACTTGACTGAAGAAGTAGGTGTCTGCTATATCCTACACTTGAGGTGTGTTGTGTTCTTAGGTTTACATTGCAATGGGCACTCTTCTTGTAAACACAAATTCAGATTTATATACTATATGCTGGCATGACTGTTTTTATTAGGCAGGACAGTGCAGTAGTTGATGTATCTTGGGTTGATTATAAAGTTGCTTGGGTTTAATATTACCCAGAATGATGATGTATCAATGTATCATTAGCATATGATCCAAGTGCTAGTACTGCTAGTAAATAGCTAATACAGTTAATGAAGAAGAAGAAAAACTGCTAGTACAGTTAATGAAGAAGAAAAACAACTGCTAGTACTGCTAGTTCATTTTTCCTTAGGTTAATATAAAAATGTCCAGTGTATATATATTTGAAATTGATTGCTGCTAGATGTTAATTTGCTGGTACTAGCTAGAATTTGGCACTGAAAAGCAAAAGCAAAAGCTAATTAACTGCTGGGTAATAGCACTGGTACTAGGTAGCTAAAATATGTGTTCTGAAACACTGAGAGCAGAAACACTTACTACATACATATGCTCAAGAAACACTTACTAACCAGAAAAGGTTTTGACATGAAATGTTAATAGCACAGCACCTCAATCTGTTAGTATTTGTCTGCATTTTCTCACATTCTTCTTGTATCTGATCCAGTATTGCTTGTAGTGGTTTGTCCAAAATGTTGAATGATACTGCTTGGAGATGCATATATTGTTTCACCTCTTCACATGCCAATGTATTTTCCATGTTGTGATGGAGGCCTTTCTTGCCTTGTCCACCCGAGAGGCCCTTGAGTTTGCTGGAATGTCGATTAACTTCCGTTCCGGCAAATTCGGGTACTCCATAAGTCCTATTTTTAGCAAAGGTCATGCTAAAATTTTCCATGAATTTTAGCATGACTTTGCTAAAAATAGGACATATGGGGTACTTGTGACTAATGCATAGGCCGGGGTATCTTAGTAGTTAATTAAGTAGGATCAAGTGCCCCTTTATTCTAGCTGCATTAAACCATAGGCGGCAATAGAGCCAAGTGATTAGGACCAACTTAGAATTCTCCTTCCCAGCTTAGCTTTTAGGATGCCTCGGTGTCGATAAAAACCGAAATGATGAAAGCTTAGGCTTTTAGGGTGCCTCGGCGTCGAAAAACCCTCAATGATAAAAGCTTAGCTTTTAGGATGCCTCGGTGTCGACAAACCCTAAATGATGAGACCATGATCTTGTTCCTTGACAATAACCAACTTTTTGACCAAACTTTGTTCCTATTTAGAGAGAAACATGGCCAACAACGATGAGGCCGGGGGTTCGGGCGGCAAGGCATTCTGGGAGCTGTCCCATGAGATGGAGGAACAACCTCACTTGTATGAGGACGCCGCCTTCCCTACCGATCCTGAGACCACTGATGGTACCGCCAAGGATGACCCCACTGATGCCACCACTGATGGTGCCGCCGAGGATGCCACCACTGATGATGGCGGCGCACGCACAGATGGCAGCCAACCGAAGAGGCAACGGAAGGACCGGCGCCCGATCGTGCTCCGCACCCTCAAGGAGGAAGTTACTGAAGTGGACTCCGACGGGAATCTAACGGCGCCCGAATGAATAGTCAAGGGGTACTCGCTTCATCTCGGGTGCATTCTCCGGAGCACCGTCTCGATCAACACCGAGAACCTGAGGCATCCTGATCGAGGGAATTTGCGCAACCTCCTCTTCACGAAGCTGCTCGAACGATACAAGTTCCCCGCTGAATTTGAAAACACAAGCCTCAATGGGAATAAAGTGAACAATGCTTCCCTCACAAAGATGAGAAAGGCCCTGTCTACTTGGAAAAGCAATGTGAAGAGAATGATCGAGAAAGGCGAGAGTTATGAGAAGATCAAGGAGAAAAATCATTCGATCACCGAAGATGACTACAACGACTTCAAGATCAATCTCGAGCACCGCAAACTCCGAATCAAGTAAGTGGGGGAAAGAAATGCGGGAGCTGAACTTAGGGGAACACACTCTCGGTCCCGGCGGTTACAGAGTGGCGGATCCTATATGGGACAAGGAGGAGGCGGACCGTGCCGAGCAAGGCCTACCGCCCCTCTTCGATAAATACGGTGATAAGCAGACCAGGAACTTTGTCAGGGGCCAGTACAAGAAGGACCCGAAAACAAAGGAGCTTACCACGGATCCGAAGACCAGGGCGCTTGAGCTTGTTCTGGTAAGGAATACACCCCCGCGTAATTAGCTCCATATGGTTGCATTCTAATTAATGAAGCAAATTTCTAAATGGTTCACATTCCTTCCGTAGGCGACTGAAAGCAGTAGCGCGGGGTCGACTAAGAGCAACCCTTGGGACACGACTCTAAATCGGGCATTGAATGTAATGAAGAACA
This sequence comes from Secale cereale, assembly GCA_902687465.1. Lineage (NCBI taxonomy): Eukaryota > Viridiplantae > Streptophyta > Magnoliopsida > Poales > Poaceae > Secale > Secale cereale. The sequence goes on from LR738712.1 coordinate 206,615,558, forward strand.
AGGATAAGCTCAGTAAGCCGACGTCAGCTGGTCGTGTGGCCGGCAAAGGCTTGTCGACAAAATGGTAGTCATACTATAACGCTAGCGGGCGAAAGGAGAAAAAGACCAGCTCAGAAAGCCAAGCAGGTGAGGTTCAAGAACTCAAGGCACAGGTGGCGCGGATTCCGGAGATTGTCCAAGAGAAAGTGCAACAACAGCTCGGAGCGACGATCACCGCCATTGTGCCTACCTTGATCGAGGGGTTGAGTGCGTGGATTGCGGGCGGCCAACAGGGACCGCCCCCGATTCCTAGCTTCACGGCCAGCAACTCGCAGAACGCGATGGCGGGGCCATTGGTGTCTCTGGCGGAGGCGGCATTGGTGTCTCCGACGCCGGCACGGGAGCTTAATGCACCCGGGTGTACGCCGGCCGGCATCTCTGCAGCAAGCGGCCCCTCCGTCAACTGCACGCCCGCCGTTGGCGGTGCCTCGACATTAGCCGAGATCGACGCCATCATCACGATAACTAATTAAGCCTCTCTCGGTCGAGGACTTCATCTCCTTGCCTTTGACTGGGCATCCCTGACGCCCTACATGTTTTCGTAGGGCACCGCCGACATTCCGTGCACTCTCCTGCACTTCATGAACAACGAGTTGGTCGATGTCTCCAAGGACAAAATCGTTCAACCGGGCAACCCCTTGTTCCACGGTACCCAGATGCCACCGAACTTGTTTAGGGTTCAACTGGTTCGGGTGCTGCCAGGCTGCGACAAGGTGTTACCTCCGATTCGACCCGTCGGGGCCGACGATGATGACGTGATGACCCTCAGCGCCTGCCTGAGCTGGCCCCTGCTATGGCCGAAGAGCCAGATTCGTTTGGGTGCGGGGGACACCACCCCAAAGACAACACCGTCAGTCGTGCCGACACCAAGTCGGCCCCATGGCAAGACCGCCGCAACGGTGCCGGACATCCCTATGCCACTGGATCCAAACATGCATATGGCACAGGATCAGAACAACGACGACGACGATACATTTGGCAACGTCGATCAGTACTTTGCCGATCATGGGTACGGTGGCGACTTCATGGGGCCTCCTTCTCAAGAACCCAACCCAACAAAAGACATGCGCGATCTAGCTGGTACCGCGGAGAAGCCAAGTTGCAACAGGCGTCGTCTGCCGTTCAGCTCTGAGGAGACGCCTCCAGCTGCCGACTTCACCAAGCCTCAGATAGGCGAGGTGCGAAATATTATCAGCCCCAACACACTCAAGAAGGCGGTCTGTGAGCAGAACTCGGTTCCATTGCAGGAGAAGAAGAAGGCACTCAAAAGAAAGACTAACAAGGGTGCGAGCCAGCCGGCAGCGAGTACAATCTGTGCTCAGGACGGGCCACCTTCACCTGAGGATGTAATGAGGAGGGTGCATGTGGCGAGTAGGCCGATGCTACCGACAAATATGCTCGATGCTGCAACCGGTGCTATGCGGAGTCTGCATGACAGTGTTCTTTCTTTGGAGAAGCGGCGTCTCAGAAAGAAGGATGTGGCATACCCGGTTTTCGCGGCCAAGGTGCCAGAGGGCAAGGGCTTTGTGGATAACTCCATCCGGGGTACGATCGGCCTACGGTTTGATGACATCCACGCTATGTTGAACCTTCATCCGCTGCACTACACCTTCGTTCGGCTATTTTCGCTGAGTATGGAGATGCGGATCATTCGCAACAAGACCCCGGACATCCTGATAGTCGACCCCTTCTACATGCGTGCCAAGATCTTGGGCAGCGTTGGGGACCGGCAAGTCGCGAGTTCTTACCTCGAAGGCGTCATTCTGGCAAACTGAGATAAGGATAACTTCCTCGTGCCTTACTTTCCTGAGTAAGTCCTGCCCCTCAACCGCCCCGTAACATATGAATTCTTAGATTTCGATCGTTTTTCTTTTAACATTCCGTGTTTTCTGCAGTGACACACATTGCACGCTCATCCTCCTAAGCCCCAAATATTCCATGGCCACGTATTTCGACCCGGACCATCAGTCGAACATAGACTACACAAATGTCAATAAGGTTCTTGATGATGTTCTCCCCGGCTACGCCAAATCTGGAGGCACCTTCTCCAGGCCTATTCGTAAGTACGGCAAGCACGTGTTCTCCCACAATACGAAGTTCTGCTGCGTCAAGCAGCCGCCTGGCGGTCAGAAGGGTGCCTACTACGCCATCCATCACATGCGGGCGATCGTACGGGACCATCATCAACTTCCGCTACCGAGTAAACTCAAAGATTGGGCCGCGAGCTTGTCGGCAATCCAGGACGCGAACATCAGACAAGAATTCTTTCGCATCCAGTCGGAGTTTGCGGAAATCATCCATCAAGATGTCCTTCGTACCTCGGGGCAGTTCTACCTCAGAAATCAACCGTCCAAAAGTGACATCGACACAATGCTACAAATGCAGGCTGACAATGCCCGTGATTTCATGACTCCCACGATAGACGGCGGCTTCATCCACGCTCCGGTCCCTTGAGTCAAGTCGAAAGCAGTGATGTTGTGTCTAGTTCCGAATCATCGGTTGGCTCATGTTGTAATTAAACTTTAATGAACTTGTAGTATGTCTCTTTGGTTTCGAGAGTCGTTCAACTTAGATGTAATCGATGCTATTAATGTCTTGCTTTTCTCTTCCGATCGTTCTGTTGCATACTTATATATTGCTTATGTATTGTCTGTGAATTGGTACTAACGTTTCGTTTGGCTAGTGCATAGCGATGCCGTCGTATGTCGTGTACAAGGGTAAGGTTCCCGGAGTCTACGACGACTGGGAGGAGTGTCGGAGACAGGTTCACCGATTCAGCGGTAACAGTTACAAAGGGTACACCACTAGGGCCGAGGCCGAATCTAGATACGCCCACTATCTAGCGGGAGAGGGGAGGGAGCGTTGGAGGAACCGGATGAAGACGAGTTTCATCGTGATGATGCTCATCGTGATGACCGCAACTCTCTTCTATGTGATGGTAGTTTAGATGATCGATATCGACTTGTAATGTGAAGACAAACTCGCTACTCGCGGTCTCGAGACTTTTAATATAATGTTCTATCTTTGTTCGATCTTTTCAATTCGGAGACTAATATGATGAATTGTATTCAGAGACTAATATGATGAATTGTATTCGGAGACTAATATGATGAATTGTATTCAGAGACTAATCTTCTATTGTATTCGATGAATCTGTTGTTGATGTGTGCGGTCTATATTTTGTCCAATTATACATTTTGTAACCTGTGCAAAAAACAGAAAATAAAAAAATAAAAAAACTAATATTCATACTAATGGCGCATCACATCATAGTGCGCCATTAGTATGCCAAAGGATACTAATGGCGCATCATTAAACAGTGCGCCATTACTATGCCGAAGTTACTAATGGCGCATCTTGTTGTTGTGCGCCATTAGTATGCCAAAGCACCTGGGTATACATGGCCCCTGGGAGGCATACTAATGGTGCACTGTTGTATATACTAATGGCGCATCTGAGGTGCGCCATTAGTATACCAGACCATTAGTAAAATATACTAATGGCGTGGCACTAATGGCGCACCACTAATGCGCCATTAATGGCCAAATTAGGTGCGCCATTAGTAGGCCTTTTCCTAATAGTGTACATGTGTGTTGTGTTAAGTTATGTATTTTTTCGGGGTTCGTTTGGACATTTTTATACATTAACTAGGTTTTGTAGGAATTTTATGTGCATAATTCAAATTTGAACTACATGCACATGCTCTAATGCATATAAATTGGTCGAAAATTCAAATTTGTGTATGTGGTTGTATGCTTAGGTCCCATGCAAGAAATGGGAATGAATGTCAAACACCCCGCCACTTTCACTCGGACGCAAACATTGAGATACCCGGTATTTAAATTCTAGTAGATCCAAAACTTGTCTGAAATTCATGAAACTTGGCATGCTATCATGGAGTGGCATCAACATGCCTTGGTAATTTTTTGTCCCATGTGTGGTAGGTTTGGGTATGAGCTTCTCACCACAGGCCTGATGGTCTCGATAGGGAACGTGCCACCTTTGGGGACAAGACGATACCCTTTGCCTCTTATTGCTTTCCAAAAATTTCTAGTGTAAACATAGAACAACATGAGTGTTGTGTTAAGTTTTTGAAATTTCGGGGTTCCTTTTGATATTTTTATACATTAACCGGGTTTTCTAGGCATTATATGTGCATAATTCATATTTGAACTAGATGCACATGCTCCAGTGCATATAAATTGGTTGAAAAATCAAATATGTGTCCTTGGGTGTATGCTCAGGTCCCATGCAAGAAATGGGAATGGATTTTAAGCACTAGTGCACTGTTGATTGCCGGAAAAATGTTGAGATACCTGGTTTTGAAATTCTAGTAAATCCAAAACTCTTCTGAAATTCATGAAAGTTCGCATGCTATCATGGAGCAGCATAACCATGTTGTGGCAAAAAAATTGTCCCATTTGGGGCAGGTTTGGGTATAAGCTTCTCACAAACCAGAACTTCTCACAACAAGCCTGATGGTTTCAGTAGGGAATGTGCCACCTTTGGGGACTAAACAATATCCGTTGTTTCTTATTGCTTTCAAAATTTCTAGTGTCAACATAGAATAACAAGAGTGTTGTGTTAAGTTTTAGAATTTTTAGGGCTTCATTTGAACATTTTTGTACATTAACCGGGTTTTCTAGGCATTTTATGTGCATAATTCAAATTTGAACTACATGCACATGCTCCAGTGCATATAAATTGGTTGAAAAAACAAATATGTGTCCTTGGGTGCATACTTAGGTCCCATGCAAGAAATGGGAATGAATTTCAAACACCAGGGCACTGTTGATTGCACGCAAAATGTTGAGATACTTTATTTTGAAATTCTAGTAAATCCAAAACTCATCTAAAAGTCATGAAACCTGGCATGCTATCATGGAATGGCACCCGACATGTTGTGGTATTTTTCGTGTCCATTTTTGCAACTAAAATTCAGTAATTAAGTATAGATTTCATTCATAGATTAAGTAGTTGTTCTCACCGGGAAGCGAGACAACCTTTGATCGCCGCCCGCCTCGCTCCCCTAGTCTGTAATTATGGCTTGCCCGAGCGGCCGAACCCCTCCCATCCTCGCCGCACACACATTCCTATCTCTCTGCCCGCATCCTTGACGCCGCTCTCAGTACTCAAAGCCATCAGTGTACGAGGATGCTGCCGAAGCGCCCCATCAGAGGGAGTGGCGATGCCGGGGCTGTTAAAGCAGCAGAGCACGGGGTGAATATGGATACTGAGGTTTCCATTGCCGCCGATGAGGTGGAGAACGAGGCTGCCAACAAGTGGATGCGGGTCAAGCGAAAACCCCAATCGGCTCCAGCAGGCCTAGACTTCATCGGCAACCTCCCCGATAATATGTTAACAATCATTATATCCCTCCTCCCAATCAAATATGGGGCGTGGACAACCGCCCTTTCCCGGCGGTGGCGCCCCCTATGGCTCCTCCCCCCTGTCGACCTCCTCGATTCCCACGAGCTCTGCCATGGCTATCGCCAAAGCTTGGATGCGTTCTCCCAGATCCTCGGCAGTCGCCATGGCCGAATCAGAGGCCAAGCTAGACGAGTGGTTCCGATCTCTCGCCATAGATCAGCTCGAGGAGCTCTGTTTTAATGATGGTCATATGCGCTCGCTGCCAACGTCCGCGCTCCGCTTCATGCCCACGCCGCGCCTCGCCAAGTTCATGAACTGCCATTTCCCCCCTTAATGACACGCCCGCTCTTTTTTTACCATGACTGAAGCACCTCGAGCTCCTCACCGTCTGCATCCCCAAGGATGACATGGAGCGCTTGTTGTGCGGCTGTACTGCAGTTGAGTTCTTTCGTCTTTAGGTGATGAATTGGTCGAGTACCTTCCACATCACCTCCAGGACTCTCTGGACTATTTTATGTCTGTTGCTGGTGCTGCAACGAGAGAGCACAAAAGGTGGACCACAATATGGTCATTGAGGGCACACCTTCACTTGAGAGATTACTTGTAGTTGATCAACAAGGTCCAACAAGAATCAATGTCATTTTTGCGCCGGAATTGATAGTGGTGGGCTACTTGTCTGTCACATACTACTACTTTCAGGTCCAACAGTCGCCTTATACCTCTCCTTTTTGATATCAACATTATTTCTAGTTTTGAAGATGTATGTTTGTTTGTCATCCAGCAAAGCTTCACCCAAATTTTGGGCCCAGTGAAGGTCTTGGCACTAGAATCTTTCGGCCCCAACGGGGACCAGGTTGTCAGTTGCCTGAGATGTTTTTCATGCCTGAAGAAGCTGTATATCGAGGTGATGTTCCTTTCCTATTAAATGTTAACCATGAGGGAGTTCAATTTTTTGCACCTTTTCCCAAGTTTACAATGAAAATGTACTACGATTTCTGAAGGAGTTTTGGAGGATTCAGGACATACACCCCCACCCCATATTGGTTGCTTGATTCATATGGTTACAATCCATAAGCATTTCAACTTTGGATTCATCTGTACTAGTTTTCTTAGGGAATTTTTCATCCAATCCAACCTCTTGTGAAGAAGGCTACATTTTCTATATTGTAATCAAATTCCCATGTTAATCATTCCAGATCGAAGATGGCACGTTGGTGCATTTTACAAATCCTGCAAACCAAATAGGCGTGTAATACTATTCAAAACAGCATGTAGGAACCAACATGTTCTCTTCTTTGGCAGATAATAATAGGCCGGAGGTGGATAATGTTTAACGACAATCACATCGAATGCATGGATCTGCATCTCTCAAATATTACTTTGAACTCTTACCGAGGGACCTTGCTGGAGATTACACTCGCTAGGTTCTTTCTTGCCAGAGCAAGGGTGCTAAGGATATTGAGGTTGAACACGCATTTAATTAGGAAAGATGAATGGTATGTTAACCAGAGCCGACAGGTACTGCAGAATGGGAAAGGCTCCAAAAAATCTAATCTTTGTATTGGAAGAGTGTATGATAGAGTAATTGGAAGTCATTGTGTCAAACCCATACATGAGTTACCAGCGGCTGATCCCTTTGCAGAAATGACGAGGTTTGCATTGTTTGAATTTGGGCATTGTAACCTTTGAATTTGAAACTTGCAATATTTATGGTATTTGTTATATAACGTAATTGGAAGTTTAATTTGGTATTGCAATTATGTCATGTTACAAGTATATATATATATATGTTGTTCTCTTGTACATAGAGCATAGATGTTCTGCAGACAGAGCATATCACATCGCACATGGACCGCACTAGGTAACCGTCAGTGATGAGTTCATCATTCACAAATGGTTATATACCAGCAAGCATTTGCCCACATTAACACACACGGCTTATTCCATCACAAACAACTCGGATGGATCAACTGCATGCCACGTGTCGCACACGCAACTCTAATCTGATTCATGCTTGATGTCTCCGACATCGCTCGCATGGTTCGTCTTATTTGGCACCTATCAATGTGCCGGCCTCTGCTCACGTCCCTCGGCAAGCTCTGCTCACCGTTAGGGGCCACAACATGCTGTGAGCGCCGTTAGGCGCCGCGGCGCGCTCTGCTCGCGTCTGTTGATGCTCTCGGCTTGTGGACAACTTTTCTTTGCGTGTTCAACTAATGTATGCATATATATGGTTGCTCGCTATTCAGGCGGCCGTGGAGCGCTTTGCTCGCGTCCCTCCTCACGCGCTCTGCCAACGGTTGGGCCTACGCATGATCATGTCGGGGGCCCCATATGCATGCGGTTGCGCCGCATGCATTTCCAAGCGATGAAGTTACATGTGGCACGATGGAGTTACGCGATGCAAATTAGAACAACCATCAGGGCGTGCCGATATTCCAGGCCATCCGGCTTCCCTTTAATTCTCGCGGTCATTATAACCTTAGTCTATTCAACCTTTCGATCGCACCCCACAACACAACAAGCACACCCACGACAATGCATAGAGAGGGGATGTCTAGCGGCGCTCCAATGGATTTCAGTGAGCATAAAGTGGAGACCCACGTGAGGGAGACAGGTCTCTCGGTGGTGTAAACCATCGACCCGGCCGTGGTGGACAACTACATCAACATCGTTGAGCAGTTGCTTGCTCGAGACAAGTACAAGGTGGTCGACATCGACTTCTAGTACACCGCTGGTCGTCTCAACATATATCAGAAGGTTGTCGACACCTAGTTGTTTGTGCGCCATTATGTCCTCATCTACCACTACTGCATGGCCACAGAGCCTTCCGACCGTTTCACTAGGTTTGTCAACAGCACCGACTACAAGTTCGCTATGTTCGAAACCACCAACGATGTAAGAGAGCTCAGGGTTACCGGCTAGACCTACAAGAACCTTCTCGCAATCCGTGAGCACTATAGTGTCTGGGGCAGCACGAAGAAGGACTTCCTGGTTGAACTCGCCTCGGCCATCATCGAAACATACTAGAAAAACATGAAGTAGGATGCCAACAGAGCACGTCCCGTATCCTAGCACGGGGCCCGGATGCGGCAACTGGATGAACCTGACCTCAGGTTCATGGCCAAGAGTGTGTAGACATGCTACGAGATGCACTGGCAGATCATTGACATGAGGAAGTGGCTCGTTAACCAAATCGACGAGGCCGGATCGAGCCACGAGCAAAGCAAGCGTCACAAGAAGTAGATAATGATCAGATGATCGTTTATCCTAGTTAATCATGCATGTAATATATAGTTTACTTTGGTGTGTGGAAATGTCATGGGTGTAGTAGCCACCTATGTAATTATGCATGTAATAGTTTACTTTGGTGCGTGCAAATGCCATGGTTGTAGTAGACACCTATGTAAGTGGATGTTTAATTTGGTTATGCAACCATGTCCTTATAAGTGTGTATATATATATGTGTTGTTGTTTCTGTATGTAATCCCATCGCACAACACACACGCCTTATTAGCAGCAATCGTCTGTGTTATTATTGGCCTTCGCACACATTTCTGTTTACAGACCTGTTTGTCGCGTATCACACACATCTTGTTATATTGCACCGTTTCGGCTCACTTGTCTCAACACAAACAGTTCATCCGAGTGAACTGCATGCCATATATCGCACACACCTTGATTTGGCTAACCGTTTCTTTTGTGTTGCCTAATCACAAACAATTCATCTGAGTCAACCGTATGTTGTATATTGCACACACCTTCATCTGGCTGCCCATTTCTTTTGTTCCTCCTCATCCCAAATAGTTAATTGAACTGAACCGTATGACCTACATCGCACACGCAACTAAAATTTGACCTATGTTGGATGCATCCGTCATCGCAAATGTTTTGCACCTTTTTTGATGGGTTTTTTACAAAACCATTTGTGATTATTGCATCGCACACAGGTTCGTCAAAGTGTCTCTGATCGTAGTGTCACGTTAGCAGCATCCCACAGTAGTGTTAGTTCAAGACATCCCCTCCCAGACCGGATCAGCACCGAAGAACGGGCTAAATATATGCCCATGTTTTCAACGACAAGGGCCTTAATGTCCAACGGGTTGACCGGAGTTGATTTAGTCCAGTGCTGGTTGCTTGGAGAATTTTTCCCTTGAGCCGCCGACCCGGTTTAATGTGCGAATATACCAGCGATGCCAAAGATCCACAGCGTCACAGCCAAGTGCAATTGGATGATGATGTGATCAACAGGATGACCAAAACACTTCTTAATGAGAGCTTGGCAACTTGTAGCAATATGGGGCTGAATCCCTTCTACACACTTAACAAGCCTCCAGCTTTAAGTATTTTGAGAAATTTCTAACTTACTCATTATCTACATAGACTGTCTTCTTATTATCACTTAATTTCCACAGGCTGACTTCCCCTTTTGGAACAAGAAACTCCAGGACAAGCCGACCAAAAAGGTTAGCACAAAGAACAAGGCCCCCAAAAAGCCTGCCAAGAAGAAGGCTAATGCAATTGATCCATTTACTCTAGATGACGAGTCGGAGGTAGAACTTGACTCCCTTGGCTCCTTTTTTGTACATCTTATTGATATTGATTGCTAGCAGGATGACGCGAAGGCTAGCCACGCAGATGATGAAGAGGTAACTATCCTTTCCTCCGACTCAGAATCTCTGCCGAGACAGAAAGTTCGACAAGCGAGCCGGAAAATAAGGTTTTATCACACTTTAGCTTACTTGGATCCCAACTTTATTTTGAACAAACAACAGCATGAACTCGCCACACAACCCGGAACAATGGCTGCGGAAATCTTTGTTCGAGCTTACTAAACACTCTGGTTCCTAGAAAGCACCGAAATGATGTGCACAAACTTCAACCCTTTCCTTTCCTAAGACGGGTCTTATCCGCCAACCACTTAATCCGTCCAACTCAAATTATTAGGGAACTTCTCACTCCTCTTCCGGTGATTCAACTAGGACTCAAATTCCCCTCTTCAAAGTCGCTCCCGGGTGAGAACATTAGACTTCTTTGCTTTCACACTTATATACTGATATATTAACCTCTTCATGCGTCTTATTTCCAGTGGTATAGCCAGCCCAACAAAAAGCTGATGATGAATAAGCCGGCCGAAGACCGCAGAGTTGATGAGCCGGAGAACTAACCACCTCTGAAGCCTCTCAACAAACTCCGGTGGCTACTGCTGATGACCCACCACCATAGACTCACGAGGTCATAGTGGATCCAATGGGTGTTGATCCGCCCAGCACTAAACCGCCAAGTTCCACCAAGTCTGCTGAAGAAGAGGCTGAAGATGTTGTGGTCACTGGGACTGGTTATACAGAGCCTGGCAATCCCACCGTGTTATCAAAACATAGTGCCAAGGAGGAATTCTCCGTTGCTGACAAAGAAAAATGGAAATTGGACTTGGAGAGCTATGCCAGCTTCAGTGCCAGCGATATTCATTCGAGCTATTTAAGCCACCTATATACCAGCCACGAAATGGAAGCCGGGTTAGTCAATCAGATCAAAGAGCGCTTTGAGGTAACCACTAGAACCCTGATCATATTAATATATATGTCGGCCGCCAAGTTTATTGGATACGGAAGAATTTGAGATAATGTAGACTTAAATGATAGCCTTCTTGCAATCCCTCATAATTACCCTACCTGCATTGGATCCAAACTAGTAGCCCCCAAGGGCCGACTTAAAGTGAATAGTTAAGACGGGACTTAGTATCATGTTTGTAAAAAATCCAAATATGTAGCCCCCATGAGCCGGCTTAATTTGAAAAATCTAGCCATGTCAGCAAGGATCCGTTTTGAAAAAGAATGACCTACATTAGTCCCCAAGTGCCAAGTAGAGTACATTGTAATGTGCATGGAACTTCAATAGAATAACTATTATAATTCTTGAGTACTGCTTGATTTGTCCTTGCAGGCTGTGCTAAGCATGAAGGAGTCTCATATGGTCGATCTATGGAAGAACATCACCTTACAACAATCAGAAACATCAAAGGCCAAATCAGAACTGAAAGCCGCCTTAGAAATATCTGAAAAACTAAAGACAGAGTTCGACATGCAGAGAGCCGGCAAGGAAACCAAAAAAGCAGCTCTTTTGAAAAGAGCTGAAAATGCTGAAGCTGCCCTTAAACCGGCGACCGAAGAGTTCTCCGGTTTAAAGCAACATGTAAATCAAATGACAGTCGCCATTTTGGTAAGTGTTGTTGCATTGCAACTTTGTACTAGTAACTTTCTTTAACCTGCCTAGTGACTTATCATTTGTTATGCACGTAGGCCCCAAAAGCTCTAACCTTGGCCAAGACATGTTGGTGAAGCTGAAGGCGGTTTATACTCAGGTGGAACAAATGTACATAGGCACACAACGATCCTTAGCAGTTATGTCATATAATAAGCAACCACCTTCACTCATCAAGGATGTATTAGAAAAGTTATCAATCATTCCCAAGAGGATTGAAGAGATCAAGCGATCTATAGCTCGAGTCGGCGCCATCACTACCTTGAGCCGGGCAAAGCATGGCAGGCGTAGCTAGACCCTGAGGAGCTAGCAACTGCCTGTCCGATTTTGAAATAGGACGACTCTCCCTTCGATGCCAGCGACTTTACCAAATGTGTAAAGGAGATACGCCCTTTGGCAACAAAGCTGGCCGAAGAAACTGATTTGTCTAAATAACTGCCGGCTTACAGAAAGGAGAACACAAAAGTGAAAGCGCCGGCTTATGAGATTGTAGAGCTCATTCTTCCGATACGTAGGCACACCTTTGCTCCTGATGTTGATCCTTCCGATCTTACAGATGATGAAGCTGAATTCAAAGCTTTAGTTGGAATTGACTAGACATCATCTGACTTCCAGACAATGAAGGGAGGAGAAGAAGAACCGGCGCAGGATAACCCGGAAGCTTGAACTCGCCAAGGCGAGGACAACTGATCAATGGGACAACTCCCAAACTGCAGCACAACGTTTCTTCTTGGAAAACTATTAATCATTTGGGCTTAGAAAGCCGTGTAATAGGCTAATGAAAACAATGATTTGTCATGCCATCGTGCATGTTCTAGCCTTAAAAATTGTTGATGAACTTTCTATGCGCCATTGATGAGCTTGCAAGGAATGTTATATTATTTTGCAATGTTCCTGCACACATAATGAACAACTTATACTCTGTAGACCAATATCATAATGATGCTATAAGGATGTAAGTATGTAAGCCAGAAGCTTTACATGTCCAAAAGAGTCTAGCTCTATTTTGCTTTTTGAAAATAAATCAGTTTTTATCCCGTAAGCCGGCTCTCACGTGACATAAATCCGCCATTTTAACCTTAGCTAGTTCAGGGTCTTATTGCAAAGATTGACTGTTAAGAGTACGAACGGGCCACAAGGCGGAGAGACTACGACAGCAGGTGAGTTCATCATAGCTCTTTGTAAGCCAGCTCTCTCGTGACAAAGGTCGTCGTTTTAACCTTGACTAGTTCAGGGTATTATTGAAAAGGGTAACTGTCAAGAGTTAGGCGGGTCACCTGGTGGAGTAGCAAGTTGCAAATAGGCAAGTTTAACTCAAATTCAGCTTTAAAACAGGATCAAGAGGGTATGGACATCTTTGCTCAGGGAGCAGGAAGCCCCCAAGTGACCAATGAGACGGCTTGAAAACTGGATCAAGCAGGTATGAACAGTTATGCTCATTGAGCAGGAAGCCCCCAAGTGACCAATGAGACGAGTTGAAAACCGTATCAAGAGGGTATGAACAACTATGATCATTGAGCAGGAAGCCCCCAAGTGACCAATGATACGGCTTGAAAACTGGATCAAGAGGGTATGAACAGCTATGCTCATTGAGCAGGAAGCCCCCAAGTGACCTTATGAACAGACAATAAAGACTCAAATATATTGAAATGAAACGATAGTGGCACCGAATTATCAGGGATGCCGGCTTTATTATACTGATCAAAATATATACATTGATGAAGGTATGTACAACACAAGAGCCGGTGACTCAAGTGTAATATGGTCGCGGATGAGGAATGTTCCAAGGCTGATGGGTCTCCTCCTCCGACGTGCACGAGTCCATGTTTTCTCAAATATCAATGAGGTAGTATGACCCGTTGTTCAAATTCTTGCTGACCACAGAAGGCCCTTCCCAAGGCGGGGATAATTTGTGCATATCTGTGTGATCCTGGATGAGCCGGAGCACCAAGTCGCCTTCTTGAAAGGTGCGGGTTTTAACCCGACGGCTATGATAACGACGTAGATCTTGCTCATAAATCAACGAAAGAGGCGCCGGGAGGTCACGTTCCTCATCCAACATATCCAGAGCATCCTGACGTGCTTTTTTGTTGTCAGCTTCAGCATAAGCCGCCACCAGGGCGAGTCATGACGGATATCGCTTGGAAGAACTGCCTCTGCCCAATAAACCATGAAGAAAGGCGTGTAACCTATTGATTTGGTGGGAGTGGTATTTATACTCCAAAGAATTTAGGGTAATTCCCCAACCCAACAACCCGGCGTGATCTGCAAAGGGACCATACACTAGTACGCGTCGGTGCTATACAAACGGTCTAAACCCCTTTCCGTGATGACATTTGGAACTATCGCCTAGTGAGTGTGGGCGATAGGGGGGTCCTTCCCACACGACCTAGAAACCATCCGGGATATGCCCTTCTAGCACACACGCTCGGCAAAATGAGGTCGTGTGCGACCGGCGAGCGCTCAAATATGGAAATACATATAGTAGAGCTAAAAAATACAATTATACAGGTGAAATTGTTTCCGGTCGTCAATATATCCCACATAGTCAGTCCCTGCTAAACACTTATGTTCGTATGTACATCCCACATAGTCGCTCCAAGGAAAACATTTTCGTTCACGGGTACATCACACACAATTTTTCTCGTTAAACTGTTTGTGATAGCGTTGCCATTACACACGGTGCGTAGAAGAAACTGTGTGGCAAAGGTTGTCTATCACACACAGTTTTTATGTGGTAAACATTTGCGCAACGTGGCCTAATGCAAACAGTTTTCAAGAGAAAGTTGTGTGTGATTGTTCATTGATCCAACACAGTTTATTCCTAGAAACTGTGTGTGTTTCCTGATGTCATCGCCAACGGTATTTTTTAATAACCGTTTGCAATAGCAAAACACAATTAGCAGGCTAATTCGCCATTAGCAGGATAATTGCCCTATTATTAACAATAAATTTATTAATCTAATTGACATTCTTATTAAGCATATAATATACTTTATTTCATTATTAAGGAAGCATAATTCCATAATTTAAATACATCAGAGTACAACACGATATAGCTTCAGCACTCAGCTACCTTATTATACAACTGCACTCGCGCCAAGTTTCACATGCATCATGTAGAACCTTTTGTAATTAGCATCATAGATGGTATATAGAAACCTCAATATTGAACTGTGGGTGTTGTATGGAAACCTTCCTCGCCTCCTGACCATAGAGGTGGTTTGAGAGGTAATCATCAATGAACTGCTTTGGAAAGGCGTGAAAACAAGAATGTGCATAAATTTCTTCTCTATATTGGAAATGGGGCAAAGGAATAAAAAATGCAAGGTATAATAGTTAGTCCCATCTTGTAGTTAACTGATGTCTTCTTCATTATGCAGACAAAGATCTTGTTGTTTTTTGTCGCTAATTTCTTTATCCAAACAATCTTTCTGAGTTTCTTGATTTGATTGATATTCATGGACAACTCATTTCCCCTTATGCAAAAGGGTCGAACAGTGGGTCAAAACCTCTCACAGCAGGACCTATATGTGAAAGACCAAATTGTTAAAAACCTAAATATTAAAATGGTTCCTACAATTGCACAATAATGTGCTATTAGAGAATGGACCATGCATGTTCTAACCTCGATTGTAAACCTCACTGCTTCCCATTGTTTCCCTGCAACACATATAAGGTAGTTACTCATGAGGTTACGTAAGGGCTCGCATGCTATCAGTAAAATATGTAGATGGAAATTAATCACATTGGAGATTCATCAGATTAATTCAAGCCACATGGAAACCCATTTGTCCAAACCAAGCATGATTAAGAACTAGGAAATGTAGCACTTGTATATGTTTCTCATGTATTAAGTGCAACCAAATTCAATTTATTCCTCACATGCAAAACAATACAAAATTCTACCAACGAAAATTGAACATCGCATTACAAAATTGAACCAAGCAGTTAACGAACCACCATAACAAATGAACGAAACATTAACTGAGCACCACATTGCACAATATAACATACTCCTAATAGAAGATCAGACAGTTAACCAAACCAAGAATGCTTAACAACTTGGAAATATAGCAATTATATTTGTTTCTCATGTATTTAGTACAACCAAATTTTATTTACTACTCACATGGTATAAAATAACAGAATACACTATAATGCCCAGGATGCGACTATGTCTCCTACGTGTTTGGAATGATCTCAAGTATGGTATCTTTGCACATCTCATGTAAAAGTTCAGGGATTAAAGTGTAAAAGATAGTTGTCTTACACTCGCCACGTCACACAATCAATACAATAACATACAATCATCCAAATAACATAGGGTCCGACTACGGACGAAATCCAAACGAGAAAGATACCATAAACACAAGCCCGGATCACTCCTAGTAGGAACCACTACTGATCGTCGGGATACGATACAGAGTAATGACCACGCTCTTCATCGAACTCCCAGTGAAGTTTTGATCCATCTCCTACATTGTTCTCGGTTGTACCTTCATCTGGTGCGTGTAGTAAACTGTGAGCCATATGGACTCAGCAATCCCATTCCCGGGTAATAAAACTAACAAAGCCTTTAGGTGTGGAGAGGTAATAAAGTGTCTGCAGCAAGCACTAAGCAACCAGCTTACGAATTCATAGCGAGATGAGAATATGTGCCAACGATCGCCAAAGATGATCAATAAGTGATCCTAGCTACTCATGTTCATGCATAACCCCACCGTGTTCACTTTCCGAAAACCGTTCGGAAAGAGACCATCACGGTTACTCACACAGGTAGTGTATTCTTAAGGATATGGTGTCAAGTTATCTACAACCGGATATTAACAAGCTCCCATCTGCCACATAACCGCGGGCACGGCTTTCGAAAGTTCAAAACCCTGCAGGGGTGTCCCAACTTAGCCCTTCACAAGTTCACGATCTGCGGAGTCGCAACTCCATGTTGGGAAGACCCGAGTATTCTTGGAATCCCGTGCCCAAGATATTTCGACAAAGGTAATACTAATCCAGCAAGACCTCTCGGCGTGCCGACACCCTCATAGTAGCCGCACGTATCTCGTCTCAGGCCATGACCGGATTGTCCAAACTTCTGGTAGGCCAAAATACCAGAGTTGACCCTGGCGGTCACCGGCGGTTTACAGGTTTGGACCAACACTCAAGACGAGCACTGGCCCGGGGGGATGATTAATAAATCCTTGGGTTAATTACTCCCTCGGCAAGTTTTAGTTATTAGGAAAATGGTAAAACCAAAGTTGGGCCTTGCTGGAAAAGCTTTAAAAGTGCGAATTATCGACGGGGGCCCATAAACCCCAACCGTGTTAGGAACGCAAATTCAAGGAACATAACACCGGTTTATCAGGTCCTAAGGTGGCATGAGTGGAACAAAACACCAAGCAGAAGGCCAAGCCTTCCACCCATTACCAATATATATGTGCATTATTAAATAAGATTTATATTGTGTTAACCCAATAAACAAGTCCAAACTTGGAGCAATCTTCAAACTTCACCTGCAACTAACAACGCTATAAGAGGGGCTGTGCAAAAGCGTACTTAGCCAATCAACGGTTTGCTAGGAAGGCCGTTACAGTGTTTCATGGCAACAATAGGAGGCTGACAAACAGGAATAGGCATTGAGGCATATCTAAAGAGCGAGACAACTAGCAAGCGAAAGATAGAGGTGATATAGGGGAACGGTCATCTTGCCTGGGATTCCTCACAACTCCGGAACGAAACCGAAACTAACCAGAGAAGCAAACTGGAAAGAAGCAAACAACATGGTAAACACACAAGCATAAACATGGCATATGATGCACAACCAAGTATGATGCATGTCCGCTTTAAATAGGCATGTCAAAGTGCAACAACCAACACTACAAATTAAGTGGAGCTCAATATGCAACGAGTTGCATATTGACGAAACACCACATTAGATTATTTAGTTTGATCTCGTTATGAACCCAACAAGTTTAATTGTTTTTAGCATGGCAAGAGGTGAAGCATGAGCAAACTACACTACCTAGGCATTTTTAATGAGGCTGGAAAAGAAAAACAATAATTCCGAAAAATCCCCACATGTGCATGTTTAGCAATTTTAAGCAAACACAATTTAAACATTTTAAATGTTGTTATCATGATGCGCATGACACTTACAAGTTTTTATGCAATTTTAGTTAAAAGTTGACATGACCATGTTAGAAAGCATTTGTCCCCGTGCTGGAAAGATAACGTGCCACCGCGACGAATCTGAAAATGATGCCACGACAACATCTTGGTTCCGACAACTCGTCGAGATGTCGATGCCAAAGATGAAGGGTGAAAGTGAGCGGGCCATGCAAGAGATAGGTGGGGTGATCCTAGTAACCGTGTTCCCACGGGTTGGCGACATGGAAACGAGCGACACAACAGAAACGACGCAGACAAGTATTTCATCTCATACATCACACAACACTCATCCACGGGGTCATCGGCTCGGCGGTTATACCTTTGAAGCGTGTGTTTTCGGAGCGGAACAAGTTGGACGGAAGAGGTACACGTTTCGAAGAGGAAGTAGTCGTTCACATTGCGGCGGTAGTTGTACATGGACGTAGTTGTTCAGGTTTTTCCGTAGATGTTCATGTCGTCGTGTCGTGGTACTTGGGTTCTTCGGACTTGCCGGCCTCGGGACATGGCGACGATAGTTGTACATGTCGTCGGTGTACTTGGCGCAACACCAGGTATAGTCGTACATGAGGGTCTTGACGAATCCAAAGGGGTACTCGGGGTCTTCGGTCATGGCAGCGGCTGGACAGGGTATTGGACTCCCTCGAGTCAACGCTGGCGCGTGCAACCGTGGACAAAGCAGGCAGCAGCGGGACGTCAACATCAGATGAAAGAAGCGTCTGTGGCAGCTTGGCCCGAAGATGACGGCGATGGATGGCGTCGCCCCTGGTTCGAAGCAGAGGCGGGGTGCTAGCCTCGAATGACGCTGGCGGCACCAGGAACTCCGGTCGGCGAGTGCTTTGCTTGGGGAAGCGAAGAGGAAGGCAGCGAGGACGGAGATGGCGTGGCACTGCGGCGCCCGGCGACGCTGGCGACGTGGCGGAGCAGACGGGCGCTGGCGCCAGGGAGGAGAGGCGCGGGTCGACTCGCAGTGGAGGGACAGCGCGAGGCCCCAGAGCCGGTGGCTGCTGGCTCCAGCGTGCTCCTGCCCGAGGCGGAGTGGCAGATGTGTGGCAGTGGGGCATCGAGGACATGGCGAGGCCGAGGTGCGGAGGAGAAGAACACCGGGGCGGGCGATGTCACGCGGACGGCGGGGTCTTGCCATGGCGCACTGGTGGCCGGGGCCGGGCGGCACCACCACGAGTGCAGCTTGGGAGAGATCGAGCTCGGGACGGGAGGAGAAGATGTGGTGGCCGCGGTCTGGTGAGCGGCGGGGCACGACGGCAACGCAGGGCACCCAGGGGAGGAGCAAGGGAGATCGAGGAGGGGGGCTCGCAGCGGGGCTTGGCGCCTGCGTGTGTGTGCGTGGGTCGGTGCGTGGCGGCGGCCTGGGAGGACGAGGGAGAGATCGAGGGGTGAGGGAGATGGGGTTCGAACAGGCTAGGGTTAGATACAAGCCCAACTGGGCCTTGGGAGGCAAATGGGCCGGCCTGGCTAGGCTTCTCTCTCCCTAACATCCCTCTCTACTCGTCTCCTTCTTTTCTAAAATAGAAAAGAAAAGGAAAAAAAACAAAGAAGAAAAGGAGAAAAGAGGAAGTAGATAAGGAGGAACATACTTCTGGAAACCATGAAATATGCTTGATTAACATAGAATGCTTTGGCAACTTTTAGGGAGTGAAAATTTATACAAGTTTGAAATTAAGTCAAACTTGAATAAATATAAAATCCAACCAAATCATATCCAAAAGATCTGCCAAAAATGGAGGAGTGAGTCTTGGCATGGCTTAGGTAATTTAGAAATATAGTGAACATTTTTCTGACGTAGAAAAATGCAACTTGAATTTGGAATAGAAATAAAGTAGGAAATAACTCTGCCTTGGGAATTTGATACTTGGTGTAACATGAAGCAGAAAAGACATGGGGTATATATGCAACTGTGTTTTGGTGATTTCAAATTAATAAAAGAATAATTTTAGTAGCTCCATAAATATTAGGAGGATATGTTATAAGGAGAAATCACCATGTGAGTCCCTCGGTTTAAATGGATCAAAGATCCACATAATTTATTTAATTGAGTTTTAAAAATATGAAAAACTTGATGGCATGATGACATGATGCAATGCAAACATAAATAAAGCAAGCACAAATGAAACACACAGGAAAAACCCGGAATAGTTGGAAGTCTTCTGGAGCGTCGGTCTTGGGGCGTCACAACTCTCCCACACTAACAGAGGATCTTAACCCGAGATCCTAAGGATGGCACCGGATAAAACGGAAAAAGGAAGAGGTAAAACAAAGTTGCTTCTTCGACAAACGAGTGAAACCACGAACTTGAGTGGTTGACCAAATTCAAATAAGTATACAACGGAGATGAACGAAGATGAAAACACTCCGTTAGAAAAGAGGAAAAAGGAACATTACGAGAACCTTGTAGGTTGAAAGACATGAAACAAGAGCTCATGAACCAAAAGAATATGCAACCGCAACGGTATAGCCAAGGAAAAAGAATGACATAATTTGGACAGCACTCCGTCTGAAAATGGAAGGAAATAACATGTTCTTGAGAAGATTGATGATCTTTGATGAAATCAACAACACACTGCCTCCGAAACAATTATAAGAATGGCACAAGGTTAAGAAAGATTTCAGATAGCACTCTGGCTAAAAAGAGAGGCAAACTAGATAAGATGACCAAACTTGAATGGAGGACACAATACTCTTGATGAATGGATAAGAAAAGGAAAGAACATGATCTTGACAAAAATGAGATGACGGGACGAAGAGCAACATCACAAGCCTCCGGAATGTAAGAATGGAATAAAAATGAACGGAGAAGAACATGATATTGTTCACCACAACGATAAACTTGGAAGAGTAACCTTACGAAGAAGGGTTGAAAGGAGTTGTTGAAGAATCAACAATCCAATGATATACTCCTCGTGGACTTATGAAAACTCTCAAAAACTAAGGTGAAATTCTGCCAGTACAAAATGATTGATTAGAGATGAGCGAAGTGATGAAAACTTCTTTCACCGAGAGGATAAATGAAGAATTTTGGTCATTTATAAGCACCACAATAGCAACAATCCTTAGGGAAAGCTTTTAGGTGAAATACAACCCAAGATTACTCCAACGAATAAATTGAAGGGTTGGAAAGATGTCCTGAACAAAGAAAAATGATGGGTTTACATATTTCATTCTTGATAACTTGTGAATCATGAAACATGAAGGAAATTGTCAAAATTGACATACCACCATCTCAAACGATAAGGTAGAAATAATTGCACTTCGGAATGCAAGAAGAAGAATACTTGAGCTCATTGACCAAGAATCTTGATGAAGACTTCGAGGATGAATTTAATCATGATGAACCACCATGAAGAACTCCGGTAACTAAAGAAATGGTAGGGAGTGAAAGTTGAAAAGAACAAGAAGAAACCTTGCAAAGATTTAGAAGGATCTTCGCGACGAGATAATTAATATAGCTTGGGCCTTCGGAAAAGAAAGATTGATCATTTCGAACCAAGAGTTTATTCATCACGAACAAACTTCAGGAGAAGGAATTAATAACCTTGAAGGAATAAGAATAAGAATTATGTCATGCTTATCCTTCACCAATTTAAATTGATGACAACCAATGGATTTGGCATAATACTTATTCTCGTTGCAAAGAATTAAAGAGAGATCTCGCACAAACTTGAGAAAGTATTCAACGAATCACCGGTAGGATTTGAAAGAACGAATGGGTTGATATGATAACCAAGGAAAATGAATCTTGAACGAACCACCGTAAGAATATAGAGACGAACGAAGAGGCATCAATTAAGAATAGTTGGAGGACAAATTTGCAAACTGAGAACGAAGAAATCTTCTAAAATGATGGCCTTCGGAGGATAAAAATGGAAAGAATTCATGAAATGCTTCAGATGGGTATAAAAAGAATTCCTCACAATCGGAACAATAATGAGGATGCATGGAGCTAGAACCACGAATCTCTAGAAGAACGGGTAAGGATTCAAGAGGAACTCTTCTTCGGTCTTCAAAACCTGAGAATGACGACGAGAAATACCACCATGGATTATTGAGGCACTCCAGAATGAAGAATTAAAAGGTTGAACCAACGATGAAGAGAATTTGAAAGCGATCTTGGAGGATACATTAAACCGTTGAGAGATCCATTCTTACATCAAACTTGAAAAGAATTTGAGAATAACTCCGGTAAATAGAAGAGTCAGGTAAGATCCTAGAAAAAAGACCTGTGGGTTATGGGCCCATTCAAAAGAAACACCGTTGGGAAAGATTTCTTGAAAGAGAGATTACACCAGTTGAATTAAATGGCTTGAATGAGATAACAACCTCGAAATAGCTTGAACGGATTAAGAATGGAAACATGAAACTTCCAAGATACCTTGAACACTCCGGGGAAGAATTAGGGAGAGTTGAATAAACAAGAGAGACTTTGGATAAGAAATTTCAACATGAGAAAACATGTGAAACAAGAGGAAGGATATAATCATGACTAAAGCTTGAATTTAGTACACCGGAGAAGAAACAAGAACGGAGAATGATGAACTTGAATCTTCCTGAGCATCTTCACGAGAAATCACCGGATGAAATAGAAAAGAAGATTGATGAAGTGGCATCACAAGAATATAAGGACACTTGATTAAGGACTCTACCTCCATAAACAAATGGGTGGGAGGGTGGGGAAAAAACACAACTTGGGATGAATGAAACAGACACGGTTGAGAAAAAACCAAGACTTGGTCTTGCACATAGTAAAAGGATCGGGTTAACTTGAAGAGAAGCACACCAGTTGAAAAGAATTTACATGACAATCTCGATGATTAAGAAGGATTAGCACTCCCATAGAAATATGAGAACACCGATTAGGAAAGGTATGGAATCAACATTTCACATCAAAGCAACTCGGATACCACAGTCAAATAAAAAACAAAGGATAGATATGTTGCAACATAATCTTCACAATATCATTCGAACAGAGAATTGAACGAATGAATTCCGTAGCTTAATGGTACATCAACTTGTCGAGAAGACACTTGGGAGAACAAAATGATAGAATAAAACAACAAGGTACAGATGGAACAAATACATAATAGAGGTTTCATCCCACATGTTCGTGTTGAATGCCCCATGGCACGTGTTACAAAGGGTCTTGCAATCCCCGGATCAGCATAGCCAAGGATCCTTTAAGATGCAACTCCCAATTGGAAAAGCACCCATGAAACCTCTTCACTAGATGTTGAACCCCAAACCTCATATCATGCACTCGTTGGAAGATTACCTACGAGCTACTTGAAACCCACCTATTAACTCTCGAAGCTTTCCGGTTATGCAATCGGGTGTTGGGGATATAGGGGATGCACCGTGCACTCAACTCTAAACCTACATCCAGCTGTATCCATCCATCAACACATAACCAGTCATCTTCGGAAACTGTTTACCTCGGACCTTCGAAACGCATCCGCTATACTAGCTATGGCAATACTCCCGAACTATCCCACCAGTACTGGGTGACGTCAGGGTTATCTCACCACAAACCGCATGGAAGAGTTTCCGATGTCGGCCACCCCTGGTATTCTAGAACCGCAATGATACATTTGTGATGACAACAACTCAGAGCTCAACTCCCCGGGACACTGCCACAACCCCTAAATGACAGGAGGCACCAAGAACAATGTTCTCGTCGCAAAGACATCGGAAGAATCCAAACAATATCCGCGTGATCTTAAAAAAATTGGTGAATTTTTTTAGAGTAGTGAAGGTAAAACAACGCTAGGAGTCCTCACCAAAGCGATGAAGGGGATGAGTACTAAAAAGAAATCCTACTCTCCGATATATATATAGGACTCAAAAAATTTTGTGTGTGTGCCTAGACTCAACCGTCAGCGGTTCGATCAATCAGGGGGCTCCTAGGTCGGAGAAGGCTCCGAATACGAACTTGTAATGCCCATGATGCAACTATGTTTCCTACGTGTCGAGGCACGACTTAGAGACATAAGTGCATTCTGGAATGATCTCAAGTATGGTACCTTTACACATCTCATGTAAAAGTTCAGGGATGAAAGTGTAAAAGATAGTTGGCTTACACTCACCACGTCACACAATGAATACAATAACATACATTCATCCAAATAACACGGGGTCCGACTACGGACAAAATCTAAACGAGAAAGATACCATAAACACAAGCTCGGATCACTCCTAGTAGGAACCACTACTGATCGTCGGGATACGATACATAGTAACGACCACGCTATTCATCAAACTCCCAGTGAAGTTCTGATCCATCTCCTGCATTGTCCTCGGTTGTACCTGCATCTAGTGTGTGTAGTAAATTGTGAGCCACATGGACTCAGCAATCCCAATCCCGGGTAACAAAACTAACAAAGCCTTTAGGTGTGGAGAGGTAATAAAGTGTCTGTAGCGAGCACTAAGCAACTACCTTACGAATTCAGAGCGAGATGATAAAATGTGCCAACGATCGCCAAAGATGATCAATAAGTGATCCTAGCTACTCACATTCATGCATAAACCCACCGTGTTCACTTTCCGAAAACCCTTCGGTAAGAGACCATCACTGTTACTCACACATGTAGTGTATTCTTAAGGATATGGTGTCAAGTTATCTACAACCGGATATTAACAAGCTCCCATCTGCCACATAACCGTGGGCACGGCTTTCGAAAGTTCAAAACCCTGCAAGGGTATCCCAACTTAGCCCATCACAAGCTCACGATCTGCGAAGTCGCAACTCCATGTTGGGAAGACCCGTGTATTCTCGGAATCCCGTTCTCAAGATATTTCGACAAAGGTAAAACTAATCCAACAAGACCTCCCGGCGTGCCGACACCCTGATAGTAGCCGCGCGTATCTTGCCTCAGGCCACGACTGGATTGTCCAAACTTTCGGTAGGCCAAAATACCAGAGTTGCCCCTGGCGGTCACCTGTGGTTGACAGGTTTAGACCAACACTCAAGACGAGCACTGGCCCCGGGGGGGGGGTTGATTAATAAATCCTCGGGTTAATTACACTCTCGGCAAGGTTTAGTTATTAGGCAAATGGTAAAACCAAAGTTGTGCCTTGCTGGAAAAGCTTTAAACAGTGCGAATTATCGAGGGGGCCCCATAAACCCCAACCGTGTTAGGAACGTAGCACCGGTTTATCGGGTCCTAAGGTGGCATGAGTGGAACAATACACCAAGCAGAAGGCCAAGCCTTCCACCCATTACCAATATATATGTGCATTATTAAACAAGATTTATATTGTGTTAACCCAATAAACAAGGCCAAACTTGGAGCAATCTTCAAACTTCACCTGCAACTAACTACGCTACAAGAGGGGCTGAGCAAAATCATACATAGCCAATCAACGGTTTGCTAGGAAGGCGGTTAGAGTATTTCATGTAAACAATAGGAGGCTGACAAATAGGAATAGGCATCGAGGCATATCTAAAGAGCGAGACAACTAGCAAGGCAAAGATAGAGGTGATATCGGGGAACGGTCATCTTGCCTGGGATTCCGCAAGGAAGAAGAACGAGTCCATGAAGTAGTCGAACAAATCCTCACAACTCCGGAACGAAACCGAAGCTAACGAGAGAAGCAAACCGGAAAGAAGCAAACAACATGGTACACACACGAGCATAAATATGGCATATGATGCACAACCAAGTATGATGCATGTCTGGTTTAAATAGGCATGTCATAGTGCAACAACCAACACTACAAATTAAGTGGAGCTCAATATGCAACGAGTTGCATATTGACGAAACACCACATTAGATTATTTAGTTTGATCTCATTATGAACCCAACAAGTTTAATTGTTTTTAGCATGGCAAGAGGTGAAGCATGAGCAAACTACACTACCTAGGCTTTTTTAATGAGGCCGGAAAATAACAACAACATTTCCGGAAAATCCCCACATGTGCATGTTTAGCAATTTTAAGCAAACACAATTTAAACATTTTAAATGTTGTTATCATGATGCGAATGACACTTGCAAGTTTTTATGCAATTTTAGTTAAAAGTCGACATGAACATGTTAGGAAGCATTTGTCCCCGTGGTGGAAAGAGAAGCTGCCACGGCGATGAATCCGAAAATGATGCCACGGCAACATCTCGGTTCCGACAACTCATCGAGATGTCGATGCAAAAGATGAAGGGTGAAAGTCAGCGGGCCATGCAATAGATAGGTGGGGTGATCCCGGTAACCGGGTTCCCACGAGTTGGTGACATGGAAACGAGTGACACAATGGACACGGCGCAAACAAGTATTTCATCTCATACATCACACAACACTCATCCACGGGGTCATCGGCTCGGCGGTTATACCTTTGAAGCGTGCGTTTTTTGAAGCGGAACGAGTTCGACGGAAGAGGTACACGTTTCGAAGAGGGAGTGGACGTTCACGTTGCGGCGGTAGTTGTACATGCACATAGTCGGTCAGGTTTTTCCGCAGACGTTCATGTCGTCGTGTCATGGTACTTTGGGTCTTCGGATTTGCCGGTCTCAGGACTTGGCGACCGTAGTTGTACATGTCGTCGGTGTACTTGGCGCAACACCGAGTATAGTTGTACATGAGGGTCTTGACGAATCCAAAGGGGTACTCGGGGTCTTCGGTCATGGCAGCGGCTGGACAGGGTTCTGGACTCCCTTGAGTCAACGCAGGCGTGTGCAACCATGGACGAAGCAGGCAGCAGCGGGATGTCAACAATAGATGAAAGAAGCTGCTGCGGCAGCTTGTCACGAAGACGAGAGGGATGGATGGCGTCGCCCCTAGTTCGATGCAGAGGCGGGGTGCTGGCCTCGAACGACGCTGGCGACACTAGGAACTCCGACCAGTGAGGGATCTACTTGGGTAGGCGAAGAGGAAGGCAACGAGGACGGAGATGGCGCGGCACTGCAGCGCCCGGGGACGCCGGCGACGTGGCGGAGCAGCCGGGCGCTGGCACTAGGGAGGAGAGGCGCGGGTCGGCTCGCGGTGGTGGGACGACGCGAGGCCCCGGAGCCGATGGCTGCTGGCTCTAGAGTGCTCCAGCCCGAGGCAGAGTGGCAGAAGCGCGGTGGCGGGGCGTCGAGGCCATGGTGAGGCCGAGGTGCGGAGGAGAAGGACGATGGGGCGGGCGATGTCGCGCGGACGGCGGGGTCTTGCCGTGGCGTACTGGTGGCCCGGGCCGGGCTGCACCACCACGGGTGCAGCTCGAGCGAGCTCAAGCTCGGGACGGGAGGAGGAGAGGTGGTGGACGCGGTCGGGCGAGCGGCGGGGCACGACAGCAACGCAGGGCACCCAGGGGAGGAGCAAGGGAGATCGAGAAGAGGGGCTCGCATCGGGGCTTGGCGCCTGCGTGTGTGCGAGTGGGTTGGTGTGTTGCGGCGGCCTGGGAGGATGAGGGAGTGATCGAGGGGTGAGGGAGATGGGGATCGAATGTGCTAGGGTTAGATACAAGCCCAACTGGGCCTTGGGAGGCAAATGGGCCGTCCTGGCTGGGCTTCTCTCTCCCTAACATCCCTCTCTACTCCTCTCCTTCTTTTCTAAAACAGAAAATAAAAGAAAAAACAAAGAAGAAAAGGAGAAAAGAGGAAGTAGGGAAGGAGGAACATATTTCTGGAAACCATGAAATATGCTTGATTAACATAGAATGATTTGGCAACTTTTAGGGACTGAAAATTTATATAAGTTTGAAATTAAGTCAAACTTGAATAAATATAAAATGCAACCAAATCACATCCAAAAGATCTGCCAAGAATGGAGGAGTGAGTATTGGCATGGCTTAGGGAATTTAGAAATATAGTGAACATTTTACTGAAGTAGAAAAATGCAATTTGAATTTGGAATAGAAATAAAGTAGGAATGAACTCTGCCTTGGGAATTTGATACTTGGCGAAACATGAAGAAGAATGGACATGGGGTATATATGCAAGTATGTTTGGGTGATTTCAAATTAATAAAAAAATAATTTTAGTAGCTCCATAAATATTAGGAGGATATGTTATAAAGAGAAATCACCATGTGAGTTCCCTCTATTTAAATGGATCAAAGATCGACATAATTTATTTAGTTGAGTTTTAAAAATATTAAAGACATGATGGAATGATGACATGATGCAATGCAAACATAAATAAAGCAAGCACAAATGAATCACACGGGAAAAACCCGGAATAGTTCGAAGTCTTCTGGAGCGTCGGTCTTGGGGCGTCACATACACCAACAACTATTGAACATCGCATTGCAGAATTGAACCAAACAGTTAACTAAACACCACAACAGAAATGAACGAAACGTTAACTGAGCACCACATTGCACAATGTATAACCAAACCAAGCATGCTTGACAACTTGGAAATATAGCAATTGTACTCGTTTCTTGTGTATTTTGTAAAGATAAATTCGATTTATTTCTCACATGGAAGACAATACAAAATTGTAGCCTGAAGAATTGAACATCAAATTTGTAGAACTGAACCAAACAGTTAACTGAAGACAACAACTAATTAACCAAACTGTCAATAAGTGAGCACCACACCGCACGACATATAGAACATATACACTAGAGCAATAGATTGCATGGTAAAATTAGATAGCACAATACACTAGAATTTGTTAAGGAAAGGCAGGAGCAGCACACGCAATGGGTAAACCGAGCATGCTTAACCGGCGTAGCTAGCAAATGGTAAGGTGCTCCTCCAAGATCTGGGGGTCAGCACAAATGGCAGCCATCGCGACCTCATCCAAGCGTGCGTCCACGATTTGCTTCTTTGCTGCCAAATGCTCCTTGAGATCTTGGCTGTATTGTGTGCACCATGGCCTAGGGTGGCGCTTATTTGCTGGAGGGGTCGGTGATTTGGGTGGAAATGGTCGTGCTCGCGCCGGCGGTTGGGGCATGTGGGATGTGGAACGAGGAGGAGGATGGGGGTCGGGTGTGGATTACCTGCCTGAATAGACGAGGCCGAGCAGCGTGAAGGAGGGTCGCCAGCGAGGAGGTGGCGCTGCAAGCAAGGAGTTAAGGTTTCAACTTGGAAAAGAACGCAGAAACAGGGGAAATGTGGCTTTTGGTAAGGGGAGGGGGCGGGGATGTAGATATTTCGAAGCCGAAAATTTGTAATCGCTTCAGCGAAAACACTGGCGCGCAAAGTGTCATCAGACACGGTCCCTTATTCAGAACTGTGTACGTATGTGAACATCACAAACAATTCAGATAGCTTAACCCGTGTGTGATGCGTTTGGACGTAAAATATTTTGGTTTGAATTTCCGTGGTTACAGTGGTCATCCACGTCATTGCATAATTTGGGTACACAAAGAAGGCTACAACACACCCACACTTCTTAATAAAGCAAGTTCCGCAATTAAACAGAGCTAGCTGACCTAAACATTACTCTAACAAATTAAACACCAGTGCTCTTAATTAAAAAAACAAAGAGTACTACTACGACTGGTTCTCGTCGATCTCTGCCTCCGCCGCCATGTCCAGCTTGCGCCCGACGGTCTCCTAGGGAAGGGGCTCCATGGCATCCATCACACCATACTCGGCAAGCATCTCGCCATCCGTGTCCGCCATCTGTTTGGAAATGGCCGTCATGAGCTGGGCATGGGAGGCCGTGATCTGGGCTTGGACGGTCTCTGCCGTCGCAAGGTATGCGACGGAGGAATGGACAGCTGCTCGAATGCTCTCGGCGATTGCCAATTCTTCGGCCTTGGGTTGCCGACCGTTGTTGGAGAAGCTTAGTTTGATTTGTGCGGTGACCGTCACGAGCTAGGTGTGGGCGGCCTCGACATGGTCATTAGGAGCCTCCATCAGGGATAAGGCCGCCGCTGCGCAATAGACAGCTGGTGTGGCACTCTCGCTAGCTGCTAACCCCAGGGCAGATGTTGCTGCTGCTGCCGGAGAAGCAACAACGGCCGTTTGGGCTGCCTTGGTCTCCTGGGCGCAGATTGCGGCCGTGCTCATACATCTTGTTAGCATGCGCAAGGCGGCTACGGCCGCGCTTTCGCCAGAGTGGGCCACCGAAGTTGCCCTCATGCTCATCTTTCACCGGCGATGATTGAACAGTGAAATGATATTTGGGGAGCGAGCTTGTGTGCTGGAGATGCTGGTTGTGGTCTGTAGCTGAAACACCTTCTCGCGTAAGCCATAGGCATACTATACACCAACGATGCTCCAGGATATTTTGTGCTGCATCTCACATAGTTGGTCATAATAAACTGTGTGCGATCTACTTGATTTTTCATCTTGATTTGAATTACATAATGGGGTCATATCAGAAATGGACGTTGTTTGAATTGCTAGACCTTTTATCTGCAGTGAAGATGCAACTATATGTGTGTCATAAAAGAATTGGAATTATTCAGGGTTTGTTTGGACATTTTACACATTAAACTGGTTGTCTAGCCATTTCAGGTGCACAATTCAAAGTTAAACTACATGCACATGCTCCGGTTTATCAACATGGGTTGTAAAATCATATATGTGTCCATGGGTTTATGCTTACGTCCCACGCAAGAAATGGGGATGAAATTCGAACACCACGTCACCGTGGCTCTCGGGGAAATGCTGACGTACTTGCTTTTGCAATTCTAATAAATCTAAAATTCATCCGAAATTGATGAAACTTGGCATGCTATCATGGAGCGGCATCAACATGCCGTGGGATTTTTTTATCCCATTTGGGGCAGGTTTGGGTATATGCTTCTCCCAAACCGGATCTTCAGACAACATGTGTGATGGTTTCAGTAGGGAACGTTTCACCTTTCTAAACGAAACGATATCCACTGCCCCTCTCGATTTAAATTTTTTTCCTAGTGTCAACATAGAACAATAGGAGTGTTGTGTCAATTTTTGGGATTTTTCGGGGTTCATTTGGAAATTTTTATGCATTAATTGAGTTTTCAATGCATTTATGTACATAATTCAAATTTGAACTGCATGCACATGCTCCAATGCATATAAATTGGTTGAAAATTCAAATATGTGTTCTTGGTTGCAATGCTTAGGTCCCATGCAAGAAATGGGAATGAATTTCAAACACCAAGGCACCGTTGATTGCCGGCAAAATGTTGAGATACTTTATTTTGAAATTATATTAAATCCAAAACTCGTCTGAAATTCATTAAACTTGGCTTGCTATCATGGAGCGGCATCAACATGGTGTGGTAAATGTTTTGTCCCATTTGGCGTAGGTTTGGATATATGCTTCTCACAAACCGGAGCTTCTCACAACAATCATGATGGTTTCGGTAGGGAACGTCCCACCTTAGGGACGAAACGATATCCATTGCCTCTTTTTTGCTTTCAAATTTTTTCTCGTGTCAACATAGAACAACAGGAGTGTTGTGTCAATTTTTGTGATTTTTCATGGTTTGTTTGGACATTTTTATGCGTTAATTGAGTTTTCAATGCATTTATGTGCATAATTCAAATTTGAACTACATGCACAAGCTCTAACGAATATAAATTGGTTGAAAATTCAAATATATGTTCTTGGTTGCATGCTTAGGTCCCATGCAAGAAATAGGAATGAATTTCAAACACCAAGGCACCGTTCATTGCCGGCAAAATGTTGAGATAACTTATTTTTAAATTCTAGTAAATCCAAAACTCGTCTGAAATTCGTCAAACTTGGCATGCTATTATGGCGCAGCATCAACATGCCGTGGTAAAGTTTTTGTCCCATTTGGTGCAGGTTTCGGTATATGCTTCTCTCAAACCGGAGCTTCTCACAACAAGCATGATGGTTTCGGTAGGGAACGTTCCACCTTTGTGGAAAAACCGATATCCATTGTCTCTTATTGCTTTCAATTTTTTTCTCGTGTCAGCATAGAACAACAGGAGTGTTGTGTCGATTTTTGTGATTTTTCGGGGTTTGTTTGGAAATTTTTATGCATTAACTGAGTTTTTAATGCATATATGTGCATAATTCAAATTTGAACTACATGCACAAGCTCTAATGCATATAAATTGGTTTAAAATTCAAATTTGTGTTCTTGGTTGGATGCTTAGGTCCCATGCAAGAAATTGGAATTGAAACACCAGGGCACCGTTCATTGCAGGCAAAACGTCGAGATACTTTATTTTAAAATTCTAGTAAATCCAAAACTCATCTGAAATTCATGAAACTTGGCATGCTATCATGGAGCGGCATCAACATTCCATGGTAAAAATTTTGTCCGATTTGGGGAAGGTTTGGGTATATGCTTCTGACAACCCAGAGCTTCTCACAACAAGCATGATGGTTTCGGTAGGGACAAAACGATATCCATTGGCTCTCTTTGCTTTCAATTTTTTTTCTCGTGTCAACATAGAACAACAGGAGTGTTGTGTCAATTTTTGTGAATTTTCGGGGTTCGTTTATACATTTTTATGTATTAATTGAGTTTTCAATGCGTTTATGTGCATAATTCAAATTTGAACTACATGCACATGCTCCAGTGCATATAAATTGGTTGAAAATCAAATTTGTGTCCTTGGGTGCATGCTTATATCCCATGCAAGAAATGGGACTGAATTTTAAACATCAGGGCACCGTTGATTGCCGACAAAACGTTAAGGTACTTTATTTTTAAATTCTAGTATAAATCCAAAACTCGTTTGTAATGTGTCGAGCAGGATTTTTGCGGCTCTTGATCGCAAACGTTTTAGATAGAACACCGTATGCAAAGTGACAGCAGGATTTGTGCATTTCTTCAACGCAAACGGTTCTTTTGGATAACCCGCGTGCAACCACTTACAAATAATATGGTAAGATTTGCATCTGTCATATTGGGTATGTTGCCATTTGTTAAATTGGAAAGATTGACATTTGTTGATCTAGTAACATTGCCATTTGTCAACCTTGTAACACTGCGATTTGTCTTAAAAATCACTAGCAATATCTAATTTTTGCAACTAAAATTCAGTAATTAAGCATAGATTTCGTTCACAGATTAAGCAATCATTCATAATTTATACAAACAATTCGACTTGACTACAGAACCGACTAAACTTTTCCCCAAATTGTTGCCAACCACGTACTGAATTAGCTACGCCAACTATATATACTAGCTAATTTTAAGTATGTTGTACAGTTCCACCGCATCTATAATTAGATGAACTGAACAAAATTGCCCCTAAATACTACTACTACTACTACTACTACTACTACTACTACTACTACTACGGAGGGGCTTTGTACTACTTCCGTCTGCCTCTCCTCTGCCGAGCGCGCTCAGTAAGAGGCAGAGGAGGAGGAGCCGACCGACGATCTGGACAACTGCAATACGGTGCCTGGTGCTGCGGCAGCTTCAGCAACGCTTACCTCGAATGCCCTCTGCCGCTCTAGACGACCCCTCTCGAAGCGATGGTTCTTGCAGATCTCCTGATTCCTAGCCTCTGAGGCGGCATGTGCCGCGGCCACTGCGGCGCTAAGGCTCTTTGCATGCTCGATGAGGCGCTCCTCCTCCTCCCGCAGGAACTCGGTGTAGCGCGCAAGGTCTCGCTGACGCACGTGTGGGCATCCACCTCCGCCTCCCACCTTCGGGTGGTGGTGGCGGAGCGGGTGATGACCCCGGCGGTCGACGGTGGGCTGGCGGCCTTGGCGGCTGACGATGGGGTGGTAGCCACAACCACCACCTCCCGCCTTCGGGCCACGAAGGCGGAGCGAGTGATGGCCACGGTGGCCGGCAGTGGGGTGGCGGCCACGACAACCACCTCCCGCCTTCGGGCCGCGGTGGCGGAGCGGGAGATGGCCCTAGCTTTCAACGGTGGTGTGGCGGCAACGGCAGCCGGCAACAGCTGCCGATGGGCAGCGGCGGAGGAGCGTGTGCTGGGTGTTCCGCGCACACCCAACAGGGACGCCACGTGCACTACACTACGTCGGGGACTGCGCCTCCACCATGGTGTAGCCTCCCAACTGGAGCTGTTCTCCGATGACGGCGGAGTGGCTGAGCGACGACGACGGACAGTGCCATTGGCGATTGTGGGAGAAGCAGACGAGATAAGCTATAGGAAGGGAGGGGAAAATGCGACGAAGGACTCGCTGGCCGTGAATGTTTATATAGCAGGACGGCAAGCATTGGGATTTTGGAGGATTTCACTGAGTCGGGCGGGAAGCTTGCACAGGAACCTGCGAGGTTGCATGGGAATGGGCCCACCAACGATTCATTAGTGCCACCGTTTGGCCAAAAGAACGCCCCCGCGCGCTGCGCAAGCTTGCACTGTAAGCCGTTTGCGGCAGCGGGGTGACAAGACGTGCGAGAGGAGGATGAAAGGCCACGTACACATACAGTTAATAAAAAAACATTTACGATTTAATTACCTACTACACCCCATCCTGGTTTATAAGTATAATTTAACTTAATAAATACGAATGCATGTCGCCAAAGATTATATAGTTGGATTCGTATTTGAACATAGTTTCTAATTATATAATTTTTATACCATGCATTAACATTTTGTTGGTTAAATTTGAAGCCAAAGTATGGTATATAATATAAACGGGACTATAGACTGGACAGAGGTAGTAGCACAGGGCCGCTCTCTACGCAGCGACGCAACTGTCGTCCACCTTGTAGGCGACCATTTCCTGTGTGTTCAACTGCTCTATGCGTGTGGTTCCTTGCGGTTCAGGCGGCCGCGACGTGCTTTGCTCGCATCCCGCCGCACATGCTCTACTTTCGCGTCCCTCCGGGTGCTTTGCCCTCGTCCCTCCACGCGCGCTGCTAGTGTTTGGGACTAGCACACGATCACGCATGTTCGTGTGCATGCGGTTGCGCTGGGCGCGTCGTGACAATGCAGTTACCCGCTGAAAAAACTGCCATGGGGACGCGCAGAGAATCCAGGCCGCCCGACTCCCATTTATTCCTACGGCCATTTACCTTCATTTCTTGTGTCACATGACACAATAAGCACACCCACGACGACACATACAGAGAGGACATCCAACGGTTCCAATGGCGATCCCCGTGGCTCCAATGGCACTCCCAGTGGCCGACGACGACAACAGCAGGAAGTTCACCACGCATCACCTAGTGGGCACCCACGTGAGGGGGAAGGCCCTCTCGGTGGTGTACACAACCAATCCGGTCTCGGTGGAGAGGTCCATCCAAACTATGGAGCAGTTCCTTGTCGAGGACAAGTACCAAGTGGTCGGCTTCAACCTTGAGTACACCATCGGTCATGCCGTGCACAATCAGAAGGTTGCTGTCGCCTAGTTGTGCGTGCGACATGAGGTCCTCGTCTACCACTACCACCTTGCCAAAAGGCCTTGCAAGTGTTTCACCAGGTTTATGAACATCTCTAACTACAATTTTGCTACGATGGACACCACCAACAATCTAAAAGCGCTCAAGGTTTCAAAATTGAAATGCCCGAATCTTGTCAACATCCAGGACCACTACAAGGTCTGGGGCAGCGACAAAAACAAACTGAACTCCCTGGCTGACCTCGCCTCGGCCATCATCGACCGCTACTACATGAAGATGAGGAATGAGAGCAACAAGGACAAGAACGCCTGGCATAGTGTATGGCATAAGAGACTGGATGAAGATGTCAAGTACGCGGCCAAGGAGGCGTACACAAGCTACAAGATGTACATGCGGATTGTTGACATGAGGAAGTGTCTTCTTCCTACCCCAGACGAGGGATCGAGCCATAGAGCAGTGGCGGGAGCGTCAGAAGAAGTAGATGACTAGACGATCGTTTCTGCTACTTTAAAATGCATGCAATTGTTCTAATGCACATGCTTAAATTATCTGTATAGTCACTTATGTAATTGCATGTTTATTACATATATATATATATATATATATATATATATCAATGTTCAAGAAATCGTTAACTGGTAGCTGCTCGGTCGGTTTAGGAGTAGCGATTAATCGGTGAATCGGCCTATTAACTGGATTAATCGGTCGACCATTAATCGGTAGATTGAATAGGAACTTGCCAACATATATCAAGATTTTTTATGTATTATACCATACTCCCAAGATCACAGGTAGGTAGTATACTAAAACATGCTTCCTTAGACATATGAAAATCATAGAGAGGAGGTACAATTATTAATCCTAGCTATTAAGGAGCGGGATGGGGATGGAAGGGGTTACGGGTCAAAATTTTGGGCTTTGTTTGCCCACCCATTAATGAACCGGCAGGGATTAATCGGCATGACAACTGGTTAATCGGTCTAACTGGCCAATTAATCGGCCCGACAAGTTAACTTGATGAATAGGTGTTATTCGATTCGGCCATGCGGTGAGTAGCGATTAACTGGCCCATTAACTGATTAATCGGGTGAATTCTTGAACAGTGATATATATATATATATATATATACAGCCGGTCTATTCTCATAACATTATGAGAATAATATTCTCATAACACTTCCGAACTGCATTGCAAAAATGCATTGGAGAACTATGCGCACTGCTTCCGTCTTCTGCTGTGCACCACATATAGGTGCAGCAGGAAATGTTCATCTAGCATCGTTTCTGGCTAGTTTCACTGATTTGTGCTGGTTTATTCGCGCTTGCGCTGATTTAATTTGCGGTTAAGCACTGAATTCTGCGAGAAAACGACGGAAATCATTGGATTTTGGCGGATCTGCGTCCGTTCGTCCGCCTTTCTCTGTTTCTCTGTTCTCCCCAGTGCGGATCGAAATTGCTGCGTTTTGTATGTAATGTTCTGTTGTTTTCGGCATTTACGGGCTGCTTTTGATATATCCGTATAAATTGGAGCGGATTAAGTTGTTATTTTGGAAGAATTTTAAGTTTTCTGTCCACGGTTTTTTGCGGCGCGACTGGCTCTGATCGTTTATCAAAAGATGTTCTTTGAGTTTTTTTGCATTCTATAGTTGTTAGAACTGCATCGCATGCTGTGTGTTTCGTCTGTGAATCGCGGTCAAGAGCGGTGGACTGCAGTAATATGCAAAGGCGTGTTGAATTTTTTGTAGTGCGGCGAACTGCATTAATATGCAATGCGAGCCTGTATGAACTGCATTACAGCCACGGTTGCGTGGGGGTACTAGTTTGATTAGTTTTTTTTGCTTTTGTCAAGCGGGTGGACTGCAGCAATATGCAATGCGGAATGCATTTTGTTATGTAACCGCACTGCTTTATTCGTCGTTTTTTTTGTGTTGTTTGTTTTACATATATATATACTGGTGGGTCAATTGGCTCCCCTCCCACCTTATCCCTGGCGGCTCCCATCTCATCTTATCCGTGGCGGCGCCACTCCTGCTCGATCTGTTTTTTCTCCCAACCAGATCTGTTTTTCGCCTGGCAATGGATTGCGCGTGCGGCTGCCTGGCAAGGGTGGAGCCGATGCTGGAGACATGCGTTTTTTCTGAAGGTTTGGTTCTGAACCAGAAGCAGCGGCACAGCGCTCTCTGTTATATTCTATATTCTTCAGGTATTGGATTTCGGGCTCCATTCGTCCATCAGTTGACTGACGATGATGTCAGTGTTTCATGGGTATGTATTTCTCGGATATTCTTTTTCATGTGTTGTTTGTAGTTAACGCTACCTGAATTTTTGTAGGAGTATTAGTTTTCTGAAGAATTTTTTTTCCTACCAAGTATAAGCGAACTGCTTTTCCTGTAGTAGTTTTTTATGAACATTGTAGGCGCAGCAGCAATGTTTGTCTAGTCAATATTATTTCGTGTTGACATCAATATTTTCTTATGAAAGATTGTAATCTTTTTCTTAGTTGTTCTTATATTTTTTTCTGTTCTTGTTGTTTTTCTTTGCAGAAATTCCCTTCTGGTCTAGTGAGGGTAACAGAAAGCTGTGTTAATTTGGTGTTGGTCAGCAAGAATGGATATCATGATGTTGATGTTATGTATTCTGTTGGCTCTGATGATTGTTTGGTTCTCAAAGACGGCTGGAAGGAATTTGTGGAGGAAGCTGGTCTTCAGGCAGGGGATGTTGTGATGGCTATGTTTTTTAGGCATGCAAAGTGTTTGGAAATCAAGTTAAATTTGCTTTAGATCAGTCTCGCTTGAGCAGCAGCAGCATGAGACATTTTTGTTGTAATAATCTGACATTTTTTTTGCGTTGCTTCTAGTGTTTTTTCTTATGAGAATTCTGAGTATAAGTGAACTGCCTTTTTACATATAGTCTTTCATGTGCATCCTATGAGCAGCAGCAGTTTCCTTTTTTCTTAACCCACATACGGAACTAGAGTTTTTTTAATAAAAGAGCACTGCATCAACCTTCTTAACAGGGAGCAGTTTTGTGAAAGAATCGTCTATGTGAACTGCTCTGATAGTTTTGTTTTTTATGTGTATCCTAGATGCAGCAGCAGCTTTGAAGCAATATACATACTGAAAACAGAGTACTGAGAACTGCATATATTTGATAGATAGAAACGACGGTTCAGGGGTAATAATTAACATAGTACATCATCAAGCAAACTAACGCAACACAAGCAAACATTGTCCCAAAGCAAACTAGAACGAAAGCAAACTAATCTTGATACGCAGAGGAAACTAAATCGAGCACTTGCGACAGGAATCGTTGGGTTTCAGCATCTGTCCTGCTTCACCAGTTCCACCCGTTGGAGTTGGAGGTGGAAGTTGCTGCCCCCTTGCCCCACCCCCTCTTGGAGGACCTCGGGCGCTTCCTTGTCTTCTCTGTTTCAGCGCGCGCGAGGCCTTTCTTCATGGTGCTGATTCTGTTCCATATCTCGAACACAACGTAGGCGTCCTTGGCAGCATACTCGACGTGCTTGGTGCTGAGAATGGAAGTCCACAGGCTGTGGTCGTGGTCTGCCATCTTCGTCTTCATGTCTGCGTACTCGTCGTCGATGATGGCAGCAGCTACATCGCCCAGCGAGTCCAGTGGCTTCGTTCCATCAGGCACCCTCCAGTTCGTCTGGATGTCGACGAAGTTGGCGACGTGGAGGTCGCTGGCTGCGAGCTTCTGCTTGTCCTGCTCGATGGCGAAGCCAGCGAACTCGAACCTATGGAAAGTGAACCGCAAGTTATACCTTTCGGAACTGCATACACGGCATATAGAACTGCAACGCGTACTCGGCAGAGAGAATTGCTTACCTTGGGTCGTCGAGGAACCTGTCGAAGTTGACGCATCTCTTGCCCAATGTACCACATACCTGGAAAACAAGCACTGGCTGGTACTTGCCGATGGATAGTTGAACCACGGCCGCCCTGCGGTGGTCGGGTGTGTACTCCACGTCGATGCCGACGATCTTCTGGCGGCGCCGCTGGAGTAGTGTCTTGAATTCTTCGACGTACATCGCCATGGCGGCGACGTCGGTGGTTTAGATCACCTTCAGCTTCGTGTTCCCGTGCGCATGCACGGCGTCGTAGGTCCTGCTGAACCCCATTGCTGCAAAGAGGACGAAGAGGAGGAGGAAGGCGCAGCGTCGTGTGTTTGTGCGAACGGTCTGTTTGATGGAGCGCGGGATTTAAATGGGAGCGGCAGCAACTTCTGCCGAGGCCACGATCTCGTCTCCCAACCGTGGTGGCGATCGTGGGTTCGTGATGATCGTTGCAGTTCGTGCGGCGTGCAACCGTCGGGATAGAGGAGGGGCGGTGCACGATCGCTTCGGCCGATAGTGGGCGCATTTATTTTAGGGCAGGCGAACCGAATCGTCCGCCGTAAGCGAACTGCATCGCTTCAGAAGCGTAATCGTCCGCCGTAAGCGAACTGCAACGCTTCAGAAGTGGAATCGTTTTTGTTTACATTTTTTTGCACTAAGCGCACTGCACTGTGTACTCGAAGGTTACTGCACTGAAGCTTTTAAACGCACCACGCACGGACTGTAGTGTATTGTTTATCCCAGCCTGACTGTATATTTTTTCTTTTCTATCTGCTTTTCTGTACTGATTCACGTTCATGGTCAGATTCTATACGAGCAAGAGAACTGCATTCTCAAAAATGACATTCCGATGTCGGGTTTTTCATACAGAAGAGAACCGCATTCTGAGAGTGGAATTCTCATCTTATTTTCTTTTTCATATAGAAGAGAACTGCATATTATTACACGATAACGATATATATAAATGATGAAGTTAATATGTTTTTTTAAAATGCAAAAACTGCATATGTGTTTTGATCTACGCCCTTTTCCTGGTGCTTCTTCGCAGATTGCGCACTGCATTTGTTTCAACGGTTGTTGCTGCTTCTGTCTTGCTCTTGTTGTTCGCGTTACCCCTCGTAACGGGACCGTGCGACCGCGACGCTTGCCTACGCGCTGGATTATGCGTTCTGTCTCTCCCCTTCATTTTTGATGATGGTTCTTCGATTTTTTCATCTGCTCCTTCTTCTTCCTCGTCTTCTTCTTCTTCTTCTTCCTCATCTTCCTCCTCGGTTTCATCAGCTTCGATCGCTTCCTCACTCTCTTCTCTGTCAGCATCAGCTTCGATCGCTTCTTCGTCCTCTTCTTCATCTTTTTCCTCTGTTCTATTTGGACAAGTTCTCGCGTTATGCTTCTCTCTCTTGTTGCAGACGCTACATAGCCTTCTCTTTGGCGTATCATCTTGTTGGTCAGCTTGGTGATTTGTGGTGGCATTTTCAGCCTGGATTTGTTTCAGCCTCTCCTCACATGTTCTTGAGTTGTGTCCCACAATCTTATTGCATGATTTACACATCCTTACCCCCAGTGGTCTTCCTTCGCTGTCCAGTTCCGGCTCAGGCCTGCTATTTTTTCCAGGGCTTTTTTCATTTGCTGTAGTTTTTTTGTTGGCTGACTTGCTCTCTTTCTTTCTCCCTTTTGTGTTTGAAACAGGCGGGGGAAGAATTGTGTCATCCATATTATGAACTGCACCATCAGCAGCATTTTCCTGCTCCTTTCCTTGGACTTCACCCCGCGCATCCATGATCTTCTCTGCCTCTTCTTCTTCTTCATTTATCACGTTCACTTCTTGTATGAGTTTTCTCATCCCAGCTAAAGCTCTGTTGTACCCTCTATCCGACTTGACACCTCTGTTCGCCAGGTCCATTGCAGTTTCTGCAAGTAGTCTCCTACGGCAGAACATCGAACTCCCATCCGGAGCAGTTTGCTCATAGTCTCTGCGGTCAAAAGTTGGATTTTGGCGTGCGTTCCGTGTGTATCTCTTCAATATGTACTATTCAGGTATCTTGTCCACCCGCAGCTGATCCAACATGCAAATGATGTGCACGCAGAACAGGCCTGCAGCAAAAGAATTTTTTTTGGGTTACTCGTGCCAGCAAACTTCACATAAATAGGCAACATTTTTTAATTTTTTTTGGTTTTGTGAACTGCATTATAAATAGGTCATGTGTCTGCTGCTATAGTGAACCTCACTATATATTTTTTGTTTTTAATCTCTTTTTTTTGCTACGAGCAATAAGTGAACTTCATTTTGTTTTACGCGTGCTTATTTTTTTTTGTTTTCCTGTATCACTTACCTGTGTGTGTCCACAGCTTGCATTCGCATTCGTAGATACCGTTCGTCACATCAGCAACCACCTGGAACTCGTGTCTTGCCCAATCAAAATCATCAGACCGGTTGTAGTGGCGCACCAAATATTTCGTGGGGTTGTCAGTGGACTGCTCTGATCTGAAGGCTGTGCTGCGGTAGTGCGTTTGCTTGAAGTCAGCAAAAGACCGCCCTGGTGTAAATCTTGGAGAGCTGAACCTCGAATCCAAACTGAGTAGTAGTCTTTATCTCCGTCTGTGAAACAAAGAAAACCAGTTAAGTGGTTGTCTTTTTTCCAACAAAAATCAAGAAAGCGAGTATTTTGTTTTTATTAATTGCTGATCCATCTCTGAAAAATTTGTCCTGTTTTATATACCTCGTTAGCTATGGTCTCCGCGTGCTCGACGCCCTTCCTTGTCTAGATGCACCTGTCCACCTGGGACGCAAAGATGTGCAGGTCGTGTCTTTCCTTGACAAAGTTCCTCTTCAAGATCCGGTTCATGCTTTCACTTCTCTGTGTCGACGTCATCCGTGCACAGAACACCTCCTTGTAGTAAGCCGATATCCATTCTTTTCTGTCTGCCCACAGCGCCTTCATAATCTCATCATTTTGCAGGTTATACTTTCCCATGAGCTCACGCCAAGCGCGTTCAAACTCTGACGGCATCAGTGGGTGGTTGAGAACGGATGTCAGCTCATCCTTGAATTTCTCATAGGCTTTGTACAGCAAGGACAGGTGATCCTTGTATTTTTTCAGTATATGCCAACGGCATAACTTGTGCAGCGTGCCTACGAGCGTACTTTTTATCGCGGCATCCATGGAGGGGCATTGATCTGCATTTTTTTGAAAAAAAACAAGCATCGAGTTATTGAGAGAACTGCATATCCTTTTTCTGTTTTTTTTTCATTGGATGCAAGAAATGTAAAACTTGGCAGTGAACTGCATTGTTATTTAAGTTCACTCTTTTTTTTCAGCATACCTGTGAGTATGCAGATTGGCCGCTTGTTGTTCATGCAACGCAAGAATGTCCGGAACACCCACTCGAAAGTCGGTATTGTTTCGTCTCTGATGAGAGCCACAGCGAATATTGTACTTTGGAGGTGGTGGTTGACTCCAACGAAGACGCCCAGAGGCATGTGGAACTTGTTGGTCTTGTATGTCGTGTCAAATGTGACACAATCTCCAAAATCTTCGTACGATCCCCTGCAGCTTGCGTTCGCCCAGAATATGTTGCGCACACGGTTATCGACATCTTTGTCGTAATCATAGAAGAACTCCGGGTTTATTTGCTGCATCTTCTCAAAGAAAGCCAGGAGTTTCTTCACATCGTCCTCTGTTTTCTCCCTCGCGAATTGGTGCTTCCTGCAGTTCGAAATAATAATATACTTGCAGCATTAGGGACATACAGAAAATGCACAAAGCGAACTGCATGAAATAGACGAGATATCGTTTTTTGTTTTAGTGAACGTACCTGTTCACCCAGTCACGGCTGGTGCGCCCCATAAAGTGCAGTCCTCCTGACATCCTCGACAGGGTTGACATCATCTGCGTGTGCGTGAGGTTGTCGCTCTGCATGTCCTTCACTAGTTTATCGAGCAACGGGTCATCCGTCTTATGCGAGTGCATGTGCAGAAGCATAGCCGGGCTGTCAATCATCCTGTGGTTGTGATTGTGCTCAATCTCTGCTATCACAAACACATCCTTTATTTTTTTCAATCTCATCCCCGCCTTGCAGCCAGTCCTCTTTGATGTTTTTTCCCGCTTTCTGTCATAATCAGTGACAGTTTGTTTGCTTCTGCCTTGCTTTGAGCACACGATGTATCTGTTTGTTCTGTATCCGCCGTTTTTGCGTGTGCCGAAGCCTGCATGCCTCGCATAAGCGTTGTAGAATTCTCGCGCCGCATCTTCTGATGTGAACTGCATACCTTTCACGGGCACAAGTTCTCGGAGCATGTTCTCATCCTGCACACATACAACACGGAATGTTTCTTTTTTTTTGTTAATGAGAATGCACAAGCTGAAACTATGCGTAATAACTGAACTGCAGTAGTCAGGCAAGGATGCTTACGTGCGTGTACTGTTTTTCTTCTAACGGTGTTTGCAGCTCACCGATGTTTATTGGGCATGGAGGGATGACAACAGACCTGTGTAATTGAGGATCGCGAGGAGGCAGGAGTATGGAGAACTTTACTCTTTTGGTTGCCTGCGGCCCTCCTTGATTCTGCTTCCGATTCTTTTGTTGGGCAGTAGGCGGCCTTGGTGGAATTCCATCGTCCCTTTGTCGACGAATCGTTTGCACATGGACCTGCCGAACTTGCTGGGTTTCAACATCGGCTTCTGGAGGTGCTATATCATCAGTTCTGATCTGCTGACCAAATGTTTCAAAGACACGCGTGTGCCTTGGCTGCATAACTGTTATGATTTGCTCCTCGTCATCATCCTCTTCCTCATCATGTTTCTGCGCGTGTTCACCCATGAAGACCAGATCGTCGTCGTCCTCTTCGTCATCATGCGTTTTTTTTGTCTCACTGCCTTCTCCATCTCGAACGATGTTTGGTTCGCTGTTTTCATCTTTATCCTCTTCATCTTCCTCCATGGAGTAGGCAGTTCTGTTTGTCGTGTTAAAGAAACCCCTAGGTAATTCAGGTGTTATCCATCGAGGCATCTCCCACTCTTCTCTTCCAATGCAGTTCAGGGGCTCAGGGTCGTAAATGATTCGAGGCATCTTCTGTTTTTGAGGCATAGTGAATTCCTGCAGGTTATTAAGCCAAATCTTTTTTTATGCATGTCAACAATGAAATGAACTGCATCTTTCGTTCTATATATCATTATATTTTTGCAAACGGTAAGGATTTGCACTTTCAATGTGTCATTCTACAGCAGGGGCACTGTTAGTTAACGTGAAGAAACAATTCACTTCAGCTCTAGGAACAGCGCTCTACTTTTTTAGTCAATGTGGACTGCAATTTTGATCCATACAGCGTCTTTTATTTTTCGAACTATCCTTTTCTGATTTTCTACTTTTGGAGACACATGTTACTGCAGTCGACGCAAGATGGGGGACTGCATGTGTATAAAAACGTCACTGCAAACTGGATGGGGGGGGGTTGGTATGTTGATTTTCTTACCTTATATGCAGTTCCCTCCTTCTGCAGATGCAGCTCTTGCTGCTGTTGTCGTGCAGTCCATCTACGCTGCAGGAAA
This sequence comes from Secale cereale, assembly GCA_902687465.1. NCBI lineage: Eukaryota > Viridiplantae > Streptophyta > Magnoliopsida > Poales > Poaceae > Secale > Secale cereale. Next base: position 206,659,966 of record LR738712.1, read on the forward strand.
TCATGCGCTTTTTCCACCTTGGCCATTGTTGCGATAGAAGGCTGGACGTGCACCATTGCAGTTCGCATCCAGGACGAATGCGATGTAGTAGTCGACGTTGCAGTTCGCTTCCCCCTATCGTGCACGGCTGAGGCTGGTTGCTTCAGGGGCGGACCCTCCAGGTGTTGTTGCGGCGAAGGTGAGGTGCGGCGTCGCTTCCTAAACGCCGCCGCGGAAATTTCGCCCCCGACGGACTGCATCGCCGGCCGTTTTGGCGGGCGCTCCGCTGCCGCTACGAGGCGGGGGGAGGTGGTGGAGGTGAGGTGCAGGACGCCGGCCGCCGGCCGCCGTGCGCTCCGGCGCTAGGAGGCGGGGGAGGGGTGGGGAGAGGACGCCTGCCGCCGTCCGCCGTGCGCCCCCGCGCTAGGATGCGGGGAGGGGTGGGGGAGGACGCTGCCCGCCGGCCGCCGTGCGCTCCCGCGCTAGAAGGCGGGGAGGGGAGGGGGAGGGCGCGGGGCACCGGCCGCCGGGGCACTCCCGCGCTAGGAGGCGGGGAGGGGTGGGGGAGGACGCCGGCGTCGGGGCGCTGGCGCTAGGAGGCGGGGAGTGGAGGGGGAGGGGTGTTATGAGAATAAGGCCCTTTGTTAGGAGAATAAGGTCTTAAGGGGTGTTATGAGAATAGACCCACCCTATATATATATATATATATATATATATATATATACAGCCGGTCTATTCTCATAACATTATGAGAATAACATTCTCATAACACTTCCGAACTGCATTGGAAAATTGCATTGGAAAGCTATGCGCACTGCTTCCTCCTTCTGCTGCGAACCACATAGAGGTGCAGCAGGAAACATTCATTTAGCAGCGTTTCTAGCTAGGTTGATCGATTTCTACTGGTTTACTTGCGCGTGCGCTTATTTAATATGTGGTTAAGCACTGAATTCAACGAGAAAACGACGGAAATCCTTGGATTTGGCGGATCTGCGTCCGTTCTTCCACTGTTGGAGGAGTTTCGGATCTTGTTGTTGGCTATTCGTATTCTATTGATGTTTGTGTGTTACCATCATCGCGTTGATATTTGTGTTATTCCGCGATAGATTAATCTGCTAATAGGATTGAAATTTCAGTATAATTTGTCGAGTATTTCTCTGTTCTAGCGGAAAAACCTCTGTTCTCTGTTCTTCGCCGTGCGGATCGAAATTGTTGCGTTTTGTATGTAATATTCTGTTGTTTTCGGCAATTACGGGCTGCTTTTGATCTATCCGTATGAATTGGAGCGGATTAAGTTGTTAATTTTGAAGAATTTAAGTTTTTTGTCCATGTTTTTTTGCGGCGCGACTCGTTTTGGTCGTTTCTCAAAGATGTTTTTTGAGATTTTTTGCATTTTATAGTTGTTAGAACTGCATTGCACGCTGTGTTTTTCGTCTGTGAATCGCGGTCAAGAGCGGTGGACTGCAGTAATATGCAATGCGCGGTGAATTTTTGTAGTGCGGCGAACTGCATTAATATGCAATGCGAGCCTGTATGAACTGCATTACAGCCACGGGGGTATGGGGGGACTAGTTTGATAAGTTTTTTGATTGGTCAAGCGCGGTGGACTGCTTTTTTGCGTTGCTTCTAGTGTATTTTCTTTATGAGAATTCTGAGTATAAGTGAACTGCTTTTTACATATAGTTTTTCATGTGCATCCTATCAGCAGTAGCAGTTGAAGAACATCCATACTGGAAACCCCCACCGAGCTTTTCCTTTTTTTTAACCCAGATACGGAACTAGAGTTTTTTTTAATAAAAGAGGACTGCATCAACCTTCTTAATTGGAGCAGTTTTGTGAAAGAATTCTCTATGTGAACTGCTCTGATAGTTTTGTTTTTTATGTGTACCCTAGCTACAGCAGCAGTTTTGAAGCAATATACATACTGAAAACAGACTACTGAGAACTGCATATAGTTGATAGATAGAAGCCACGGTTCTGCGCTCATAATTAACATAGTACATCATGAAGCAATCCAACGCAACATAAGCAAACTTTGTCCCAAAGCGAACTACAACGAAAGCAAACTAATCTACATACGCAGAGGGAAACTAATCGAGCACTTGCGACAGGAATCCTTGGGTTTCAGCATCTGTCCTGCTTTACTAGTTCCACCCGTTGGAGTTGGCGGTGGAAGTTGATGCCCCCTTGCCCCACGGCTTCCAGGATGACCTCGGGCGCTTCCTGGTCTTCTCTGTTTCAGCGCGCGCGAGGCCTTTCTTCATTGTGGTGATTCGGTTCCATATCTCAAATGCAGTGTAGGCGTCCTTGGCAGCATACTCGACGTGCTTGGTGCTGAGAATGGAAGTCCACAGGCTGTGGTCGTGGTCTGTCATCTTCATCTTCATGTCTGCGTACTCGTCGTCGATGATGGCAGTAGCTACATCGCCAAGCGAGTCCAGTGGCTTCGTTCTGTCAGGCACCCTCCAGTTCGTCTGGATGTCGACGAAGTTGGGGATGTGGAGGTTGCAGCGTGCGAGCTTCTCCTTGTCCTGCTTGACGGCGAAGCCAGCGAACTCGAACCTAAGGAAAGTGAACCGCAAGTTATACCTTTCGGAACTGCATACATGGGCATATAGAACTGCAACACGTACTCGGCAGAGAGAATTGCTTACCTTGGGTCGCCGAGGAACCTGTCGAAGGGGATGCATCTCTTGCCCAATGTACCACATACCTGGAAAAGAAGCACTGGGTGGTACTTGCCGATGGATAGTTGAACCAGGGCCGCCCTCTCGTGGTCGGGTGTGTACTCCACGTCGATGCCGACGATCTTATGGCGGCGCCGCTGGAGAACTGTCTTGAACTCTTCGACGTACGTCGCCATGGCGGCGACGTCGGTGGTGTAGATCACCTTCAGCTTCGTGTTCCCGTGCGCATGCACGCCGTCGTAGGTCCTGCTGAACCCCATGGCTGCAAAGAGGAGGAAGAGGAGGAGGAAGGGCAGCGTTGTGTGTTTTGTGCGGACGGTCTGGTTGATGGAGCGCGGGATTTAAATGGGAGCGGCAGCAACTTCTGTCGAGGCCACGATCTCATCTCCCAACCGTGTTGGCGATCGTGGGTTCGTGATGATCGTTGCAGTTCGTGCGGCGTGCAACCGGCGGGATAGAGGAGTGGTGGGGGGCGCGGGCGTTTCGGGCGATAGTGGGCGCATTTATTTTAGGGCAGGCGAACCGAATCGTCCGCCGTAAGCGAACTGCATCGCTTCAGAAGCGGAATCGTCCGCCGTAAATGAACTGCAACGCTTCAGAAGCCGAGGCGGTTTTCCGTAAGCGAACTGCATCGTGTTACAACACCGAGACGTTTTTTTATTTTTTGTCTATGACCTGTGGGCCTGTCGGACGTGCTTTTATTCATTAAGTCTCTCTTGCAGCCCCCTTGCCCGCTTCCACTTCCCTCTCCCCCGTGCCCGCACAGAAATCCCCCCCGCCCTCGTGCTCTCGTGGTGGAGAGCGACGACGCCCGCAGCTGCCGCCGTCCGTAGGGGCTCTCTGGTGGTGGAGGGCGACGACGTCCGCAGCCGCCGCCGTCCGTAGGGCGCTTCCTCCGCCGTTGCCGTCCGCACCCGCCTCGTCCGGCCGTCACTTCGTCCCACGGTGAGCCCCAAATCGCCCCTAATCCGTTCCAGATCTTGTGCTAGGGTTATTTTTCGTGCCAGCATTCTCTTCTTAAGGTTGTTTTGTATGCTTGAAATTGGAACTCCCTATGGATTGAAAGTTTTTCTCTGCCTGAATTTGGGGTTTGCTGTCTGGGGTTTAATTATTATCCCTTGCTGATTGGAGGCACAGTATGGCTTCTTCCTCACCAATTGATGCGTCACCAGTTAGAACGGCTTCTCCATCTGGTAACTACATCATAGTGAACTGCAGTTTTCATTCAGGGTCAATTTACTTCTTTTTGTTGAACGAAATAGTGCACTGCATCTTAGATTCCTTTTTAGTAAGGCCTTTTTTTAAGACACGCGTGACAAACTAATATGAACTGCATCAAGTTAATTATTTTTTACTTTTTTGGAAGGACATTAAGTTAGTTGTTATGTTTTTTTTTGTTAAACATAAACTGCTAAAAGAGCACTGCATTTTGGACACTGCTTTTTATTTTTTTTGTCTATCCACTATGCGGTTTTTGCGAAATCGATATGAGCTGCATTAAGTTTTAGTTTTTGCCTCTCACAGAACTGCATGAATTTGTTTTGTTTTGCATATCTAAGCGCACTTCTTTTTTTATATCCGGTCAATTGGTCACTTGAACGAATTAGTGCGCTGCATCATATAACCCTGTGCCAATGTCCACTTTCAGACACGCGTGAATATGATATTCAAGCGACATGAACTGCATTTTTTAGGTTTACTGTTATGTTTTTAATTGTTAAACATAAACTGCTGGAAAAGTGCACTGCATTTCTACATTTTTTTTGTTTTTCCAAGTTGATATGAGCTGCATTAAGTTTAGGTCTTCATCACACACACACACATCTTTTCTTATGTTTTTTCTCACCCACAGTTTTATCTCCTGGTGGGTCAGGGGGTGGTGGCGTTAACTATTTGATTACACGTTATTTCACAACCGATGTTGTCGGTGGCAGTACATCTGATCAGGTCAACATTCCACCTGAGTTGAGTGAAACCCAGTCACAATCTGTTGATGGCACAGAGCCAGTTACACAAGATTGGATGGTCCCTGATCAGATTGCAGCCGATGTTGAGAGGAGAAGGCAGAAAGCTATTGCGCTCGGTAATACTTTCGTGTAGGCTCATAGGGCGAAGCAAGTAAAGTTAGGGGAGGGTAAGGAGATAGGAAGGAGGATTGCAGATTCAAAGAAGTCTGCTAAATTTGCCCCCGCAAAGAATCCTGTGAAGAGGAAACTCAAACACTATCGCAGAGCAAGGTTTAATTTCTCCACGCTGGAGCCCGCGTGTTGATTACTCAAAGAGACCTAATTACGCCGAGGTTGATGTGGGTGGGATTCAAGGAAAGCAGAGACGGGCGGACGATCACTCTCGTGTTGATTCTGAGCGTCGATCTAAGCTTGCACGGGAAAATGCAGCTGAAGAAGCTCTGGACAGTGATTCTGATGAGGAGGATGTTGATGTTAGTAAGGTATACGCTGTTTATTTACTTTTTCTTCTGTTTTTTTTAAGTTGTTTTTGCATGAGTTTGCTGATGTGAACTGCATTTTTTATTCTTTTGTTTTTTTGTAGGTTGCTAAGAGTACGAAGAGGAAGAGGTCTGAAGACGATGTTGCGCACGAATGGCGTTTCAACAAGACTGTTCGGCTGTCCATTCCAAATGTAATCAAAGCTGTCGCTTTGCCGGGTGAGGTGCACAGAACTTTGGTGCGGCAAGCAGGTTTTGGCATTGTCTTTGACCTGAAATTAGAGAAGAATGTTTCTCGTGTTTTGATGTGCAAGATGATGGGAAAGATCGACCCCGACACGATGAGACTGGACTGTGGGCCAAACAAGGTTCTGGAAATCAATCGCGAGGCTGTCCATCACATTTTTGACTTCCCTATGGGTTCTCACACTGCTCCCAGGCCTGCTGCCAGCGGCCATGATGATTCGCTGACTAACCTGAAGGATGAACTCGGGTTCAACCGTTCTCGTAGCATAGATGCGAAGGACCTACTTACCTTACTTCGCACGCTGGCATCAGACCCTGCGAAGGTTGATAAGACGGTGAAGGTTTTTTTTCTCATTGTCTTCAAGTGCTTGCTTTGTCCTAGCCCCGCAACTCGGTTGTCCAGGGTAGCTGCTATGGTTGAAAACTTGGATATTGCATCTATGGCTAGCATGGATTTTTGTCAGCTTGTTGTCGACGAGCTGCAGGCCGCTGTGTACAAGTGGAATTCTATAGGGAGCAAGCAGAACTGTGCTGAGGGTTGCACCATCGTTACCCTATTCATGTATCTGGATTCCTTGAACCTTCAAAAAGTATCGGTGATGGATAAACGCACTCCACGCGCCGCAATACTGTCCCATGTGCAGTTGAAGAAGATTCACAACGCCGACATCGTTGTCAGGGGAAAGATACACCTGGATTCTTACAAGTTTGGCAAGCTGCCGGTGAGTTCATAGCCATGTTTTGTTTTTGTTTTTATTCCTTTTTTTCGCGCATGCTAAATGTGAACCTCTTATGTACTTTTTTTTGTGAACTGCATCTCTTTTTTTTCTTTTTTTCAGTGGAAGGCGGAAGCGGACATTGTGTATAAGCGGACTGCAGTTGCCGAAGCCCCTGAAATGTTTTGTGAGCCTCTTGCTAGGGCGGCTCCAATTCGACGGAGTCGTGGTTTTGCTAGGGCGGCTGCTGGAGGTTTTTCTGGCCATGCTTCTGCTGATCGTAATAAATTTGTTCAGGTCGATGAGCTTCTCGATAGGGTCATCAATATAACTAGTGATTTCCCACCATCCGGTTCCAGGATGAGGAATATTGCCGGTTTGTTTCCAGAAGGCAAAGGCCCTTCCGAAGCAGAAATCGAGGCCGCTCATAATTTTGACCGTGGGCAGCTTCAATTCCTTAAGCAGGCTGTAACGAATATCAGATCTTCATTCGTTCAGTTGAAGCAGTCTCAGGATGACAGGTGTGCTACGTATGAGCAGGAAGCGGATGCAATCGTGAAGGAAATGAACAGGCATGAAGATGTTGTCCGGCCTTCTCTGCCCGACCCCGTAGATGTGGATGTATGTCTTTTTTCCATATGTGAACAGTTTTTTTACCCATATTTTGTTATCTATTTTTTCTGTGCGTTTGTCGCATTGACTATTTGTTTTTTCTATCCTTTTGTTCTTTTCGCAGTGTGTTGGAGAATCTTCCAAGGCTAACGCTGGTCGTGTTGATGACCACCAGGACCACGACGGTGTTGATTCTGATTACTTGTTTGATAGGCCATTATCCCCCATTGACGAAGCTGCCAAAGACAATCATATTGACGATGTTGTCATCGACAAGGTTTGATTTCTTCCTATTTTTTTGTTACAGTGAACTTCATTGTTTGATTTTTTGTAGTGTCCAAAACAAACAATCATATTTTTTTTTGCACCAGCAGTGGCAGCGAACTGCAGTTTTTAACTTTTTTTTTGTATTTTTGTGCACCAGAAGTGGTAGTGCACTGCAGTTGTTGTTTAGAGAAGAAGCATCATCTTTTTTTTAGCAGTGAACTGCATGATCTGGTGTTGGTTTTTTAGTTGTAGAACTGCATATTTGGATAATAGTTTTATTTATGTTTTAATGTTTTTTAGGTTGCCGAATCAAACATGGAGATACATGGGAAGGATGCAGATGGTGACGACGCCAGCAAGGATGAGGAAGCTGACAAGTGTAAAGAGATGGAAGGCGACGACGCTCCCCTGGTGAGTATAGAGAATTTTTGCATTTTTGTGTTTTATTTTTTATTTTTTGTGGTAGCTTCATGGTCCGTTTTTATTAGTGAACTGCATTCTAGCTTTTTCGTGTAATGTGTTTTATTTTTTTACTCATCAGAACTGCGGATTAAATGGTGAAATCCAAGCGGAGCGCAACATTGGGGATGATAACGTGGAAGGGAGAGGAGGGCAGGAGCCTGATGCGGAGGTTGATAAGGCAGAAGGTAGAGAAGGAGGGGAGTGTCCTGTTGAGGCTGATAAGGCACAAGAGAGAGAAGGAAGGGAGGACATCGTGGATTGTGATAAGCATGAAGAGAAAGAAGGAGCTCCTGGTGTTACAGTTGAAGTTGCAGAAGAGACAGAAGGAACTCGTAGAGTCGGATTTGACGATGCCGGGACATCCGCTGGCATCGATGGTGTTGTTGGGCCTACTGTTTTGTTGGTTGGCGACGAGGTGCCTGAGAAATTTCGTGTGGTCCCTCGCGCCCCTGAGCAATCTGTCGGCAATCTGGCTTTCCTAGCCGATACAACCAAATTCTCATCTGAGACAGTTTCGATTGATTCTGAAGAGGAACAACCAAGACTCTCTCAGGACATGAGCAATCAAGCGCCGCTTGACGATGATATTATTGGGCTGGAGCACTTGATGCTCAGCGAAGATGTATATGAGCAGCAGAAGGAAGTTTATTCTGAAACCGAAGGTAAGCGAACTGCATTATTTTTGTTCTTTTTCCTGGGGGCATAATGGACCGTGTGTGTTTTATAATCTGATATCGTTCCCACTCTGTATGCAGATGAGGAATTACCTGTTGTTACTCCTTCAAGGATTGATCCAGCTCTTATGAGGAGATACAATGAGTTGTATGACGCTGTTACGAGGGCTAGGAGGGACAAGAAGAAGCAGTATGACATTTTTTGTCTTACGCCCCAGTTAATTAATATGTTATTTTTTCAGGGTCGCTCCCATCTTATCACTTTTTGCTGTGCTTTTTTCTTCTTGTCTGAAGGCATCTAGTTGCGTTCAAGGGCGAGTTTGGTGATATTACTATCGGCCATGTTGGCGAGTCTTTTTGGTCGTATGGAACGCTGAGCACGCGCCTCGCAAACATTGGCGTCTCTATGCTAGCTGAAAGGTTCAAAGAATCTCAAACTATGATTGTCCCGTACAACCTATGTGTAAGCATTTTCATTAATTTATATTTTATCCCCCTCGTACAATTTTTATTTGTGCTATAACCATTTTTCATTAACTCTCTGGTTTTGTCTTTTTTGCAGAATTTCATTTGGAACGGCGGTGCCACAAATAGGGCTTTGAAAAAGATGTTTTCTTCAAGCGCAGAGGAACGTGTGGACAAGAAAAACTTGGTAACGCATCTTGACCATTTTTCGTCATCTTGAAAATAACTTTTCTGTTTTTTCTATTTTCTCTCATCTGGTTTGTTTTATTCTTTTTTTTATTTCAGATTATGTTTGCAACATTTGACCCTCCTCCCGCAACAGTGAAGGACGCAATAGGCCACTACTACTTGGTCACTTTGAACCTGCGAGAGAAGCGTTTTGAGCTTCTGGACTCATTGAACGAAGGAGACAGCGCTGCTGCAAGTGTTGTCTTCAGGAAAATGGTCAGGAACATCAAGAAAGTCTGGAAAGATGGCAGCGCAAGCTGCGACGATCCGTTGAACCCTCCCACCCTGGACGGCTATGCGCTGACTCATATTAACGTCCCGCAACAGGGAAACGGGTTTGTACCTGTTCTCCTTTTTTCTTTTTCCTCCTTCATTTTTTCTTGTGTAAGTGAGCTGCATTGTTTTTACTAAATTAGAAGCACCTTTTCCCTTGAGCGAACTGCATTACTAGTGTGTTATTGGTTGTTCTCCCTCGGTTTCTTGTGTGTATGGAGCTGCATTGTTTTACTAACAACAGTAGCACTTTTATTACTGAGTGAACTGCATTGTTAATGTGTTTTGTGTTCGTTTTCTTTGCAGGCATGATTGTGGATTTTACATGTTCCAGTTCATGCAGACCTGGGATGGTGAAACGATTGCCAAGTTTGGGAAGGAGCACATTGGCTACATCAGGAAGGCTATGCTCTATAGTTGGCTGACCTCGTCGCATTGCTGTCTGGACCTGACATCACTTTTAATTTTTAAAGAAGGTTATTACATTTTTTTTTCAGTCACACACCTTTTTTATTAAGTGAACTTCATTGGTACAGAGAGGGGAGGTCGACTACTTTTGTTAAGCTTTTTAGTAGAACCCCATTTGTGTGTTTAAAATGACTTTTCCGTAGGGAACTTGATGATTCTTTTTCACTACTTTTGCTTATTATCCATTTTTTTTGTGCAGGCTTTGATGAAGGCGCACACCAAGGTGGTGTTTCCTTGTTTGAAACTCAGGTTCATACTCCAACTATTCAGAAAGTTGTCCTTGATGAACCTCCCGTTAAGGTTGTGAAAGAACCTGTGTGTAAGAGGTTGAGGAGTGGCGCCGGCACTTCGAATGAAAAAGCTCTTGAGAAATCTCCTGTCAATGTTAAGCATGTGAAGAAAGCTGTGAGCCCTCCGAATGCTGAAGATAGCGATGATGATTTTGAGAGGCCACCACCAGTGCCTAGGAGGACCAGGAGCGCAGCTGTGGAACGCCCGACGGACAGCGAGGCACTAATTCTATCAAATAAGAGGCCTGTGCAGAAGCCATCAAAGTTTCGATCTCCTGTACAGAAGTTGAATCCTGCGAGATTCAGCCATCTTGTGGAGATGAGGAAAGTCTTGCAACTCATCACGAGCACACAATTCAGGCAGAAATACAGCGAGTCAGTTCTTTTTTCGTTAGTTTTTTATATATTTTTTATTTTAACGTGTGTAATGTTCTTTCTGTGTTTTAGCTTTTGTGCTACTAACCCCCCCACCTTCGCCGTTTCTTTTATGCAGGTGCGCGCTTTTCATGCACAAGAATCCTATCGAAGTCTACACCGTGACTGTGGACTACTTGTTCTTAACTTTCACCAAAGGTGGTTTTATGGACTCGGAATTGATGGATCATATCATCAGGTTCTGGAAGAATGACGAGAGTATGAATGTAGTTTATCGATCTGGCGAACGCGTTCTGCTGTGCCCTTTGTTTATCACGGTATTTCTCTTTTTTTTCTTATTTTTTTTCTGCTCGAGTGAACTGCAGTAAATAGTGTATAATAATTTGTTTTTAGAATGTACTGAACTGCATACAATTTTTTTTGTGTCTTAGCCCATGCATCTTAAAACGAAACAAATTATGGTGAGAATTTGTGAACTGCATACTGTTTTCAGAGAAGCGTGATCCGTTTTTTTATTAAGCGTCGGAGCGAACATCTTTTTAAGGTGAACTGCATTAACTTTCTTTTGTGAATTACCCACACGGAGTATGTGCTTCAAATGAATGATCACGTGAATAGAGATGAAGATGGAAATGTTGTGTTGCCTTTTGTCCACGACAAGTTTAACGTCGAAGATGCAGCACAGCAGTTCGAACTTTATGTCCGTGATGACGAGAACCTTCTTGATTGCAAATTAGTAAGTTATCAGATTTGCTTTTGTTCAGCCTTTTTGTATTTATTTTCTCTCCCAATTTTTTCCAGTAATCCTTTTTCACTGATCGAACCCATAACAAATTTGATGAAACAAAATCAGATTCTGTTACCACGGATGAAAGACCAGCATTATTCGCTATACACGATGAATAGGCACCGCGAGACCCTTGACATTCATGACACTAGGAGGTACAGCGGACCGGTTGATCAAACGACGAGGTGGCATAAGTCTGAATACCACAGCGACCGCACTGAAATGGTAATTTTTTTTCCTTTTTTCACCTTTCTTGTTTTTTTGTTCATGCGTGTGCGTGTTGAACAATATTTGTTGTGATGTGTATTTTTGTTTTTTTTATTTCCCACCAGATGATCAGGATGACTGCATTGTTGAAGAAGGTTTATGGAGAAAAAGAGTACAAGAGAAAGGAGTCGGTAGACTGGGTGGATGTTTCAAAGAAAGCTAGCTATTTGGGCACCCCTGAGCAGGGCCCCAACGAGTGCGGCTTTTATGTTCTGAAGATGGCTCAGTATTACGACGGCAAAACCTTTGTTGTGAAATTCGCAAAGCATGGTGTAAGTATCTTCTTTTTAACCCAGCAATATCTCCTCATTCCTTGATATTTTTTTCGTCAATTTCTTTTTTTGTAGATGATGTTGTATATTTGTTTATTTTATTTTTTTCTTCATCGCAGGAAGCTGCTATTCAGGATTGGAAGGCTGAGTTTTTGTTCCAGATTCTGTTCCACCCAGAAAACATGGTCGTTGTCACCGAGTTCCCGGAGGATCTAAGAAATCTCTGCATTTCTCTTCGCTTCTCTCCAAGACTGCATTCGCAGGAGCAGGATGAGGCATAAATGATAGTAGATCTTTTTCTACGTGTGTTGATGTCTTTTTCGTGGGTGCTCCAGAACTTTATGTAAACAGTAATGTATGGTCGCTGTGTGTAGTTCTCGATGTGCAAAGCTGTAAACACCATGCTGTGTGCTTTTGTATATATCGGTCTAGTTAGTTTTTGTGTTTTTTTGGTGGCAGATGGTGACAATGTCAAATATGTACATAATGGAGCTTTCAGCCAACTCCTCCTTGTGAGTTGTAACATGTTCGCAGCGCGCTGCATTCTCTCATCTGAGTAGCAGCCAAGTTTTTTTTAAATATACGCATCCGCACTGCATCTCACCTTATCACATGGGACTGCAAAGACGAATTCAACGTGTTTGTCGTCGAGTTTCAAAATTCATCCGCACTGCAGCCAAGTTTTTGTTTTCACATTTTTTTTTGCACTAAGCGCATTGCACTGTGTACTCGAAGCGTACTGCAGTGCAAGCTTTAAACGCACCACGCACGCACTGCAGTGTACGCGAATCCTAGTCTGACTCTACATTTTTTGTCTTCTAACTGCATTCTGTATTGATTCATGGTCATGTCAGATTCTATACGACGAAGAGAACTGCATTCTCCAAATGACATTCCGATCTCAGAGTTCTTATACAGAAGAGAACCGCATTCTGAGATCTTATTTTCTTTTTCGTATAGAAGAGAACTGCATTTTATCAAACATATTACAAGTTAATATGTTTTTTAAAATGTAAAACTGCATATGTGTTGATCTACGTCCTTTTCCTGGTGCTTCTTCTCAGATTGTGCACTGCAGTTCACATCCACGGCGAATGCGATGGAGTAGTCATCCTTGCAGTTCGCTTTCCCCTGTCATGCATGACTGAGGCAGGATGCTTCAGCGGCAGATCCGCCAGGTGGTCTTGGGGCGAAGGTGAGGTGCGCCGTCGCTTCCTAAACGCCGCCGCGGAAATATCGTCGCCGCCGGACTGCATTGCCGGCCGTTTGGCTCGCGCTCCGTGGTGCTTGGCGCGGAAGAAGGCGGGGAGGGGTGGGGGTGGCCGCCGGCCACCGGGGCGGTGGCGCGGAAGAAGGCGGGGAAGGGTGGGTGTCGTCGCCGGCCTTCCGGGGAGCTGGCGCGCTAGAAGGCTGGGAGGGGTGGGGGAGGAGGCCCGCCGCCGGGGCGCTCCCGCGCTAGGAGGCAGGGAGCGGTCGGGGAGGACGCTGGCGTCGGGGGCGCTCCCGCGCTAGAAGGCGGGGAGGGGTCGGGGAGGACGCCGGCGTCGGGGCGCTCCCGCGCTAGAAGGTCTGTAGGGGTGGGGGAGTGTTGTTAGGAGAATAAGCCTGTTGTTAGGAGAATAAGGTCTTAAGGGGTGTTATGAGAATAGACCCGGTCCGTTCTCATAATATTATGAGAATAATATTCTCATAACACTTCCGAACTGCTTTGTGTTACTGCATTGGAAAGCTATGCGCACTGCACAGATACTGCAACAGAACTTCATGTTTGAAAAAGCTGTACGTGTTGTTTTTCGGTACCTTTTTTGCTTTAGTTTTTTAACCATTTATCGGAATTATGCGTGTAATATACCGTTGAATAGCTATGGAGTAGACGCAACTTCGCCATGTTCAACACTTTTCAAAATTCATCATAGTTTAAGAGCAGTTTCGAAAATCGTGTGGCTCACAACGAATGGCAGCGAGCGTTTTTTTGCGTTTTTTTCTAAACCGCTCGTCGGAATGAAACATATGATACACCGTTGGAAAGGTATCATCGGCGCACATCTTTTTCATATCTATTATTTTTCTAATTCGCTAGGTTTAAGAGCAGTTTTGAATTTACTAAATCACGGAATTGTGTTTTTCGAATTTTTTCATATTTTCGGTACTGTTTTCACTCCAGTTTTCTAACTGTTTGTCGAAACAAGACGTGTAATATACCGTTGGAAAGCTACGAACGAGGCGCAACTTTCATATGTTGAATTGTTTTTGAGATTACTTACGGTTTTTAGTTAATTTTGAAAATCGTGCGGCTGACTACGAAGGGCAGTGGCCGTTTTTCATGAAATTTTTACAAAACGTTGGTCGAAATGATCCAAATGATACACAGTTGGAAAGATATCGTCCAGGCGCTACTTTTTCATGTAGAACACCCCCTCTAATTCATTATGGTCTATGAGCAGTTTTGAAATTACAAAAACGCAGAAACTCTGTTTTTCGCGACACCCAAATCGACGCATTTTTTTGCGCTTCCGAACTGCACAGATACTGCAACACAGAGACCAGTGAACTGCATGTTTGAAAAAAACTATACGTGTTGTTTTTCGGTACATTTTTTGCTCTAGTTTTTTAACCGTTTATTGGAATTATGCGTGTAAGATACCGTTGAAAAGCTATGGAATAGACGCAACTTCGCCATGTTCAACACTTTTCGAGATTCCGCACGGTTTAAGAGCAGTTTTGAAAACGGTGAACTGCATGTTTGAAAAAACTGTACGTGTTGTTTTTTCGGTACATTTTTTGCTCTAGTTTTTTAACCGTTTATCGGAATTATGCGTGTAACATACCGTTGAAAAGCTATGGAGTAGACGCAACTTCGCCATGTTGAACACTTTTCGAGATTCCGCACGGTTTAAGAGCAGTTTTGAAAACGGTCAACTGCATGTTTGAAAAAACTGTACGTGTTGTTTTTTCGGTACCTTTTTTGCTCTAGTTTTTTTAACCATTTATCGGAATTATGCGTGTAATATACCGTTGAAAATCTATGGAGTAGACGCAACTTCGCCATGTTGAACACTTTTCGAGATTCCGCATGGTTTAAGAGCAGTTTTGAAAACGGTGCGACCGACGAGTAATGGCAGCGAGCGTTTTTTTGCGCTTCCGAACTACACAAGAAAACCGCACTGCATCAGGGTAGGAGCCGGCGCGACGGTGCTGGGGGAAGGAGGCGGGGCGGCAGTGCGGGGGGGTAGGAGGCGAAGCAGTGGTTGCTGTCCTCGGGGCGCTCCGCGTTAGAAACCTATTTAAGTGGGGGTGTTATGAGAATACGGTTTTTGTTATGAGAATAAGGTCTTAAGGGGTGTTATGAGAATAGACCCACCCTATATATATGTATATATATATATACATGTTATTATTCTGTAGACAGAGCAAATCACACGGCTTATTAGCGGCAATCGTCTGTGTTATTATTGGTCTACGCACACATTTCTGATTATAGACATGTTTGCCGCGTAACACACACATCTTGTTCAGTTGAACCATTTCCATTATGTTGCCTAATCACACACAGTTCATCCTAGTGAACCGTATGCTATATATCGCACACACCTTCATCTGGATGCCCGTTTGTTTTGTTCCTCCTCGTCGCAAAGGGTCTCTGATCATAGTGTTGAGATTGGACCATCCTTTAGTAGTGATAAGTCGTGATTTGATGCCTCTCAAGATTTCTTGGTTGGCCCTTTCAGCTTGACCGTTGGACTGGGGGTGAGCCACCGATGAAACATCAAGACGAATATGCTCTTGTTGGCAGAATTCTTTCATAGCGCTGTTAGATAGATTAGTGCCATTATCAGTTATGATACTATGCGGGTAGCCAAAGCGCAAGATCACCTTCATAATGAATGGAATCGCTATTGTCGCATCACACTTGCTGACCGGCTCTGCCTCAACCCACTTTGTAAACTTATCAACCGCCACCAAAAGGTGGGTTTTTTTGTCCTTCGATCTCTTGAAAGGTCCAACCATATCCAGCCCCTAGACTTCAAACGGCCAAGTGATTGGAATCACCCTTAGTTCTTGAGCTGGCAAATGAGCTCGTCTGGAAAACAATTTGACAGCCGTCGAACTTGCTAACCAGATCTTCCGCATCAGCATGAGCCATCATCCAGTAAAACCCATGACGAAAAGCCTTAGCCACGAGAGACTTAGAGCCGGCATGATGGCCACAATCTCCTTCATGAATTTCTCTTATAATCGCACGACCTTCTTCAGGGCAAACATAGCGTTGGAACACACCTGTGACACTGCATCGGTGCAACTCGCCATTGAAAATGGTCATCGACTTAGACCTCCGGTTATTTGCATGGCCAAAGTCACATCCTCAGGCAACTCTCCCCAGTTCATATAAGACAAATAAGGAACCATCCAATGAGGAATAACATGAAGAGCTGACACCAACTATGTCTCCGGGTCAGGCATTGCAAGATCCTCCTCTAACGGTAACTTAACTGAAGGGCTATGCAATATGTCAAGAAAAACATTGGGTGGCACCGGCTTAGACCCTAGCTGGCTTAAAGCATTGTCCACTTCATTTTTTTATAATCAAGATATTCCACTTGATAACATTTGAAATGGCCAGCAATATTGTCAACCGCTCGGCGATAAGCCGCCATGAGCGGGTCCTTAGAATCCCAAGTTCCTGAGACCTGCTGAGCCACCAAATCTGAGTCCCCAAAACACCTCACCCGGCTTAAGTTCATCTCTTTAGGCACCCGAAGGCCATGGAGCAGAGCCTCACAGTCAGCTGCATTATTAGTGCAAGAGAACATTAATCGTAACACATAACAAAACTTATCACCTCATGGGAATTTAAGATAACTCTAGCCCCCGAGCCTTCCAACTGCATGGATCCATCAAAATGAATAGTCCAATATGTGTTATCATGCTTCTCTTCAGGTATCTGAAACTCTGTCCAGTCATTGATAAAATCCACCAGAGCCTGGCACTTGATAGCTGTCCTCGGCATATACTTCAAACTGTGAGGTCCAAGCTCAATTGCCCAATTGGCCACCTGGCCTGTGGCTTCATGGTTTTGAATAATGTCCCCTAAAGAAGCAAACCTGACCATCATAATAGGATGAACAAGGAAGTAATCCTTCAACTTGCGACTGGCCATGAACACTCCATAGACTAGCTTCTGCCAATGTGGGTACCTCTGCTTAGACTCAAATAACACCTCACTAACATAGTAAACCGTCCTTTGAACCGGATATTCCTTGCCTGTTTACTTCCTCTCCACAACAACCGCTACGCTGACGGCTCTACTGTTAGCAGACACATATAAGAGCAAGGGCTCATTCTCGACAGGACCTGCAAAAACCAGCAGCTCAGCCAACTGTTTTTTAAGTGCCTCGAATGCCTCATTGGCAGCATCACTCCAGAGAAAGTGATCTATTTTCTTCATCATCAGTTATAGAGGAATAGCCTTTTCTCCCAGGCGGCTTATAAACCGGCTTAAAGCCGCAATACGACCCGCCAAACATAGGACGCTATTAATACACGCCGGCTTAGCCAAGGAAGTGATAGCCTTGATTTTCTCTGGGTTAGCTTCAATACCTCTCTTAGGTTGTGTTTGGTTGAGCTGCAGATTGTGGAAAAGCTGTTGTGGAAAAGCTGCTGTGAAAAAAACTGTAAGTAGTTTGGTTGAAACGGATGTTTGGCTGAAACGGCTGTGAAACAATGGTGGCATTGATGGGTAAATACTACTCGGTTTTAGGGGACAGGCAAAAATGGTTGGTTTAGAAGCTGAGAAGCTGAGAAGCTGAAAACTTGGGATATTTCAGCTTCAAAATTTACACTACAAAGAAGCTGCAGATTCTCAAAAGCTGCTTTGTAAATTTACCCCTATGGTTCAGCATATGGCTTTTGGACCCAGAAGTTGGAAGCTGAAGCCGAATCAAACACAGCCTTAGAGACAGAAAAACCCAAGAGCTTGCCTCCTAGAACACCAAAAACACATTTGGCCGGGTTAAACATCATCTTGTAGACCCGGAGGTTGTCAAAGGTCTCCTTTAAATCATCTAGCAAGGTCTCCTTCTTATTGGATTTCACAATGATATCATCTACATAAGAATGAACATTGCATCCTATTTGGCTGTGAAGGCAATTCTGAACACAACGCTGATAAGTCGTCTGGGCACTCTTCAGCCCAAAAGGCATAGACACATAGCAGAAGGCACCAAAAGGAGTGATGAAAGACGTCTTCTCCTGGTACTTAACTGCCATTTTGATCTGAAGATAACCAGAATAAAAATCTAAGAAGCTCAAATGCTCACAACCCACCGTAGCATCAATGATATGATCAATACGAGGAAGAGCAAAAGGATCAGCCGAACAATCCATGTCAAGGTCTGTAATCCACACACATGCGCCAAGTGCTGTGTTTGTTAGGCACCAGCACCGGATTAGCCAACCACTCAGGATGAAAAATCTCAACAATGAACCCGGCCGCTAAGAGCCGGGCCACTTTTTCTCCAATGGCCTCGCGCCTTTCTTCATTAAAACAACGAAGGAATTGCTTGACCGGTTTAAACTCTGGATCAATATTGAGAGTGTGATGAGCGAGTTCCCTCGATACACCCGACCTGAAGGTTTCCATGCAAAGATGTCCTGGTTCTCATGGATGAGCGCGCTTTCCTATTTCGGATCCATGTTGGCGCTGATAATGAACTGCTGGGATGAGTCGCCAAGGACAAAATCAACCTGCTTGGTGTCATCTGCTGACTTAAACTTCAACAAAGGGTCATGCTATGTGGTTGGCTTCTTCAAGGGGGTCATATGCACCGAATCAACATTATCTTTATAGAACTTCAGCTCCTCCATTACACAAGCAGACTCAACATAGGTAGCATCGCCCTCTTCACATTCCAATGCTATTTTTCTATCACAATGCACCGTGATGGTACCCTTGCGACTTGAAATTTTAAGCTACATATAAACATAACAAGGCCATGCCATAAATTTGGCATAAGCTGGCCGTCCAAACAAGCCGTGATAACGGCTCTTGTTCTTGACCACCTCAAAATTCAATGTTTCGACCATGTAATCATGCTCATTGACAAAAGCTACTTTCAAGGCTATCTTACCCACTGGATATGCCGACTTACAGGCACCACCCCATTAAAGACTATTAAGGATGGTTTAAGATCTTTGTCAGTCAAATTCATGCAGTGAAACTTATCATAATAAAGGATACTGATACTCCTGCCTCCGTCCATAAGTACCTTAGTGAACTTGTAACCTCCAACCTGAGGAGCAACCACCAAAGCTAGCTGACCCGGGTTATCAATTCAGGGTGGGTGATCCTCACAGCTCCATCCTATGGGCTACTCTAACCATCATAAGTATCGAGGTATTGCAGGCTCAACCGCGCTCACTGCTCGTTTATGAACCTTCTAATCTCGCTTGCATAGGCTCGTGGTAAAAACATGATATTGGCAACTATTTTGCTGCTTTGGGTTACTCTGATACCCAGACTGTCGCTGTTGATCGCTTTGAGCACTACTAGGAAAAGGGCTATAGTTGATATGGCCACTAATGGCGTACCAGACATGTGGTGGGCCATTAGTATATTCTAATGGCGCACCATGTGCTGGTGCGCCATTAGTGTCCAAATACTAATGGCGCACCAGACATTCGGTGCGCCATTAGTAACAACTTCTTTTTTTTACAGACATACTAATGGCGCACGGTGGCACAGTGCGCCATTACTAGTTAATGTCGCACCTCCAACTCAGTGCGCCAGTACTATAATTTTTTTTTTTGCAAAACTACTAATGGCGCACCTCTCACTAATGCGCCATTAGTGACACTGGTTACTAATGGCGCATTGATGAGTGGTGCGCCATTAGTAAAGTGGGTCCAGCTAGATATTTTGGATAGCCACACCTACACACTCAATTTCCCCACTTCATTCTCTCCACCTCCTCCTCCAAGCTTGTGTCGGCTTCCTACTCCTCCTCACCTCATTTGCACCATAGATTCATCAAAATTAAGTGGTTAAATTACCATTTTTGATAGGTAAGTAAGGGGGAAAGCTATCTTTATGTTGTAGATCATTTTTCTCCCTCGAGCTCCAACAACCGTGCACATGCACTTTTTATGGCCTAGCTAGATCTATGTATGTTTGTGGTGTTGCATATGTTTGTGGTTTTGCGTATATGTTTGTGTTTGCAGGTACCGGTATTTGAAATGCGATAGTTGCCAATATTTTGCCGAAATGTTGATTCATTTCCGTTTCGGCGAGAATTTTGGCACTATGCATTCTTTTTTGTCCTATTTTTATGAAAGTCATGCCAAATTTTTTCTTGGTTCTAAAATATCGTTTTGCTCTACCCCGCAGGCGACCATGGTCCGCACGATGATCGAAGGCATCGTGAATAGTTTTTTGAGCTTCGCGAAGGCCGAGATGCTTCAAAAGAAGGAGACGGATATAAGATGTCCGTGTCGAAGATGCAAGCTGAAGAGCCTTATTGCGGACCCGGATTTCGGGTAGGTGCGGGACCACCTGCTCTTGCGTGGTTTCATGGATGGCTATCGGTGGCAAGGTGATGAAGATGACTATGAAGTCGTCCATGGCCGGGCAAGAAATGAGGAAGGGCGGCAAGACAACCACCGCGGCGAGGGCGGGCGAGAAGACGAAGAATCTCCAGGACATGATCACTATGGTGATGTTGTACACAGTAATCATGTAGAAGATGCCGTACATGATGATGAGGAAGATCAAGATGAAGGGCATGATCATGATCTAGATGAAGATGCCGGAGCAGACGACGATGGAGGCTGGGTGCAGGACCCTCATATTCAAGAGCTGCTTCTCAAGCAGACGGATAATGCAAGAGGTGCCGCCCGAGAGAAAGCCAAGCTGTATCAACTGGAGATAGACGCGGTTACTCCATTGTATGAAGGATGCAGGCCCGAGGATACCCGCCTTAAAGTAACGCTCATGGCTCTAGAGATGAAGGTAAAACACAAAATGACCGACGCATGCTTCGACGAAAACATGTCATTCTAGCACGAACGTCTTCCCAAGGGGAACAAGTGCCCGACTAGTTTCGAGGAGGCGAAGAAAATCGTGTGTCCTTTGGATTTACTGCACGTGAAATACCATGTGTGCATGAACAATAGCATCATTTATCGGGACGAGCATGCGGAGTCTACCATATGTCCGGTGTGCGGCGTCACTCGATACAAGAAGCGGAAGAAAGCTCCTTGAAAAGTGGTGTGGTACTTTCCGATCACTCCTCGTCTGTAGCGGTATTTCGCGGACCCTAAGTTAGCAAAGCTCCTGCGTTGGCACATGGATAGGGAGGAGAAGAAGCGAGAAGATGACGGAAATGATGCGGAGATAAATAAAAAATACAAGATGCCGAGTCACCCTAAGGATGCGAGCCAGTGGCAAGCGTTGAACTTCGAAGACCTAGAATTTGGGAACGATCCAAGGAACATCGTGCTGGGCGCGAGCACCGATGGAGTCAATCCGTTTGGCAGCCAGAGAAGCACACATAGCACCTGGCCTGTGTTTGTGTGGATGTACAACCTTCCCCCTGGTTGTGCATGAAGAGGAAGTACATTCACATGAGTATGCAAATTGAAGGGCCGAAACAACCAGGGAACGACATCAATCTGTATCTGGGGCTGCTGAAAGAGGAGCTAGACACGCTGTGGAAAACGCCAGCCAATACGTGGGACGCCGCAGAGAAAGAATATTTCCCTATGAGAGTCGCACTCCTCATGACGGTGCACGACTATCTCGGTTACAGTTATGTTGCGGGGCAGGTGGTCCACGGATTTTCTAGATGCGTCAGGTGCATGGATGACACAATGTATCGCCAGCTAGATAGAGATCCCGGGTCTTCGAAAACCGTGTTCATGGGACATCGAAGGTGGCTTCGCGAAGATGACCCGTGGAGGAAACGCAAGGATCTGTTCGATGGTGAAACCGAACCCCGAAGACGCCCGTGTACAAGGAGCGGCGAGGAAATAGACGAGATGTTGAAAAATTGGAAAGATTGCCCACTGCCGGGAAAGAAGCAACAGGCGCCAGAGCCCGGAAAGAAGCGAAAGGCGCCAGAGCCGCTACTGAAGGTATGGAAAAGGAGGTCTGTTTTTTGGGACTTGCCGTACTGGAAGGTCCACCGTGTGCCTCACAGCCTTGATGTCATGCATATCACGAAGAACGTGTGTGAGAGTCTGCTTGGTACCCTGCTCAACATGCCAGAGATGACCAAAGATGGGCCGAAAGCAAGGGCAGACTTGAAATCAATGGGCATCAGGCAGGAGCTTCACGCTAATGATGATGATGATGATGATGAGGCGAAGAAGGACACGGAAAGTCGTCGCAAAGGCAAAAAGGCCAAGAAGACCGGAAATGACTACCCTCCCGCGTGCTTCACTCTAAGTCAGGAGGAGATCGAGCAGTTTCTCACGTGCCTCGTAGGAGTAAAACTTCCTTACGGTTACGCGGGGAAGATAAGCAGATACCTAGACCCAGCGAAGCAGAAGTTCAGCGGGATGAAGTCTCACGACTGTCACATGCTGATCACGCAGATACTTCCAGTTGCAATCCGTGGGATCATGGACGCACACGTCCGTGAAATGCTATTTGGCCTATGCAACTTTTTTAACATCATCTCTCGGAAGTCGGTTGGCGTGAGGCAACTCAGAAGGCTATAGGAAGAGATTGTGGTGATACTATGTGAGCTTGAGATGTACTTCCCACCCACATTCTTCGACGTTATGGTGCATCTACTGATCCATATCGTGGAGGATATCATCCAACTCGGGCCAACGTTCCTGCACAACACGATGCCGTTCGAAAGGATGAATGGTGTCATCAAAGGATACGTTCGCAACATGTCACGTCCAGAGGGAAGCATAGCCAGGGGCTTTCTGACCGAAGAGTGCATCTCTTACTGCACGAATAATCTAGGCATCGAGAACCCCGTTAGTCTGCCCGTCAACAGGCACCTCGGCAGGCTCGTTGGATGGGTTCCCGCGAGAGTCGCCGCGAAATGCATGTCGACTTCGAGGGTCGACTCGCCGACCTTGAAAGAGCAAACCTAGTCGCGCTACAACACATAGACGTGGTCGATCCTTGGGTGGTAGAGCACAAAACCTTTATTGAGAAGACGTACAATGACCGAGGCCAACAGAGGACAAACGGAGATATAATCAAAGAGCACAACTCATGTTTCACGCGTTGGTTCAAGGAGAAGCTTCTGTCGTACCCTTTACATGAGGATTCTTCCGCAGAATAAAATCTCATATTCGCCTTGTCACAGGGCGCCGAGCACAACCTGATGACCTATGAGGCGTACGATATCAACGGGTACACGTTCTACACGGAGGACAAGGACATGAAGAGCGATGGTTATCGGAACTCCGGGGTAACGATGGAATCCTACACCGGTAACGACAAGGACAGATACTATGGAAGGATCGAAGAGATCTGGGAGCTGATCTACACTGGAGAGAAGGTCCCGGTGTTCCGTGTCAGATGGGGCAAGAGCGTCCTAAAAGAAGACCGGTATTTCACCACCATGGTTATACCCGAAGCCAAATCCAAGATCGCGGGCGCAAACGTCACCGCGAAAAATGAGCCATGGGTACTGGCTTCCCAAGTGGACCAATGCTTCTTCATTACCGACCCGTCAAAGCCGAGTCATGTTGTCGTGAGGAGAGGCAAAAGGAAGATCATCGGAATGGATGGAGTCGCCAATGAGCAAGACTTCGACAAGTACGCCGACCCAAAGATGGAACATGACGATGACGATGAAGTGCCATACACCACAAGAAGAATCAGGACCACCCTACCTAAAGGACGTCCGTTCAAGAGAAGAACTCCATTTGCGAAAAAGAAGGGCAAGAAGATTGTGAACAGATAGCTAGCTAAGATTGATTATATTTAAATTGTAGCCTTCATTTCTCGATTGTATTTTGACATATTCATAAATGTTTTTCATGGGCACTTTTTGAATTCATGAATATTTTTTCAAATTTGATGATATTTTTTCATATTCATAAATGTTTTACCAATTCACAAATGAATGCAACTAAAAATCCAAAAAAAATACTAGTTGTGCTTGGTTATATGTTACTCCCAAAAGCATATAAAGTTTGTAAAATTTGGAGCTATGGATATTTACTTATGATTTAAACAAGTTTAAACATATTTAAACACAAATAAATATCAAACAAGATTTTAAATGTTGTTAACATGGCAACAAACTGCATATTATTTTTCTACATGAAATTCTCAGCATCTAGCATATGTGGCATGTTATATTTGGATGCATGGATAAAAAGATATGTGCAAAGAAAAAAATGCATAAAAACAAAAATTGGGGAGCCTGGGAATCGAACCCATGACCTCCTGGTGTGTGCGCTGCGTGCTGACCAGTCGGTCTAGTAGATGGGGTTTGATGTAGATGGAGTTTGGTGGAAGATAACCTGTGGGCTCGAACAGAAATAAAAAATAAATACTAATGGCGCACCACGAGGGAGGTGCGCCATTAAAATAGATGTACCTATGAGCTGCCCTCATCCATACACTTCTCTCCTCTAGGCTCTCTCCCTCACCCTCGCTCGCCAGATCCCCTTTCATCCCTCTCACTCGCGCTGCCCCGACGCCGCCGCCCCGACCACCGCCGGACTCCACCCCCTCTCCCCATCCTCCCCTCCCCCCCTCGAGCCCCGCCTCCCTCCCGAGCGCCGCCTCCCCCCCGAGCGCCGCCACCGGCGCCCTCCGCCGCCTCCGACGAGACCATCACTCGGCAAGGAAGGAGGAAGAGGCCGCCGCCCCATCAAGGAAGGAGGAAGAGGCCTCCTCCCAAGCCCTACCTCGTCGGGGGCTCCCCTCGCGGCTGCAACCTTATCCTCTACACCCCGCCTTGCTCCTCCGCCGCTCCGCCAAGGTAAGCCACCGCCTCGACCCCCTACCTCTGCTGGCCAGAGCAGGAGCTACATGTGCCGTCCAATTTTGCAATGAGAATTGCATTTTTTTTATGTTTGCTTCCACACTGATTAGTAGCTAATCTTAAATCCCTAAGATTGTTTGGTTTTAACAGTATAGTGTTTGGCTTTGGTCAACGAAGTGAAATACCTGGGTTTTTCTTCTCCACTCTCAAGTTGCCCATGATGTACATTTTCTTCCCAGGCAAGACTACTTGTAGAACATCTGAAATGCTCCACTATGCCTTCTGCAGAATAGTTAGTTGCCTGGCACCATATCCCTTGAATTTCTTAGCTATTTTAGGGGGAAATAATTACATAAATGCTTTGGACAATAACAAACTTTTATTAAATGCATGATATAAGTGTTTTGGACCGTTGTCAATTTCCCGAACTTTCTGCTACCTAACTGGCTTATTCCAAACAAAAATCATGTACATGATTGCATGTGGCATCTCTCATAAATTAAGTTGGTTGCTGTATCTCTAATTCTCTACTGCAACTTAGCATCATATAGTTCTTCCATTTTTTTGAAAAAAAACTGATGAAGTGATCAAGTTTTAATGTAAATTGTATTTATCGATGGTCTACTGTTACGTATAGCTTTTGCTCATGAAGAAACTTGCGTCGAGTTATATCGTGGTCTTCTGGAGGTATTTTGATGTGGACTTGTGCTGTCTTGGTGTTAAAATCCTAAAACCGTGGGTTCATTTTGCATAGTAAAAATGGAAGAACTGCTAACTGTTCGCAAGGATTCTTTTTAAACATAAATATGGTGTTCGCAAGGATTCTATAAAATTCTCCAAGTTACAAATATTTTCTGCTAACTGTTCACTCTGTTAAAAAAGACACGTGCTCCAAGAAGAAATGGTATTTTAGCCACGTGTTCCTCTTGGTATACTAGATGTATTGTTTGACCATGTAAACTATAACTGGATAGGTTGCAAACATGGACAAATCATCTCATTTAGAACACAATTTTTTTTCTTTTGGGTTTCAGAAGAACATCATTAGACCCTGACTGGATGTACAAAGGGACCTTATGCTTGTTTCTTGAAAATGTGAGGTCAAACTTTATGGGTGTACATCAGCTATTTATAGAAGCTTGCTAGAAATAACAAACACGACAAGTTTTTTTGTTGTCTGAAATTGTGTTCTTCATGTTCATCATATATCACCAGTTCATTTATGGAGTTCTAGAAAGAAAATGGTACTAATTGTGTGTGCAACTCAACATTACATGATTTAAAATGTGGTTGCTTATATGAAGAAGATTTTGGTCAACAAAAAAAACAACAGTCATAATTGTCAATGCGCTGGGTTTTGTTTTGTTTTATTAGATGATCAATTAATCTTTAGTTGCATCTAAAAAAAGAACTATAGTTTGACACAGTGTCATCGGGTTGCAACTAAACATGACAAGAAAGAAGAAATTGTTGTTCAATGTGTTAATGATCTTCTGTGAGTTTTGTATATTAACATATTTGCTTGTTAAAATCTTGTCAAGTTTCTTTGTGACAGTTACAGTTTAACACATTTCCAAATATATTATCTCGAATGAAAAGCATACAAAAAAACTTTGCGCCCCTAGTTTTGCAAGAAAAAGGATTTTTTTAGCAGTCTTGTGCAATTGTCTGAAAGAGTGTATCACCTGAAAAGGATATTTAGCTCTCTATGCATTTATTTATTGCAGATTTGCTCACAGTGCATTTCTTCTATCATAAATGTATAACTCAGAAATGGTTTTTTGCACTGGAGGAGGTGAAAGCACAACCATATACAGTACTTGCTAAGATGGCAAGGCTGGACCAACTCTGTATAAGTTTCACACTTGTACAGTTGTACTTGCATCCAAAAGATTTTTTATCACTTATATCCTAGTTGTCTCGTGAAGATTTGTAATGTACTACATCCTCCTAGTTGTCTCCGACCATCGTGTCATGATGATTTTGCAGGTAATGCGAGAGGCCCTTGAGTTTGCTGGAATGTCGATTAACTTCCATTCCGACAAATTGGGGTACTCCATATGTCCTATTTTCAGCAAAGGTCATGCTGAAATTTTCCGTGAATTTTAGCATGACTTTGCTAAAAATAGGACATTTGGGGTACTTGTGACTAATGCATGGGCCGGGGTATCTTAGTACTTAATTAAGTAGGATCAACTGCCCCTTTATTCTTGCTGCATTAAACCATAGGCGGCAATAGAGCCAAGTGATTAGGCCCAACTTAGAATTCTCCTTCCCAGCTTAGCTTTTAAGATGCCTCGGTGTCGACAAACCATAAATTATAAAACCTTGGATTTTAGGGTGCCTCGGTGTCGATAAAAACCGAAATGATGAAAGCTTAGGCTTTAGGGTGCCTCGGCGCCGAAAAATCCTAAATGATAAAAGCTTAGCTTTTAGGTTGCCTCGGTGTCGACAAACCCTAAATGATGAGACCATGATCTTGTTCCTTGACAATAACCAACTTTTTGACCAAACTTTTTTCCTATTTAGAGAGAAACATGGCCCAGAACAATGAGGCCGGCGGTTCGGGCGGCAAGGCATTCTGGGAGCTGTCCTAGGAGATGGAGGAACAACCTCACTTCTATGAGGACGCCGCAAAAGACACTGATCCTGACACCACTGATCGTGCCGCCGAGGATGACCGCATTGATGGTGCCATCGGGGATGACACCACTGATGGTGCCGTCGAGGATGCCACCACCTATGATGGCGGCGCACGCACAGATGGCATCCAACCAAAGAGGCAACGGAAGGACCGGCGCCCGACCGTGCTCCACACCGTCAAGGAGGAATTTACTGATGTGCACTCCGACGGGAATCCAACGGCGCCCAAACAAATACTCAAGGGGTACTCGGTTCAGCTCGGGTGCATTCTCCGGAGCACCATCTCAATCAACACCGAGAACCTAAGGCATAAGGACCGAGGGAATTTGCGCAACCTCCTCTTCACGAAGCTGCATGAACGATACAAGTTCCCCGCTGAATTTGAAAACACAAGCCTCACATTGAATAAAGTGAACAATGCCGCCCTCACGAGGATGAGCACGGCCCTGTGTACATGGAAAAGCACGGTGAAGAGAATGATTGACAAAGGTTTTAGTTATGAGAAGATCAAGTAGAAAAATCCTTCAATCACCGAAGATGACTACAAGGAGTTCAAGATCAAGTGCCAGAGCACTGCAACCTCCGAATCAAGTCAGTGGGGGAAAGAAATGCGGCAGTTAAACTTAGGGGAACACACACTTGGTCCCGGCGGTTACAGAGTGACGGAGCCTATATGGGACAAGGAGGACGCGGAGCGTGCCGAGCAAGGCCTACCGCCCCTCTTCGATAAATACGGTGACAAGCAGACCAGGAACTTTGTTAGGGCCCGGTACAAGGAGGACCCGATAACAAAGGAGCTCACCACGTATCCGAAGACCAGGTCCCTTGAGCTTGTTCCAGTAAGGAATACACCCCCGCGTAATTAGCTCAATATGGTTGCATTCTAATTAATGAATCCAAATTTCTAAATGGTTCACATTCCTTCCGCACGCGACTGAAAGCAGTAGCGCGGGGTCAACTCAGAGCACCCCTTGTGACACCACTCTAAATAGGGCATTGAATGTAATGAAAAAAAGGATAAGCTCAGTAAGCCGTCGTCAGCTGGTCGTGTGGCCGACAAAGGCTTGTCCACAAAATGGTCGTCATACTATAACGCTGGTGGGCGAAAGGATAAAAAGACCAGCTCGGAAAGCCAGGCGCGCGAGGTTCAAGAACTCAAGGCACAAGTGGCGCAGATTTCGGAGATTGTCCAGGAGCAAGTGCAACAACAACTGGGATCGACGCTCATCGACATTATGCCTACCTTGATTCAGGGGCTGACGACGTGGATTGCGGGCGGCCAACAGGGGCCGCCCCCGATTCCCAGCTTCACGGACAGCAACTCGCAGAACGTGTAGGCGGGGCCAGTGGTGTCTCCGGCGGAGGCGGCATTGGTGTCTCCGACGCCGACACGTGCATTGGACCTTAAGCCACCCGGGTGTATGCCGGCCGGCACCTCTGCAGCAAGCGGCCCCTCCGTCAATTGCATGCCCACCATTGGTGGTGCCTCGACATTAGCCGAGCTCGATGCCATCATCACGATAACTAATTAAGCCTCTCGGCCGAGGACTTCATCTCCTTGCCTTTGACTGGGCATCCCTGACGCCCTACATGTTTTCGTAGGGCGCCGTCGACGTTCCATGCACTCTCCTGCACTTTGTGAAAGACGAGTTGGTCGATGTCGCCAAGGGCAGAATTGTTCAACCGGGCAACCCCATGTTCCACGGTAATCCGATGCCACCCACTGTGTATAGGGTTCAACTGGTTCAGGTGTTGCCAGGCTGCGACGAGTTGTTACCTCCGATTCGACCTGCCGGGGCTGACGAAGATGATGTGATGACCCTCAACGCCTGCCTAAGCTAGCCCCTGCTTTGGACGAAGAGCCAGATTCGTTTGGGGGTAGGGGACACCACCCCAAAGACAACACCACCAGTCTTGCCGGCGCCAAGCCATGGCAAGACCGCTGCAACGCTGCCGGAGATCCCTATGGCACAGGATCCGAACATGCATATGGCACAGGATCCGGACGACGACGACGACAACGACGATGGTACATTTGCCAACGTCGTTAAGTACTTTGCCGATCATGGGTACGATGGCGAATTCATGGGGCCTCCTTCTCAAGAACCCAAACCTACAAAAGACGATCGCGATCTAGCTGGTACCACGAAGAAACCAAGTTGCAACAGGTGTCGTCTGGCGTTCAGTTCTTAGGAGACGCCTCCAGCTGCCGACTTCACCGAGCCTCAGATAGCCGAGGTGCGAAGTATTATCGGCCCCAACACACTCAAGAAGGTGGTCTATGAGCAGAACTCGGTCCCATTACAGGTGAAGAAGAAGGCACGGAAAAGAAAGAGTAACATGGGTGCGAGCCAGCCGGCACCGAGTACGATCCGTGCTCAGGACGGGCCACCTTCACCTAAGGATATAATAAGGAGGGTGCATGTGGTGTGTAGTCCAATGCTACCGACTAATATGCTCAATGCTGCAACCGGTGCTATGCGGAGTCTGCATGATAGTGTTCTTTCTTTGGAGAAGCGGCGTCTCAGAGAGAAGGATGTGGCATACCCGGTTTTCGCGGCCAAGGTGCCAGAGGGCAAGGGCTTTGTGGATAACTCCATTGGGGGTACGATTGTCCTGCGGTTTGATGACATCTTCGCTATGTTTAACCTTCATCTGCTCCACTACACCTTCGTTCGGCTATTTTCGCTGAGTATGGAGATGTGGATCATTGGAGACAAGACCCCAGACATCGTGATAGTCGACCCCTTCTACATGCGTGCCAAGATCTTGGGAAGCACTGGGGACCGGCAAGTCGTGATTTCTTACCTCGAAGGCGTCATTCTGGCAAACTGAGATAAGGGTAACTTCCTCGTGCCTTACTTTCCCGAGTAAGTCGTCCCCTCAACCGCCCCGTAAAATATGATTTCTTAGATTTCGTTCGTTTTTCTTTTAACATTCTGTGTTTTGTGCAGTGACACACATTGCACACTCATCCTCCTAAGCCCAAAATATTCCATGGCCACGTATTTTGACTCGGACCGTCAGTCGAAGGTAGACTACACAAATGTCAAGAAAGTTCTTGATGATGTTCTCCCCGGCTATGCCAAATCTGGAGGCACCTTCACCAGGACAGTTCGTAAGTACGGCAAGCACGTGTTTCCCCACAATACGACGTTCTGCTGTGTCAAGCAGCCGCCTGGCGGTCAGAAGGGTCCCTACTACGCCATCCATCACATGGGGGCTATCGTATGGGACCATCATCACCTTCTGCTACCAGATAAACTCAAATATTGGGCCGCGAGCTTATCGGCAATCCAGGACGCGGACATCAGAAAAGAATTCTTTCGCATCCAGTCAGAGTTTTCGGAAATCATCCATCAAGATGTCCTTCGTTCCTAGGGGCAGTTCTACCTCAAAAATCTATCGTCCAACAGTGACATAGACATAATGCTACAAATGCAGGCTGACAACGCCCGCGATTTCATGACTCCCATGATAGACGGCGGCTTCATCCACGCTCCGGTCCCTTGATTCGAGTCGAAAGTAGTGATGCCATGTATAGTTTTGAAACATAGATTGGCTCATGTTGTAATTAAACTTTAATGAACTTGTATGTCTCTTTGGTTTGGACAGTCGTTCAACTTAGATGTAATCGATGCTATTAATGTCTTGCTTTTCTCTTATGATCCTTTTGTTGCATACTTATATATTGCTTATGTATTGTCTATGAATTGGTACTAACGTTTCGTTTGGCTAGTGCATAGCGATGCCGTCGTATGTCGTGTACAAGGGTAAGGTTCCCGGAGTCTACGACGACTGGGAGGAGTGTCCGAGACAGGTTCACCGTTTCAGCGGTAACAGTTACAAAGGGTACACCACTAGGGCGGAGGCGGAATCTAGATACGCTCGCTATCTAGCGGGAGAGAGGAGGGAGCGTTGGAGGAACCGTATGAAGACGAGTTTCATCACGATGATGCTCATCGTGATGACCGCATCTCTCTTCTATGTGACGGTAGTTTAGATGATCGATATCGACTTGTAATGTGAAGACAAACTCGCTACTCGCGGTCTCGAGACTTGTAATATAATGTTCTATCTTTGTTCGGTCTTTTGAATTCGGAGAATAATATGATGAATTGTATTCGGAGACTAATATGATGAATTGTATTCGGAGACTAATATGATGAATTGTATTCGGAGACTAACCTTCTATTCTATTCGATGAATCTGGTGTTGCTGTCTGGTGTTATCTAAATTCTGTCCAATAATATAGTTTGTATCCTGCGAAAATATCAGAAAAGAAAAAAACCTAATATTCATACTAGTGGCGCACCACTCAAGATACTAAGGGCGCACTGTCCACATGAAACTAATGGCGCATCACCCATCAGTGTGCCATTAGTATGCCAAAGCACATGGGTACATATGGCCCACTGGGAGGCATACTAATGGCGCACAGAGGGACATACTAATGGCGCACTGCCTGGTGCGCCATTAGTGCAGCAGATACTAATGGCGCACTAGGGGTGGGCCATTAGTAAAAAAATATAATGGCGTGGTGCTAGTGGCGCACCACTAGTGCGCCATTAGTAGGCAAAAGTGGTGCGCCACTAGCATGCCTTTTTCTAGTAGTGGAGTGGACTACTGATTGAAACGGCCTTGATTGCATTGGCCTTGAAATCCGGAGTCTGAGCCGCCACCTCCAAAGCCGTGCCCGTGAGAGCCGGAGCCTAACCCGCCCTGCGGGCCGTTACCATTATTGTGGTCTCGGTGAAAGCTAGAATTCCTATACTCCCTCGGGATATGACAATCTTTCCACATGTGAGTTGATAGCTTGTCGGGGCGACTATGTTTTGGGCAAGGTTGGTTCAATATCGCCTCTAAATTGAACTTCAGCCCTCCAAACTGGGGTTGGATTTTTTCCTTAAGACGACGATCACCACTCTGTGCATTAGTGTTGACCACAAGTTTGGACCCACCGCCAGTGTGCTTGCACTTACCATTGTTACCTTGGTTCTAACCTGTCGTATTCTGCTGCTGCCCCTTGCCGTTTTTCTTCCCCTTACTGGACTTTTCCTCATCTGAATCAGGATCCTTAGTGTTGTCTGAGTCGACATATTTGATAAGAGCCGCCATGAGTTCTCCCACGTCATTGCAATGACGTTTAAGCCGCCCTAACTTCTGTTTGAGGGGAATAAACCGGCAATTGTTTCTCCAAGATTAGAATAGCAGAACCAATGTTGATATGATTCGACAAGTGGATAATAGCCGACACCCGACGAACCCAATTGGCGGTTGACTCATCCTGATGCTGGATGCAAGTGTCTAGGTCGATAATTGACAGAGGTTAGTTACATGTATCTTTGAAATTCTGAATGAAATGCATATTCAATTCAGTCCATGAGATGATGGAATTAGGGGGCAATTCCATTAGCCCGGTGCGAGCAGGCCCATCCAACATCATGGTGAAATATTTGGCGCACACAACATCATTAACATCCAACATCTCCATAGCCAGCTCATAGCTCTCAATCCAAGCATCCAGAGGCTGATCCGCAGTGTAATTGGTTACTTTTTGAGGGCCCTTGAAATCCTTGGGCAAATGCTCATTGTTCAGAGCTGGCACTAAGCACGTCACACCCACTGTCCAGGAAGTCATCCCGGCCTCTATAGACGCTGACGGGTTACGTTGGAGTTGCCGATGAGCCGCTAACTAAGCCGCCAGCTCTGCCTCTTGACGTGCCCTGGCCTGATCTGATAAGGCCTGGACATTTTTATCATCATGCGGCGGCGAATGCCCACGTGGCTTGTTCTGATGCCGCTCGCTGCTGGAAACCGCTGGCGACTCAATGTGCCTACTATAACTTCGACTTTGACAGGGAGTTGAATTAATCCGATAACGACTGTACCAGTAAGCCGCCTGCTGAGATACCACTATCTAAAGAAGCTCTACAACCTTCCGTGCCTCAACTACGGCAGGAGACTCACCTTCAATGGGAAGAACCGCCAATCACGAAGCCGCATCAATCATATTATCCAAGGAGTTGGAAAAATGACCCGACGGTGTTAACACCTGTTGAGGAGGGTTTATATGCACACGAGGTGGGTCTATTACACGCGATTGAACCATCGCTCAGACCACGGGCGCCTCGGTGAATAGGGCCACGCCGGGCGGGTTAGTCATTCCTCCTCTAGGCGTATTGAAAAGTTTCCTTGCTTAGAACACTAAGGGCAGACGGGTCTGATGCCTTCTTCGCATGACGACGTTTGAAGAATTTTGATCCATATTAATGTGGAAAGATTCTTCTTGGATCCACCGCGACTCAGCTTCCAACACAGCTCACATTGTTGCCATCCTAGCATTCTCAGCGTTGAGTGCCTCCTTAGCCTGAGCTACTTCATCTCACAACTTTGCAATCTCCACCTTATGTTTTGCTTGATTCGTCGGTGTAACCTCCGCAGCTAAGAGATTCACCAGGGCATCTAGGAGTTCAGACAAAACTTGAGCCGGCGAGCGTACATGGTTTCTTTCCCCAGCCATCGCAGTAGCCATTGAGCCGGAGGTCATAGCCACAAGGGTTGATGAATTCACCACCTATTGCGTACCAACCATAAAAACAGCAGCCTAGCTCGGCGGCTCGTAGGAGTTTAGAATACTGTCGCCATCAGAACAACCCCCAAGCCCGCCATATTTTCATTGGTAGATCGATTCAGTTTCGCTAGTTGAGGACTCATCACTTGAGTAGATGGTTGTCTCTCCATCTGACATAGAACCTTCTTCGAGATCCGCCCCATGAGCAGAACCGACGAAGGTAGGCCTTCTGGCAAGTTTGATATTGGCTGGTCGTGCCCACTGAGCGATCTCAATCGCGTCGTGCAGATGTCCGGCTTAGGCTTCGACTCCCCAATCTTAACGATGAAGACATGAATCCGGCCGAAGGGGACCCGGTACCCATACTCGATTGAGTCGGCCTCGGGGCCCCAGCCAGTGTCATCGATGTAGAGCTTGACGTGGCGGCTCTTGGTCATCCGGCCCATGGCGTATCCCTTGATCCCTGCGAAGTTGCCCTTCAAGAACTGGAAACCACCATGCTCTGGCCCCACGGTGGGTGCCAACTGTTGTGGACTTAACACGATAGATGCCCTAGTGAAAGGACTTAGCTGTGGATCCTTCGCAACTAGGTTAGCTTAAAGGGGTTGAACGGGACAAATGACAGAAGGTGTTTACCCATGTTCAGCCCCTCTCAACGAGGTACAATCCTATGTCCTCCTTCTAGTTATATTCCTGTAGTTTCGATTACAAGGGAGTGAATACGCTTGACCTAGTTCTCGATTGGTTGTCTCTTAAGTTAACCAGCCGTCAGGTCACCCCTTTTATATAGAGGGTGATGCCCGGCGACTTACAGAGTCCCAGCCGGCTCACACAAATATGACTGGCTCGGTTTCTAACTAAACATGTATTACAAAAAAGTTTTATACTTAGCGGCTCACACCCTTGGGCCTCAAGTCTCCTCCGGGTCTTGGGCCTTCAATAATTATACTCTGTAAACTTCCATCTATATTTTTGGACCCCATTGGGCCTTCTCATCTTAAGTGACCAACGGTTTGACCCGGGCCCTCGTGGGCGGGTCATACCTAGGAGTTATATCCCCAACAATGAGGGTGCACTGGAATATGATGGTGGCATCAAGCTGTCACACCCTGATTTTCGTGCCACATTGCTTAAGCTAATAATCATGCTAAAATTGTGGATTTACAAAAACTTTTGAGTGATTTTGACTTTGCTTGACTGATTTTCTGTCTGCTGTTTGCTAGTGCTCTAAAAATCAAATGAATCCTCTAACTCTTATACTTCATTTCCTTGATCCAAAACCTTTTCCCAATGATCATGCCATGTGTATAGACCAGTATAGAATTTTCTTATAAAAATATTTTGGCCAAATAGTATTTTCTAAAATTAGTTTTCCAAAAACCCCTGAATTGAGGTTTGCACTACAAGTACCTTATTTAGGGTGTGTAAAATCTTTCAAAAAGTATATTTGAATCCTATTAGGTATAGGACTCCCATAAAACACAAAATTATAATTTTAAAAGTTATTTTTATATTTTATTTAAAAGCTTTTTCTTAAGGCCAGAAATGGTCTTTAATAGGGAAAAATTATTTAATTATTTCAAAAATATTTGCCAAAATTCAGGGAGACTAATAGGACATATATTGTCCATATATAAGAGTTTCAACACATGGTCATGTTTGAAATAATGGACAAATCCTTCATTAACCCTTCCTGGATATTTCAAGCTTTTGAAATATTTACAAAGGAAATATTCTCCAAAAATTCCAAGGAAATTCTATCAAGTCAAATATGACATATTTGATGATCTTGCAAGGCCTCATGTCTTGAAGATCAAGGAAACATCATCTCATCCCCTCAAAACCATTTCTGTCCATTTTGAAGTTTGAGAAACTTTACATTGCCAAACTTGTCCAAATGCTCTCAAACTTGGTGCACATGCTAAAAAGATGTAATTATGCATCTATGCCAAATGGCACAAGTTTTGGAGAATAATAACTTGATCTAAGTGCCCCAAAACCCTTTCTGACCAGATCCAAATTTGAACAACTCTACATTACATACTTTTTACCTGGGGATTCAAACTTTGTGGGCATGATCATAACCCAAAATGATGATACTACACCAAGTGGTGCATCAAGGGGAGATGATTAGCTTAACTCAAACATGGTGAAACCATTTCTGTTGATTTCTAGGGTTCACCAAAGTTACATTGGCAACTTTGCCAAAATGAGCTCAAATTTGGTGGAAGAGCCTAAATGTATGTGACATTCCATCCTGTTAAGTCCCATGTCAATTGGAAGTCTTTTGCTTTCCCAAAACTTGATCAAACACCTTCTGCCAATTTACCAAAACCATTGTTTTGACCCCTTCCCCTGTTCCCCTTTACCTCAAATTCTTACCACAGGTGAACATGGTCATCTTCTACCTCCTGTAATTCACACATGCCTCAGCTCAATCATTGGAGGGGGTAAAACCCCATTTTACCCTTCTGGTCAGCAGCTTTCTCCTCCTCTTTCACCTCCCTTCTCACTCCAGTGGCCCTCCATGGTATCCAAGACCATCACACATTTCGTTACTCCTCCCTTGACCCCCTAGACAACATTGGGCAAGATGGACGCGACCAGAGCGGTGAGGGCACGGCCGTGCCATCCATACGGGCGCTCTGGAGCGCGCTACAGTGCGCTCCCGCACTGTAGCCGCATCCTGCCCGAGGCACCCGACAGCCCGGGGCATTGGGATCGTGTCTCTCGAGGTGCCCTCGACGTCCGTGACCTGCAGACCTGTCGGCCCTATCCTCCCCTGCCCTCCTTCTCCCTCCGCGACCTCACTCGAGCGCGTCCGTGGACGCTGCCCACGGTGCATCACTGCCACTCTATTTAGAGCCCCCCCCCCTCCCCCCCCGAGCTCTCGTGTGGCCTCTCTCCACTTCCCCTCTCCCACACGAACCCCCTGGACAAACTCCCTCTCCCCCTGGTGCTCTCTTCCCCTCTCCATGGCCGACGTGTCGCCGTCGGCCTCCTCCTAAATTCGCACAACCAGGGCCCCCTCCCCTCCACTCTCGCGCTCTACGTGATCTCCAGGACCACCGCAACACACTCCGCGCCCCGTTTGCACTTCCCGGTGGCCGTGCCTGCGGGCTCATCCTGGACAGCACCCCGGCCCGTCGCGCCCAAAGTTCCTCTTCCTCCCGAGCTCCTCCGCGAGCGTGGAGCACCTGGACGGGCGCGCCTCGTCACGCTGGACCCACCGGTGTTCCGGACGTCGCCGGAGGTGGCCGGAGCCGCGAGGGAAAGCGCCAGTGCTCGTGCTGCCTCGCACCCCGTGTCACTCCTCTGCCTTAGGCGCGACATAGGGGACGACCTCCCCACCAGCTGGCACGGGGCCCCGCCCGTCAGCGGCTGTGCCGACCAAGCCGGCCCACCAGTCGGGTTAAGTAGAAACGGCTTCGGGCCGATTCGCTTGCCCCGCTGGGTGGCGCCTTCCCGCGATGCGCCTTCGGCGTCACCACCTCTCCCCGCACAGCCGAGTCGCTGGGCCGGCCGACTGTCTATCCGTCACCCTGGGCGCAGTAAAGGGGTATAGCCCTTTTTCCTTTTCTTTCCCTTTTTCAGACAACTTCACAAATCCATAAATAAATCAAATAAGCTCCAAACTTGATGATTCAAATTTATTCTGGCTCCATAAATCATGCTCTATCACATGGTGCAACATGCACATTTTTCCAGAAACTTTTCCTTCACAAATAATTGTCAAATATCATTATTCCATTTTTTGTGATAAACTTTAGAAAATCACAGAGGGCTCAAATTTGTTCCAAATGCAGTGGTTCAAATTCCTAGGTGCTTGTCATATCCAAACTTAGTTTTGGAATATTTTTATTAATACTTTCTGTACCCCATCAAATAATGAGCCATTTCTTCATATTTATCAACTTTGCAAAATCCTAGGGAATTCATTTGAATTCCAAATCCAGTGAAACCAACTCCTAGATGCTTATAAAATCTGAAGGAAATATGCCCTAGAGGCAATAATAAAGTTGTTATTTATATTTCCTTATATCATGATAAATGTCTTTTATTCATGCTAGAATTGTATTAACTGGAAACTTAGTACATGTGTGAATACATAGACAAAACAGAGTGTCCCTAGTATGCCTCTACTAGACTAGCTCATTGATCAAAGATGGTTATGTTTCCTAGCCATAGACATGAGTTGTCATTTGATCAACGGGATCACATCATTAGGAGAATGATGTGATGGACTAGACCCATCCGTTAGCATAGCACTATGATCATTTAGTTTTACTGCTATTGCTTTCTTCATGACTTATACATGTTCCTATGACTATGAGATTATGCAACCCCCGAATACCGTAGGAACACCTTGTGTGCTATCAAACGTCACAACGTAACTGGGTGATCATAAAGATGCTCTACAGGTGTCTCCGAAAGTATTCGTGGTGTTGGCATAGATCAAGATTAGGATTTGTCACTCCGAGTGTCGGAGAGGTATCTCTGGGCCCTCTCGGTAATGCACATCATAATAAGCCTTGCAAGCAAATGACTAATGAGTTAGTCACGAGATGATGTATTACGGAACGAGTAAAGAGACTTGCCGGTAACGAGATTGAACTAGGTATTGAGATACCGACGATCGAATCTCGGGCAAGTAACATACCGATGACAAAGGGAACAACGTATGTTGTTATGCGGTTCGACCGATAAAGATCTTCGTAGAATATGTAGGAGCCAATATGGGCATCCAGGTTCCGCTATTGGTTATTGACCGGAGAGGTGTCTCGGCCATGTCTACATAGTTCTCGAACCCGTAGGGTCCGCACGCTTAACGTTTCGTTGACGATATAGTATTTAATGAGTTATGAATGTTGATGACCGAATGTTGTTCGGAGTCCCGGATGTGATCACGGACATGACGAGGAACTCCGGAATGGTCCGGAGATAAAGATTAATATATGGGATAATAGTGTTTGACCTCCGGAAGGGTTCCGGAATTCACCGGAAGAGGTTCCGGATGTTTCCCGAAGTGTTTGGGTACGAGAACACGTTATTTGGGCCAAAAGGGAAAGCACACAAGGTTTTTGGAATGCGCAAAAGGAAGTTTTGCGGAGTCCAGGGGCGAGACGCCAGGGTCCCTGGCGTCTGGGTCCAGACGCCGGGAACCCTGGCGTCTGGCCCTGGAGTCCAAGAAGGACTCTTGCCTTACGGGTGAAACCGACTTTGTGAAGGCTTTTACTCCAAGTTTCGACCCCTAGGCTCAACATATAAATAGAGGGGTAGGGCTAGCACCCAAGACACATCAAGATACACCAAGCCGTGTGCCGGCTACCCCAACCCTCTAGTTTATCCTCCGTCTAGTTTCTGTAGTGCTTGGCGAAGCCCTGCAGAGATTGTTCTTCATCAACAACCGTCACCATGCCGTCGTGCTGCCGGAACTCATCTACTACTTCGCCCGTCTTGCTGGATCAAGAAGGCGAGGACGTCATCGAGCTGAACGTGTGCTGAACGCGGAGGTGCCGTACGTTCGGTACTAGATCGGGACGGATCGTGAAGGTGCACGACTACATCAACCGCGTTGATAAACGCTTCCGCTTTCGGTCTACGAGGGTATGTAGACACACTCTCCCTCTCGTTGCTATGCATCTAGTAGATAGATCTTGCGTGATCGTAGGAAAATTTTGAAAATACTACGTTCCCCAACAGTGGCATCATGAGCCAGGTCTATGCGTAGATGATATGCACGAGTAGAACACAATGAGATTGTGGACGATACTAGTCATACTGCTTACCAGCATGTCATACTTTGCTTCGGCGGTATTGTGAGATGAAGCAGCCCGGACCGACATTACGCGTACGCTTACGCGAGACTGGTTTCACCGTTACGAGCACTCGTTCCTTAAAGGTGACTGGCGGGTGTCTGTCTCTCTCACTTTAGCTGAATCAAGTGTGGCTACGCCCGGTCCTTGTGAAGGTTAAAACAGCACATACTTGACGAAACATCGTTGTGGTTTTGTATGCGTAGGTAAGAACGGTTCTTGCTAAGCCCGTAGCAGCCACGTAAAACTTGCAACAACAAAGTAGAGGACGTCTAACTTGTTTTTGCAGGGTATGTTGTGATGTGATATGGTCAAGACATGATGAGTTATACGGCTTTGTATGAGATGATCATGTTTTGTAATGTTATCGGCAACTGGCAGGAGCCATATGGTTGTCGCTTTATTGTATGAAATGCAACCGCCATGTAATTGCTTTACTTTATCACTAAGCGGTAGCGATAGTCGTAGAAGCAATAGTTGGCGAGACGACAACGATGCTACGATGGAGATCAAGGTGTCGCGCCGGTGACGAAGGTGATCATGACGGTGCTTTGGAGATGGAGATCAAAAGCACAAGATGATGATGGCCATATCATGTCACATATTTTGATTGCATGTGATGTTTATCTTATTATGCTTCTTATTTTGCTTAGAACGACGGTAGCATTATAAGATGATCCCTCACTAAATTTCAAGGTATAAGTGTTCTCCCTGAGTATGCACCGTTGCGAAAGTTCGTCGTGCCGAGACACCACGTGATGATCGGGTGTGATAAGCTCTACGTTCAAATACAACGGGTGTAAGCCAGTTTTACACACGCAGAATACTCGGGTTAAACTTGACGAGCCTAGCATATGCAGATATGGCCTCGGAACACTGGAGACCGAAAGGTCGAGCGTGAATCATATAGTAGATATGATCAACATTAGATGTTCACCATTGAGACTACTCCATCTCACGTGATGATCGGACATGGTTTAGTTGATTTGGATCACGTGATCATTTAGATGACCAGAGGGATGTCTATCTAAGTGGGAGTTCTTTAAATTAATATGATTAATTGAACTTTAATTTATCATGAACTTAGTCCTGGTAGTATTAGCATATCTATGTTGTAGATCAATAGCTCGCAATGTTGCTCCACGTTTATTTTTTATATGTTCCTAGAGAAAAACCAAGTTGAAAGATGTTAGTAGCAATGATGCGGAATTGTTCCGTGATCTGAGGATTATCCTCATTGCTGCACAGAAGAATTATGTCCTTGATGCACCGCTAGGTGACAGACCTATTGCAGGAGCAGATGTAGACGTTATGAACGTTTTGACAAAAGCTCGATATGATGACTACTTGATAGTTTAGTGCACCATACTTTACGGCTTATAACCGGGACTTCAAAAACGTTTTGAACGCCACGGAGCATATGAGATGTTCCAAGAGTTGAAATTAGTATTTCATACTCATACCCGTGTCGAGAGGTATAAGACCTCTGACAGTACTTTTCCTACAAGATGGAGGAGAATAGCTCAACCAGTGAGCATGTGCTCAGATTGTCTGGGTACTACAATTACTTGAATCAAGTGGGAGTTAATCTTCCAGATAAGATAGTAATTGACAAAGTTCTCTAGTCACTATCACCAAGTTAGTAGAACTTCGTGATGAACTATAATATGCAAGGGATGACGAAAGTAATTCCCGAGCTCTTCGCGATGCTGAAATCGGCGAAGGTAGAAATCAAGAAAGAGCATCAAGTGTTGATGGTTAACAAGACCACTTGTTTCAAGTAAAGGGCAAAGGGATAGAAGGGGAACTTCAAGAAGATGACAAGCAAGTTGTCACTCCCGTGAAGAAACCCAAAAGCTAAACTCAAGCCTGAAACAAGTGCTTCTACTGCAAAGGAAATGGTCACTGGAAGTGGAACTACCCTAGATACTTGGCGGATAAGAAGGATGGCAAAGTGAACAAAGGTATATTTGATATACAGATTATTGATGTGTATTTTACTAGTGTTCATAGCAACCCCTCGGTATTTGATACTGGTTTAGTTGCTAAAGAGTAGTAACTCGAAATGGGAGTTGCATAATGAACAGAAACTAGTTAAAGGATGAAGTGATGATGTGTATTGGAAGTAGTTCCAAGATTGATATGATCATCATCGCACACTCCCTATACTTTCGGGATTAGTGTTGAACCTAAATAAGTGTTATTTGGTGTTTTTGTTGAGCATGAATATGATTTGATCATGTTTATTGCAATACGGTTATTCATGTAAGTTAGAGAATAATTGTTGTTCTGTTTACATGAATAAAACCTTCTATGGTCATACACCCAATGAAAATGGTTTGTTGGATCTCGATCGTGTGATACACATATTCATAATATTGAAACCAAAAGATGCAAGGTTAATAATGATAGTGCAACTTATTTGTGGCACTGCCGTTTAGGTCATATTGGTGTAAAGCGCATGAAGAAACTCCATAGTGATGGACTTTTGGAATCACTTGGTGCTTGCGAACCATGCCTCATGGGCAAGATGACTAAAACTCCGTTCTCCGGAACTATGGAGCGAGCAACAGATTTGTTGGAAATCATACATACTGATGTATGTGGGCCAATGAGTGTTGAAGCTCGCGGCGGGTATCGTTATTTTCTGACCTTCACTGATGATTTGAGCAGATATGGGTATATCTACTTAATGAAGCACAAGTCTGAAACATTTGAAAAGTTCAAAGAATTTCAGAGTGAAGTAGAGAATCATCGTAACAAGAAAATAAAGTTTCTACGATCTGATCGTGGAGGAGAATATTTGAGTTACGAGTTTGGTCTTCATTTAAAACAATGTGGAATAGTTTCACAGCTCACGCCACCCGGAACACCACAGCGTAATGGTGTGTCCGAACGTCGTAACCGTACTTTATTGGATATGGTACGATCTATGATGTCTCTTACCGATTTACCGCTATCGTTTTGGGGTTATGCTTTAGAGACAGCTGCATTCACGTTAAATAGGGCACCATCTAAATCCATTGATACGACACCTTATGAACTATGGTTTGGCAAGAAACCAAAGTTGTCGTTTCTTAAAGTTTGGGGCTGCGATGCTTATGTGAAAAAGCTTCAACCTGATAAGCTCGAACCCAAGTCGGAGAAATGTGTCTTCATAGGATACCCAAAAGAGACTGTTGGGTACACCTTCTATCACAGATCCGAAGGCAAGATATTCGTTGCTAAGAATGGATCCTTTCTAGAGAAGGAGTTTCTCTCGAAAGAAGTGAGTGGGAGGAAAGTAGAACTTGATGAGGTAATTGTACCTTCTCTTGAATTGGAAAGTAGTACATCACAGAAACTGGTTATAGTGATTCCTACACCAATTAGTGAGGAAGCTAATGATGATGATCATGAAACTTCAGATCAAGTTTCTGCTGAACGTCGTAGATCAACCAGATTACGTTCCGCACCAGAGTGGTACGGCAACCCAGTTCTGGAAATCATGTTACTAGACCATGATGAACCTACGAACTATGAGGAAGCGATGATGAGCCCAGATTCCGCAAAATGGCTTGAGGCCATGAAATCTGAGATGGGATCCATGTATGAGAACAAAGTATGGACTTTGGTTGACTTGCCCGATGATCGGCAGGCCATCGAAAATAAATGGATCTTCAAGAGGAAGACTGACACTGACGGTAATGTTACTGTTTACAAAGCTCGACTTGTTGCGAAAGGTTTTCGACAAGTTCAAGGAGTTGACTACGATGAGACTTTCTCACCCGTAGGGATGCTTAAGTCTGTCCGAATCATGTTAGCAATTGCCGCATTTTATGAAATCTGGCAAATGGATAACAAAACTGCATTCTTTAATGGATTTATTAAAGAAGAGTTGTATATGATGCAACCAGAAGGTTTTGTCGATCCAAAAGGTGCTAACAAAGTATGCAAGCTCCAGCGATCCATCTATGGACTGGTACAAGCATCTCGGAGTTGGAATATACGCTTTGATGAGGTGATCAAAGCATATGGTTT
Organism: Secale cereale; assembly: GCA_902687465.1. Classification (NCBI taxonomy): domain Eukaryota; kingdom Viridiplantae; phylum Streptophyta; class Magnoliopsida; order Poales; family Poaceae; genus Secale; species Secale cereale. Next base: position 206,703,492 of record LR738712.1, read on the forward strand.
TATACAGACTTTTGGAGAAGCCTGTATTTACAAGAAAGTGAGTGGGAGCTCTGTAGCATTTCTAATATTATATGTGGATGACATATTGTTGATTGGAAATGATATAAAATTTCTGGATAGCATAAAAGGATACTTGAATAAGAGTTTTTTTTTTAAAAGACCTCGATAAAGCTGCTTATATATTAGGCATCAAGATCTATAGAGATAGATCAAGACGCTTAATTGGACTTTCACAAAGCACATACCTTGATAAGATTTTGAAGAAGTTCAAAATGGATCAGTCAAAGAAAGGGTTCTTGCCTGTATTACAAGGTATGAAGTTGAGTAAGACTCAATGCCCGACCACTGCAGAAAAATATAGAGAGAATGAAAGTCATTCCCTATGCCTCAGCCATAGGTTCTATAAAGTATGCCATGCTGTGTAGCAAACATGTTGTGTACCTTGCCATGAGTTTGTCAAGGGGGTACAATAGTGATCCAGGAGTAGATCACTGTACAGCGGTCAAAATTATCCTTAGTAACTGGATGACTAAGGAAATGTTTCTCGATTATGGAGGTGATAAAGAGTTCGTCGTAAAGGGTTACGTCGATGCAAGCTTTGACACTAAATCCAGATGACTCTAAGTATCAATCTGGATGCATATTGTAAGTGGGAGCAATTAGCTAGGGTAGTTCTATGCAGAGCATTGTAGACATAGAAATTTGCAAAATACATACGGATCTGAATGTGACAGACCCGTTGACTAAACTTCTCTCACAAGCAAAACATGATCACACCTTATTACTCTTGGGTATTAATCACATAAGCGATGTGAACTAGATTATTGACTCTAGTAAACCCTTTGGATGTTGGTCACATGGTGATGTGAACTAAGGGTGATATTCACATAAGGATGTGAACTATCGGTATTAAATCACATGGCGATGTGAGCTAGATTATTGACTCTAGTGCAAGTGGGAGACTGAAGGAAATATGCCCTAGAGGCAATAATAAAGTTGTTATTTATATTTCCTTATATCATGATAAATGTCTTTTATTCATGCTAGAATTGTATTAACTGGAAACTTAGTACATGTGTGAATACATAGACAAAACAGAGTGTCCCTAGTATGCCTCTACTAGACTAGCTCATTGATCAAAGATGGTTATGTTTCCTAACCATAGACATGAGTTGTCATTTGATCAATGGGATCACATCATTAGGAGAATGATGTGATGGACAAGACCCATCCGTTAGCATAGCACTTTGATCGTTTAGTTTTGCTGCTATTGCTTTCTTCATGACTTATACATGTTCCTATGACTATGAGATTATGCAACTCCCGAATACCGTAGGAACACCTTGTGTGCTATCAAACGTCACAACGTAACTGGGTGATCATAAAGATGCTCTACAGGTGTCTCCGAAAGTATTCGTGGTGTTGGCATAGATCAAGATTAGGATTTGTCACTCCGAGTGTCGGAGAGGTATCTCTGGGCCCTCTCGGTAATGCACATCATAATAAGCCTTGCAAGCAAATGACTAATGAGTTAGTCACGAGATGATGTATTACGGAACGAGTAAAGAGACTTGCCGGTAACGAGATTGAACTAGGTATTGAGATACCGACGATCGAATCTCGGGCAAGTAACATACCGATGACAAAGGGAACAACGTATGTTGTTATGCGGTTCGACCGATAAAGATCTTCGTAGAATATGTAGGAGCCAATATGGGCATCCAGGTTCCGCTATTGGTTATTGACTGGAGAGGTGTCTCGGTCATGTCTACATAGTTCTCGAACCCGTAGGGTCCGCACGCTTAACGTTTCGTTGACGATATAGTATTTAATGAGTTATGAATGTTGATGACCGAATGTTGTTCGGAGTCCCGGATGTGATCACGGACATGACGAGGAACTCCGGAATGGTCCGGAGATAAAGATTAATATATGGGATAATAGTGTTTGACCTCCGGAAGGGTTCCGGAATTAACCGGAAGAGGTTCCGGATGTTTCCCGAAGTGTTTGGGTACGAGAACACGTTATTTGGGCCAAAAGGGAAAGCACACAAGGTTTTTGGAAAGCGCAAAAGGAAGTTTTGCGGAGTCCAGGGGCCAGACGCCAGGGTCCCTGGCGTCTAGGTCCAGACTCCGGGAACCCTGGCGTCTGGCCCTGGAGTCCGAGAAGGACTCTTGCCTTACGGGTGAAACCGACTTTGTGAAGGCTTTTACTCCAAGTTTCGACCCCTAGGCTCAACATATAAATAGAGGGGTAGGGCTAGCACCCAAGACACATCAAGATACACCAAGCCGTGTGCCGGCTGCCCCAACCCTCTAGTTTATCCTCCGTCTAGTTTCTGTAGTGCTTGGCGAAGCCCTGCAGAGATTGTTCTTCATCAACAACCGTCACCACGCCGTCGTGCTGCCGGAACTCATCTACTACTTCGCCCGTCTTGCTGGATCAAGAAGGCGAGGACGTCATCGAGCTGAACGTGTGCTGAACGCGGAGGTGCCGTACGTTCGGTACTAGATCGGGACGGATCGTGAAGGTGCACGACTACATCAACCGCGTTGATAAACGCTTCCGCTTTCGGTCTACGAGGGTATGTAGACACACTCTCCCTCTCGTTGCTATGCATCTAGTAGATAGATCTTGCGTGATCGTAGGAAAATTTTGAAAATACTACGTTCCCCAACAAAATCATGACTTGATGGATAGGTTCCTTTGCTCATTGTTCAAAAATATATTTCTATACACTTCTTAGAAATCCATAAACCCCTTGATCCCATCATATTGAAATGTGCCAAACCATCCATTGATCATACTCTAATGAAACCACCTTGGTTATTTTTCATATGACTAGAGGTATCCTAGAAAAGTCCAACTCCTATTTTTAGAGCACTTTTATTTTTGCTTTGTTGTGTTGCTTATTATGATTGTTTCCATCGATTAGTTGACGAAATAAACGGAGTACTCGGAGATGGACCAGAAGGTTTGAATACTCGGAAGGATAAGGCAAGCAGCCCTTTGACCATGATACACTTGTGTTCTTCGGAACCCGTTTGTTTCCGGATGCATGATGATAAGAGTTATGGTGGTGACCTAGTTTAAAACCACCACATGATGCATGCTTTACTCTTGATCTTGCTATGTGCTAGATGCAATGCAAATGGTTAGTAGTGATGCTTAGTAATTCATGTTGTGCCATGAAACCTTCGTGGTTGCATTCTTTTCAAAAAAAAACATCGGGTGCCCCTAATGCCCAAGGGTGATATTGAGTTAGGTCATCACTTGAGGAAGAAGTGATGTGTCGGTAAAGATCTTGTGCATGGGTGAAATGATGGATTAGATTTATGTGTGACTACCGTCCCAACCAAACATGTGCAACCACTCTACCCCTTATGGGACGGGGCTTTATTGATTACTTAGGCCGATACTAGCATGGTGCCCGCATTACTAGTGACGGGAAGGCTTGAGGTCTTTCCCGGGACGGGGTCGTGCTTGGATAGACGACCATGACTGTTTTTACAGGGCATCGGACACACCGTTGGTCCGTTCGGTTATGCGTGACATTGAAATTAAAGCAAGTCCCATGATCTATTGTTTGTACTCGAGGGCCGTGTACCAATGAGTGGACCCTATGTTAGTGTCGTCTAAGGAAAGATAATGACCGGGTGCTTCCCCCGAGTACTGGAGGTACTGCGGGATCGTGGGTGACACGAAAGCTTCCCGGATCTTGTGGGTAAAGTGCGCAACCTCTGCAGAGTGTAAAACTATTCGAATAGCCGTGTCCACGGTCATGGACAGTTGGGTGGTGCTACTTAAACTATGTCCAGAATTTTACTATATCGGTGAAAGTATGTGTGTGTGATGAGTCAAGGTGGTGACTTGACTCGTTGAGCTGAATCCTATTCATGTTGATATCGGTAACCTGTCCTCGAGGTTACGTGAATTTATTGATGCATATACTTGATGATATAATATCTATTCTAGCTCGTTGCTAGATTACTCATTGTTGTACAAATGCATTGTTACCTTGAACCAAGTCATGGGTTGCTTGCGAGTACATTCAAAGTACTCATTGGCTTGCCACTGGTTATTTTATTGGCCAGGCAGGAGAGAACATGATTTGATGAAGATTTATTGGTAACGAGCATGCGAGCTAGGATGCTTCCCAGTCAGAATGCCTGTACGGTTAAGGCAGATGGCATGGGCCCAAGTTGTCATTGAAGATTTCCGCTGCGATGATTTACTCAAGAGTTGACCATTATGGTCCTATTTGTGTAATACGGTATGTATGGATGTAAGACTCTTGTTATTCAGCTTCTGTGTGTTCAGTGAGCATTGATCTCTGGGATCACTGTACACGTGCATTCGGTGATCACGACTTACGAGTCGGGGTCCCCACAGAGCTGGTATCAGAGCCATCCTTACTGTAGGAAGCCTTAGTTAGCATGGTCATTAGTTAGGGTAAAACTATTTTCAAAACTATTACTAGATTTCAAAACTATCTATACTTCTCTTCCCTTCTCAGTTTTTCGAAAACTAGGCTATACTTGATCTCTTCCCCTTCAAAACTTTGGTCGCTAGAACCCTTATGCCCCTGACCACTGGATTTTCTGTAATCCTCGTGGAGTGCACCTTGCCACACACTCACCCACCTCTTCTGAACGCAAGATTGGTGACACCACAACAAGACGATGCCAACAAAAGAAATATCCTCGACGAATGAAGACATGAAGACCCAGAAGATGGTGACATCCATGACACTGCCCCAAGATGGTGCAACCCTAGCCTACGATGACCATGGCATGAGTTGTGCAAATCATGATATACATCGCTAATAGAGTAATCCTGTCACTACCGTTGTTGTATCGGCAACCACCGGTGGATGAGAACCTCGCAATTTGGTCCGCCTCACTATAGTGAGCAGAAAAACGGTTTTCTTCGACCCCCGTTCTTGGTGTCGATGTTGTCATCAACGAAACCGACATGTTGGACCTCTATTGTGCTTTGTATTTGTCATTGCAAACGGATTGCCTACCTGGTACCCTCGATACCCCAGAAGGCACAAGGGATCGTCATGGTTAAAGAGACAAGAGAAGACCAAGTCAACGCCAGCTACAAGGAGAGACCATCACCACATCATTTCATCAGGTAAAAAGTTGTTGAAGATTCTTCAGGCTCAACCCGGATCGTTTATCAAACGACTACTAGGGACATAGCAACACCGGAGGAAAACTCAGAAGACTGCACGAGGCACAAGTCATGACACTGAGTCCGAGAACCCCTAGGGTAGGATGAGTCATGTACCCCCTATGCGCAGTCGAGTCCGTGTGATGGTTCGAATAGAACCATGATTGTGTGTTGCTTGCTTTTATTTGTTTGTGTTTTGATATAAGTCGCACTTTTGTCCTAGGCAACAAGTGCATGGCTATATCATCTTCCTTGCCTTGTTTATTTTGTTGCAGTCTTTTTGCACCTATTTGTTTGCACCTGCACTATAGAACCCCCTTTAGGCATTTCCCTCCTCTACGCTACTTTCACCCCAACTGAAGACCCGCATGACAAGAAGTACCAAGGATTCCAACTTGGTGACCAACTAATAATGAAGACGTCTGCTACAACCGCCACGATCGAGTGCAACCCCGTAGAATTATGTTTAACCCTCCAGACTAGTAACCCATTCCTAGACCCTTTGAGACTTCACGAGACACTCCAGCACGAGCCCTTAACCATGTGCATAACCCATAGAGTTACAAGAGCACCAGTTAAGCCTCTACAACCTTGGGTTCGTAATGGAACTAGTGGACACAGTGAGTGAGCACATTTTCATCCTAATATAGCACGAGAACTGACGATGCCATAGATAGACCAATTTGAGGATATAAGACAGGTGACTTGGTGGCCTTATATCTGTGACTTCGAGGAATTTTCCGAGACCTCGATGGATTGTGAGGTTTTCATGTTGGTGGGATCATGATTAATAGAGTAGCGTAACTATCATCACCCTGGAGCAACTTGGATTTGCAGGGCTATTGTGATCACAAATTGAGATTCTTGGAGGTATAAGGATTTGACTTGATCAGATAATATTGATAGTAGATAGTTGGCATTTTGAGGATGACTTGGGGGAAATGTAGGAGTACTCGTTGGTCATGAGATTTGGATTTAAGTAGGTGATTCTGGTTGGGTATAGATGCTAGATATGTCTGCATGGTTCGGAGTAGATTGGATTTAGGCCGATGATCCTGATCATGATACCATGCTTCTCGGTGGACAAAAAACTAGGAGATTGGATTATTTGTCGGAGTTGATTTAGGGATCTATATAATCATGACCTTGGAGTTTACTTGACCCGGATGATGGGAATTTGGTGGACTTACTATAATAATGCATAGTCCTTCCAAGTATTTGGGTATTATAGGGACTTGAGATCTTGCGGAACACCGTAGACGTCGGATTTGTAAAAATTTTGGATTCCGTGGTGATTGATGGAAATTACCGGGCTATTGGAGTTGATCTATAGGGAGGAAACAAAATCTTGGAGTGGCATATGACGTGTTTCCTTAGAATAGAGATGCATTATCTTGAGCCTTGCAAGAATAGGTTGAGCGCTTGGATTGTGGTGTTTAATTCAAGCTTAGCAGCTTGTATGACCTACCCATGGATTTTAGGGGTGGACATACATATGGATTTGGGGATCATAGACAAGTACAATTTGTTAGACCGCATCTTGAGAGTCATGAGGATATGTATGGCATGAGTGGTGATTGAAGTTGGTCTATGCGAGAAGATGCTTTTTCGTTCGGAGTACTAGATAGAGCTATTGGCATCTCAGAAACCATGCTTAAGGATAAGATAATAAACGTTCACTCACTCACTAGAATCCTTGAAAACCCTTAAGCCCCACCAAGCCACAACCTGGTCAGACCCCGACCATGGGCCTTGACTCTGAGTCAAGAAAACCTCTACCAATACTCAACGGAGACCACCACCACAGCCTACCTTGCGTACCCTATAGACCTCATGGAGTAATTGGACAAATTGGGTAACATCATTATTTGATGGCCTACTTGTCTGCCCGAAGACAAAAGAAGAGACGGACAGCTGGATAGAAGACATTTGAAGACCACCCTGTCAAGAAGGAAGAACTACACCGACCACCGTCATCAAGAAGTGAACTCCTGCATCTAAGACCGGGCATATCTGCAAACCACTCCTCTTGAAGGGACCGAGCATTTCCGTGTCAAAGGAACGCTCACACCAAGATCCATCGACCTTTCTTCAAGGCCACTGCAAGAAAAATAGTAGACGGCTCCCCGCTAGATTTACCACCTGAGTTACCCTCCGCGCACCAAATATTCCACGAGTCACCACTCTGGAAGTACTTCTTCCTTCCTAACTAGCTTGGTCCCCGGAAGGACATCGATCACCGATCCTTTGACAACTAACCCAACCTAGCCTATGCAAGAGACCCCTCAGCAACCTCCATCAAAGTGGGTAACAAGCAAGAAGCCACACCACCAAGTACTTGAAGATTCCATGGAGCACCACCCGGAAGCAGAACCAGCAAGAAGAAGTGAAGACTACCCCATATCCAAGACTCCATATTTCCTTTCCACGCCTAGTCTGGGAATCTCGGGGACGAGATTCTTGTAAGGGGGGTAGGTCTGTCACACCCTGATTTTCATGCCACATTGCTTAAGCTAATAATCATGCTAAAATTGTGGATTTATAAAAACTTTTGAGTGATTTTGACTATGCTTAACTGATTTTCTGTGTGCTGTTTGCTAGTGCTCTAAAAATCATATAAATCCTCCAACTATTAAACTTCATCTCCTTGATCCAAAACCATTTCCCAATGATCATGCCATGTGTATAGACCAGTATAGAATTTTCTTATAAAAATATTTTGGCCAAATAGTATTTTCTAAAATTAGTTTTCCAAAAACCCCTGAATTGAGGTTTGCACTACAAGTACCTTATTTAGGGTGTGTAAAATCTTTCAAAAAGTATATTTGAATCCTATTAGGTATAGGACTCCCATAAACCACAAAATTATAATTTTAAAAGTTATTTTTATATTTTATTTAAAAGCTTTTTCTTAAGGCCAGAAATGGTCTTTAATAGGGAAAACTTATTTAATTATTTCAAAAATTTTTGCCAAAATTCAGGGAGACTCATAGGACATATATTGTCCATATATAAGAGTTTCAACACATGGTCATGTTCAAAATAATGGACAAATCCTTCATTAACCCTTCCTGGATATTTCAAGCTTTTGAAATATTTACAAAGGAAATATTCTCCAAAAATTCCAGGGAAATTCTATCAAGTCAAATATGACATATTTGATGATCTTGCAAGGCCTCATGTCTTGAAGATCAAGGAAACATCACCTATTCCCCTCAAAACCATTTCTGTCCATTTTGAAGTTTGAGAAACTTTACATTGCCAAACTTGTCCAAATGCTCTCAAACTTGGTGCACATGCTAAAAAGATGTAATTATGCATCTATGCCAAATGGCACAAGTTTTGGAGAATAATAACTTGATCTAAGTGCCCCAAAACCCTTTCTGACCAGATCCAAATTTGAACAACTCTACATTACATACTTTTTACCTGGGGATTCAAACTTTGTGGGCATGATCATAACCCCAAATGATGATACTACACCAAGTGGTGCATCAAGGGGAGATGATTAGCTTAACTCAAACATGGTGAAACCATTTCTGTTGATTTCTAGGGTTCACCAAAGTTACATTGGCAACTTTGCCAAAATGAGCTCAAATTTGGTGGAAGAGCCTAAATGTATGTGACATTCCATCCTGTTAAGTCCCATGTCAATTGGAAGTCTTTTGCTTTCCCAAAACTTGATCAAACACCTTCTGCCAATTTACCAAAACCATTGTTTTGACCCCTTCCCCTGTTCCCCTTTACCTCAAATTCTTACCACAGGTGAACATGATCATCTTCTACCTCCTGTAATTCACACATGCCTCAGCTCAATCATTGGAGGGGGTAAAACCCCATTTTACTCTTCTGGTCAGCAGCTTTCTCCTCCTCTTTCACCTCCCTTCTCACTCCAGTGGCCCTCCATGGCATCCAAGACCATCACACATTTCGTTACTCCTCCCTTGACCCCCTAGACAACATTGGTGAGATCCCGCATTGTAGCCGCGTCCTGCCCGAGGCACCCGACAGCCTGGGGCGTTGGGATCGTGTCTCTCGAGGTGCCCTCGACGTCCGTGACTTGCAGACCTGTCGGCCCTATCCTCCCCTGCCCTCCTTCTCCCTCCGCGAGCTCACCCGAGCATGTCCGTGGACGCTGCCCACGGTGCACCACTACCACTCTATTTAGAGCCCCCCCC